>CM028132.1:686290000-687490000 GCA_016271365.2 Neoceratodus forsteri
ACCAGAACTTAGCAATGAGGAAGGTGCACGGGGTGGGGGTGATGGTGCTTCAGGGAAGGGTAGCAGAGGAAGAAGTACATGGAGCAGTGATGAATATGGGGTGGACAGTTCAGATCGAGCATTTGCAATAATGATCTTAGACATTTTATCTGAGTATGCACCTGCTTTTCAATGGTGTTTGACAGTGTCCCTTTAAAGGAGGATGACAGTGTCCGTTTTAAGAGTCCTGTTCTTGATACCATGTTCATGTGCAGTATAGGTTTTCTAAGTAGAAAGCTGCATGAAATGTGACTCCTATAACCCTCTAGATTTTTGATGTTAAATGCCTTGCAGCCATGCTATGGATTTGCATATTCATGTGAATGTGTAACCTATGACTACAGGTTTTTAGCAAAATACAGATTTCGGTAGAGTGGCAAGTGGATGCAAATTCAGAAACTTTTATTAACTTTGTCCCCATAAATGGTGAGAAATGAACATTCTGCCCTATTATGAGTGAGTCTGAATTTGAATGTTTCTAGTAGCAGAGCTACAGTATGTATTCCATTACACTCCCAAGATCCATGCCAATTTTGTGAAAGATTATTCACAGCAGCCAACCTTCATACACAAAATCAGTGAACGTGTCCATCTTTTATGTAGTTTTCTGTTTAATTGATAATGGGGTCACTATACTTCCTGTGATGTCATGCTGCCAGGAAAAGAAAAGCTACGGTAACACCCGCTAATTGTAGTGAGTCCGTTCAGCGTCCGGGGAGCACTGCATCGTTCTAATGCATTTTCTGCTGTGGCCACACTCCTAAGAGGTGCTCCACTGTCAGTGGCAGTGTTTGCTAGCTGCCTGGATGTTGGGTACTTTTTGTTCAGGCAACCCTCAACAGGAAATGCTGTAGGCATAAAATTTACACTAAGTCGGAAAACACCTACAACAGGTCGGATCCTCACCACCTCACTGACTTAGCATTCCTGAAATGATGAAGCTCTGAAAGTATCCACACAGTAGCAACTTGAGCCACAGAAGACATGTTGGTGGCCGTGAAATGCTGCAGAATGGTCAATGTAAAGTTTCAACTGCTGTAACTGCCAGAAAATCTGTGGAAGGGGAATTACTGGGCAGCATACAGTAGTGACAAGAGTAAAGCTGTTTAGGCTTGGCAACATGAATGTTATTTACAATGCTTCTTCTAATTTCATTGCCCCACTCTTGGAAGGTTTTTCCACACCTGTGGTTTGTAGTTTTACATAATATATATCTTGACTTTCTAGTTCATCTCTTAGCTGGACCCAAAGGTGATATGGGAGTTCCAGGGTCACACCACAAGTGCAATTGTTATCACTCTTCTAACGACATTGATGGAGCACAAAGTAAAAACTACACTGAAGTTCCTGCTGTGAGTACAAATGGAATGTTTCCCTCTTGCATGCCTATAATCAAAGCAGCATGGTAGCAAAGGGGGTCCTCACACTTTTTCTAATGGACAGTACTCGGTTTAATTTAATCATCAGTCAGTATGTTCATGGAGAACATCAAAAGTGGAAAACAGGCCATTGAGCAGATGCTTGTTCATTTCCAGTGGTGTTCTAACAGAGTATAGAACTCTTACATGGTACTCACAAGTTGACACACAGTATAAAGTATATAGCTAATTCAAGTCCAACCATTTAATGCAATATTACAAACCCGAATAATCCTATTTATTGTGAATTCTGCTGTTTGCAAAAAAGTTTACTTTCTGCTTTTGGGTCCTTCTTAAATCCCTGTGTTGATACCTTTTCAACCAGACAACATCAGCTTCTATTTATACCAGTTCTCATAATGGTTTTTAAACTCATTAAATGTGGTATTTTTTGTCAAAACAGATTTAAAATATAGATTACTCTCCTCCCGGCCCACTTACTCACTTGCTCACACAGGACAATGCATCATGTGACTAAAGGGTCGATCCTTGGTCCCCTCCCATTTAATCTGTTCCTCAACCATCTCCCTCTAGTATGCACTGAAAAAATACTCCTTTATGTGGATGATGCAGTCATTTTTTCCAGTAACCTGCATCCATACTCACTGGAATCTCATCTCAGAAAAAACGATGTCACCACTGAGGCTTGGTTCTCCGAAAACAAACTCCTCTTGAACTATAAAAAAACTAAGGTAATGTTGTTTGCGAACCCCCAAAATAGACATAAATCTTATCAACTGACAATCGGTAACAACAAACAAGCTCCAGTAGAATAGGCGAATACATTTAAGTACTTAGGCATTACTCTCGATAGCTCCCTATCCTTCACCTATCACGTTGGGAGGGCAGACTGTAAAACATGGAAGGTCATGCTAACGAATGCCCATAGCCTAGGAAATAAGGTTCCAGACCTGGAGGTCTTGTTGGCAGATGCAGACCTTGATGTAGCAGCCATAACAGAGACATGGTACTCTGCTAATCATGGCTGGGAAGTCAATGTACCAGGCTATACATTGTTCAGGAGGGACAGGGAGGGTAAAAAGGGTGGGGGAGTGACCCTGTATGTCAGAGATGGTATAAAGGCTACAGAAGTTCAGGGAAGACAGGGGGAAGCTGAGGTAATGTGGATCACCCTGGAGCTAGAGAAAGGAACAGCAATATGCACTGGGGTGATCTACAGACCTCCAGCACAGAGGGAGGAAGTAGACAGGGAACTAGTTGAAAACATACATGACATGGCAGCTAAAGGCGAAATTCTGCTACTGGGGGATTTCAATATGCCGGACGTGGATTGGGCCGCCCAGATGGCTGTTTCAGCAAGAAGCACAGCCATCTTAGAATCCCTGCAGGGGGTTGGATTCAGGCAGCTGGTGCATAAGTCAACCAGGGACAAGTCAATGCTGGACCGGGTATGGACCAATGGAACAGGGAGCAGATGAGACACTCTGGGTCACCCTAGAGACAGGAAATGGCACCACAATCCGCATGGGGGTTGTATACAGACCCCCATCTCAGGGGGGAGGGAATGGACAAGGAAATGATAGAAGGCTTCCTTAGAATGGCAGAAAAAGGGGAGATATTGTTGATGGGGGACCTGAATATGCCAGATGTTAACTGCTAGCACTGAAACCCACTCGGGAGGGAGCAATCTTAGACCTGGTACTCTCAAATGGGGACGGAGAAAGAATCTCAGATTTAGAAGTGGGTAGCCATCTGGCAACAAGCGACCACCAAACAGTGTGGGTCACGATAAACACAGCCATACAATCAAGCCATACAAAAGCAAGAGTACTGGACTTTAGGAGGGCTGACTTTGGGAAAATGAGAGAGTGCCTCAGAAAAGCACTAGCAAACAGGCAAGAAGGAGGGGTGGAGGAACAATGGAGAGTAGTCAAAACAGCCATCACAGAGGCAACAAGCCTTTGTGTAAAGCAAATCAACAAAACACAACGAAGGAAAAAACCGCTATGGTTCTCAAAAGAGGTGGCAGGGAAGGTTAAGGAGAAAAGGATAGCATTCAGGAAATATAAGGAAACACAGAAGGAGAAGGACAGAGAACTCTATCAGTTAAAGCAGAAAGAGGCTGGGAAGGCAGTCAGAATAGCAAAGGCCCATACTGAGGAAAGGATAGCCAACTGTGTTAAGAAGGGGGATAAGACCTTTTATAGGTACATTAGGGAGTGAAGAAAGACCAAAGGAGGGATACTGAGGCTTAATCAAGGGGAGGGAATGTGGGTAGAGGGTGACAATGAAAAAGCAGGGATACTGAATGAATATTTCTGCTCAGTATTCACAAAGGAAGAGGAGGGGGAGGTACCTAAACCAAACAAGAGAAACACTCTAAAGACGAGGGTCGATACCAGTCCATTTACAGAAGAAAGGGTTCTGAAAGAACTAATAAAAATTGAAGGTGGACAAAGCAATGAGGGCCTGATGGGATTCACCAAGAATTCTAAAAGAACTAAGGGTAGAACTAATGACACCGCTGACTACTCTTTAACAAATCATGGGAGGATGGGGTGGTACCTGAGGACTGGAGGAGGCGGATGTGATTCCTCTTCACAAAAAGTGGGAGCAGGACAGAGGCAGGAAACTACAGACCAGTTAGTTTGACCTCAGTGGTAGGTAAAATGATGGAATCACTTCTGAAGGAAAGAATTGTTGAGTACCTAGAGGCCAGTGGGGCACAGGACCCAAGGCAGCATGGATTCATGATGGGAAGGTCGTGTCAGACGAATCTAATAGATTTCTTTGACTGGGTGACCAAAGTAGTAGACCAGGGAGGGGCTGTGGACATGGCTTACCTAGATTTTTAGCAAGGCATTTGATACAGTCCCACACAAAAGATTAATACACAAGTTAGCCAGCCTTGGAGTGGGTCCCAAGCTGGTAGCCTGGATAAAAAATTGGCTAGACAACAGGATGCACAGGGTAGTAGTAAATGGAGCCCATAGTGAAGAAAGGAGGGTTACTAGTGGGGTACCGCAGGGCTCAGTACTGGGACTGGTCCTTTTTAATGTCTTTATAAGTGACATTGCAGAGGAACTGGAAGGAAAAGTATGTCTCTTTGCAGATGACACAAAGATCTGCAACAGGGTTGGTACACCAGATGGAGTGGAAAGGATGAGAAGGGACTTGGCAAGGTTGGAGGAATGGTCAAATGTATGGCAGCTCAGATTCAATGCAAAGAAGTGCAAGGTAATGCACCTGGGAAACAAAAACCCAGGGCAAGAGTACACAATGGGGGGTGAGATACTGACAACAGTAAAAATGGAAAGGGACCGGGGTAATTATATCAGATGACCTAAAGGTGGGCAAGCAATGTGAGAAGGCAGTAAGGAAGGCTGGGGGATATTGGGATGTATAGAGAGGCATCAATAGTAGAAAACAGTAAGTTGTTATCCTCTGTACAGACAGTTGGTGAGACCCTATCTGGAGTACTGTGTGCAGTTCTGGAAACCCCATCTCCGCAAAGACATAGACAGAGTGGAGGCTGTCAGAGAGGGCAACCAAAATGGTGCAGGGTCTGCACCAGAAGACATATGAAGAAAGATTAAAGGAGCTTAATATGTATACCCTTGAGAAAAGGAGGAGAGAGGAGACATGATAGAAACTTTCAAGTACCTCAGGAATCAACAAAGTCCAAGAGGGTGGCATCTTTCAGAAAAGAGATGTGCAAGAACAAGGGACACAATTTGAAGATAGAGGGGGATGGCTCCAGAGGTAATGTGAGGAGTATTTTTCACAGAGAGGGTTGTGGATGCATGGAACAGCCTCCCTGAGGAGGTTGTGGAGTCAAGAACAGTGGGGGAATTCAAGAATGCATGGGACAGACATGAGGCAGTCCTAGTGGGGGGTAGGAGGAAGTAAGCTGTTGGTTAATTAGGATCTGCAGCTTATCTGTTAGGTAGGAAAATGGGCAGACTAGGTGGGCCAAGCGGTCCTTATCTGCCATCAAATTCTATGTTTCTATGAGTCAAAGAAATACAGGTGGAAGGGCAGCTGGGGTCCAGTGACCACCACATGGTGTGGTTCAGCATGGAGACCAATCAAGCCATACAAGGGCAAGAGTACAAGATTTCAGGAGGGTAGATTTCACTGAAATGGGTAGATGTATACAAGCAGTCCTGAAGAAGGGAGAGATAGTAGAGGGAGTGGAAAAACAATGGGAGAACTGAAAGGAGCCATAGTGGATATAACAAACCAATGCGTTAGGATAGTGCCCAAAGGGAAAAGAAGAAGAAAACCACTATGGTTCTCCAAAAAGGTGAGGGACAAAGTCAGGGCTAAAAGGCTGTTTCAGGACATATAAGGGGAGCCAAAGGTAGGAGGACAGGGAGGTATACCTGGAATGTCTAAGGGAAGCAGGAAAGGCTGTTAGGAGAGTGAAGGTGCAGACAGAAGAGAGCTTAGCACAATCTGTAGACAAAGGGGATAAGGCATTTTATAGGTACATCAGTGAGAGAAGAAAAACTGGCGGGGGTTGGGGTTGTGAGACTCAAAGGGGAAAAGGGAGAGGGTAAAGAAGGGGATCTGGACAAGGCAGAAATACTGAACAAATACTTCCTGCTCAGTGTTCACGAAGGAGAGGGTGGATCAAGGACCACAGTTGGGTTGCAGAGGTGGGGGTGAACACCAGTCCATTCACAGTGGAGAGAGTTCTGGAAGAACTCACAAAGCTGAAGGTGGATAAGGCCATGGGGCCAGATGGCATCCACCCGAAGATATTAAAGGAGCTGCGAAGGGAACTAGCAGCACCTCTGGCGGCCATGTTCACAGAGTCACTCAACATGGGTGTCGATCCAGAGGCTGGAGGATGGCACATGTAGTCCCACTGCACAAAAGTGGCAGTAGGGAGGAGGCGGGGAACTACAGGCCAGTCAGCCTCACCTCAGTGGTGGGAAAGACCATGGAGACACTGCTGAAAGAAAGGATAGTGGCACATTTGGAATCCAGTAGTGCTCAGGATCTGAGGCAACACAGATTCACAGCAGGAAGGGCATGTCAAATGAATCTAATAGTTTTTTTTGAATGGGTGACTGGGGAACTTAATCAGGGAGGACAGTAGATGTCGTCTACCTGGATTTCTTTTATTTTTTTCCGCCTGTTCCCAGCCTGCCACCCCCAACCCATCAGGGGAGACATTTGACATCCCACTGCCAGCATCCCAACCCTAATGGACCCCCAAGCCCCATGGAGCCGCAGTTTAACCCCCAGGCGGGGATGAGGTGGGGGTGCAGATGCCCCCTTACCTACGTTTCGTCGGTCTAGGGTCCATCGGTAGGGCGCAGGCAAATCGTGGACACGTCATGGTTCCCCATTTTCCCGGTGGTGGATGGCTGTTTTTCCATTTTTCTACCCTCCTCATACAGTGTGTTACTCCCCTGACATCATGGCGCGAGGCACCGACGTCCATGCTGTACAATGGCTGCCATCCCCATCTAGTGGGGCTTGCAGTACTCTGAGCCACTGCTTGGCGTCATGCAAGTGTCAGGCATCAGCCTGTTCCCTTCCCGAAGAATGCGAACTGTCGTGGGATGCTCAAGCCTTTCTCCCCCCGGCTGACCCGAAAGCGACCTGAGTCCGTTCCCGAACCCGGGTCACCAGCGTGGTGCGAGGTGTGGCGTCCAGCGCCTCAACCCTCAGCATCACCGGGACAGCTTTCTATCTGGATTTCAGCAAAGCCTTTGACACCGTCACACATAGAAGGCTGATTAACAAGATGGGTAGTCTGTGCTTGGGAGACAAGGCGGTGAACTGGGCTAGGAACTGGTTAACAGACAGGAGACAGAGGGTGGTGGTAAATGGGGTACAATCTGGGGAGAGGGGAGTGACCAGTGGAGTACCACAGGGATCAGCACTAGGACCAATCCTGTTCAATGTCTTCATTAGTGACATTGCAGAGGAGCTAGAAGGAATGGTCTGCCTGTTTGCAGATGACACCAAGATCTGCAACAGGTTGGATACCCCAGAAGGGGTGCAGAAAATGAAGAGGGACCTGGAGAAGCTTAAAAGATGGTCAGAGATGTGGCAACTGAGGTTCAATGTAAAGTGCAAAATAATGCACCTGGGTAGAAGGAACCCTGGGGAGAGCTACAGGTTGGGGGAGGAGGAGCTGACTGTCACCGAAGAGGAAAGGGACCCAGGGGTTATCATCTCTGATGACCTTAAGGTATCAAAGCAGTGCACAAAGGCAGCAGGGAGGGCCAGTGGTATGCTGGGGTGCATAGGCAGGGGTATCACTAGCAGGAGATGGGAGGTGGTGATGCCATTGTATAAAACATTGGTAAGACCTCACCTGGAGTACTGCGTGCAGTTCTGGAGACCACACCTGCGTAGGGACATAGATAATGTGGAGACTATCCAGAGAAGGGCAACAAAGATGGTGCAGGGCTTGCATCACAAATCATATCAGGAGAGACTAAGGGATTTCAATATGTACTCACTGGAGGAGAGGAGACAGCAGGGGGGGGGACATGATTGAAACTTTCAAGTATCTCAAGGGCATAAACAAGGCGCAGGAGGGAGAGCTTTTCCAATGTAGAAAAAGTTCAATATGAAATTGGAAGGGGGTAGATTAAGAGGTAATGTGAGAAAGATTTTCTACACAGAAAGGGTAGTCGACACATGGAATAGTCTGCCACAGGAGGTAGTGGGGCAAGCACAGTGGAGGGGTTTAAGCATGCTTTGGACAGGCACAAGGGAAGCCTGAAAGTGGAGGGAGTAATGACAAACCATTGATCACATAGGATCAGTGGCCACATACAATGAATAGGGCCTACGGGCAGACTTGATGGGCCTAGTGGTCCTTATCTGCTGACAATTTCTATGTTTCCATGTTTCTATGTTTGACCATGTTGTTAAGTTCATCGATACTAGAATCGGCCTGTTATACAGACACTGACGTAGTATGACCACTAATGCAGTGGCACTCACTGTAAAAAGCTCAATCCATTCTATTATTGACTATGGACTTGTGGTGTATGGCGCAACCACTGACACTACCCTTAAAAGAGTCAGGATGGCATTAAATAGGGCCTGTAGGCTAGCTCTAGGTGCACACAGATTAACCCACACATGCAACCTCTATGCCCAGACCGAATGACTAAACCTCCAGGGCAGAGTGAAGTACCCGGTCTGCCTCGTGGGGAAAAAATGCACCTTGGCTTAACCCCTGAAGTCATTCAAAACCTCATTAATCCAGTAACCAACCCTCACTGGACAAGAGGAATGACTAGAAACTCTCTACATCTCCCCTTCTGCCACGCGTCACAAGCACAATGCTCCTTTGCCCACAGAGTGCACTCCTGGCTTAATGATCTCCCCCCTGACATAACCAATGAACCTAAGCTAGGACTGTCCAAGAAAAAACTTCTCCAGCATCTCACTTCTCTAAGTAGTTGTGACTGCCAACCCTGATCACTCCACTCAGCCAGCCCTATCCTCCGCCGATACACTGGCTGACCAAACATCTCTCCCTTCCCATCTTACTCTTGCCTCAATTTGCTTCCAGCTACCCCCCTCATGCACTCCTATTCCTGCTTACCCTTACCCCCTCCTCTCTCCCCATTCTTGACAAAGTCAACCCTTGACTGCTTCTCAGTGCTTACATATTGTATATACCTGAATTGTTTAACATAGAAACATAGAAACATAGAAGTTGATGGCAGATAAGGACCGCAAGGCCCATCCAGTCTGCCCATTTCTTTTTCTACCTTATAAATGTGCCATCGGCCTTTGCTCTGTCAGTGACCTATCTATTCATAGTCATTTGTATTGCTCCCTTATGCCTATCCCATGCCTGTTTGAAGCCCTGCACTGTATTCATAGCCACCACTACTTGTGGTAAGATTCCATGCATCTACCACCCTTTCTGTGAAAAGAATTTCTCTACATTTCCCTTAATCAGCCTCCCTCTAATCTCATGCTGTGTCCTCTTGTCCTGCTATTTTTCTTATATTTAAACATGTTAGACTCTTTCACCTTGTTTATGCCCTTAAGGTGTTTAAATGTCTCGATCATATCACCTCTCTCCCTCCTTTGCTCAAGGGTATACATATTGAGCTCCGTTAATCTGTCCTCATATGTCTTCTGATGCAGTCCCTGCACCATTTTGGTTGCCCTTCTTTGGACTGCCTCAATTTGGTTAATGTCCTTGTGAAGGTGTGGCCTCCAATACTGCACGCAGTACTCCAGATGGGGCCTAACCAATGTCTTGTACAGAGGGATTATTACCTCCCTCTTACGACTTGTGATACCCCTACTAATACACCCTAACACCCCCTAGCCTTACCTACTGCTTTGGGGTTTGCTTGGATGATTTTAGGTCATCAGTGATGATGATGCCCAAGTCTCTTTCTTCCTTTGTGACTGCTAGCAACTCCCTCCCAGCCTATAAGTGGCTTCAGGGTTTCTCTTCCCTATGTGCATGATTTTGCACTTCTTTGCATTAAATCCAGTTGCCACTCTTCTGACCATTCTGCTAGTTTATCCAGATCTCTTCTCATTCTGCCCACCCCATCTGGATCATCTACTCTGTTGCAGATCTTGGTGTCATCTGCAAACAGACAAGCCTTACCCTCTAGTCCATCTGTGAGGTCACTAATGAAGATGTTGAATAGGACTGGCCCCAGGACTGATCCTGAGGTACCCCACTTGTGACTTGCATCTCTTCTGACTGTATACCATTTACTACCATCTCTGTTTTCTGCCAGTCAACCAGTTTGCCACCCAGTTGACCAACTTCTGACCCACCCCAGCCTACCTAGCTTATTTAACAATCTTCTATGTGGAACAGTGTCAAAAGCTTTGCTGAAGTCAAGGTAGGCGACAACAACTGCTCCCCCTTGGTCCACCACTCTGGTTACCCAGTCAAAGAAATCTATGAGATTAGTTTGACAAGGACCTTCCTTTTGTAAACCCATGCTGTCTTGGATCCTGTGCCCCTATGGATTCCAGGTGTTGTACTATCCTTTCCTTAAGGAGTGCCTCCATAATCTTGCCCACTACTGAGGTAAGACTGACCGGTCTGTAGTTCCCGCCTCCTCCCTGCTACCACTCTTGTGGAGGCGGGGATCACATGAAACCCTTCTCCAGTCTTCTGGGACCTGTCCTGTGCTCAGAGACTCACTAAACAGTTCTGCTAATGGCTCTGCTAGTTCCACCCTTAGCTCCTTAAGTACCCTGGGATGTATGCCATCAGGTCCCTTGCCTTATCCACCCTGAGCTTAGCAAGCTCTTGTAGGGACCCTTTCTTTTGTGAGGAGTAGTGCTCACCTCCCTCTCCCTGTGTCCATGATGCTGAGCTGTGGGCCCTGCCCTACCTTCTCTTCAGTAAATACTGAGCAAAAGTATCTATTTAGGATAGATGCCTTTACAGGGTCCTCCTCCTCACATGCTCCCTTTTCTCCATTAAGCTAGCAATACCCTCTGGACTTTCTCCTTTCACTAATGTATCTATAGAAAGTCTTGTCACCTTCTTTTACTGTTAGTGCTAGTGTTTCCTCAGTTTGGGACTTTGCCTGCCTTACTGCCTTACCTGCTTCCCTTAGGGCAGTTTGGTATGCCTCCCTATCTTCATCCGCTGTGTTCCTTATATTTTATGAAGGCCAGCCTTTTGGCTCTGACCTTTTCTGCTACTGTATTGAGAACCAAAGTGGTTTCCTTCTTCTTTTGCACTTCCTTTTCTGTCTAACACAATGGGATGTTGCTTCAAGTATTGTATCCTTAATGCTTGCCCACTTTGCCTGTACCTCCTCACCTGTGTTTCTTTTTGCCAGGGCTAGCTTAACTCTGTTGGCCATCTTATCAAAGTCAGCTTCTCTGAAGTCCCGTATTTTTGCCTTGGAATGGGATGATTTAGATGTAGTAGCCAAATTGAACCATACCATGTGATGGTCACTGGCCCCCAGGTGACCTTCTACCTGGAGATCTGTGATCCCTTCTTTGTTAGTCAGTACTAGATCTAGGATAGCCCTGTCTCTTGTGGGTTGCTGTACTAGTTGTTTGAGGCCCTCCCTGCAGGAATCCACTATGAGTCTAGTTCTGGCAGATGTTCCTGCTGGTATTGACCAATCTGTATCTGGCATGTTGAAGTCTCCCATTATCAGAACCTCCCTTTAGCTGTCATGTTTTGTATATCTTCTAACAGTAATGTGTCTATGTCCTCCCTCTGGTCTCTGGGGCCTGTAGACAACCCCAGTTCTTATGGCTGTCCCATTTCCTGTTTCCAGGGTGACCCACAGTTCTTCTGGCTCCTTATGTGTATTCTGAATTTCTGTAGCTTTGATATTTTCATTAACATACAGACCCTCCTCCCCCTTTTGCACCTCGGTCTCTTCTGAACAATACATAGCCAGGTACTGAAGTCTCCCAAGTGTGGTTACTGGTAAACCACGTCTCACTAATTGCTACTATGTCCAGTTTAGCCTCTGACATTATTGCCTGCAGGTCTGGGATCTTATTTCCCAGGCTGTGAGCATTTGTGTACATGATTTTCCATTGGCCAGATTTTAGTGTGTTAGTTGTTGGGTGAAGTTTGGCATTACCCCTGTGCATCGTATGGGGAGACAAACCTTTTTTCTTACCTGGTGATGCAAATGAACGGCAAACACGCTGAATTCCTGTTTGACCACTAGCTGAGGGGAGGGTGTTCTTCCCATTCGGCATTAGTGGTGCTTCACCCCTCTCCCCATTTGCTAGTTTAAATATTCTGCAAAGGCGTCAAACTTCTGCCCCAATGCTGACTCCCTCTTTAGTCAGATGCAGTCCATCAAATTAAAGAACTTTCGGCTCCCAGAACTGTTGCCAGTTCCTACAAATCTGTGTCCTTTTCCTGGCACCAGTCCTGAGCCATGTTTAGCTCTATCTCCCTTCTCTGACCTTCTGTCCATCTGCTCCCTTCTCCCAGACTGGCAGGATCTCAGAGAAGGAGATGCCGGACAAATAGATGATAGTTTGTCACCCAGCCTAGTCAGGTGTTCTTGGTCTCCACAACTGACCGGCTGGCGAGATCGTTAGTCCCTATGTGTACTAGGACATCAATGTTTTCTCCTGCTTTGTGAACAATTTTAGCAATGCGGTCAGTGTCTCTCCATGCTGATGTACCTGGGACATCTGACCATCACCCTAGCTGGAGATGGTATCAACTCCCGAATCATGGGTCTCCTATGATCAAAGTTTTTAGATTTCCTTTGTGCTTGTTTAGTTTTGGTTCCTGATTTGGGTGAGTATTGTTGTGCTAGCTCCTGTGCCGCAGTGTCCTGCTCTGCAGTGTCTTCTGCCTCTTTATTTGATTTTAGAGATAGAGGCAGATACCTGTTTGTAGTGTTTATATGGTTTTTGGAGGTAATGTGTTGGAGAGCAGAGAGTGATGGGGCACCTGATTTGCTCCTCCTAACCACCTGCCAACCTCCTGGACCAACTACCCTCTGCGGTCAAGGTTTTTCTGTTGGATGCTGGGGAAATGGCGGGTGGTTCTTATAATATGGCGGGTGGTTCTTATAATATATTTTGCTTCTACTGTGAATTTAATTTGTCTTCATTACCTGTAATTGTACTTGTCATGATGTGGAACCTTTGTAAACGAGCTTCTAGCTCAAAGGTGTTACTCTAAGATGATAAATAAAATAAATAAAAGGCTTCCATTCTTAACTCACAGGTCCACCATTGTCAGCACAAGGCACAGAGCCAGGAATACTGGTTAAGCATGCCAATCCCTTTGATTAGTGGAAGCAGTCTATTATTTAGTGATGTGTCTCTGAAGGCGGATATAAATTGTTCTGTAAAATATTACCTTTTTCCCAAGCAAGCTGAGTCACAGATGGATTTCTAAAATGCTTAACTCTAGATGGTCTACAAGCATCATCGTGGAACATAATGTAATTATAATGCAGCTATATACAAGAATGCAAGATCACCTTTATCACACTTGAACAGATAAACAAAATAAGAATATAAAGAGAGAGAGTAATTGAAACAAAGTAAAACACACAATTCTAAATTTCTCACCACAGGTACACACAGAGAATCTTTCAAGGATCACAAACCAGTTGAAAAGGGCTAGAAACTTGATCTTCTTCAGGGGTATCTCAGTCATCAAGTTGCTCCGTAGGAACCTTCGCCGTTGGAGACAGGGAATCCACACAGAAGATTTTCATTAGCACAACTGGGGCCACCCACACCATTGATGTCTGCCGATGTCAGCAACCCTATATAGGTGTGGGCGGACCCACTCCCTCCTCCATTCTTTCCTGCCGTTGACTTGCAAGCACAGTCTCCATTGAAGATCCATCACAGTGTTTCACGCCTTTTTCAGCCTATGGCAGTTTTTTCTCTTCATACTTACCAAAATCTCTTCGAGATTTTTCTCTTTTTGTTTATGTCAAGAGTTAACCTGTCTTCTTCTTCTCTTTTCCGGCGCTGCTGCTTTGGGAAGAAGATTGCTTTTTACAGACAAACACTCCATTTCTGTCTGCTGTCTTGAGCCTGACCACTACACCTCCAACTGTGAGCTCTGCCAGAAGTTTAACCAGACAACCCTTTGGCAATGCAAAAAGGATTTAAAAAAATTCCTGATGGACCAGCAGATAGCCAACTCTGGGCAGGGGTCCTCTGGGGTCCCAGCCGCTCAGTCGCCCACCAGATCTGTGAGGTCTCAGGCCTCCAAGGCCCGAGACAAGTCCTTGGGGAAAAGTCACAAAAAAGACAGGGATTGCGACTACTCCCTTCCCCTCCCCCCTGGCAGCCATCCTGTTCCCCATTGGTCTCTCCTTCTTCAGGGGCCTCTTCGTCAATGGCTGCTGCCCTGACAAAGGACACCAGCTGCCCAGGTCTCTGTTCCTACCAGGTCCATACCGACAGTTTTGTCGTTCGATTCTCAGAGCGCCCGGCTGTCGACCTCCGAGTCATCAGCCTCTTCTCCGTTGATGACAAGATCGTCATCAACAGTTGCTCCATCGAGACCTGCCCCTTCCTTGCCAAGGGCTACAGGCTCTCAAGATGGAGTGTAGTTGGCTTCTGTGGCATTGACTCCCCTCCATCAATGATGACTATGGATCTGAATGAAGTACTTGTCCAGTTCACCGAGGTACTAGTTCAGCAGTTCAATGCCTTCAATAGGCCTTCGTCCCCGGCACTGTCGACACAGGCTCCATCATCGATACCTGTTCATCAACCATAGGAGGCTCCCCGTGGGCAACCAACGACCACTCCAATGCCAGACCCAAATGAGGAGGTTGACGTCAAGGAGGAGTACCACCCTGAGCTCATTCTGAATGATACAGAGGATGAGGAGGAACAGGAAGAAGGCCTCATCTCTGATAGGTCCACTGCCTCTTCAGTTAGTGAGGACTCAGTCAAGCATACTCCTAGGTTTCCTTCTGAGGATGCTATCTTCTTCAATGTCATGAAGCAATTGTCTGCCACTATGGGTTTCTAGACTGAGGAGGAGAATGTCACCAGAAAAACCTGATGGACTTCCTGGAGGTTTCCGAATCTCCCCCTAAGATTCTCCCACCTATACTGTGAGCCCTAAAGAATGCTACTATAGCAGCCTGACACAGGTTAGAACTTGCCAGCTATGACATGCAGGGCAGACAAGCTGTACAGTGCCCCTCAGGGCCTCCCTTATTTTGCTGCCCAGGTCAAAACTGACTCGGTGGTCATCAAGGCAGCCCATGACAGATCTAGGGCACCTAAGCACCTTAGTTCCCTTCCCCCAGACAAGGAATCCCGTAGGACTGACCTCAGGGGTAAAAGAGTTTATGCCTCCTCTACTTTGGATCTAAAGATTGTAAACTATCTGTCACATATGGTTAAATTCCAGAATGCCAACTGGAGAAAGGGCAAAGCTACTGCTCAGGCCCTTCCAGATGGTTCCCAAAAGCAGGAATTGCTCCAATGTTTGCAGACTGTGAAAAATGCCAGTAAACATCTCCTCAGGGCCCTGTATGACATGGCTAACACCAGTGGTCAGGGCAGCTGCCACAGGCATATGTCTTCGCAGGCAGTCATGGCTTAGGGTCTCCAGATTTGCAGCCAATGTACAAAACAAGGTGCTTAATGCCCCTTTCAGTGGCACCAAGCTCTTCGGCCCTGATGTTGAGGACCTCATTAATGATCTGCAGGCCTCTGGCACAGCCATCAAGTCTGTGCATTCTCTTTTACCATACTCATGGATCCTGCAGATCATAGAGGCAGATCACACCCTGGAGCACATCCAGCAGCCTCCAGACACCCCTCCTCCACCCTCCAACTATCCCCCGGATCACTTGTCTGTTCTCTGTGAGGAAGTACAGTCTCTTCTTTGCAAGCAGGCAATAGAACTGGTGCCAAGGTGACAGAGAAACCTGGGATTTTATTCCAGGTTCTTCTTTTTTTTTTAATTCTCTTTATGCTTCCCTAGTACTGGGCATCTCTCAGAGGTGGTCACTCGGACTGGCACCTCTACTCCCCTGCCTGAAGCCTCCTCCCCTCTGGCACCCCCCAACCAGACATTCAAGCCCCCCCAGATCACCCCCCGGGGGAGGGCCTGCCTCTCCTACCTGGTGGGCTTTCTGAGATTAGAGGGTCCGTCCAGTGAGGGGCTCGGCCCAGCTGTTGGGGGAGTCGGCCCAGCGTTGGAGATGTGGGCGCAGTCCACTGGACCCCTCGTTGCCTCCCAATCCAAGGAGGGATTTCTACTTGTTTGTTGCCCCTGGAGCTCAGACATGCAATGACATCAGGTGGCACATATGTGCCAGCATCCACCGCAGCTCCACCCCTCCGTCCACTTGCATCACATTTTCCATTGTGCTGCCCCCAGCTACCATCAGGGGCCACCCAGGAGAGGCGCAGGCCCCAGAAACCTCCCTGGGAAGGGAGAGCTGTCCTCTGGATGCTCAATCTCTTCCCTCCCCTGCTGACCCCTGATGATACGAGTCCATTCCCAAACCCAGGTCACCGGTGTGGCACGAGGTGTGGCATCCAGCGCCTCAACCCTCAGCACCACCGGGCCTTTTATTTCAGGTTCTTCCTGGTCCCCAAAAAGACCGGAGATCTGAGACTCATTTTAGGTCTGAAGGGCCTCAGTCTCTTAGTCCGGTACAAAAAGTTACAAATGGTAACTTTGCCAGGCCTCATGCCCCTTCTCAAAATCGGGAACTGGCTCTGTTCACTGGACATGCAGGACACTTACCTGCACATTTTGATAATTCCTCCTCACAGGAGGTTTCTCAGCTTTGCCTTTCAAGGTGAGCATTACCAGTTCAAAGTGCTGCACTTTGGCTTATCCTCTACACCGTGTATCTTTACCAAATGCTTAGCAGTGGTCACAGCAACTCTTAGGCCCTGGACACACTGGGGAACTTAAAACAGTTTAAATCCCCCTAGCACTGTTTGCAGACAGACTACAAGCCCCTTAAAACGTTTTAACAAAAGTGTTTTTAAACCCAGCTAGATACCTAGTCTTAAAGCCATTTTTAAAAACGTTTTAGAGCTAGCATGGTTTTACTTACAGGTCTGTCCAGGTGTAAAAGTGTTTTAAGCTGTAATGGTTTAACTAAAACAGTTCTAGCTGCAGTGTGTCCAGGCAAGCACAGTTATGTGTGTTGGACTTCACACAAAATAGTTACAAGGAGAACAGGTTTAACACTAGCAGTGTGGCCGCACTAAACTGTTTTCAAAAATAGTTACTGAGTAGTGTGGCTGCACTGAAATGGTTTAGCTAAACTGGTTTTAAAAATGGTTTTCAAAAACAGTTCTGTAGTGTGTCCAGGGCCTTAGAAGAGAGGGACTGTATTTATTCCCTTACCTGGATGATTGGCTTCTCAAGGCCTTGTCCAGGGAGCAGCTCTTGTTGACTCTGGAGTGTACTCTCCAGCTCTTTCACTCTCTGGGCATAATGATCAACCTGCCCAAGTCTGTTCTAGTACCGTCCCAAAGATTTAAGTACATCGGAGTGGTTCTGGACTCCAAGCAGGGGAAGGCCTTCCTACCACAAAACAGGGCAGAATGCCTTATGGCCCAGGCTCAAGAAGTTGCCAAGAGTTGGTGCATTCCTGCCAGACTGTTCCTCAGGCTATTGGGTCTAATGTCTGCAGCCATTCCCACCATTCCACTGGCCAGACTTCACATGCGTACCCTTCAGTGGACCCTCAGAGTGCAATGGGACCTGCGTACGGATGAGTTAGACCAACAAGTCCTGGTCTCCTCCCCAGTTCACAAGATACTGCAGTGGTGTATGAATCTCCTCGAACTTTTTTCAAGGGGTTCCATTTCAGGTCTCCTCCCCGCATCAGAGTCTAACCACGGATGCTTCGGGGCTAGGTTGGGAAGCTCACCTGGGTCTGTTCCAAACCCAGGGCTCCTAGTCCCAGTAGGAAGCTGCCCTGCATATCAATGTCCTGGAGATGATAGTGGTGCTTTATGCTTTGCAGCCTTTTCAGGAGCATCTGGCTCCAGGCCAGCTGCCGGTACAGTTGGACAACCTCAGTGTCATCTACTACATCAACAAGCAGGGTGGGACTCACTCATACCCCCTTTGCAGGGAGGCTATGAGAGTGTGGTATTGGGCACTGAAGCATAATCTGACTCTCTCGGTGGTCCACATGCCAGGCATCTTAAAGACCTTGTGGACAGTCTCAGCAGGACCCAGTCCAGCATGCATGAATAGAATCTTCTATCTGTAGTAGAAGATCTGTTCAACAGATTGGGTCATCCAGAGCTGGACCTTTCTGTGTCCCCCATTCAACGCAAAACTACCCAATTCCTGCTCGCTAGATCCAGGGCCTGGAGTTTTCTGATGAGACATGTTGTCCCTCTCTTGGAGGGTGAGATTTCTGTATGCATTCCCTCTGTTTCCACTAATACAGAGGGTGCTGATCCAGTTACAAATGGGGAGGTGGGGGCAGCATGATTCTGGTAACTCCATTCTGGCTTCGCCAGATATAGTTCCTTCTGCTTCAGCAGCTTGCAGAGGAACCTTTAGTTCCTCTGCCCCTTTGCAGGAATCTGCTGACCCAGGATCAGGGAACCCTGGTCTATCCCAACCTCAGATCCCTCCATCTGCATGCATGGCTCATGAAGACGTAGCCATCGCCAGGTCTCGGGTATCCATATCCAGGGTGGGGGATGTCCTGGTGGACGCCCACAAACCTTCCACCCATGCCACTTCTGCCATGAAGTGGAAGCGGTTTGCCATCTGGGCTGCCAGGCATTCCCTAGACCCATTCACCTGTCCTGTGAAGCATGTCCTGGACTACCTGATTTCTTTGTCTGACTCAGGCCTCCAGTATTCCTCCCTCAAGATCCACCTTTCAGCTATTTCTGCTTTTCATGAGCCCATGGATTACCACACGATTGCTCAGCTGGATGTTCCCCATACCTTCCTTAGGGGCATCCTGCTTCTGAAACTTCCAATCCATTCCCCTGTCCTGGCTTGGGACTTACTTTTTTTTTTTTTGAGAAGTTGACCCTGTCTCCTTTTGAGCCAATCACGGACTTGTGATTTACACTTTCTTTCTTTCTTGGAAAGCACTATTTTTAGTTGCAATTACTTCTGCTCAAAGAATTTCAGAGCATCAGGCCCTCTGGTGCAAGGAGCCTTATTTGATTTTTCACAAATTTATTTATTGTGTATGTATTGATTGTGCACAAATCCTAAGTTTTTGCCTATGGTGGTTTCAGAGTTTACACTCAGTCAGTCTATCCACCTTCCTGTTTATTTTCCTGAGCGTGTCAATCCAGGGAAAGCACTGCTCCATACACTAGATGTGTGCAGAACTTTGAAATATTATCTGCTTCAGACTAAGGAGTCCAGAAAGTCTAAGCAGTTGTTTGTTTCTTTCACTCCAGGTAGAGAGGGCACCTCAGTTTCTAAGCAATGTTTATCCAAATGGTTGGCAAATTGCATTGTGTTCTCTTACAACAAGTACGGCAAAGAAATGCCTGGTGCTGTCAAAGATCATTCCACCAGAGGTATGGCTACCTCTGTGGCTTGTTTCAAGGGGGTCTCAACCACTGATATTTGTGCTGCTGCCACCTGGAGTACAGTCCTCACTTTTACCAAGCATTACAGTCTGGACATTGCTTCCAGAGCCATGCAGGATTTGTCAGAGGTGTGCTACAAGGACTCCTGCCTTAAATTTATGGAGTTCCAGCCTTCAAGACTGTCAGTTTTTACACTTGTCACTGCTTGCTACTTGTTCCTACAGTGTAACCTGATGACTGAGATATCATACCCCTGAAGAGGATAGAATAGTTACGTAAGAACATACTGTAACAGTAGATCTTCGAGGGGATCTCAGTCATCAGGTCTGATCTCCCTCCCACCGTCACCCTTCTTGGGGCTCCTGTTCAGGACCTGGTTATCTGCCGTAATCCATCATTTCTATCTAGAGTCAAGTCCCTCAGTCTCTCCATGGTTCCCCAGGGTATCAGCCTTGCTCCCTTCGTCTTTGGAGAGAAAGAACTGAGGAAGGAATAGGGACACCAATGCCTATCTAGGGTTACTGATGTCAACAGCATGGGAGGCCCAAGTTGTACTGCTGAAAATCTTCCATGTGGATTCCCCGTCTTTGACTGCAAAGGTTCCTACAGTGTAATCTGATGACTGAAATACCCTTGAAGATCTACTGTTATGGTTAAGTTCTTACATAACTGTTCTTTCTGATGATTTGCTGTTTTCTCATTATTTTTATTTTATTTATTTATTTATTTAGAAAATTGGAATTACAACCCTTAGAGTCATAGACTCGTTACCAAAGGCTCCACGTCAGAATAAAACACAAACATTCATACAGTATATGCACAGAATACATGTGGGTGGGCAATCATACAGAGTATAAGTACAATGACCACTGGTTAATGCCTATACATTTGGTAGCTAAAACAGGGCAGAGCTATCGACATATTTACCCAATGAGCGGTTAAGACCTATATAATTGGTAGTTAAAGCAATGCATGATATGAGCTGGTAGTAAGTCGCCTCAGGGAGGCCTTGTCTTATACATAATACAATGCATTCATAGTCTAGTGCAACTGCATGGTAACCAAGGGAGGTGAGGAGCCTATAGACTAGAAATAGTGAGGGCTTTCCACTGCCAGGCCAAGGATGGGTGCATGGCCTAGCAGCATGGTGCATGATCCACTGGTTACTGGTTACACTGGCATTGATGTGAGGAGAGGAGAGTATATGGGCCCTTAAGGCAGCTTTAAAAGGACCTAGATTGGTGAATGATGTGATGGCCGGTGGGAGTGCATTGTACCAGGATGGAGCTCTAAGGGGGAAGGATCGCTGGGCCAGGGTGATCCTGACCCTAGGCACCTTCCAGATAGTTTATGGGGCGGCCCATGTGGACACTGAGATGGTGGCTGCCTGAAGAGAAGCCATGACACCTATTGGGGTTAAACCCAGGTGGATTTTTTTGGTGAAGAGACAGGTCTGGTAAAATAGTCTTTCCTCAAGGGAGAGGATATTGGTGAGCGCATATAGGGTGCAGGTATGTGTATTTCTGTCGGCACCAGAAAGGAGCCGGCAGGCCTTACTGATGATTACTTGCATTTGATGAAGTGCCGTAGGGTCGTCGGCAGCATAGATTGTGAGGCCATAGTCCACTAGCGCTAAGACTGTGGAGGTAATGGCTAGGTGAAGTGGTTCAGGTGGTAGGCAGTCTTTATGTCTGTAAAGGAGACCAATGCAGGTGTTGGTGGCGGAGGTGAGGATTTTTATATGTTCATGGAATGAGAGAGAAGAGTCAAATGTAATACCTAGACACTTATACTTTTGGACCTGTTCCAGCAGGATGAGAGAGGCAGAGAGTATTTCCAGGGGGAAATCCTTTGATCTGTTTTGGCAGTGGGCATAGAGCATCGTCTTCGTTTTTTTAATGTTGACCACCAATCTGTGTTCAGCAAACCAGTGTTCAATCTGAGAGAAGCAGTTTTGTAAGATACGCTGGAGAGAGAGAAGATCAGGATGTGTGGCATAAAGAACAGCATCACCCGTGTAGAGGAAAAGGCTGCCAGGGCAGGATTTAGGCAGGGCATTGAGGTAGATGCTGAATAGCAGGGGACCCAGGATATATCTGTGGTGAACTCCTGAGCGCACAGGCAGCATAGTAGATATGGTATTATTAATTTTAACACATTGGGTTCTAGATGAAAGATAGCTGGAGAACCATGAGAGTGAACAATGAGAGACCCCAATTTGTTGTAATGTGTTAAGAAGGAGGGGGTGAGAAATCGTGTCGAAGGCCTTTGAGAGGTCTATAAAAACGGCTCCTGCGAGGTGCCTCTTGTCAAGCATGGAGTGCAGGGAGTTAGCGAATTCTGTGAGGACCATCATAGTGCTGTGACCAGCGCTAAAGCCATGCTGCTCCCTACATAACAGGTTGTGTGTGAGGAGGTAGTCAGAGAGCTGATTGGCCATGATATTTTCTAGGGCTTTAGAGAGTGGGGGAAGAATTGAGAGGGGCCGGTAATTGTTTGGGAGGGAGCTGTCGCCACATTTCAATATTGGTGTTATCACTGCCATTTTCCATGAGGTTGGGAACTGGCCCAGGCGCAGGGACAGATTTAGAAGGTCTGTGAGTGGGGAGATAACTGAGTCTAGCGCAAGGTATAGGATATGCATATTGAAGGCATCTTTGCAGTAATTAGAGCTCGGGAGGGCTTTGGACAGGTAGGCTTTTGCTTCTGTAGGGGTAATGACTCTGAGTTTGAAGGTGGGTGGGGGATCTCAGGCAGTGGGGTAGGCTGAATTTGATTGAAAAAGTTGCTAGGGAGGACTGAGCTGGGGTCTGAGAAGGTGGAGTTGAGGCAGTTAGCTATGTGAAGTGTTTCTGTGGTGGTAGTACCGTTAACTCTAAGTTGTGAGGGGGGATAATGGCTGAAGAAAGCCTATGGTCAAAATGTTGATTCTACCTTTATTTTCTGTTTTCAGTGTGCACTTGCTATTGCCATTATTTATTTATTTATTTCTGTTATTTTCTACCTTTATGGCTATCTTTTTTTAACCTATGGTTCCCCCTTCCAACCAGACCCCACAGTTCCCCCATCTCGGCCGCAACCAGAGCTTGGACTCCCTCACTCCCTAGCCCCCACAGGTCACGTCACAGTTGGTACTTACCCTACCACTGCGGAGACCTTGGAGGCTGTGCTTGGGGAGAGCTAACTTGGGTGCATCCGTGGCGGTGCCATCAGGGCTGACCTTCAAGTGCACTGGAGGATTCTGTTGTTTCCCCAACCCACAGTATGGCATGCAATGGTGTCAAGGACCCTGCCATGTGTGCTTCCGTGGACTGCATGCCTGACGCCGTCCGTGCCATTCCCACTGTGGACCACTGGTGCATCAACCCCAGCCACCACCGAGCGCACATTTGCAATTCCCCAACCCACCCTCCCCAGAGGAGGAGAGCAGTCCCTGGATACTCAATTCTCCTCCCCACGTGACCCTCTGACACCCAAGGTCGCTCCCAACCCCAGGTCATCGGTGTGGCATGAAGTGTGGCGTCCAGTGCCTCAACTCTCAGCACCACCAGGCCGGCTGATATTGCCTTTTCATTTTGTTTTCAGTCTACACAATGACCCAGTACCTTGTTTTTTATTCTTACATTTTGATGCTGTCACTAGCCATTGCTAACATAGCTAAAATTATATTTCTAGGACCTTGGCTATGTTGTTCACCCACACTTATTGGCATGTTCCTTTCCCCTTTAAGAATTGCTGGAAGTCTTCAAGCTGGCTCTTCCCACCCACGCGGGTGGTATATACCTCGGCTCTGCCCCATGACGCCAGATCTTCCTTTCCACTGGAAGATTCAGGTTGCCTCCCTCGTGCTCATGCATTTTATAGGCCCTGGCTTTCAAAACTTCGGCACTCCATTGTTCGAGTTAGCGATTGCGCTTTTGCGTCTTCGATCATGGAAGAAAAATCTTCCCCCGTATTTTGCCGGTATCCTTGCGGCTAGAAGATGTCACGCATTGATCCCCATCTCACGTGCATCTATTGCCTAAGTGGCGGCCGTGACACCCCGTCCTGCAGCTTTTGCTTGGCCTTCCATCCCAACATTCTGGATGACTGCCTAGGATGCCTAAAGTTGTGGAGACCAGAGAAAAGGAACCCTCTAGTGAAGTCCAAGGAGGCTAGGTGGGCGGTTTCCGTGTCTGCGGGCTCCACTGAACAATTGGAACACATGACGGCGTTCAAGGAAGAAGTGGCTCATGCTGCCGACACTTGGGGCTTCTTCATTCCTCTTGACCTAGGCTCTACTTTTTCAGGCTCCTTCCGGAAGTTGTGCCAGTCTCTTCCCACCTGGGGAGAGGCGCCTGCAGACTCGCACTCCTCCCGATTTCATAAGCAGGAGAAGGAACCGAGTAAACCTTCGTCTTGGCGAAGGCACTGTTGGGACCCACAGAGAGGTCCCAGTCCCAAGAGCATGCGGTCTCGAATTCAGTTGAGATCACTTCTTCGGCAACTGGCTTTTCGGACCTTCCGTCGGGCCAGACGACCGAGGTTGCAGTTGACGAGGTCGAGATTGTCATTGACCCCATTGACCTTGGAAAGGACTCCGGTCCTTGTCTTCCCCGATGATGAGACCAGCCTGCTGATGTTCCCATCGAGGACCCATTTCTGAACCCCCGGAAGTCACCGGTCCCACTGGTGTCTCCTTTGTGACTGAGTTGGCCCGCCTGATCTCGATCGAGGTATAGAACCTCCTCGACCGACAGACCGAGGAAGAGCCATAATTGCTCTAAGAAGAGGCGATGCTATCGGTCATCCTTGTCCTCCTCGGATGAGGAGAGGCTCCGGCGGAAACTCTGTCGGCGTCACGAGGACCTCATGTGGCAACAGCTGATCTTGTCCAGGCACAAGCCGACTCCGGGCCCTTCCCCAGCCATTACTTGGCTTTCATCTCCTAGGCTGAAGCTGACCCCTCTGGAGCTGAAATCTTCTATTTCCCTGCCCGAGGGGCCAGCAAATCCATCTCTTCAGCTTAAACTGGCCTCTCCACCCATCGTGGTGGAATCACTGCCTAAGCAGCCCATGGGAGGGGCTCCTTCAAAAGAAGACAGACCAGACACGGGGCTTCCCTGGCATTTATCGGTCACGGTCACCCCTGACCACCCTCGGGGTGTCGAGGGTGATTTGGGCGGCAGGCCACTGTATCCCGACTCCTCGGATTCGGATGTCATAGGACTTCACTCTCATCTTGGGGATGATGAGTTGTCCGTTGGCCTAGGGATGGAGGAAGGTCCTTCCTCCTTCCAAGAGATCCTTCGCCTCATCTCTGAGTCCACAGGAATGCCCCTGGTACCCATCCAGAAAAAGGGGGAGTACCCTCTTACAGACATCCTTAAAATAGGGGATACCCCAATGGAGGTCTTTCCTGTGGCCGAGGCCATTGTTGGTCTGGCACTTGAACTCTGGCAGCGTCCTGCCTCTTGTCCAGCACCATCTGCCCACATGGCCCGCAAGTACAAGGTTCCCATGGGGTCCCTTGTGGGGTTCACAGAGCACCCTTCGGCCGAGAGCCTGGTGACTGCCTCTGTGTTCAGGCATAATGGCAGTTCTGTCGACACTGACCGACCTCCCAACAAAGAGTCCAAGCACTTGGACCATTCGTCGAGGAAGTTCTATGTGGCTTCCTCCTTGGGCCTTCGTCAGGCAAGTTCGGCTGTCATCATGGCACACTTCTCTCATGCCCTCCTCAGATCATTACACAAAGTCCTCCCACACCTCCTCGTGGACATGCAGACCACAGTCAAGCAGGTCCAAGACTAGGGCTGAGCTGTTGCCACACAGCAGCGACAGATGGCCCTGGACATATGGGACTGCTGTGCCCACTCGATGGCTGCCGTGGTTGCCTCTCACCGCAGGGCTTGGCTGAGGCTCTCCTCCTTTCTGGCGGATACTCAGCATAAATTAGCTGACGTGCCCTTCCTTGGGACTGACCTGTTTGGCCAAGGAGTAGCCGGTCACCTTTAGTGCATAGAGCAGTCCAGTGCCACTTTAGACACCACTTCTGACAGGGGTTCTTCGGGCAAGAACCAGCAGAAAAAGAAGAAGAAGCTCTTTTGACACTCTTCCCCTGTGGCTCAGCAGTCCTCCTTTCAAGGGGGACAGCAGCATCAGCATCAGCAGCAGGCTCAAGCTTGGCGCCCTTGGCTCAAGCCTAGACCCCAACAGGCCCATAAAGGAGACCGAGGCTCAGGTCCTGGAGCCTCCTCCTCCTCCAAGCCTGCTCAGTGATGGGGTGGGGGCTGCCACCCCTTCTCCCATCATGATAACTCTGGATCCTCCCATGGGGGGTTGGCTCCGCCACTTCCTTTACACCTGGTCCGCTGTCACTTCGTACAGGTGGGTTCTCAAATTGGTCGGTCAGGGACTGCCTCTGAAGTTCAAGCAGTACTCTTCCAGCCGAGCTTGCGCACCTCGGGAGGAATGGGTAGCGCTCACACCCAGTCGGCTCTTCGAGACGACATTGCTCAGCTCCTCCTCAAGGAGGCAACAGCTCCTGTGACGGATCTTCCAGCAGACCCAGGCTTTGTCTCCAGGTACTTCCTGGTGCCCAAGTGGATGGGGGACTGGTGCCCCATTCTAGATCTCCATGACCTGTATCAACATCTTGGGTCTCGCACCTTTCAGGTGGTCACTCTGTCCCAGATCATTCCATCCATGGAGTGAAACATGTGGTTTTGTTCACTGGATCTGCAGGACGCCTTCTTTCATGTCCCTATCCGTCCATCCCATCAGTGGTTCCTCCGCTTCAGGGTCGAAGGGACCCTGTACAAGTTCCAAACCATGCTGTTCGGCCTGTCATCAGCCCCACGGGTCTTCACCAAATGCATCGCAGTGGTGCTGACCCATCTACAGAGTCAGGGGGGTCAGAATTTACCCCTACCTCGACTGGCTTCTAGCAGGTCACTCCCTACAAGAGGTGGAGAGATCCAGGGATCTGGCCCTCCAGACCTGCTCCCAACTCAGTCTCCTAATCAATGAAGCCAAGTTGGAACTCATGCCTTCTCAGGTGATGGGCTTCATCGGGGCAGAGCTCAACTCTTGTCAAGCCAGAGCTTGGCTCCCAGCGGACAAGGCAGAGGTTCTTTCCTCCTTTGCCCAATCATTTCTGGTTGGGCAGTTGCGCCCTGCCTGGGACTTTCTGTGCCTTCTGGGTTACATGGTGGCATGCACCTCGGTGATCTGTTGGGTCTGGCGGCACATGCATCCCCTTCAGTGGGAGCTGGCCACCCAGTGAACTCAGTGCCATGGTCAATTCGACCAGCTGGTCACTGTAACCCAAAAGGTGTGGGATGCTCTCCAATGGTGGACCGCCCCAGACTGGTTGCAGGAAGGGATCCCATTTGTCCACCCAGAGCCGACAGTCGTTCTCACGACCGATGCCTCTCTCATGGGCTGGGGAGCCCACATGGGGGACAAAGGGCCCATGGACTTTGGACCCCCAAGGAGTCCTGATGCCACATCAACCTGTTGGAGCTCAGAGCAGTCAGACTGCCACTGTCAGCTTTTGCTGCTCAGCTCCAGGGTCAAGTGGTTTCAGTCCAGATGGACAATACCACGACCATGTACTACCTCAACAAACAGGGTAGCATACACTCTTGTCTGCTGTGCAAGGAGGCGCTCTGAATCTGGACCCTTGTGGACTGATTGGAGGAAGATCTCCTAGCCATCCATGTGGCAGGAGCCTTGAACCATCTGGCGGATGCACTCAGCCATCTAGGCCAGACATCCCACGAGTGGTCTCTTCATCCAGAGGTAGCTTACAGCCTGTTCCCCCATTGCGGCAAAATTGATGGTGGACCTGTTTGCCTCCAGGGAAAACACCAAGCTGAGGCTGTTTCATGACCGCCCCCCTCAACAGGGTTCGCTGCAGGGGGATGGCTTCTCAAGGACATGGACCCCAGGCCTCCTCTATGCCATCCCTCCATTTCCTTTGATCCACAAGGTGCTCCTCAAGGTGAGGAGGGACAAGGCGAAGGTGATCCTCGTTTCCCCAGACTGGCTTCGCCAGTTCTGGTATCCAGATCTCCTCAGCCTCAGCTGCAAGCCCCGGAGCGGCTTTGTACATACCCGGACCTGATATCACTCAATCAGAGGATGGTATACCATCCGGACCTTCAATCCCTGCACCTCACAGCCTGGTACCTGAGCGGCTAGAGTTCCAGGCTTTGGGTCTTTCCAAAGATGTCTACACTGTGGTGGAGGCATCTAGAAAGGAATCGACCAGGAAGTGTTATGCCTTCAAATGGAAGCGGTTTTCCATTTGATGTCAGGACAAGGGCCTGGACCCTCTGTCCTGTCCCGTGGCTAACATTCTCTACTACCTTTGGTCTCTCTCCAAAGGGGGTCTATGGTCATCGACCCTTAGGGTGCACCTCGCAGCCATCTCTGCTTACCGGATGTGGGCCGGTCAGCCGACATTGGTGCAGGAGACAGTGGTCAGTTGCTTTTTCAAAGGCCTGGATCACATATCCCCTCTGGTGTGTGAACCTCCACCTCCATGGGATTTACTGCTGATACTGACAAAGCTCATGGGCAAGCCATTCGAACCCATGCACAAGTGTGAGTTGCCACACTTGTCATGGAAGACTGCCATCCTGGTGCATATTATGTCAGCCAGAAGTACAGGGGAGCTCCAGACACTTTCAGTGGACTCCCCTTATCTGATCTTCCACAGGGACAAAGTTGTCCTGCGCCCCCAACCGAAATTCCTTCCAAAGGTGGTGTCAGAGTTTCACCTTAACTAGGTGTTGACTCTGCCGGTATACTACCCTAATTACACCTCGGAGGCCAAATACAGGCTCCATACTTTGGACCTGAGATGTGCTCTCTCCTATTCTAAGGAGAGGATGATGGAAATTCGGGGACAGGTTCACCAACTGTTTGTTACCTATGCTGAAGCCGCTTCTGGCAGACCTGCAGCGAAGTGGACTATTGCAAGAGGGATCACATCATGCATAGGTCTGTGCTATGAGTTGGCGGGTAAGGAGCCTCCCAGAGGGCTAAGGACTCATTCTACCTGCCTTACTGCTGCATCGGTGGCTGCTTCCAGGGACATCCCTATCCAGGAAATCTGCCAGGCTGCTACCTGGAAGTCAGCAAACACCTTCATCACCCACTACCACATCGACCTTGAGTCACGCCAGGTTGCTGGTTTTGGAGCCTCAGTTCTCCAATCTCTGTTCCCTAAGTAGGGGGTGTGCGCCTTGCCTCCCTCCTCCCAGAGAACTGCCAGGAGTCTGCCAATAAGTGTGGATGAACAACATATCCACGATCCTAGAAGAACAGGTTACTCACCTGTAACAGTAGTTCTAGCAGTGGCATATGTTGTTCATCCACACGGACTCACCTGACCTCCCCGGCTGCGGACATACAACACCTGGCTTCCAGCAGGCTAAGATGTGGCATCATGGGGCGGAGCTGAGGTATACTACACCGTGGGCAGGAGGACCGCAGCCTTCCGGCAAGTCTTAGAGGGGAAAGGGACATGCTAATAAGTGTTGATGAACAACATATACCACTCCTAGAACTACTGTTACAGGTGACAATCTGTTCTTTCTTTATCTTCTATAAGAAAATATCCTCTTGAGACCGCATAACTTTCCCAAAGTTCCCATTGGACTGTTCAACAGGCTACCAAGCCTAATGGGAGACTCCCCTCAACATGTCCCTTGAACTCAGGGCAAGTTCAGATGAAAGCTGGTGTCTGTGTTGAGTCACAAAACAGAGCTCTTCCTCTATTGTTACACTGTAATGGCTTATTAGTACCAGAAGAGCTAGTTAATACCTTTTGTAAGCCAACTTGGCTATATAATTGATCTCATAGCCTTGTCTATTTTATTTGAAATGTTCTTCCTGTTTTCCCCTTTCTGGGCTAATGATTCAGTACTTTAGAATGCACAGGGGTGATCTAAAGACCTCCGGAACAGAGGGAGGAAGTAGACAGGGAACTAGCGGAGAACATACATGACATGGCAGCTAAAGGCAAAATCCTACTTCTGGGGGATTTCAATATGCCGGACATGGATTGGGCCACCCAGGTGGCTGCTTCAGCCAGAAGCACAGTCATCCTGAAATCCCTGCAGGGGATTGGACTCAGGCAGCTGGTGCATAAGCCAACCGGGGACAAGTCAATTCTGGACCTGGTATGGACCAATGGGAACAGAGTTGAAGAAATAAAGGTAGAAGGGCAGCTGGGGTCCAGTGACCACCACATAGTGTGGTTCAACATGGAGACATGGACTCAATTAAGCCACTCAGGGGCAAGAATATTAGACTTCAGGAGGCTGGATTTCACTGAAATGGGTAGATGTATACAAGCAGTCCTGGGGAAGGGAGAGATAATAGAGGGATGGAAGAACAATGGTAGAAACTGAAAGGAGCCATAGTGGATATAACAAACCAATGTGTTAGGATAGTGGCGAAAGGGAAAAGAAGAAGGAAACCACTGTGGTTCTCCAAAGAGGTGGGGGACAAAGTCAGGGCTAAAAGGCCGAGTTTCAAGAAATATAAGGGGAGCCAAAGGGAGAAAGACAGGGAGGTATATCTTGAATGTCTAAGGGAAGCAGGGAAGGCTGTTAGGAGGGCAAAGGTGCAGACAGAAGAGGGCTTAGTACAGTCTGTAAACAAAGGGGATAAGGCATTTTATAGATACATCAGTGAAAGAAGAAAAAACGCGGGGGATTGTGAGGCTCAAAGGGGAAAAGGGAGAATGTAAGGAGGGGGATCTGGACAAGGCAGAAATACTCAACAAATACTTCTGCTCAGTATTCACTAAGGAGGAGAAGGGTCAAGAACCACAGTTAGGTTGCAGAGGCAATGGGGGTGGAGAAGAGGGCATGAGTCCATTCACAGTGGAGAGAGTTCTGGAAGAACTCATAAAGCTGAAGGTGGATAAGGCCATGAGGCCAGATGGCATCCACCTGAGGATATTAAAGGAGCTGCAAAAGGAACTTGCAGTGCCTCTGGTGGCCCTGTTTACAAATTCACTCAACACAGGTGTCATTCCAGAGGACTGGAGGATGGCACAAGTAGTCCCACTGCACAAAAGTGGCAGTAGGGAGGAGGCGGGGAACTACAGGCCAGTCAGCCTCACCTCTGTGGTGGGTAAACTCATGGAGACACTGCTGAAAGAAACGATAGTGGCACATATGGAATCCAGCAGTGCTCAGGATCTGAGCAACATGGATGCACAGCAGGAAGATCAAGTCAAATTAATCTAATAGATATTTTTGATTAGATGACTAGGGAAATAAATCAGGGAGGGGCGGTAGATGTCGCATACCTAGATTTCAGCAAAGCCTTTGACACCGTCCCACATAGAAGGCTGATTAACAAGATGGGTAGTCTGGGCATGGGAGACAAAGTGGAAAACTGGGTTAGGAACTGGTTAACAGACAGGAGACAGAGGGTGGTGGTAAATGGGGTACAGTCTGGGCGGAGAGGGGTGACCAGTGGGGCACCACAGGTATCAGTACTAGGACCAGTTCTGTTCAATGTCTTCATTAGTGACATTGCAGAGGGGCTGGAAGGAAAGGTCTGCCTGTTTGCAGATGACACCAAGATCTGCAACAGGGTGGATACTCCAGAAGGGGTGCAGAAATGAAGAGGGACTTTGAGAAGCTTGAAAGGTGCTTAGAGATGTGGCAACAGAGGTTCAGTGCAAAGAAGTACAAAATAAAGCACCTGGGTCGAGGGAACTTTGGGGAGAGCTACAGGTTGGGAGAGGAGTTGACTGTCACCAAAGAGGAAAGCAACCTAGGGGTTATCATCTCTGATGACCTTAAGGTATCAAAGCAGTACACAAAGGCAGCAGGGAGGGACAGTGGCATGCTGGTTTGCATAGGCAGGGGTATCACTAGCAGGAGGCAGGAGGTGGTGACGCCATTGTATAAAACATTGGTAAGACCTCACCTGGAGTACTGCGTGCAGTTCTGAAGGCCACACCTGCACAAGGACATAGATAAGGTGGAGACTATCCAGAGAAGGGCAACAAAGATGGTGCAGGGCTTGCACCACAGATCATATGAGGAGAGACTAAGGGACCTCAATATGTACTCACTGGAGGAGAGGAGACAGCGGGGGGACATGATTGAAACTTTCAAGTGCCTCAAGGGCATAAACAAGGTGCCAGATGGGGGACCTTTTCCAATGTAGAAAAAGTACTAGAACAAGGGGCACAATATGAAATTGGAAGGGGATAGATTAAGAGGTAATGTGAGGAAGTTTTTCCACACAGAAATGGTAGTCGACACTTGGAATAGTCTGCCACAGGAGGTAGTGGGGGCAAGCACAGTAAAGGGGGTTTAAGCGTGCCTTGGACAAACACAGGGGAAGCTTGTGAGGGGAGGGAGTGATGAAAAGCCATTGATCACATAGGGTCAGTGGCCACATATAATGTATAGGGCCTACGGGCAGACTGGATGGGCCTAGCGGTCCTTATCTAGTTTAGTTTATTGGAGATTCGGAAATACCTTTGAGTCAGAGACTCCTTTACAAAGGTTTCTCGTCACAAATATTACAAACAGAGAAAGACAGGTTACATGGCAGTACAGCTGCACATAGTCAGGTAGTTACAGTAGCAGTTGTGAGGCTAACAGAGAAAAACTAGGGAAAGTTAGTGCAAACACACAAAACAAATAGCACACATGTGCAGAGCTAGGCTAGGGGGACACAGGTTGTGGCAGAGGTTGAAGGGGAATCCGGCCGCAGTCTATGTCGGTCGGAATAGTATAAGATATTTCAGTGGCAATCACAGTGATTCGGGGACTGTAGGAGGTCTCTGAGGGTGGTTTTGTACGGTCCGAGTCTGCTCTCTTTTGCAAGTGGAGTGGGCAGACTGTTCATCCAGGATGGGGCTCTGTAGCTGAAGGACCTTTGGTATTGGGATGTACGGCAGTGGGGGACAGAAAGTAGTTGCTTTCCATAGCTACGAGTATGCTTGAGTGTCAGGGCCGGTCTTATTAGTGGTGTGAGTCCTGTTGGGCAGAGGCCTAGGGCATTTTTTTTGCCATGAGGCATGTGTGGAACCTAATCCTGTTATCAAGGTTCAGCCAATTGGTATCGTTGTATAGGGAGCATATCTGTTGACAGTTTCTATGTTTCTAGAAGTCTGGCTGCCCTAGCCTCCTTTAATCTTTTTTAATTGGTACAGTTGAATGTAATCCCCAGACTAGCTGCTTCAAGTAACCAAGAAGGTCAGGGAGATTTTTGAGATCCCTCAAATTAGTATTTAGTGAAACCTGGAAATTAGAATAAATACCAGAAGTAAATGTACACACATGGCATAAACACAAATAAATATTATAAACATTAATAACAGAGTTAGTCATAATAGGACTGTACTGACTCAAAATTCATAGGAAGCCCACCTGAGTCAAAACACTAGGATCCCGTATATTGCGCTGTTGCTCAAAGGTCTCTGCCAGCTTACCTTGTTAGCTTTTAATTAGTATTCTAGAGAAGAAAAGCACTGATGTATGTTTTGAAGACAGTTTAAACATTGTATATGCTTTGACCAACTAATCCATCTTCATGTTTAACATGTATGAGCCAAGTCTGCCAGTTCAGTAGAGGCTGAACTGGCCTTACATTCAAACCGCTTTATATTTCTTGCAATAAAATAGTAGAGGGCAAGAGCTGACACAGCAGCTCAACACAGTAACTACTCCAACTGCTGTAAATAAACAGGCATGGAAGGTATTTTGCAATTACAGTATTTCTATAGTAATTACAATTTAAACAGCAGAGTTCTCTCATGCCTGGTTAGTCAAGGTTTGACTCTGAATGAAGTTTTTCAAAAAACACCTTCCGTTAAACCAACCAAAGAAGTTATACTACAGAAGGCTGTTAAGATCAGATCACTGAGATCCAACATCCGCTGAAAGATCAATACATTCTTGAAAGCGTGTGCAAAAAAATATTTTAGTTATTTAAGCATCCTTAACGCGGATCATCTAATGCAGGAAAAATAATCAATGAAACTGGAACGAACATTAAACGACAAAATCAGAGCTGTCCAATGACATGCTTCTGAGCATTTATTCCTATAATGAAACATTTTTTTCCACGCATTAAACTGAAACCTCAATCTTTAATTTGTCCTCAGGGTCTACCACAATCAGTCCCCTCCATGTGTCTTCCGTGTTTACCCTAATCTATCCTCTCATGATCTTATACACTGTAAATAGGTCTTCCAGGTTTCTATATTTGTTTCAGTCCTTGCTGATAAATATACTGCAAAAAGAGCCTCTCTAAATTTCATAGAGTGCTTTCTATTTTGATTCTAGAATAACTACTAATTGAGGGTTTGACAAACACAATTTTCATTCTATGGAAGCAGGGTAGTGTGACCTTACCATCTTTCTAATATAACTACAGGGCAGTCAAACTGAGGGCAGTGAAGAAATGTTTAAGAGTCCAGATAGCAGAGCAGATCTGGTTGGCATAGAGGAGGCATGGGCACACCCCAATAAATGGGGACACACTTTAAACAAATTGACAGACATCCCTTACAGCAGAGCCATGTTAAAATGCTGCTTGTATGATGGTTCTCAAAAATACACCCTCTCATTCATTGAAAAACATCAGCTGACCATGGATTAATTCTCAGTTAATCCATGGTTGGTATCCAGAGCGAGCGCATATGTCTTATTGTATGCTGGGGGCATAGCTATTATAGAAATTACATGTGGTTTCATGGTAAGCAGTAGACAAGGAATGTCTTGAGAATGTGTGTAACAAAACAGGCAATTTGGGTATTTGAGGAGACTGCAGGAATCATCCAATTGTGTGTCTCTGTCTCTCCCCATCACCGTCTCGCATGCAAGGCTTGTGGCACAGACACTAACCACATATCTTTTCACTGGGAATGAGAGTAGTAATAGTAGAATTAAAGAAACCCTGAATGTGCAGTAGGCAGTAAGCGGTGCTCAGTGGAGGGAACAGGCAACGTGTGGCCAACGGCAGAGAGCGACAGGAAGTCAGCACCGCATGGTGAGTGTGTGTGGCTAGTGTTGGTGCAGCAAACCTTGGATGCCAGAGGGAGGGAAAGAGACACAATTGAACAAGGATTCCTGCACTGTCCTCTCTCTGTCTCTCTGTCTCTCTCTCAAGTTGCCACTCTCTGGTTGCAGTTTTTGAGAACCATCATAAATTCCCAGTTTAGCGAGAGGTTGCTGGAGAGAGAGAGAGAGAGTGACTTGGACAATTCCTGCAGTCTCCTGAAATACACAAGTTCCCAGTGTTGTTTCACAAATTCTCACAAAATTCCTTGTGTCCTTGTTAGTATGACACAACGTGTAATTTCTGTGGTATAATGTAGTCACTTCTTTAGTGCTTGCAGCAAGCGCTGGATGCAAGAGAGGGAGAGGGAGAGAGAGAGAGAGAGAGAGAGACAGTATCAGACAAGCATTCCTGCACTTTCCTCTCTGTATGTATCTCTCTGTGGTGGCATGGCTCTCACAAATGTGTTCCAAATTCCCGGTTTTGTTTCAGAAATTCTCACAAAATTCCTTTTGTCCTTTTTAGTATGACACAACATATACTGTTGCTGTTATAATGTAGTAATCTGTTCTTTAGTGCTTGCAGCAAGCATTGGATGCGAGAGGGAGATGGGGAGAGAGAGAGAGAGAGAGACACTCTTGGACAAGCAGTCCTGCACTCTCCTCTCTTGGTCTGTCTCTGTCTTGAGTTGCCATCTCTCCAGCTGCATTTTTGAGAGCCATGGTACAAATGATTTAACCCACTCCAGAGCGTGGGTTAACTTGGGAATTAATCCACATCTTGGTGGTTAGAGGCACTCAGCCTGTGGCCTCGTGCTCCACCCCCCCCCCGGCATGGATTAATTCTCAAGCAAACCTAAGCTTTGCATGGGTTAATCCTTACTTTATCACCTTAAGGTATTGTTGATCAGAATGGTACTATAAAGTATGTAAGCAGTAAGACACGGTGGGGTGTGGGTTGCTGCCAGAAAAGAGCACACCCTGGGTGCTTAGTGAGGCACAAGGTGCTTGGAAAATACTCTTATCAGGCAACAACCCAAACCTCATTCTTAAGTCTTATTGTTCTTTTAAAATGGGTTTGTCACAAAAAAAATGTAAAAACAATAAATAAAAAAAAATGTAATATTTTAAAAATATGTGTTTGTTTGCACATTTTGTTAAAGTAGTTTCATTACAGTAGTAATGTCGCAACAGTGGTGTAGTCACACCAGTAGTGGGCACTTGGAGGTATTAGCTTTTCTTTCCCTTCATTTTGCCCCACCCACCCAGATTAAGTACAGTAGTTTGTTATTTTTAGTTCTTTGCTTTGCGCACACACACACACACACACACACACACACACACACGATTGGGTAAGGTTTTGTTTTTAGCCCCATTTTGCTTTGGAACCCTATCCAATGAGGTTGTTTTTTTTTTGTTAAGTACTGCTGCAGAGAGGAGCGGAGCTAAAAGATATTGGCAGGTCTGTTTTACGTATTTCAGACTGGTGGCACAGGCACATTATTGCAAGCCACTGGCGCAAGTACTGTAGCTTGATCAAGCTGTTTCTTTCATAAACAAAAAAAAGCCTTTCTGACTAGTTACTCCTGTTTATGGAGAAGTGTAGCTGGATGGAGGCATCCAGTTCTGGAGACCCCATCTCCGCAAGGACATAGACAGGATAGAGGCAGTCCCGAGGAGGGCAACTAGAATGGTACAGGGTCTGCAAGAGAAGTCATACGAGGAGAGACTAAAAGAGCTTAATATGTATACCCTTGAGGAAAGGAGGGAGAGGGGGGACATGATAGAAACATTTAAGTACCTCAGTGGAATCAACAAAGTCCAAGAGGGTAGCATCTTTCGGAAAAAGAGTCATGCAAGAACAAGGGGACGCAATTTAAGGAAGGGGGGGCAGTTCAAGGACAATGTGAGGAAGTATTTTTTCACAGAGAGGGTAGTGGATGCATGGAACAGCCTTCCTGAGGAGGTTGTGGGTCTAAAACTGTGGGAGAATTCAAGAATACATGGGACAGACATAAGGCAATTCTTGTGGGGGTAGGAAGAAATAGGCTGTTGGTTAACTAGGATCTGTGGCTTATCCTGTAGGTAGGGAAATGGGAAGACTAGGTGGGCCAAGCGGTCCTTATCTGCCATCAAAGTCTATGTTTCTATGAGGCAAAATAGTGGATGAGGACAGAGACAGGGAGTGTCCAGCCATGTCTGTGGGGCTGGGGGCTGAAGGCAGGAGGTCACGGAGCTGCAGTGAATGACAGTCACCATGGCAGGGGATGGAGTCATCATCTGTGGATTTGTGACCTAAAAGAAACTAAAAGAAAACCAAAGAAAATGAAAGGTCACATGATGGACTAAAATATTTTGTCCCTAGATTTCATGTTCCTTAGCTGTGGTGTAGAGATGTGGAGTTGTTAAAAAGTGTAACAAAAATGTTATTTAACATGTTAGGGCAAGTAATGGGTATAATTATTTTGCCTTTACTAATGTGGCTGCCAGAAAATGATTTTTAGACCTAGGCATGGATTTCTGTGTGGGTGTGTTGCGTCCTGGTTGGCTGAAGAAATACCAGTTGGCAGAATGTGCACAAAGGACTTGTCTAAAGGTACCTCTCAGCCAATCAGGGTGCAGTATTTTCCCTACCCATTTTTATAAGGCAGTATAATAAAGTGTACACATCTGCAAACCTAAACTAGAGTTATTTTTCTATAAAGAGGGATTCCTGTTTATCAGTAATGAAAACTTACAGTTGGCATCTGGAGATCCTTTTCACATAACAATCCAACATAAGATTGAATTTTGAACCATTCTGTTCTTTATAAACAAGGGTATGTGAATCAAAACATTATCATTATTCTTTTTACTGTAATTCATTTTTCTTTTCAGTCATACAGAAAAAAAGGGACACTGGCTTTGGATTTGCAGAAGGGGCAGAACTTGATATGTTGTCCAAGCTTCTCCCATTGCAAATGGTTTCGATGATCCTGTTAAGATATCACACATTTAAAGGAATGTCCCTTCACCTAGCTTAGCTCTTTTTGTCTTTTAGAGATGATATCTTTGTACAGGGAAGATGAGATGAAACCCATTGTAGTGCTTAGAGTGCAGAACCTGTGAATCTGTGGAGACCCAGATTTGAATCCCACCACCATCATTTAGTGTAGGAATTTGAGCATGTCACTTACCATCCCTGGTGCTATGTTTCTGTGCATGTCTTGTAATACACACCGATACAGATACAGATAGAGCTATAGATACAGATATGGATATGGATATGGATATGGACTTAGATTTATAATATAGATGTCAAAAGACAAAAATCATCAACAATGCTGTCTCCTGATTGGATGAAACACTCCATATAACTATGCATTATACCACAATAACCACATGCCTGCACTTCTTTCAATTTTTCACTCCCCAAAAAAAAAACAGTTCTTGACATTTTATAAGACAGATAATCGACTTCAGAGCATGTGGTCATGCTCTGATACACGCACACCTTGGGTGGTTAAATGCACTTGGCCTGTATATCAGAAGGGATACACAACAGGGACCTGTTGAATACACAATTTATTTTCATTTGTGCTGTTTGACCTTGGGTAACCTCACGAGTGGAGTAAGCCATGAGTGGCATGCCCAAGGTGAAACAACAAATAAATAATGTATTCCACAAGGTCCCTGTTGTGTATTTCATTTATGCAACAGGCAGGGACCTTGTGTTAGTGTTTTGTTTTTTAAGTTTTGTGGGCTTCTTCTGCCAAACAATGCTCCTTCACCTGTGAGGAGCGCTGTTGCCATGGACATTGCCATGGATGCTGCATCATGATGCTGGTGTTTGCTAACGTGTGTTGCTGCTGATTGGTGAAGAGTGGCTTTCAGAAAAGTTTGTAACAACATGGCACCAGCATTTAGCAAGTGGGCAATGGCTTCAGAATTGCTCGGTATCGAAGGTAGCATTTATCCCCCCAGTTACACTCTGTGCCATGGAAGGAGCAGTGGGACGTGGAAAGCAGGAGCATGCAGGCTTGCCTGCAGTTAGGAAAAGTGAATGGCTGAAGTAAGTAGAGTGATCCCGAAAGAAGGAGCAAGCAGTGCTGGCCAGCCGAGGTGACAAGAGATCAGTGGTTGTGATTGCCTAGTTTAAAAAAAAAATGGCACTGGTTTTGACTGTGTTAGAAGAGACTAGAGGAACTGACAACAGGTAGAGTGGGTGAACAGGCAGCCTGGGGGGGGGGGGGAGTATTGAAAGACATTTTGTGTGGTCTGACAGAGAACTGAAATGAGCTAGTGACTGAGCGGGGGTGGAGGGAGCAAACAAGCAGGTTGGTCTGAGCTTCACGTTGCAAACAGAAAAAAAAATGAGCTTTGTTTTTGAGGGAGTTAATTAGTGTTTGTCAGAAGCTGTGTTTTTGAAAAATAAAAACAGTGATAGTTTAGTCAGTACTGTTGTGAAACTGAAAATTATGAAAGTCGTGCCGGTGCACTGGCAGTAGGGGAGCAAGTGACATTATCTATTGTGTACATTAATGTTACATGACATAGCTACTATGTACGTAAATGGTGATGACACACCTACTATGTACATAAACACCACTTATGTACGCAGTAGCTAAAATAAACATTTCTATGTAATGGGTTTTGTGTCCACACCTATTGCATATTATAACTCTCTTTTTTTTTAAACGTGACAAACAGACTGCCCACCATACTGGTGTTACCACACAAACATAGGTCCTTGATCAGCTCCAGCTGCATCTTTCCTGGACTTGGGAACACCCACAACACAGTCTAGCCCCTCATAATGCAGTTTGTTTACATTCCTTGATCAGCTCCAGCTGCATCTTTCCTGGACTTGGGAACACCCACAACACAGTCTAGCCCCTCATAATGCAGTAGGAGTTTAGGAGGCTATTGCCACATGAGTGACTGCACTGTTTCTGTGTTTCTAATGCTCAGGAAGTATGCAGTAAGAACAGATCCAGGATTGTAAACAAAACAAGGTTGTTTATAAATATACATTAGCATGCATTTCAGTTCTACTAAACAAGGAGACAGCCAAAACAAACAGCAACGTCAATGAATTTTAAAGAAGGTAAACAATCAATAAAATGTAGGTTTTCAACTAGAAATAATATGATGGAAAACAGGTTGGCAGTGTCCCTTTAAAGCTCACCCCGTTCTCTTATTCTGTACCCATCATAGCTTACTTAGTCTTGCAATGGGGCAAGCATTAGGGTTCGACATGCCAAGGCATACCTGTCATACCTGTTCCTGCATAAAGGGTGGGGGATCTTAAGGTTAGAAGCCATGGGAGTGGATGGGGTGTTGGGGTTGAGAACCTGAAGTTCCCCTCATGCCTGTTCCTGTATGCACAGTGGGATTGGGGTCTTAAGCTTGGGAATCCTAAGGTCGTATTTCCCCACTTTTGACACTTAAATACTAATGGTGCATTAACAAAGTTTTTTACAATGAATTTCCTTACTTTTTCAAATAGTTTATTTGTATCCTTATCCCTCCCTCCATAACTGTCCTTATGTCTCCTGACTTTAGGCCCATCCAGCATGCCAATAAGCCGTGTACTTGACTACGGCTTCTAACCCTCCCTCAGCTTTACCTCCATGGTTCTCCTATGCCTGCCCCATGCATGTTTACTTTTTCAGATAGTTTACTGTGGGAGCACAGGGTCCTTTGGACCCTGTGCACCCATTCCTCAGTAGATGCATGACCAAATTATCAGCATAGCCATCTTATTACCCAAGCATATATACTCGGTAGAACACACATTTTGGCAATGATTTGAAAAATGACAGTTGCAACATACATGAGGTTGGGTAATAAGAAAGCTATGCTGAAAATCTAGAGTCAGAATATGTCAAATTTCTGAAGTTACGAGTGGCTGTACCACAATTGTAATGAATGGTCATAACTTATGCATTTTTTTATATTTTGACCCCAAATTTTGAACAGAGTCTTCTTATGCCCCACGTCATAAACTCTGTAGATGAAAATGTACAAATCCATGTTAAAGTGCCATCCCATGCCACAGGTATGAAAACACATTTCGGCATGATGTAAAAAGTGACAGCTGTACTGTTCATGAGGGGGAGTCAAAAAATGGCAGTGTTAAAAATCTGTAGTGAAAATATAAAAAATTACCAAAGTCATGCACGTGCATAGGAAAATTTCAGTGAGCGAGCATAATGTGGGCATTTTTAGGAATTGTTTTACGAAATTTTCAAAATGGAGTTTTTTGAGACCCCACCTCATGAACACTGGCACTGTCATCTTGTTATTCAATCCCGAAATGTGCTTTTCGCACAGAGACAGCAGCATTCTGCACCACAGATGTGAAAACACATTTCGGGCAGGATGTGAAAGGTGACAGCTATACTGTTCATGAGGTGGTGTGAAAAATTTGTATGTTGAAAATTTGGAGTCAAAATATTAAAATCACCAAAGTTACACACATGCATCAAGAAATTTCAATGAGGTAGACTTCATCCATTTTATGATTTTTTTTTTTACCAAATTTTTAACATGGGCCTTTTGAGTCCCCACCTCATAAACACTGGCACTGTCATTTTGTAAATCGGTCCCGAAAGGTGATTTTGTGCAGCGACCGTGAAATCATCTTCAGGGCCCAGTTAACTAAATTACAATGACAGTGTTCATGAGGTGGGGTCCCAAGAAGCCCATGTTGAAAATTTGGTAAAAAAAATCATAAAAATGGCTGAGATATCAACATAAGTTGAAAATGCCATTGACTGGCATTATACGGCATTTACCTTGATTCCTTAGTTTGCAGTTCGACTTTGAAGAGTGCAAACCTGTCAAAGTCCACAGAAGATGACAGCAAATGACCTCTGGAGGTAAGTATGGGTAAGGAGGTGTGTGAGGTGATGGGTGCTCAGTGGGAGGGGGACGACAGGAGACCTTTTTCTCAGGTAAAAAAGACATCAGGGGGCGGTTTTTTAATTTGGAGATAAAACATCAGAAATCTTTGGGGACACTGGGAGTGGGCTCCCCAGTGCCCCACACTAGGAGGGGGGCATACATGTATGGGGATGATGGGAGTGGGCTCCCCAGTGTCCCACAATGAGGAAACATTTTCTTTTTTAATAACAAGCCATTGAGGAGTGATTTGGGGGCACTGGGAGTGAGCTCCCCAGTGTCCCACAGTGGTGGTGGTGGTGGGAAGGGTAATAAATCTATTGGGACACTGGGAGTGGGCTCCCCAGTGTCCCACACTGCTTGGCGGGGAGACACACAATTCAGGACAGTGGGAGTGAGCTCCCCAGTGTCTCACCATGAGGGATCTTTTTTTTTTAAGCTGTGGGGTTTCCTTCCTTCAACAGCCATTTTTCGAAAAAGGCTTTTGGTTGTGGTCTGACATTTTCAGGGTTGAAAGCCTTTGCCCCACAGATGTGCCTTTTGAAGGATTGGTGAAAAAATATTAACCCATTGAAAAGTTATTTAATTTTTAATTTCCCCTTAGGTTCCCTGTGACACTGTGTACCCTACCTGCGAAAACAAGCTACTTCCCTATGAAAACAAGCTTGTTTTCACATGGCACATCTATTTTTTCTCCTAGGAAATAATGGGAATTTAAAACTTAAATAACTTCTGAACAGATTAATATTTTTTTCACCAAATCTTCAAAAGGATCCACACAAAATTCGGCATCTCTAGAGACCCTTCCCTAGCCGCAAAGCATGCCAAATTCTGTGTGAATTCGTCGAACTGTTGCAAAGTTATTAAAGTGCAAAGTTTAATTGGGTTCACAGCCAGGGTTAAAAAAGGAAAAAAGGCTGAAGCAGATGGACTTTGAAAAGAAAATTGTGGTGTTAGAACACAGAGCTATAGATACCAGGGATGCGGGGACAGTAAAAGAGTTACAGGTGCCTCAAGATGGCCTAAATTTGTGCTTAACAGAAGAAGCCAGATCCAGAATGTTCTTTGCGAGACAAAAAATATATGAATGGGGAAATAAGCTGGGACCCTTGCTGGTACACCTGATGAAGGGGGGCAAAACAATAAAGAGGATAGTAAACATTAGAAGAAAAGAGGGGGATTTGGTGCAAGAGGGGGCACAAATCTGAAAACGTTTCCGAGACTATTATGAAAAGCTTTATCAGGCAGAATGCACAGGACCAGAACAGCTTATGGAAACATTTATGGAGGGGCTTAATATCCCGGTCCTAGATGAGGAGAAAAGAGCTATGCTAGGGGATAAAGTGACAACAGCAGAAGTCATGAAAGCAATAGGGACATTTCAAAAGGAAAGATGGCGGGGCCAGATGGGTACGGGGCAGAATATTACAAAGAATTAAAGGGAGAGCTAGCTACGCCAATAAAGGGATCTGCTGGAGGAGGCGAAGGGAAGGGGGGTTACCAAGAACCTGCTGTGAGGCCAATATACCGTATGTGTTCTTCCTAAGCCGAACAAAGACCCCGGAGAGTGCTCATCATATAGACCGATATCCCTTTTGAACTATGACTGCAAAATTATGACAAAAGTTCTTGCCCTGAGATTAGAAAAAGTGCTTCCCTTAATGGTACACCCTGACCAGACTGGATTTGTCCAAGACAGGCTATCATATCACAATATGAGAAGGCTACTAAATGTGGTGTGGTGGGGTACTCGACATCTTGGACAGGCTTGTATCCTGTCTATGGATGCTGAGAAGGCATTCGACAGGATAGAGTGGCTTTACTTGTTGAGGGTCTTGTATAGGTTTGGATTGGGGGAGGAATTCATAAAGTTGGTAGGAGCCTTCTTTAAGGCACATAGAGCCCATGTTTTGATTAACGGATCATTAACAGAGGAGTTTCTGCTAGGAAGGGGCACTAGACAGGGATGCCCCCTCTCTCCCCTCCTATTTGCACTTGCAATAGAACCACTAGCTATAAAAATTAGATCTGATCCACAGATCACGGGAGTAAAGGGCGGGGCTGCAATCCACCAATATACTCTATGCAGATGATGTTTCACTTTTCATAACTAATCCAGGGAAATCTATAGCAGCCCTACTGGACAATGTGAGCTCGTTTGCAGGGTTCTCAAGATATAAACTGAATATAAATAAATCAGAAATTAGGTACCTGAATGGGGGGAGGGGGGCCCACGTGGGGACTGAAATTAGTGAACAAGGCTTTCACATACTTGTAGATATAAGGTGAGAAGGGACCTGGATAGTCTATGTGCCCTAAATTACATCCTTATGTTTGAAACAATAATGAAGGATTTAAGCAGATGGAGGGCCCTCCCGATATCATGGTTGGGCAGAAATAATCTGCTGAAAATGAACATTCTCCCTCGAAGTTTGTACATAATGTAGATGATACCCACATGTCCAATTAACAAAGTTATAAAAAAGGTAGAAAAAAGGTTTACAGATTTCATTTGGCAGGGCAAGAAATCTAGAATTAGCCTGAAAAGGCTAAAAGCCTTGGGGGGGTATGAATTTCCCAGATATTAAGGGATATTACTTGGCTGCACAACACAGATACATACACAACTGGGTTAATAGAAGTGGGGCAGCCACATGGCTCGATTTACAGGAGGAAGGGTGCCCAGGAAGAGTATTAGCTTACTTAGGGAATGGAGAAGGCAAGCCTATAGGTGATTAAGAAACCAGAGCCCAATGGTAGCTACAATCTTAGAAGCCTGGGACCATATCAGGAAGCAGAGAGGAGCGGGGTAGGTTCATACTGTGCTAGTCCCCATGGTGGGTAACCCAGATTTTTTACCGGGACTTCAGGACGATGGGCTCCAGATATGGCAGCACAGAGGAGTTAGGTGTGTGGGGGACCTCCTCACCTGGGAAGGGATATACACATTCGAGGACCTACAGCTAGGGCTGGGAATAGTTGTTTCACACCTGTTTTAAGTTCTTTCAGATTAGGAACTACTGTCAAAAACTAAACATGATTTTGATAATAGACACCCCCTTAACAGGGGTAGAGAGGGAAATTTTAGGGGCCAATAAAAATTAAAAATGGTTGTTGGGAAGGGTGGCAAAACTGGACAGGAACTGCTCTCAAGAGGATACTAGTCAGGCAAAGCAATGGTGGGAGCAGGATCTGGGATTCCTGATCTCGGAGGACAACTGGCAGCTACTAATGACGTCCCATATGGGGCTTCTTCTAGTAATAAATTCAAGGAAATACAATATAAATTCCTCCACAGGTTGTAGTATCCCCTGAGTATGGTCCATAAATTTTATCCGGGGTGTCCCCCAGCTGTGCAAAGTGTGGGGCAGCCCGGGGAACATACCTCCACTATTACTGGGAATGTCCCCATTTGGTGACATACTGGAAAGGCATAGCACACAAGCTAACCAGAATAGAGGGGAGCACAGCTGAGTTCTCTCCACGGTCCTTGTTACCAGGGATGGAGGATCTGGGATGAGGAGAGTGGGGATTGTATCTCTGGTGGATAAGAGTCTTACTGGTGGTTGCCTGACAAGGCATACAGAATCTCTGGATAAGTAATTTAGTTCCAAAGATGAAACAGTGGAAGGGACTGGCTATTAAAGTACTCACAGCAGACAGATTGACATATGTGTTAAAAGCCAAGGAATAAAAATTCACAAGTGATTGGACAAGTTTTTGACAGTCCTTACCCCAGGAGAAGCAATGCTATTAAGGGAGGGGGGAGCTGCACAGACCCATCTCCCAGGACTCTGTGGAGATGGCAACAGTAGAGGGAAGCTAAGGGAGCATCAATTTACATATATGGTATACTGCATAATATCAGAATGAGGGAATGGGATGGTATTCTGAGAAAACAAGATATCATATAGCCCAAGAGGGAGTGATCTGTATACATCTAGTTCAGTATGTTGTTATTAGTCCTATAGGGACTACCACAGTTTTTTCCTTTCTTTTTTCTATGTTTTTCCACAAACATAGGCTGATCAAAAACTGAATAAGGATATCAAGTATACTGTAAGCAGCACTCTTGTAAAGGATGTAGAAAGGAACTGTATATGAATTATGCAATCGACATCTCATATGTCAGCATATGTCAACAGAATGTTTGCTCTTTTATCTATATTTGAAAATCTATTAAAAACATTGTACAAAAAACCAAAAAAAAGTGCAAAGCTTGAGGTTTAACATTAAACTACCTGGCCAATCCTACTATACTGGTGCTACTGCACCTATGTGTATATATATATATATATATATATACACACACACACACACACACACACACATGTAACCCCTAGGTGGCGCTATCCCAAGGGCTGCTACCCCTGCCTGCTTGGCTTGGAGAAGGTTAAGGGGCCTGAGTTCTGAAACGGGTGCCTCCACCCGGAGATTAGGGTTGGTAGTGGTCAAGCTAACCTGGGCACAGCCCTCCGGGACACTGTAACCCCCCTCTTTCCTTACTAGTGGCTGGAACAATACACAATAATCACTTTCACAATGCCCCTGATACACCACAGAAGTACCCATACTGTTTACACTTATCACCAGGGCTTTCCTCTGGCTCGATCTTGGGGACCCCCTGTAAAACAAGGTTATACACAGCAAATAACAGCAGTACAGTACTCTTGCACAAACTGACACCACAGTCAGGGTAAATGCAAAAAGAGTTGGATCTGATTTATTTAAGGGACTTGAACAAGGGAGGGGCGTAATCAGGTTAATTTGCTTAAAGGCTATATCAATCAAACAGTTATGCATGCACTTCAGGGTCCATAAACAGTCACACACTCTGGGTACCCTGGTGAAGAAGAGGTGGGCTAGCCAGGATCGTTGCCCGGGTAGGCCAGTGTCACAGCTAGCTGGGGTCTTGTGATGGAAGAAAACAACATGCATCACACACACTAATTATAATCCAGAGCCGGAGGGCTCAGTTCGTGAAAGAAAAGAAATAAGACAATCAGATGACACACTTAGATTAAGCTGTTGTTGCAGGGAGCTACCCTGATGATTACTCACAATACCCAGGACTGGACACAGGCTGGACAAAAAATTGAGACTGCAGGTGGTTGATCTGGAGTGCCAGGAGAAGCAGGGCCCACACAATTCACTGAGACATCATCCCTGTTCAAGCATGGAGCAGGGGACTGATCCCCAGGCAGGTCTCTCGTCGATATCTTTCTATGTGCAGTGAGGTAGTCTGGCAGGGCCAGTGTGGCAAGGCCCAGGCCGTATGGAGATGAATGCGGATTCAGTTTGGTCGAGCTGGATACAACTTCCAGCAAGCAGAACACAATTCACACAGTGGGGAACCAAATCACAACCCACTATAAACACACAGCACATTTACATGTAAGGGATTCTACTATACCAGGCAAACCACTCTCTGGTCACAATCGCAAAGTCTCTGCACGCACTGGGAGTTTGGAGGTAGCTGGAAATCCTGACAGGCCGATGCATTCAGCAAATCTTCGGCCTTCTTCAGGTTGATCCTGGTCACAGCTCAGTGGCTTACTTCGTTCTCACAAACTCAGATTCAGTCCAAACTGATACTCTTCTCCCTCTCAGGGGCAGCAGGCAGGCATGCAGGCCAAAACTCAGGCCTTTCCACAGAGACTGTCTTGAGCTGTTGCATCTTCAGTTCCCAACTTAGATCTGACTCAACTGCCAGCAAGCCTGGAAATTCTCCAAGATCCAAAAGGTTCGGTTGACTGATTCATCTGTCAGTCACAACAGGAGCTCCCCCTTCAGGTGAAAAAAGGCGCCAAAAGCCCAAAACTACAATTCCTACAGATTCTGACTCCAGACAGCTCCTGTAGTCCGGCTCCATTTTAGGTCCCACCAGTACTGATTGGTCCAATTCAGCAATCCAGGAAAAAGATAGTGGAGATAAACAAAACAGTCCTTGCTGCAAAGAAGGCAGGTTAGACAAACTACGTTATCATTATCACTATCACTCTAAATGATTTTCAGCAAATAGTTACATCTTTCAACAGAACTCCATCTCAGATTACTCATGACTACAATCCAGGCAGCTCTTAAAGAGACAGTACACAGAGGCTATGTAGGTACTTTCTTGCAATCACATTTAAACTGCTAAAACGCAGGACACCAGCCTGGCAGTGAGCATTTAGGCAAGCTCAAGGAAGACTTTTCGGGAACTCCCATTTGTGGGGGTTACACACACATACACCATATTCCTAGCTTTTTTTTACTTTTCTAGACCACTAGAAACTGGATTTATGCAGTTTGAAGTGAAGCCTTGCAGTATAGCCAAGAGGTTAGAGTAACTAGTTGTTAATGAGCTCTGTTCATCCAGCAGACCTGGGTTTGATTTCCACAGCCTCCACTAACATACTGTGTGACTCTGAGCAAGTCACTGAACCTCCCCAGTGCTTCTAGTCATCTGTGAAAATAGTCACTTGTGCCTAATGGGCATTATCCAGTTACTGAAGAAAAAAGAATTAAAAAGTACATTTTTCTCTTTGTTTTCATAATATACAGATCTTCCAGATTTATTGCCACTGAACTCTTATGAGACTATGCTGTAAAACTGGTGATACATTTAAGTGATAACATTCAGTTAGTTGGAGTATACTCACAATAAGTTGTTATTTCTGTGACCCACCACCACGGCCACATACTCGGCCTGGTGTTTCTGCTGGGTCTTAAGACTGACTGCCTTACAATTGATCAGGTCAGTTGGTCTAATCACTGCACAGTGGAATTGAACTTTGGGCCCCCCAAAAGTCCTTCTCCTGTTGAGATGGTCAGGTATCGCCCTTTAAGGGGGTTGACCCCAGAGGGACTGCTGGCAATGACTGATCTTCTTCAGGGGTATCTCAGCCATCAGGTATCACCGTAGGAACTTCACTGTCAGTGAATGAGAAATACACACAGAAGATTTTCAGCAGTACAACTGGGCCTGCCCTTTCCATCGATGTTGACCAACATCGCCAACCCTATAAAGGCAAAGGCACGCCCGTACCCTCCTCAGTTCTTTCCTGCCATTGACTTGCAAGCATGGTCTCCACGGAAGAAGCTGTCACAGTGTTCGTACCTTTAGTAGCCTACTGCCTTTTTCTCTCAACCCTCTTAAAATTTCTTTTTGAGATTTTTCAGACTTTTTTATGTCAAGAGTGAAACCTTCAGTTTCTCTTTTCCATTGCTGTAGCTGCAGAAAGAAGATTGCCTCCAATGATGAGCACTCTGTGTGTGTCTGCTGTCTTGGGCCTGATCATGACATCTTGGACTGTAAGCTCTGCCAGCAGTTTAACCAGACCACCCTCAGGTGATGCAGAAAGGCTCTAAAAGTTTTTATGGAGCAGCAAGCAGCAGGTTCTGAGACGGGGTCCTCCGGGGCAATGGACACCCAGTTGACCTCCGGATCTAAGAGCTCCAAGGCCTCACAGGTGAAGAACAAGTCCTCGGGAAAGAGTCACAAGAGAGACGGGAATCACTACCATTCCCCTCAGTGGCCATCCTGCTCCCTGTTGCCTTTGATGTCTTTAGTGGGCTCTCCAGTGTCAGCTTCTGCCTTACTGAAGAAGCATGCTGTTCAAGTCCTGGTTCACTCCAGACCCATACTGACAGTTGTTCCTCCTGTTTTCCAGGCACCAAGCTGTCAACCTGCAGGTCATCGGCTTCTCTTCCAGTGATGATACCCATCATCGATGGTCACTCCTTTGAAGCCTGCCCCTCTGACTACCGAGGTTACGGGTTCATCGGATGCTAAGGTTGGGTCGTTGTCGACAATGCCATTGACTCCTCCACCCATGACTCTGGACCTCAATGAAGTTTTGGTCCAGTTTACCAGTGCTGTAATCCAGTAGCTGTCAGCCTACAATAGGCTGTCATTGCCAACGCCTTCATTGATGCCATCGTCATTGACTCCCCGTCGTCCCTTGGAATCTGCCCAGATGACGGCAGCAGCATGCCCATCATCAGATTCCAAAGAGGAAGTCAGCGTCGAGAAGGAGTACCACCCTGACCTCATGCTCCCTGAGGAGGAGGAGAAAGAGGACGAGGAGGACAAGTACTATACCTCAGACAGGTTCACTGCCTCTTCAGTCAGTGTGGAGTCTGTCAAACATTCCCCCAGGTCTCCTCCTGAGGATGCTTCTTTTTTCAACGTTATGAAGCAGCTGTCTGCCACCTCACGGTTTCAGACAGAGGAGGAGGATGTCACCAGAAGGGATCTGTCTGACTATCTAGAGATTCCTGAATCTCCCCCTAAGATTATTCCTCTGATGCTTTCAGCCCTTACAAATGCTACTACAGCGGCCTGGAACAGACCAGATGCTGTACCAGCTATGCTTTGGAGGGCAAACAAGCTCTATAATGCTCCTCAGCACCTTTCTTATCTTGTGGCCCAGGCTGAGACTGATTCAGTTATCATAAAGGTAGCCCATGACAGGTCTTAGGTGGCCAAGCACATTAGCTCCTTGCCCCCGGACAAAGAATTCCGGAGGATTGATCTCTGGGGCAAGAGTGTGTATGCATCCTCTACCTTAGGACTGAGGATTTCCAGTTACCTGTTGCATCTGGTCAAGTTTCAGAATGCCAACACAGGAAAGACCAAGTGGCTGCCCAGGCCTCCCTGATAGTGCACAGGAATTGCTGCAATGCCTCCAGATGGCTGAAGACATGGGCAAACATCTTGTCTATGCCATCTATGATTTGTCTGACACACAGTGGCCAGGTCTGCTGCCTTGGGCATCTGTCTCTGCAGACATTCTTGGCTTAGGGTGTCTGGGTTTGCAGTGGATATCCAGAACAAGGTGCTTAACACCCCTTTCAGTGGAGCAAAGCTTTTAGGTCCTGACATCCAGGACATTGTCAATGACCTACAGAACTCTGGTATGGCCCTGAAATCTGTGCATTCCCTCTACCACACCCTGCAATGCTACTTTCATAAGCAGGACAATAAGCCATGCTCAGGCTCCCGCTTCCAAGGACAGCATCGAGCACAGCCCTCCTTGGCAGCCTCTACCCAGTCGGGATCTGTTGCCAAGCGTCCTAGAACTTAAAACCCTGCTACTGCAGTGGGCCCAGCTTCAGCCTGACTCCTTTGCGGACCCCCTCCTCTGGCTCCAACTCAGGACGTGTGGTTGGAGGACAGTTCTCCCTCCATCTCAGTCAATGGAGAATCATACCATCAGACGCTTGGATCCTGCAATTCGTAGAATGCAGTCACACCCAGGAGTTCATTCAGCTACCTCCATAATCTCCCCCACCTCCCATGATTTACCCCCCAACTCATCTTTCTGTCCTCTGGGAGGAAATGCAGACTCTCCTGTGCAAGCGGGCGATAGAAGCTGTGCCAAAGCAGCAACGAAACCAGGGGTTCTACTCCAGGTTCTTTCTGGTTCCCAAAAAGATGGTAGATCTGAGACCTACTTTGGACCTGAAGGACCTCAGTCTCTTCGTTCAGTACAGAATGCCCCAGATGGTCACTTTGCCAGGCCTTCTTTCCCTTCTCAAAACCGGGCATTGACTTTTGCTCCCTGGATATGCAGGATGCTTACCTGCATATCGCGGTGTTTCCTCCTCACAGGAGGTATCTCCATTTTGCGTTTCAGGTAAAGCACTGCCAATTCAAGGTATTGCCCTTTGGCTTGTCCTCTGAGCCACATGTCTTTACCAAATGCTTAGCAGCGGTCGTAGCAGCCTTCAGAAGATCTGTATATTTTCTCGTACTTGGACAATTGACTTCTCAAGGCCTCGTCATGGGAGCAGCTTGTCCAGACTTTGGTGCCTGGCCTTCAGCTTTTCCAATCCCTGGGCATCACAGTAAACCTGCCGGAGTTTGTCCTTGCCCCATTACAAAGATTACAGTACATTGGGGCAGTTCTGGACTCACATCAGGGAAAGGCCTTCTTGCCCCAGAACAGGGCAGAATGCCTTATAACGCAAGCTCAGGAGGTTGCTCAGAGTCAGCACATTTCTGCCAGACTCTACCTCAGGCTTATGGGTGTAATGGCCACAGCAGTCCCCTCTGTTCCACTGGCCAGGCTTCATATGTGCACCGTGCAGGACTCTCAGAGTGCAGTGAGACCAGCGCATGGACAAGCTGGATTAGCTGGTCCTGGTTTCCTCCCCGGTGCGCAGGGTCCTTCAGTGGAGGATGGAGCCATCAAATCTTCAAGGGGTCCCATTCCATCACCACAGATGCCTTGGGTCTGGGCTAGGGAACTCATCTGGGTCTTCTGCAAACCCAGGACTCCTGCTCCCAATGGGAAGCAGCCCTGCATATCAAGGTCCTGAAGATGAGAATGGTGCTCTATGCCTTGCAAGCCTTCCTGAAGTACCTCACTCTGAGCCAACTGCTAGTAGAGTCGGACAATCTGAGTGTAGTTTACTACATCAACAAACAGTGTGGGACTCACTACTACCCCATTTGCAGAGAGGCCATGCGAGTGTGGTACTGGGCTCTGTAATATAGTCTAACACTCTCTACGGTCTATGTGGCAGCCATCTTAAACACCCTGGCTGACAGTCTCAGCAGGACTCAGTCCAGCATGCACAAATGGGAGCTTCTGTCATCTATAGCAGAAAATCTGTTTGACAGATGGGGTTAGCCAGAGTTGGACCTTTTTGCATCCCCACACGATGCAAAATTGCCCCATTTCTGCTCTCTATATCCAGGGCCTGGAGTTTTCTCATAAGACACATTGCCTCTCTCCTGCAGCGTGAGGTTTCTGTACACATTCTCTCCATATCCACTCATACAAAGGGTGCTGATCAAGCTACAGATGGAGGGAGCCACCATGATCCTGGTAGCACTGTTCTGGCCTTGCTAGATATGGTTCCCTCTGCTGGTGGAGATACCCCCGGTCTCTCTGCCCCTTTGCAGGAACCTGCTGACCCAGCATCAGGGGACCCTGGTTCATCCCAATCTTCAGTTCCTCCATCTGCATGTGTGGCTCATGAGGATGTAGCCATTGCCAGGTTCAGGGTCTCTAACAGGGTTGTGGATGTATTAAGCCTTCCACCCACACCACTTATACTATGAAGTGGAAGCGGTTTGCCATTTGGGCTACTAAAAATTCTCTTGACCTTGTTACCTGCCCTGTGAAGCATGTGCTGGACTACCTGATTTCTTTGTCCAACTCAGGTCTCCAGTATTCCTTCCTCAAGGTCCACCTTTTGGCTATTTCTGCAATCCATGAGCTCATGGGTAACCATACGATTGCTCAGCTGGATGTTTCCCATACCTTTCTCAGGGACATCCTGTATCTGAAACCTCCAATCCGTTCTCTCATCCTGACTAGGGACTTAAATTTTATTTTGGAAATGTTGACCCTGTCTCCTTTTAAATCAATCGCGACTTGTGCTTTATTTCTTGGAAAGTGCTCTTTTTGGTTGCAATTACTTCTGCTCAAGAATTTCAGAGCTTCAGGCCCTCTGGTGCGAGGAGCCTTATTTGAGTTTTCACAAAGACAGGGTTTATTTGCACACAAATCCTAACTTTCTTCCTAAGATGGTTTCTGACTTCATACTCAATCAGTCTATCCACCTTCCTGTTTATTTTCTGGAGCATGCCAATCCAGCGGAAGCACTGTTCCACACATTGGATGTTCACAGAACTTTGAAGTATTACCTGCTCAGGACTAAGGAGTCCAGAAAGTCTAAGCAGTTGTTTGTTTCTTTTGTCCCAGGTAGAGAGGGTGTCAGTTTCAAAGCAATGTTTGTTCAAACTGTTGGCAAATTGCATTGTGTTCTACTATAATAAGTATGCAAAGAGTTGCCTGGTGCTGTGAAAGTCCACTCCGCCAGAGGTATGGCTGCCTCTGTGGCTTGTTTCAAAGGGATCTCAGCTGCTGATATTTGCACAGCCACTACCTGGAGCACTGTCCACATCTTTACCAAACTTTACAGTCTGGACATTGCCTCCAGAGTCCATGCAAGTTTTGGCAGGGCTGTTCTGCAAGGTCTCCTGTCTCAAGTGTAAGGAGCCTTCTGCTGTTCAGTTTCTTCCAGACCTTCTGTCTTAAGTTTATGAAGGTCCTGGACTGAGTAGGCTGTTTCTCACCTCCTGTCTTAAGTTTATGGAGTCCAACCTTCCTGTCTGTCTATGCCTTCGGGTCACTGCTTGGGACTCGTTCCTATGGTGGTACCTCATGGCTGAGATACCCCTGAAGAAGATAGAACAGTTTTGTAAAAACTTACCATAACAGTAGATCTTGGAGGGGATCTCAGCCATCAGGTCTATTTCCCTCCTACCATCCCCCTTGTTTGGGGGCTTCTGCTCAGGACCTAGCTACTTATTGTCTTCATCTTTTTGCATAGAGCTGGGTCATTTGCTCTCCTCAGTCAATCAAGGCATCTGCCTTGCTCCCTTCATCTCAAAAGGGGTAAAACTGAGGAGGGCGCAGGCCCACCTGCACCTTAATAGGGTTGGTGATGTCAGCCAGTGTCGATGGTGTGGGCAGGCTCAGTTGTATTGCTGAAAATCTTCCTTGTGAATAACCCATTCACTGGTGGTGAAGTTCCTACAGTGGTACCTGATGGCTGAGATCCCCTCGAAGGTCTACTGTCAAGGTAAGTTCTTATGTAACTGTTCTAGCTATCTAAAGTGGACGCCGCATGTGCGATTGGCGTCGGTGAGACGATGGTAACCTATAATAGGGTGGTATCCAAAGTATTAAAAATCATAGCTCTGGTCCATATACAACCCAGATCTTCTCACTTGACATCCCCCTAGTCTGTTGGGGATCTCAAGGTGATGAAGATCAAGGGTCGGAAATTGGAGCATTGCTGGAGGAAGACCCAGTTGGATGAGGACAAACTGGCCTTGCGTGCTCATTACGATGAGTACTGGGGGCAATTAATCATAAGAAGGCAGAATTTCTGTCCAGGAAAATTGCTGCAGGGAAGAACAGACCAGCTCAGCTGTTTTGGACTGTAGCTAGGCTACTCCATCCAGTCTGTCTGCAGCCGAAAAAAAGCTTTTTCATCCACTATATGTGATGAGTTTTCTCTGTTCTTTTCTGACAGGATGACCTCTGTCCATGCAGGGATTCCATCAGTGAGGCAAGTTTTGCCTCACAGTGCCTGGGCTGAGAGGAGTAGAGGCACTCCATCAATCTGGTGGGGGTTTAAACCTGTGAAGGTGGCCGAGGTTGGTAGGGTAATCTCAGAGTGAAAGCACACATATTGTGAACTGGACCCAGCCCCGACTCATTTCTGGATGAGATGCATCGAGTCTGTCGGCCTGGTATTCACTAGAATTGGCTGGTGTTTAATGTCAGTGGGTGTTTTTCCAATGGGCCTGAAAGATGCCTTGGTGAGACCCCTCTTGAAGAAACCATCTCTCGACCCAGATGTCCTGGCAAATTACCATCCTATCGCCAACCTGCCATTTTTGAGCAAGACTGTTGAGAAGCTTGTGGCGCAACAGCTCAAGGATCACTTTGTGTCCTTTGACATCTATGAGCCATTCCAATCAGGTTTCAGAGCTAGACACAGCACTGAAACAGCGTCAGTTAGGGTGCATAATGACCTCCTTAGGGCTAGAGACAGAGGAGAATGGTCAGTTCTGGTGCTCCTGAATCTCTCATCAGCCTTTGACACTGTAGATCATACTGTGCTTCTCGATTATCTTCCTGAGTACTGTGGACTTGCCGGTATTGTCATCAACTGGTTTGAGTCCTACCTCTCTGACAGGGTACAGGAGGTAGTGATGGGAAATTTCTCCTCCTCACCAAAGCCCTTGTTGTGTGGTGTACTGCAGGGTTCGATCTTGTCACCAATGTTGTTCACAGAGTACATGCTGCCCTTGGGTGAGATCATTCGGCAACACATTGTATAACCCCTAGGTGGCGGTATCCCAAGGGCTACTAGCCCTGCCTGCTTGGCTAGTTGCAGGTTAAGGGGTCTGGGTACTGAAAAGAGTGCCTCCACCCGAAAGACAGGGTTGTTAGTAACAATGCTAACCTGAGTACAGCCCTCCGGGACACTGTAACCCCTCCCCCCTTCTAGTGGCCTAGTCAATTAGCCAATATGCAATAAACACTTTCACAGTAGCCCCTATTCAGCATACAAATCCCCACACTGTTTGCACTTACCACCAGGGCTGGTTCCACCAGTTCGACCCTGGAGACCCCCTGTAAAACAACGTTAGGCACAGCAAACAACAACAGAACAGTGCTTTTGGTACAAACTGGAACCACAGTCAGATTGAGTGCAAATGAGTTAGATCTGATTTATTTAGGGGACTTGAACAAGGGAGGGGCATAATCAGGTTGATTGGCATAACGGCTAAATCAATCAGGTAGTCATGCATGCACTTCAGAGTCCATACACAGTCATACACTCTGGGTACCCAGGTGGGAGTAAGGTAAGCTAGCCTGGAACATTGCCTGGGGTATGCCGGCATCGCAGCTGGTTGGGGCCCTGTGGTGGAAGAAAGAAACATGCACAGCCACACACAATTTGTAATCTGGAGCTGGATGGCTCAGTTTGTGACAAGGAAACAACAAGTGTTGTTATTGAGGGACTGTGGGGGCAGATGATAAATGATTTACACTGACAGCAAAATAGTATTGTGAAAATTTTATTTACTGGAGCCCTGTATTCTGGTAACAGAAAACAGGAAAAGGGTAGTGTGAGTCACTAGGGCAGTGACACCTACTGAAAGCGCTCTTTAACTGTTATTTTTACAAACTTATAACTGTGATACAACTTCTAGAGCCTAAGTATAACTTGTTGGGGCTTATTTGCTATTTAGAAGTGTAATTTAGATCTTGGAGCTATGAGTGAACCCACGACCCCACACAGCTACTTCCGGGACATCTGGGCTCATATAACTCGCGCGTGCAGCGAGTGGAACAACATACAACATCCTTTGTGATGTAACAGAAGCGACTGTTATTGTGGGACTGTGGGGGCAGATGATAAATGATATACACTATTAGCCAAATAGTATTGTGAACATTTTATTTATTGGAGCCCTGTATTCTGGTAACCGGAAACAGAAAGAGGGTAGTGCGAGTCACTAGGGCAGTGACACCTACTGAAAGCGCTCTTTAAGCATTATTTTTACAAACTTTTAACTGTGATACAACTTCTAGAGCCTAAATATATCTTCTTGGGGCTTCTTTGCTATTTAGAAGTGTAATTTACATTTTGGGGCTACGAGTGAACCCGCTACCCCACACAGCTACTTCCGGGTCATTTGGGCTCATATAACTCACCCTTGCAGTGAGCAGGGCACGTGGAGACATGGGCAGGGACTGAGGGACACAGAGCAAAAACAAGATTAAGATAGTAAGTACTATTTCAAAAGAGAACTGAACAAGAATTACACTCCAGCTTGTTTAGTTATACAGACAACATGGTTAAGACTAAAGCTAGAAAAATCATAAATCGTGTATCCTGTAAAATGTATGCAGAAGAAGAAATTGTGGTAGAATTTGTATGTGATAAATGTATTCAGAATCAAGCCTTGCAAACTGAAATTGAACTGATAAAGTGGAGGTTTGAAGGAAATAATCAAGTAGGATCACTAAAATTTCAGAAAGAGATAGGGGAACTTGAGTCTTATATAGATTCCTTTTTAGTAGATAACGAATTAAACCAATCTGATGAAGGCGTCCCACAACAGTCCTTGGCCAAATCATTAAATAGCCATGATGAAAATCAATGGAAGAGTACACCCATACATTCTACTAGGCTGAAAGATACAAAACAGGTGTCAAAACATTATCCAAAGTTGGAAAATAGATATACTGTATTAGACCAGGATAGACAATGTACGCAAGAGCTCCCAGAAAAAAACAACCACATAGACGAAGGATTAAAAGGTACTAAGCATAATTTAAAAAAACTATGGTACAGATAGAAAACAGTTATCAGACAAAGGGAACCAAAAAGAAGATATGGAGCACAAACAGGGAAACGAATGTCTAAATAAAAATGAAACAATACCACCTAAATTAGATACCACAGTAGAAAAGGAAGCCATAAAATAAATAGAAAAGGAAGTCATAAAACAAATAAAAGAAAAAGACATCTTAATAATAGGAGACTCCATAATTAAAGGGATGGACTCCATAGTATGTAAAGGTAGAAAAATGTATACAACAGTGAGCTCATTGCCAGGAGCAAAAATCTCAGACATTGGTCATTTATTAGAATAATGATCTCGTTGTGCCTTTTGTCAGCTATATCACGCAAGTAACTTAGTAGCTCAAGGCCCCCAGAAGGTGGCCTGTAGCAGTAGTAGCCGGACAAGCCCAGGAAAGTTCAAAGGTCTTTGAGATTGTTAGGTTCTGGATAGGCTCTGACTGCTGAGAGCTTGTCTGGATCTGGAGAGATGCCTTGAGAACTAACCACGTGTCCCAGGTAATGAATTTGATGCTGTGTAAAACAACACTTCTCTCAGCGAAGTTTGAGACTGGCTTGTCTGAGACATTCAAACATTTTCATTGAGATGTTGGAGGTGCTCTGGCAAAGTTCTGCTGAAGACAATCGCATCATCCAGGTAGACTAGGCAAGATTTCCAAGACAACCCACATAGTATGGCTTCCATAACACATTGGAATGTGACTGGGCTAATCCGAAGTCCCATAGGCAGATGTTTGAATTGAAAGAGCCCCAAGTGGCAGCACCATGCTGTGTATGGACGAGAAGCTGGATCAATGGAAACTTGATAGAACCCACTCTGAAGGTCTAGAGCGGTGAAGTAAGCAGGGCTGGCCACACCAAGACTTTCTAAAGCATCTTCAGTTGTAGGCAAGGGATGAGCATCCTGCACTGTGTAAGCATTGAGTTTTCTGTAGTCTACCACAGAGTAATACCTTTTGTCCTTCTTTACCAACAGCAAGCAAGGTGCACCCCAGGGACTTGTAGACTCTTCAACAGTGTCTTGGCAAGCATGTCTTTGATTATGTCCTCAAGGACTTGTTCCTGTTTGTGTCCCACTTTGTAGGCTCACTGACGGATTGGTTTCTGGTAGGGCTGCACTTTGATGGTGTGTTGCAGGATATCACAGCATTCAAGCTTGTTATCTGGACCTACAGAGACATCTGGGTAATTCTCCAGGAATTTCGGAAGTTGTTGCTTTTCTGTTGGAAATGCTAGCAGTTTTCAAGAGGATAGTCACTGGCTGAGGGATAACTCTGTTGAAGCTTGAGTGGTAGTGATAGTACTGACAGGACTAGAGTTGGTGGAACCAGGCTGAGGTTCTTGCTTGAGATGGAACTGGTCCCCTGAAGACAAGAAGACAAACATTCTGATGTTGGTACCCTTTGAAATGACCACAGGCTCATCTGTGAAGTTGCAGTCACACTTTCTACATTTATAATACTGTAATTGTTTTGTATGTGCATTGAAACTAGTGACTTATCACCTTGAAATTTCAAACTGTTAATAAAAATAATCCAGTAGAATTCTGGCATTCTTACGGTAGAAAATTCCATTCCATCCAAAGTATTTCAGTAAGAAACTGTTATACTTTAAACTTCATCTAAAGAAGTAAAACGCTTCTTATTTGGCCAGCCTGGTGGTGCTGAGGGCTAAGGAGCTGGTCGCCACACTTCATACCACCCCAGCGACCGGTGTTCAGGAACAAGCACGGGTCACCAGGGGTTGGCAGGGTAGGAGAGGGATTGAGCATCTGCTGGATTGCTCTCCCTCTCTGGGGAGGGGGGTCCACAACAGTCAGCGCATGGCTGCCTCCTGGCGGAGGCTGGGGGATAATCATGCTCCACTGTGCATAGGGGGAGGAGTGGAGTGCAGATGTCTGGAGGCAGCACTTGTGGACAGGTGCGCGCTCCCCTCCGCTGATGTCCCTGCACATCCTCGGCTCTGGGGCACAAAAAAAAACCTACGAAAATGGGAGATGGCACCTGATGCAAGTGGCTTGATGGCCATCCATGAGTTTCGTCGTGGTACCCGTCTGGATCCGTGTTCCTTGGGGAGTTAGGGGCTCCCTGCAGCCCCGCTATGGGGGTGAAGCCACAGGAGTCAGGATGCTAGCAGTTGAGGAGAACAGCGGCTGGATGTCCCCGGTGAAGGATGTGAGGACAGGAGGGGAGCAGGTCAGGAGGCCACAAGGAGGTAAAAAGTAGAAGCAAAAAAAAAAATACTCTTTATTTAATGTTGATCATCTTTTACATAGGGATAACAGCACTTTTATTTCTAGTTACAACCTTCTGGTTGATATTTTTGGTTACAGCCGTGAGGTTGTAATCAGCACCTGTCAATCAAGCACTGCCACAGAAAACTAATTGATGCGTAGTTTCTCTGTGGACAGGCTGAACATCTTGCCCAAATTGGTAGCTCTGGTACCAAGCACTGGTACCAGCACTCAAGCTTTGTCTGACACTGTTAAGGCAAGTAAGATTTTAAATATTTTTAAATATCTACCTAGTTGATCCTGCCTTGAAAATGAAAAAAAATCAATCTGGTTCATTCTGCCGGTCATACCCTTGGAGTGCTTCTTACACTCCATAGCTATGCCGATGGATTACGACTTTCTGGAATGCTGTTCCCACTGTAATGTAAAAAAAAAAACGACGACACAAAGAAAGAAAAAACAAACAAAAGGGAGACAGGCTGTGTGTGTGTGTGTGTGTGTGTGTGTGTGTGTGTATCTCTGACAGAAGTGCTGCACTAACTAAACTGTGCTGATAGAGAAAAAAATGATCACCATTAATTAAATAAAATAGTGTGAGTGTGTGTGTGTGTGTGTGTGTGTGTGTGTGTGTGTGTGTGTAAAAACAGAATTTTACACCCACCCACCCATATATTATTCTATATTTTATTTTACATTTTGGGGGCAGTATAGTGCAGTGGTTTAAGGCTCTGAACTGCAAACCTGGAGACCTGGGTTTGAACCCCACAGCCCCCACATGCATACTGTGTGACCCTGAGCAAGTCACTTAACTTCCTTGAGCTCCCAGGTTGCACCTGAAAACAAGCTTTCAGCTTAGTGTGTCTCTCCTGGTAAAACAATATATATATATATATATATATATATATATACATACAGTATATATATACAGTAATAATGCATTCCCGAGTTATAAGGCTTTTAAATTTATTGTTTTCTGACCTGCGCATGCACAGAAGGGGTTTTCAGATAACGTTCTGCAGTAAAAGTAAAAGTTTGATGCCTCAAATGTTGGTTTTTGGTTTTGCACCACTGGATTGGTAGGGCACCAAACATTTTTTGAGCCGTGCCAACTGCTATCTTGTTGGTCTTTTCCATGAACCAACAAATGTGGAAAATACGACTTCCATTTGAAACATGGCGGCATAAAGATGCAGGGTACAAGTCGTCTTCCTTGAAACCTCAATAATCAATCCCCAAATCTCATTTTACCTGCCTAAAATATTTGTACTCTCATTGGTGAACTACCGGTGCATGAATTTGGGGGAATCAGTCTAATCTCTCCCTCTGGGGAATGCCAAGAGCACAAAAATATTGCTTCCAGCTCCTAACAGATCCTGCCGAGGAGGAAATTCCTGGCCTAGCCGACACAGACCTCCCACCTCATCCTACAAATCAGGCAGAGAAAAACAAATCTAAAAATCTAAGCGGGTAAAGAAAACTTCTGAAACAATGCAGTCTGAAGCAATTTTGAAAGCAATTTCAGATTTTAGATCTGAAATGAGAGAAGCGATCAAAGATATACGCACTGACCTGGGGGCGGCGCTCCAAAGAAGAATAAACAAAGCAGGCTCTCAGATCTCGGAAAATACCTCCAGAACTGAAATCTTAGACAGAGCAGTTCATGCTCTGGCATCAGAACAATTACACTCCTCCCTCCGGCAAGAAGATTCCGAAAATCGGGGTTAGAGAAAAAATATCCGTATATTTGGCCTACCTGAAGGCGAGGAGGGCTCCGACCCCGTAGCTTTTGCAGATTATCTCCTTCAGTTATTACTAGACCTTGGCCCTGATTTCCAACTGGACATTGAAAGAGCCCATAGGGCACTGGGCCCTAAACCCTCCAAACTTGATGCTAGACCAAGGTCTTTTGTGATGAGACTTTTAAATTTTAACTAAAAAAGAACAACTCCTACAAAGAGCCTGGCACAAACAGAAAATAATGTATGGGAACCAACGCCTTATTTTTGATAACAATTTTGCCCCTGCAACACAGCGCATGAGGTGGGAATATTCACCTTTGTTTCCACATCTCAGGGCACAGAACTTGAAATTCCATATGCCTTATCCGGCACCATTGGTAGTGCTGTTTCCTAATGGCCCAGTTTCTTACAACTCGGCGGCCGAGGCCAAGAAAGACCTGCAGTCAAGGGGGGGATTCTACCAGAGAAGAGTATCAAACAAATAACCCATAACCTCCCTACAGCACCAGGCTCTGAGAACAATAATCGAAGGCAAGAGAAGGAAGATGCTATCCCACTTCAGACAGTCTTGGAGAGGGTTTATTCTTACATAAATCTAACCCTTCAAACTTGAAAACCCACATTGAAAAGATGTCGATTATCTCAGGTTAGTGGATGGGACTCTGGCTGGGTGGGGTGGTGTGGATGGGCTAGTATGCTGGGTGGGAGTCGAGAATGGGTTTAAAATAATGTTTTGACCTCCCACATATACTTAATTATGGTGCACCTCCTAAATTAGTTAGATGTGGCAGGAAAAGCACAGTACTGATAATTTTGGGTGCCCGGTTCTCCCCCATGCTTGTGCTGGCTACCTTCCCTCCCAGACTTTGGTTTAGGGCTTGCCGTGCTCTGGTTGGAGACTCATCTGTCATCCACTGCATCCATCTGGACCTTAAGACAGATAAGACATTTCTTATTCATTATGCAGTGCGAAGTCAAGAATATTCAGTACGCTGTTAAGTGCTTAGGTCCCATTGTCTGGTAAAATATGCTTAATGCAATGTGAATTACAAGGCTCTGCCTTTCGATCAAGTTGCAGGACTGGATTCCTTGTGGATTTAAAGGGGATTATAGTAATGTGACCAGATCTGAGATGGGACTATGAGAATTTTGGACCTCACTATTGCAAAAGGGCATTGTAACTGGTATATTTTGGATGAGTGCATGTTTAACTGCCCTGATTTACCTTTATTTCACTCAAGATCTGTGATTTTTCTTTTAAGCAGCTTATCATTCTTCATATAAGGAGGGTTCGTATCTGGTCCAGTCGAGGTCATGTAGTATACTCTGGTTTTGTAATGACAGGACCACTACACTTGGGGAGTATTTCTCATTCTAACTCCCTCTTAGTATCTCATTTGATTTTTTGTGGCTCCCGAGAAGGGGACACGATTTAAACTAAGGGGCCTAAAGGTATTGAACCTATCTAAACACCCTCTTTTGTTTTTATCCTGTTCTTTCTTGCCTTAATATGACCCCAATAGGGAGAGCCTCATTTTAAACATGGGGGAAACTTACCCTATATTAGTTTTACCACCATACTTTAGCTTTATGCTTTCACCACACCTGGAACAATTGTTTTTAGTGGTACTGTTCCTAGGGGAGGTGGTTTGTCTCCCTAGGTGGGCCAAATTCCACCCATGGTGGATTGTACCCCACTTTCCCGGGTGCACTCTAAAATCTAACAATTCCCTGGGGTTTGGGTCGGAGAAGATTTTTTCTCCCCCGACAGTGGAAGTTTGTTTGTGTATAACTTTGTACATAGTTTTCTCCTTTCGGAGTTGGTTAGTTTTTGATACTGGAGCCTTAGTTCAGGTTAATACCTTGACATCCATAATGAATAATAAGGTTGACTTCCTGCTATATGCAGGGAAATTTGCTAGAATAGAAAATGTAATTGTAGTTTATCTGGTTTGTTTTCTTTTTTTGAAACTTTCTTTATTTTAAGATTTTTCTCACATATACAGGACAAAATATATCACAGACATTCCTTTCAATGGGCTTATTCAAACTACTTTCCTCTTTTTTTCACAACTCCCAGGGAATTCATCATATACTTTGCAGAGTATGGTTATTAGCCCAAATATATACAAATAAGAGTTTAAACAAAAATAAAAACAGATTCGAACAAAAGATAGCTTAAAACAATCTGCCAACTGTCTGGGTAATATTAACTGATTTGTCTAAATCTACCTCTAGAAAGTGCCTTTAACCAGGAAGAGTCTTTAGCTGTAATGACCTTTAAAAGGTGGTGAGAGAAGAGGAGAGCAGGAGCTGCCAAATTACCCTGCCCTTCCCCAGTCCCTGATGAAGCCCAGCGATTCCATTCAAGGAGTACAGAATTATGTGATACAAAAAGCATTCTGTCCCCAAGCCACACCAACACAGAACCAACCATGCCTTGTAATGGCAAGAAATCAGGCCTCACCATATATATAATCCATCTCCTCCACATAATCTCAAAGCTGGGAACCCTTTTATTAATAGTAGCAGATAAAGCCTCCATTTTGTACGGGTCTATCATGCGGTTTTGCCACATATTCAGGGTGATGACCTTAGAGGAGTGCCAGTTACATGTAATTGTTTTTTGAGCCGCCAGCAATGAAACTTTCAAAAACCTGATTGTTAGGGAATCCTGCAATTCCTTGGGGAGGTCCAAGAAGAAATAACAGAGGGAGGAGATTTCCAAACTAGGTCCCAAAATTATCTGCTCGGCCTGTTGGAGATCTTGGAAGAAGGGCCCTAGGATGGGACAATCCCACATTATATGGACTAATGATGCAGGAGAGTGACCACAGTTTCTCCAGCAGTACGGAGAACCTGAGTCTCGATATTTCAACTGGTCCCCAGGAGTTCAAAAATACCGAATAAAAATCTTCCATGAAAACTCCCGCCAACTAACTGCTGCTATCCCCCAATGTATTCTCATTTGTGTCCACGCCCATAGTTCCTCAGGGATCTGAGTTCTCAGGTCTCATTCCCAGACTGTCTTAATGTAGGAAATGGTATCCCCTTTCCAAGATATGAGTAACTGATATATTTTGGAAATAATATGGGATCTAATCGGGTCCCCCTCTACCGCCTTCCTGAATATGTGTGCGATCTGAGGGGGTGACAAACCCCCAATCTTGCCCTGCAATAGCAAGTCAGAAATGTAATTCTTAATTTGGAAGTATTTAAATCTATCCTTCCATGAGATTCCATAACTGTGGACCAATGATTCAAATGGCTGGATCTCCCCATCTTTTAGGACATGCCAAATCAGGTGAGGACCCCTCTCCTCCCAGCCCTTAAAACCTGCATCCCACTTATTTGGGGTAAATGCTTCTAGGTGAGGAACAGAAGTCAACAAGTTCCTCCAACTCTTAGCACTTTTGTCCCCCAGAATTCCATGCCAAACCATCAAAGTGGAGGCTGTGTAGGGGTTGTCTACCTGCCCAATGATTGATCTACTTTTCTGTCCCAAGAGCATAGTGTTCAAATTTTTCTGTAAATCAGTTTCCCCTAGCTGTAACGATTTCCACTTGGCCACATATGTCCGATCCAGCCAGTAGAAAGCTGTTCGTAATTGAGCTGCATAATGATATAATTTAAAATTTGGCAGCGCTAGGCCCCCCTCTGCCCTCGGGATCTGGAGGACCGACAGGCGGACTCTAGGTTTTTGTGAGCCCCAGATAAAGCGAGAAATTGTCCTATTTAACGTTTGAAAGCATGTGTCTGGTATCTGTATAGGTATTGTCTGTAGCAAATATAGGAACTTAGGAAGCATTACCATTTTTATTGCTTCTACTCTCTGAATCAATGGTATAGGAATAGGGGGCCCATTGATCTAATTCTGTCTTAATTCTCTCCAACACTGGGATAAAGTTAATGGAGAACATCAGCTCCGGCTGCAAGCTCAGTTGTACCCCAAGATATTTGATTTGGGAAACATCCCATTTAAAAGGGAATTTCTTTTGAATTCGTTCTGAAGCGTCATAACATGTTCTTAAGATTTCCGTTTTGCTCATGTTTATTTTGTACCCCGCCAGTAGGCTAAATTCCGATAGCCGAGTCCACAAGGGTTCCAATGATTGCTCTGGGTTCCTAAGGTAGATTAATAGGTCATCTGCATACAGCGCCAGTTTGTGAGTTTCCCCTCCCGTATCCCAACCTTGTACTGACTCATCCTGTCTCAACATCTGTGCCAAGGGCTCCACTCTGGTTTGTTTTCAATTATATGAGAAAATAGATGGAGACACAGAATGAAGTTCTTTAACCATATCCCTTGAGACCTATTGCTGAGGGGGGACTCCTGGGGGGGAGGAACACATGACATCTTTCAGATATGGTATACCTTTCAGGTCCACTGCTTTGGGTCCTAACAGATGACCTGACGTAAAGTGGGTACACCATTTCCTTCCTGACTTATCTAAACTGTGCCCTTCCCTGTCCCTGGAGCGCTCTCTAAAGAATAATGTTAAACCCTTTATTTGGCATAATGGATAATGTACTGGTTAAGATTTATTCACAGCATGTGAACGGATTACATTCTCCAATTAAACGTACAAGGGTTATGCAGCACTTGAGAGGGCAGGGGGCAGACCTGTACTTTTTATAGGAAATGCATCTTTCCCCATTGGAGCACACCAAACTTCATTGGGGAAACCATTATCAGGTCCTGGCCTTGTCTCACTCTAGCAGGCATAAAAGGGGCACTGCCATTTTGATTCCTTCCTCACCCCGATGAAAATTCAGGAGGTATATAGTGATCCCCAGGGCAGATATATATGTGAGGGGGATTCTGTAGTCCCAAACAGTGACTTTAGTAAACACTTATCATCCCCCCACAGTCCTCGATGTCTACAGTCAGAACTTTCCTGCAAAAGGTTATAGAATTGCACCAGGGCATTCTGATAATGGGCGGGGACTTCAATATCTTGCTTTCTCCTCTTTCAGATTCTTCTAATCCCCATCACCACTGCCTTCCAAATGCAACCAAATATTTAAAGGGGAATTTTTCTTTTTTGGGTATCGAGGACATGTGGAGGAAACTTTTCCCCATGGTCCCCGGTTGCACTTTTTCCTCTGGACAACATCATTCATGTTCTAGGCTGGATTATTTCTTTATAACATGTGAGCATCTCACATTAGTACAGGACATTATGATAGAGCCTAGAATATTATCCGACAATAACCCCATGATCCTTAAATTAAACTTGGGTAAGCCGAAAAAGCTTAAATTATGGCGATTTAATACTTCCCTTCTCTGGGATCCTGAATTTTTTTGTTTGGTCCGTAAGCATATCGCACAGGCTATCAATGAGAATTTAGCCCTTGATATCTCTGATCCAATCCAGTGGGATATTCTAAAGGATATAGTTGGAGGGGAGTTCCTGGCATATGCCTCTTGTAAGAGGAAAAACATGGAGGCCAGGCTAAAATATTTACAGGAACAACTCAGCACTTACCAGTTACTGTATCGAGAGGGTGAAAGGGAACTACAGTGGAAAATGAGAACCATTAAACATGAGATTCAAAAGATTCTGGATTATAGAGTTCTCCAGACCTTATCGTATCTAAACAGAATAATTATGGGAGGAGGGCAGGGGCTCTAGATTATTGGCCTGTAAGTTGAGAGCTAATAGACAAGCTTCTACAATTCTCAAGATAAAATTAGGTAACTCCAATGTATTTTCCTATAAAGAAGAATCAATCTATGAAGCCTTTTCACAGTATTATAAAACCCCTATGTGCTTCTCCCTCGACATCTTCATCCCAATACCAAGCTATTGCCCTATTTTTATCTAAACCTTCTTTACCTAAATTAACAGATGCACAAAGGCAGTCTCTTGAGGCCCCAATTGGAGCATTGGAGATCATTCAGCAGGTGAAAGCCTTAAAACCTCTTAAATGCCCAGGCCCCGACAGCTTTGGAGCTGAGTGGTACAAGACTTTTATTCCTCAACTCTTACCGAGCCTTCTGCAGGCATGCTGGGTGGTGGTAGAAGGGACTCCCACCTTCCTGGAATTATGTTATTCTTACCCCATTGGCCAAACCAGATAAAGACCCCACACTTCCTTTGTATTATCACCCAACTTCCATTCTGAATTTAGACTACAAAATCTTTACGGCCATAGGGGCTAAACGATTAGAACCCCTTCTGGTGCAGTTAATTCATCCAAACCAATTCGGCTTCATTAAGTAATGTAGCACTACAGATAATATATGTAGACTTATGGTCCTTCTGGAGTGTGTACATACGAGACACATCCCCATGACCCTCATTAGTTTAGACTCGGAAAAGTTGTTCGACAGGGTTGCTTGGAATTTCCTTTGGGCTACCCTTTCAGAATTTGCCTTTCCAGATTCTTTTCTGTCTTGGTTAAAAAACATTTATACATGCCCTGAAATATATATATGCATTAACGGAACCCTATCCCCACCTATTCAACTGCAGAGAGGTACGAGGCAGGGTTGCCCCCTGTCCTCTCTGCACTTTGCCCTGTATATAGAGCCCTTAGACGAGGCTATTAGGAGAAACAATCTTATAGAGGGGATCCCCCTGGGTCAGAGGGAATATAAGGTGGCCTTGTTTGTGGACGATGTCCTTTTGACATCTCTGTTCCCTGAGACCTCTCTCCCACTCCTGTGGGAAATCCTGGCTAGTTTTGAGGAGATCTTAGGTTTCAAATTAAATATTTCTAAAACCGAGCTCTTAGCATTACACTTTTCCCCTTCCAGTTCTCTTAAACAAAAATTCCCAATAAAATGGAACCGGACGAAGCTTAAATACCTAGGGGTTCATATCCCTTTAAATCTGGACAATCTCAAGCTGATATACTATGAACCACTCTCCATCCAAATACAACTGGATCTCTCAAGATGGAGGAAATTGCAACTAAGTTTTTTTCAGAGAATTGAGTCCATCCGAATGGTAACCCTCCCCCATCTCCTTTACCTATTTCAGGACATCCCAACTTTCCCATTGGAATACTACTTTTCATCTTGGGATAAAATGGTTTCTAATTTTATATGGAATGAGCAAAGACCTAGGATTAGGTTTTCTCTTCTCCAACTTCCAGGGCCACAAGGAAGTGCCAATCTTCTGAATTTGAAATGCTATGCAATGGCTTCATTCCTTAATATACTTTTTCTCTGGTTCTCTCCCTCATATTCTTCCCTTTGGAAAGAACTGGAATTCACTATAAATGATCTACATGACATCACCAAAATCACACTTTCATCTCTGTCCCGGAGGCCCCTCTCTGTGACTTTTCACTATACATGGCCCAAGTTTTAAAACTTTGGACTAAAATAAAAGCAAAGGCGTGTCTTCAGAGAAACTTTCTTTTCTATACCTTAATCTCCGAGGATGAGGGTTTCTTCCCTATGAAGTTTGACTCAATCTTTTCAAATTGGAGAAGGATAGGGATAAACTTATTTTCACAATTTCTTATAAAATCTGGGACTGTTGGGGTTGAATCCCTGAAGGCTGTATATGGCCTTACAGACTGGGATTCTTATAGATACCTTCAGGTCAAAAATTATATCCTATGTCAGAGAGATGTGGATGCCCGCTTGCCAGACCCTCTCCCATTGTTGCGGTGTCTCCTGAGGGACTGTCTGGGAGGGATGACATGGGGTCACTTAATCAGCCATCCATACAAAATTCTGAGGGAGACTTTGGGGAAGTCTTCAGCTTCAGCTCTGAACAGTTGGAACAATTATTTGGAGTTGGAGGTCTCTTATTCAGAATGGCAGAAAGCTTCCTTAATGGCTCTCAGGGTCACCCACTCGAACAAGTGGAGAGAGTTCACCTGGAAATGCTGGGCCAGATACTTTGGTAGCCAGCTATCCTGGTTAAATATCTCCTACCCTTGTACAGGAAGTGCTGGCCAGATGTTCTTGTGTGTTGGCTGACCTTCTGCCACATTTTTTGATGTGCCCTCTGATAACTCCTTCTAGTGACTAATCTAACAGTAGATTTCAGACTGTTTGGGGAGTTAATTGAACTCTCGGCTGAAATGGCATTGCTGTCAGTCTTTCCCCTTCATAAGCTGGCCTTGCACCATACATTACTCCCCATTTACATTTTGGGGGCCAAAAAGGCCAGCACGAGTTGCTGGATGTCGCCCATTATATCAACTATCTCCAATTGGAGAGGGGTAATATCCGAAATCTATCACTTGGAAGGAGTGACCGCAAAACTCCATAATGGATATCACATTTTTGAAGTGATGTGGAGGCCATGGGTTATGTATATTTCTTCTCATGATCCCAATTTCATTCCTTAAGTTACTTGCATAATAAAAAAAAAACCTCATATAACCTTTGTGTAGGTGGAGAGCTGGGCCTAGCCAGGCGACCCTTGTAATTTGGCCCTCTTTTCTCCTTTCATCTTCTGTGAATGAGCATAAAGGCAATTTTGCTCCAGCTGTAAGTATTCTGTTTGATCTCTAGGGTCCACTAACAGTTTATTTTCCTGGTAGTCTAGTATATATCTTAAGTTAGTGGAAGCCGATATACTGCATCATGTTAAGGTATCCTAGCCTTATCTGGCAACTGTATTATTTAAATGATGTACAACCAGGATTTTATTCTAAGCTTTGTCTCATCTGATACAACAATTACAAATTAAAAAAATGTGGAAAATACATAAAAATGCTGGGATTTTAAACAAACATCAGAACCTAGCTAAACAGGACCCATTTAGCTAGATTCTGATAGGAACATAGAAGATGATGGCAGATAAGAACTGCAAGGCCCATCCAGTCTGCCCATTTTTCTACCTTATGAATGTAACATAGGCCTGTACTCTGTCAATGGACTGTCTGTTCATACTTATCTGTATTGCTTCCTTATGCCTATCCCATGCCTGTCTGAAGCCCTGCACTGTTTTCATATCCACCACTTCCTGAGGTAGGCTGTTCCATGCATCCACCACCCTTTCTGTGAAAAAGAACTTCCTCACATTTCCTCTTAATCGGCCTCCCTCTAATCTCATGCTGTGTCCTCTTGTCCTGCTATTTTTCTTATGTTGAAACATGTTAGACTCTTTCACCTTGTTAATGCCCTTAAGGTGTTTGAATGTTTCAATCATGTTTCAATCATATCACCTCTCTCCCTCCTTTGCTCTAGGGTATACATATTGAGAGCCATTAATCTGTCCTCATATGTTTTCTGATGCAGTCCCTGCACCATTTTGGTTGCCCTTCTCTGGACTGCCTCTATTTTGTCAATGTCCTTGTGCAAGTGCAGCCTCCAGTACTGCACGCAGCATTCCAGATGGGGCCTAACCAGTGCCTTGTAAAGAGGGATTATTACCTCCCTCTTATTACTTGTGGTATCCCTACTAATACACCCCAACATCCCTCTAGCCTTACCTACTGCTTTAGTGGTCTGCTTGGATGATTTTAGGCCATCTGTGTTGATGATGCCCAAGTCGCTTTCTTCCTTTGTGATTGCCATCAACTCCCTTCCCAACCTATACATAGCTTCAGAGTTTCTCTTCCCTATGTGCATGATCTTGCACTTCTTCACGTTAAACCCCAGTTGTCACTCTTCCAACCATTTTGCCAGTTTTTCCAGATCTCTTCACCCCATCTGGATAATCATGTTGTTTCTGAACATAATTGACACAAATATCTTTTCTTGGCACCCAAACTCCAGGGTACCCAGCTTAGCAAGAGGAGCATTTCCCCCATGTTCTCTGTATGACACTGGGAATTTCTTGATTTTTGCAGCAGCAGCTGCACTCCTACTGTTGGCTGCAGAGTGAGTTGTAAATCGCTGTTTCCCTGGTGTTTGGTGGTGAGCCCCCCAACACACACACATACCATATTGCTGTCCCTGGTTTCAAGGCTGCCATGTTTACTGGCACAACAATATTCATTTGTGTATGAAACTATTATAAGATTGATGACTTATCCTGTTACTGTATGTTGTGTCCAGCTAAGGATCTAACCTGGGTGACTATGAGTAAATTAGCTGCTGGCATCTTTTATTACGCTGTTTGTACTTATCTGTCTGTCTTGGGTTACTTTCTTTTATATTAAAGTCTTTGTCAATCTGTAGGTACTTTTGTGTTGTCTGAATGTTTTACATTTCAATGGGGATTTAGTTACTTTTGTCCTGAGCCATCCAGGATCTGAAATTGCCATTTTGAAAGCAGAAACCACCAAAAGTGGCATGGCAACCACTATATTTCTTTCTGATATATTCACAACCATGTTCTACATATGTCAAAAAAGTTTTATGAAAATGACGGGGCGGGGGGAGGAGGATCATGCACCTGTCAGACTGCTCTTCTCCTCCATGGAGGGTGGGTTGCCTGTCCCACAGCTCTACTGCCACCTGGGTGACCACGGGTGGAAGTGTAGTGCAATGGCAAGAAGCTGGGTGGGAGGACATCAGCCGGGATCCAGAATGCCAGCACATCATGACATGCCCTGCCTCCTTGACTCCCCTAGTGTGCCGATGTCTGTGGGGGTGGCATCAGAAAAAGCGAAATAACCCTGCAGCATCTTCCTGAAGGTGGAACCCAGCTGTCCCAAGAAAAATCCATAACTGGGCTCCTCAAGGGCCAGGGCAGACTACCTGACACACACTCATGGACTGGGGATGGGAACATTGCAAGGGTCTCTCTCCTCCCCACCCAGGGGGTAAACTGTGGCAGGACTGGGACAGATCCACTGGTACCCCAATGGAGTTACCTGGGATGGAGCTATGGGAGCGAGCACAGCGTAGGGCTTCCCGAGGAAAGGCAACTGGTGTGAAGAATAAGGGGGTGTAAAAGTGTAAACAAACCAAATATGTCTCATTGAAACAGTGAGGCTACATGCTATGCAGATTCCCGGTTGGTAATTCTCAGTAATTCAATAAAGCCACCAATCTGTATTCTTTGCCAAATTAGCTGTGATTTATTAGTACAGTATCAACAAGACTAGCCAGAAAAATCCTATTGTAACAATAAAGACGTACCCTGACAGGATGAACAGTCCTAATTCACAGAAAGAGGTGCATTCTAGCATAATCTGTAAGAAGTAGAAATACTTACGATTAGGGCCAGATTAATTGTTATTTATCCAATATAGAAAGAAAAACCAGAAAAATCATATTTTAACAATAAGAATGTATCCTGTCATGATTAATAATCCTAATTTACGAAGAGGAATACATTCCTCTTCCAGGGCCTCCTCCTGGTTCAACACACTGCCCCCCTCCATCTCCGAAGCTCCAACTATATCGTGCTTCAAAACGTCCTTACGGAACCACCTTGTTAACACCCGAAGCTGTAATTGCCACTAGTCAAAGCCGTACTCAATACTAATGACAAAGCTTACTACTAAGCTGCTAAGGACAACATAACTCTGGTATTGTTTGCATCAATCCTACCTGTACCAGCTTGTTTGTATCTATGTCTTAAGTTACTGTTATACTGTGTTATACTGTTATACTGTGTATTTTCGTTTGTCTTACTGTGACAAGGTACCTTTGTAAATGAGCCTATGGCTCAAAGGTTTTCCAAACTGCTGTCTAAATAAATAAATAAATAAATAAATTCTAACATTGTTTCTAGGCATTGGATAGCCTGCTGCTATCCGGGTGTATCTACTACAATTTAATTCTAGACAGCCAATGGGGCAGTCCCATTGGGGTGTTTCTAACATGCAACCTAAACAGCTAGTAATATTTATATTATGGGGCTATAGATTTTCAGAGAAAATGAAGCAACACTCCCCTTCTCTTTGGGTCCTTGAGCTCTATGGACCATCAGATGTTAGACTTCTTTCCTCTCGAAGAGACACTGGACATATAATTTAGGTCCTGCACTTATACCCAAATTGTTTACAACAAAGACGCATGGTTGGAATTTTCCAAAAACTAATACAGCAGATTTTAGCCTAGACACTATGTCATCCAATAAATCATGAGACAGGGGTTCGAAAATAAATTTGCTGTAATTTACATCTTGCAAATGAGCTTTCTCAACGATGTTCACCTGGATAAATAAAGATTTTGATTGATTAATTGATACATCGGTCATAAGATACATTTGACACTTTGCCGAGAGAGGGGAGTTTCTTTTATCATCATCCTTGGATGGAAAAACAAGTGGTCAGGGGATTGTACATTATCAAAAATAACATGTTTAGGAGACAGAAAAACAAATAAGGGGACTTTTACTCTATTTAAAATGACTTGCTTAGAAATGCTAAATTTGTATAGTCTTGTGATAGATAGTGACCAAAGCAAGTATATGGTTATTTCTTATCAGCTCTTTGTTATACACATTTTTAAACACAAGTAATCATGAAATGGGGAACTGAAACAGCCAAGGCTAGAAACGGTTACTTAAGACAGCTGCATCTTTATCTTGGCCATGACCTTTTAAGTTACGGAAAGATATGTTTTGTACAAAGTATTTCTGCTGAACAGATTAAACTAATTTTGCTTAAGAAATCTGTTCTTAAACATTGCTTATGCTCTTTCACCTATTTTTCTACATCTTTTTTACATGGTTCCAACAATTACCTTTTAAACTCTTACACTTACATATTAATTTATATTAATTTACATGGTGGTATCATTTAGTTGTTTACTAGCCCCTTGTAACCCCTCTTACACCTTTTTTACATCCTCAACCTTTTGGTGTGCGAACTACATAAAAATGTTGCCCTTAGCAAACTTATATAAGACTTTTGCCACTGGTTACTTTTAACAAAAGGAGTAAATATATATAAAAAAAAAAGAAAGAAAGAAAATTATGTGTGATTTCATGGTGTTATGCATAAAATGCATACAAAAATTCCTCATACTTTTGGAATTTTAGTTCAAGAGGGTATCACTGTATTGGTAATCTACACAATTTTTGCATCGGTTAAAAAAATATTGCAAACATCATGACGAATGTGTCCTTGTTTCGTTTTTTTCATTCACACTTACGTTGACTCCCAAAACAGTCATGCTGAAACTAGTAACAGTAATCTGAGTGCTAGTTATTTTTTTTCCAGCAAGAAACAACCATCTCACCATGCAACTGAAAAACAAGCATGGTAACAGCTAGTTTATTTTGTGGACTGTAAATGTATACACACCCATCATGTACTGCACACAAAAATAAACATTTGACATGGGATGCAGAAACACCAGGAAATGTCATTAACCCTATTTTTGTAAAGTACACAAAGAATGGTATTTAAAAAAGCAAATTATACCATGCACATAAGTGAACTGCCAATGAAATGGTCACATTGGCAGTTTACCACCGGGTGTAAATCCTTTGATATCCACTGGCTGTTGATGAGCAAAGGGTGGTGGTCATCTGCATCCTAATCATCTGCAGCACAGGAATAAATACAATAAAAATAAAAAAACAAAGCCACCTCTTTAAAAATTGTATTTTATTATAGTAAAAACATGAACCTTGGTACAATCACAATAAGCCACTCAAGGGATGTGGGTTATCGGGGGATTTACCACAGCTGACGAGGATTTACCCTCTTGGCTGTGCCTCATGGGCAAACCACTCCAGCTGTTGTAAATCCCCTGATAACCCACACCCCCTCATGACGTATTGCTTAAGTCTAAAATAGATTTGGCATATACTATTTACTAATTTTTCCTGCCAGCACCACTTGCAAACAACAGAATCTCATGTGCTTGGTTTTCTTGTGAAGATGCACATAAACACACACACATACACACACGCACACCTCGCACACTTTTTATCCTGTTGTGTCTGAATTACAAAAGGGACAGACACACTTGTAGGCTGTTGATTTAATCGCATGTGCTTGGTTGTTTTGTGGGGTCACACATTAGCACGTGTACACACGTGGGCACACATACCATTCACACACATATTCACATGAAACTCACAATTAACACACTTGGTACCCTGATGTATCGGAATTATAAAAGGGACAGACACACTTGTAGGCAGTTGACTGTACCATTACATTTTGTTGTACAGTACTTCTGAATGTACGGATTATTTCCATGCTTTAAAAACATACATAAAACAGATCTTTGCAGTACTGAAAGTTTGATATCTGTTCAGAATTATTGTATATGTCCTGGAATAAATCTATACTGATACATGTGCAGTAGTGTTTTGTTTTGCTTTTTTTATTTATCCCTCCTACGCCGCTCCAGCTCTGTCTCTTTGGGAGCCCCTGGGAGCCTACCCCTCCACTCCTACCTTACCTGAACCATCCTTGGTCCCCCTGGAGCCACGGCTATCCCCCAAGCTGTGTCCCCCTGAGAAGGCAAGCTGTTGCTGGACGCTCTAACCTTCTCCCCCCCTGGCTGGCCCTCCACCGGCCAGGGTCTGCTCCCGAATCTGGGTTGCCAGCATCACAGACAGAAATCCAACTGCTGCGCCAACAGGCTGGCCCCTGTGCAGTAGTGTTTTAGGCACGTTTTTTACAGACCCAAAGTGTCTGTTGAGTCACTGTCATGGTTTATGTGAGCAACACACACTGAGGGTATGTAAAAAGTATATATGTATATATTGTGTAAAATATATATATATATATATATATATATATATATATATATATATATATATGAGAAATCATGGTGTATATGTTTTATTTTTATAATTACTTGCTCTGAACTGATGAGGGTAATTTTCTGCCATTACTTTGTTACCGTCTGTATAATTAAGCTTGTAAGTTATGTTATACTTCGGATATGGAAACAGACTAAGGTGATGAGTCAGTTTATGGAAGTGAAATGCAGCACAAGTATGCTGCATTTTGGAAAAAAATAACAAATGGCAGAATCAAGCATATGAATATTTAAACTAACATTTTAAAACAAGAGGAGAACTCTGTATGTATGGGATGGAGGGGGTTACAAAGAATACTAACAGCTGCAAGGTTTTAAAAACAAAAGTTCTAGGATCGTGGCTATGTTGTTCTATCTACACTGTTTGGCATGTCCTTTCCCTTTAAGAATCTTGCAAGAAGGTCTTGAAGCAGGCTCTTTCTACCCACCCAGGTGGTATAATCCTCGGCTCTGCCACATGATGCCAGATCTTCCTTTCCACTGGAAGATACAGGTTCTCTCCTTATCTCTCTCGCAGTCAGTAGGCCCTGGCTTCAAAATCCTCGGATTTGATTAAATTTAAACTCGTCAGAGTTAATAAAAATTGCTTTGCAATCTCGACTGCTATGGAAGATAAATCTTCTCCCAGTTTCTGCTGCTTCCCTTGCGGGCAAAAGATATCTCACACAGACCCGCATGCCACGTGTGTGTATTGCCAGGGTGTCGGCCATGACACCCAGGCCTGTGAGATGTGTCATGCATTTCACCTGAACGTCTTGGATGATCGTCTCACATGGCTAAAATTGGGCAGGCCAGAGAAATGGAATCCACCGGTCAAATCTAAGGCAACCTGATGGGTGGTTTCTGTAGCTGCGGGGTCCGCTGAGCAGCTTGAACAAATGAAAGCCTTTGAGGAAAAAGTGGCTCAGGCCATGGATAAGTACTCAAAGTCCTTTTTCGTACTGCTCAACTTGCGCTCCACTTTCTCCGGATCCTTTTGGGAGATGTGCCAATCCATTCCCACCAAGGGCGAGGGTCCTTCAGGCACACATGTCTCTCGATCCCGTAAAAAGAACAAGGAACCGAGAGAATCTTTGTCTCACCAACGACATTCTTGGGATCGTGAGAGATCTCAGAAAAAGGAATCACCTCTCTCAGCTTCCATTGAAGTTGCGGCCTCGGCTTCTGGTTTCACGGTTCCACTGTCAGGCCAGCCAGCCCAGACACTGAATCATGATCCTTTTGAGATTATTCTCGACCCAGTCGACCCATTCTCACCCAACGAGGCTGACAGCTCCTTATTCAGGACCCCAGTCCTGCCTCTCCCCAATGAGGAGACCCAGCCCACTGGAAAACCCATTGGAGAACCGGTCCCCGACCAAGAAGAGCCACTGGTCTCCTGGGTACCTTCTGATCAACCCCGTCAGTCACCAACGATCAAGGTTGAGGTCTCGAACCCCTTCGACCGACAGGCCGAGGAAGGCGCACAAGCACTCAAAGAAGAGGCGTTGTCAAAATTCTTCTTCATTCTCCTTGGATGAGGAGAGGCTTCGTCAGAAACTCCGTTAATGCTACGAAGATCTAATGAGGCAACAGCTGATCTTGTCCAGTCAAAATCTGATTCTGACTTCCACCTCAGCCATTACTTGGCTATCGCCTCCCAGGCTGAAGCCAACTCTTCCAGGGCTGGCCTGCACTATTCCTCCTCCCACGGAGCTGGTCAAAACTGTTCTGGTTCAGCCAAAGTCGACCTCTCCCCTGAGCTTGGTGGAGCCACCACCTAAACAGCCCCCAGTGGGGGTGCTTGCCAAAGAATCTTGGCCCGTTCCAGGTCTCCTACATAGGCTCTCTGTTACCTTCACTCCTGACTGTCCTAGGCGGGTGGAGGGAGACTCAGATGGATAACCAATTGATCCAGAGTCTTAGGACTCGGACCTTCACTCCCATCCCTTGGAAGAGGAATTGGTCAGTAGTCTCTCAACAGAGGATGGTCCCTCCTCCTTTATGGGCATCCTCTGTCTTATCTCCGAATCCATGGAGATGCCTCTTGAACCTGTCCGGAAATGGTCCAAATGTCCCCTCATGGATATCCTCAAATGGGGGATTCACCAACGGAAGCTATTCCAGTGGCTAAGGCCATTATTGGTCCAGATTTGGAGCTATGGCAGCATCCTTCCTCCTGCCCTGTGCCTTCTGCCCATATGGTCTGAAAATATATGGTGTCCATTGGGTCCCTTTCGAGGTTCACAAAGTATCCCTCTGTGGAGAGTCTGGTGACCGAATCTATGTTCAGACGCTTGGATAGTTCGGCAGATACAGATAGACCTCCAGACATGGAGTCCAGAGAAACTGGACCCTTCTGCCCATAAAGTCTATACTGCTTTTACGCTGGGCCTCCATTAGGCAAGCTCGGCTGTCATCATGGTGCATTTCTCTCACACCAATCTGGGCTCCCTTGATGAGGTCCTTCCTTACCTTCCTGCAGACCTCCAGAACACGGTCAAGCAGGTCCTGGACCAGGGTCGGGCTGTTGCGTAGTAGCAACTCCAGACAGCTCTGGACCTCAGGGATTCATGCGTCTTTTCCATGGCAGCTGTGGTTGCCATGCACTGCAGGGCTTGGTTAAGGGTCTCCACCTTCAGAGCAGACACCCAGCACAAGCTAACGGATGTCTCTTTTCTGGGTACCGACCTCTTCGGCCCAGGTGTGGATGGTCATCTCCAATGCATTGAGAAGTCCAATGCCATCTTGGATGCTGTAACTTCTGCACAAAAGTAATCCCTGGGTTCCAAAAAGCAGAAGACAAAGCCATTTTGGCACTCTGCCCCTACGGCCAAGGAGCCCCACTTCCAAGTGGGACAGTAACAGCAGACACAATCTTGGTGCCCTCGGCCCAAGTCTGGGCCTCCGGCAGCCCATAAGCCTGGAGGACGGAGCTCAGGCGGTCCCTGATCTGGACCCTCTTCCTCCAAGCCTGCCCAGTGACAGGATGGGGGTGGTCACCTTCATACCTGTCATGCAAGCTCTAGGTCCTCACGTGGGGCCCAGCTCCACCACTTTCTTTCCGCTTCATCCACTGTTATCACAGACAGTTGGGTTCTAGAAGTGGTGGGCCAGGGACTGCCTCTGGAATTCGAGTAGTAGCCTCTAGGCCAAGCCCACACCCCACAGAAGTATATGGTGTCCATACACACTTAGTCAGCTCTTTGAGACAATGTTGCCCAACTCCTTCACAAGGAGGAGGTGGTGGCCAGAGTCATGGACCCCCCCGGTCAACCCAGGGTTCATATCCAAGTACTCCCTGGTTCTGAAGTGGACAGGGGGCTGGCGCCCCATTCTAGATCTGCACGACCTGAACCAGTTCCTCCAGTCACGCACCTTCAGGATGGTAACTCTATCCCAGATCATACCATCTCTCAAGCAGAACGTGTGGTTTTGCTGTCTAGATCTCCAGGATGCATTCTTTCATGTCCCGTTCCATCCGTCTCACCAGAGGTTCCTTCGCTTCCGAGCAGAAGGAGCCCTATTCAAGTTCCGAGCTATGCTGTTTGGCCTGTCATCGGCCCATGGGTCTTCACCAAATGCACTGCAGTGGTGGCAGCCCATCTTCAGTGTCGAGGGGTCAGAGTTTACCCATATCTCGATGATTGGCTCTTGGTGGGTTCCACCAAACAAGAGATGTAGAGGTCCAGGTACCTGGCCACCCAGACCTGCACCAACCTTGGTCTCCTAATCAACGAGGCCAAGTTGGAACTCATACCTTCACAGATGATATGTTTCATCGTGGCAGAGCTCGACTCCTGCTGAGCCAGAGCCTGGCTCCTGATGGACAGGGCAGAGGTTCTTTCCTCCTTTGTCCAATAATTTCTGGTTGAGCATTTGCGCTCTGCCCAGGACTTTCTGCACCTTCTGGGATACATGGTGGCCTGCACCACAGTGGTCTGATGGGCCTGGTAGCATATGCGCCCTCTCCAATGGGAGCTGGCCAGCCAGTGGACTCAGCATCTCGGTCACTTCGGCCAGCTGGTCACTGTAACCCAGATGATGTGGGATGCTCTCCAATGGTGGACTGTCCTGGATCACTTGCAGGAAGGGATCCCGTTTGTCCATCCCAAGCTGACGGTCATTATTATGACCGATGCCTCTTTCATGGGCTGGGGAGCCCACATGAGGAACCACAGAGTCCACAGGTTCTGCACCCCCGAGGAATCCCAATATCATATCAACCTGCTGGAGCTCAGAGTAGTCAGACTGGCTCTGTCAGCATTCACTCCGCTCCTTCGGGGTCAAGTGGTGCAAGTCCAGACGGACAATACCACGACCATGTACTACTTCAACAAACAGGGTGACACACACTCCCGGCTGCTGTGCAGGGAAGCGCTTTGCATCTGGACCCTCATGAGCCGACTGGAGGCAGATTTCCTAGCTGTCCATGTTTCAGGAACCTCAAATCAACTGACAGATGCTCTTAGCCATGTAGTCGAGACATCCCATGAGTGGTCTCTCCAACCAGAGGTAGTACACAGCCTGTTCTCCCACTGGGGCAAACCTCAGGTGGGTCTTTTTGCCTCCAAGGAGAACACCAAGCTGAGGCTGTTTCAAGCCCACCCCCCCTCAGCAGGGCTCACTGCAGGTGGATGCCTTCTCAAGACCGTGGACCCTAGGCCTCTTCCATGCCTTCCCTCCACTTCCCTTGCTTCATAAGGTGATCCTCAAGGTCAGTAGGAACAAGGCACAGGTGATCCTGGTAGCCCCAGATTGGTCGCGCCAGTTCTGGTATCCAGGTCTCCTCAGCCTCAGCTCCAGACCTCCGAGGTGTCTTCCAGTACACCCAGACCTGTTATCTGTCAATCGGGAAGGTATCAGATTCAGACCTTCAATCCCTGCACCTGACAGCCTGGTTCCTGAGTGGCTAGAGTTCCAGGCTCTGGATCTCTCTGAGGATGTACTCACAGTAGGGGAAGCATCCAGGAAGGAGATGACCAGGTAGTGCCATGCCTTCAAATGGAAATGGTTTTCCATTTAGTGTCATGGTAAGAGCCTGGACCCTTTGTCCTGTCCAGTGGCTAGCATCCTAGACTACCTTTGGTCTCTGTCCAAAGAAGGCCTTCGGTCTCTGACCCTTAAGGTGAACCTGGCAGCCATCTCTGCTTACTGGATGCGGGCCGGTCAGCAGACGGTGGCACAGGAGAAGGTGGTCTGGCATTTCTTTAACGGTCTCAACTACATATCCCCTCCAGTAATTGAACCTCCACCTCTGTGAGATCTACTGCTGGTACTGGTAAAGCTAATGGGCAAGCAATTAGAACCAATGCACAAGTGTGAGATGTCACATTTGTCATGGAAGACCGCCTTCCTGGTGGCTATCACATCAGCCAGAAGGACTGGGGAGCTCCAGGTGCTCTTGGTTGAGTCTCCTTACCTGGTCTCTCACGGGGACAGGGTTGTTCTGCACCCCCACCCGAAATTCCTTCCAAAGGTGGTGTTGGAGTTCCATCTTAACCAGGTGTTGACTCTGCCTGTCTTGTACCCGAACACCTCGGAGACCGAGTACAGGCTCCATACTCTGGACCTAAGACGAGCGCTCTCTTATTATAAGGAGCGGACGGCGGAAGTTCGGGGAGAGGTTCACCAGCTGTTTGTCACCTGTGTTGAAGCAGCACCTGGCAGACCTGCAGCAAAGCAGATGATTGGCAGATGGATTACATCCTGCATTGACCTCTGCTACCGGTTGGCGGGCAAGGAGCCTCCCAGAGGGTTAAGAGCTCATTCTACCCACCATACTGCTGCATCAGTGGCTGCTTCCAGGGACATCCCTATCCAGGAAATCTGCTGGGCTGCCAAGTAGAAGACAGCAAACACCTTCATTATCCACTACCACATCGACCTAGAGTCATGCCAGGATGCTGGTTTTGAGGCCTCAGTTCTCCAATCTCTGTTCCCCAAGTAAGTATATCAGACAGGGTCTGCATCTTGCCTCCCTCCTCCTGGAGAACTGCTTGGAGTCTGCCAAATAGTGTGGATAGAACAACATATCCACGATCCTAGAAAAACAGGTTACTCACCTGTAACAGTAGTCCTAGGAGTGGTATATGTTGTTTATCCACACAAACCCACCCGATCTCCCCGGCTTCGATGCACAACCTGAGCTTCCAGCAGGCAAAGATCTGGCATCTTGGGGCAGAGCCGTGGGCTATACCACCCAGGTGGGAGGGAGGAGCCTGATTCAAGACCTTTTGACAAGATTCTTAAAGGGAAAGGACATGCCAAACAGTGTGGATGAACAACATATACCACTCCTAGAAGGTGTGGTTACGTAAGAACTTAACATAACAGTAGATCTTTTAGAAATGTCTTGCAGTAGCTCATTACTTCTGGGAGGTTCCAGTAGAGGGCACTGTCACATGGCAGCTTCTCCAACAGTCTTTTACCAGGGACCGTCCACCCATGACATCATCTCTTTGCTTCCCATATAAGTGTGGGCGGTCCCTTGTATCCTCTGTTCCCCGCCAGATTCAGCTCGCAAAGGCAAGGACCGAGGGAAACTGAGGTACCAGTGATTCTCAACCCCAAGTCCTTAGATCAGGATTTCCCTGTTAGAGAAGGCAGGGGGACAGAGGGCGGGATCGGACCTACTGCAAAAGATATTCCTAGAAGATCTACTGTTACAGTAAGTTCTTATGTAACCACACTATCTTCCATGGAATGGTCTCTTGCAATAGGTTATTACTTCTGGTAGAGTTCCCAGCAGTTATGTCCATGTGGGAGGACAGTTATGACAGGATGCCCTGTAGGACAGCTTGGCTGAAGGCCATTCTGCATCACGAGGCAATGTCCAGATTGTAGTACCTGGTTAATATATGGATGATAGACCAGGTGGCCGCTTTGATAATATCAGTAATGGAGGTATCCTTGAAACAAGCTGCTGTGGCCATTACAGCCATAGTGGAATGGGCTTGGAAATGTCCTGGTAAGGGTTTATTGTATTTTTTGTAACAAAATGTAATGCAGTGTGCTAGCCAGCAAGGGAGGGTGTGTTTTGCAGCCAGAAGGCCCACAATCTGGGGCAAAGATGGCAAACAGTTGTGAGGTTTTGCAAAGGGACTTCGTCCGATCAATATAGTAATGCAGGATGCGATGGACATCCATCGTATGCAGAAGATGTTCACCCGGATTGGAGTACTCAGGGTAAAAGACTGGTAGCTCCAAGGACTGGTTTAACATTTGGTTAGAAACCACCTTAAGCAGAAAGGAAGGGTTAGTGTGAAGCACAACCTGATCCCTATGCACATAAGGGCATGAAGCTTGGAAAATCGTAGAGCGGAAGTGATGGCCACCAGGAATAGCGTTTTCCTGGAGAGGAAACGCAGGTCACAAGTGGCAGCTGGTTCAAAAGGGTCTACTGTTAATTTTTCAATTATGAAATTCAAATCCCATGGCGGAATAGGGCGCTGAATAGGAGGCTTCAGATGTAATATGCCTTTCAAAAACATCTTGATTAAATGATGTTGATGTAAAAGACAGTCATCCAATGGTTCACGGAGGGCAGAGATGGTGGCCAAGTGGACTTTTATAGAAGAATAGCTAAGGCCCTCTGAATGTAAGGAGGTCAAGTAGTCCAATACCTTTGCAAGAGGGCAAGAATAAGGGTCCAGCAATTGAGAAGCAGACTAAATGGAGAAACATTTCCACTTAGAATTGTAAGTATCTTGGGTAGCCTGCTTCCAGGCAGGTAGCAGAACATCCGCCACCTAAGAAGAGACTTGTAGTCTGTTTATGAAGACGTCTTCAGGAGCCAAGCATGAAGGCGGAGGGTCTTCAGATTGTGATGCAGGAGTGAGTGTTGGTACTGCTTCAAGAGATCCGGCCTGAACGGCAATGGAACAGGTTCTGCAATCGATAGTTGTTGCAGAAGTGGGAACCATGCCTGTCAAAGCCACATGGGAGCGATGAGAATCATTGTGGTGGGCTTCATCTGTAGTTTCATTAATGTGGGGGGGATGAGAGGGAGTAGGGGGAAGGCATGTAAGAAGATTCCTGTCCAAGGTTGGGACTGGGCATCTATAGAGCTTCCCCTTGTGTTTGGGATAATGGAGAAGTATTTGTGGAGCCTGTTGTTTTCTGGGGATGCAAAACAGATCTATTTGGGGGGGTGCCCCAGAGATGAAAGATATTCCGAAGGACTAAGCCAAGCAGTGTCCACTGTGAGCTGAAGACTGGCGACTCAAAATGTCCACCAATTAGTTGAGATGGCCCAGGAGATGAACGGCTGTTATCGTCAGTTGTTGTTTGGTTGCTTTGTGCCACATCAGGAGTGCTTCCCTGCAAAGGGAGCGAGAGTAGGTCCCACCTTGTTTGTTGAGGTAATAGATTATTGACATGTTGTCCAACTGAACCAGTAGGTGACCTGGGGTCAAATGAGGACTGCAGGCATGCAGCGCTAGAAGGACTGTCTTCATTTCCAGAAGATTGATATGGTGACGACTGTGACCTAAAGATCATGTACCCTCAGTCCGGTACGGACCGAGATGGGCACCCCAACCTTCTAGAGAGACATCTGTTGTCAGAACCTGGTGAGGAGGGGAGGCATGAAAGGGCATGCCCCGAATGAGATTGGAGCTGAGTGTCAACCATATGACAGCAGACTTGAGGGATGGAATCACCCTGCTGTGGTCTTCGAATTGCTGTTTTCTGGCACCACTGCTTTTGTACAACCCATTGGCTAGGACGCACCCACAGGCATCCAAACTCCACAGTTTAGATGGACCAGCCATGTGCCCGATGAAGTGCAAGCTGAGACGAGCAGTGACTATCTTTCATGACTGAATCTGTGAAGCCAGGCCCATCAGGGTAGCCTGATGAGCAGGGGATAGATAGGCCTTGGAGACAGTCGTGTCCAGTATAGCTCCTATATACTGGAGTGATTGGGTCGGATAAGAATTGGACTTGGGCCAATTCACCATAATCCCGAGATCGTGGAACAACTGGAGGGTTTCTGAGAGGGAGGGCAGCAGCTGTTCCTTGGTGTCTGCTTTTATTAGCGACTCGTCCAAATAAGGGAAGATGAAGTGACCCTTTTTTCTTAAAGCCTCTGCAACCACAGCTAGGCATTTAGTAAAAACCCATGGAGCTGATGAAACGCCAAAGGGAAGAGCCCGAAATTGGTAATTGCTGCCCAGCAGGTGGAAGCGTAGGTATTGCTGATGGGCTTGATGAATAGGGATATGAAGATATGCGTCTTTCATATCCAGAGCGCACATCCAATCTCCTTGTTGTAGGAGAGGCATGATGGACATTAAGGTAACCATCCAAAAATGTTTGTATTGGATGTAGTGATTTAGGTTTCTCAAATCAAGCACTGGTCTGAGCTCTCCAGTTTTCTTGGGTACCAGAAAGAAATGGGAATAAAATCCCTGTTGTTGAGACAATGGAACTGGAACAATGGCTTGCTTGGTTAACAGGGCAGTAAGTTCCTCCTGCAGTATAAGAATGTGCTCCTAAGGGTAATGAAGCGTCCGTGGAGGAAGCAGAGGTGGTACCGAAATCAGTTCCAGTGTATGACCAGTTTGGATAATCTGGAGTACCTATGCGTGTTGTTATTTGTTGCCAAGCCTCCAAATGAAGGACAAAACAACCCCAACACCACTTCCAAGACTTGGGCAAGGAGGCAAGGTGAAAACCCTAGGAAGTCATTGGGAACTAGAGTTGCCTGCCCCACCAGAGGGACGGGCACGGGAGGGGTGCATGGCGGTTGAGTTGCCTCTTGTGTTTTGACTGCAGCCCCAAAACGTTCCCCTGTTAGAGGACTTGTAGTGGTTAAATCTCTTACTGTGATATGAGGATTGGTTCCATGGCATAAGGTAATACCCTGAACCATTTGGAGGGTAAGGCCCGAGGCCTGGAGGTCATCCAAAATGATTTGGGTACCAGGATCAAACAGCTTGTCTCCACAGAAAGGTGCATTGACTACTTTATGCTGGATATCTGGTGCCAGGCCAGATACCCACAGCCAGGCATGGCAGTGCAAGGTGATGCTAGTGGCAGATAGCCGCATAGAAGTATCAACCACATTGTAGTTGGACTAGAGAAGGTGGCAAGAAATGGAAGTCATGGTTGGCATGGTTTGCAGTAATTGTTCTTTGTCCTGGGAAGGAGGCAATTTGTTAAGGAGGTCTATAGCCGAGGCACCCAGGGTGCATTAGTATTTAACCATGTGGCCCATATAATTTAGGGTTCTTATATTCATGGTACCAGAGGTGAAGATCTTCTTGCCCAGGTAATCAAGTCTTCTTGATTCTTTATCCAGGGACAAAGAACTCATGTTTAGGCTTTTTGGTGCGGTTGTGAGCAGCCACGATGATTACTGAGTCAGCCATAGGATTTGTGGACAAATATGGATGGTCCATGGGGGCTTGGCATAGCCGGTTAGCCTTTTGCGGGGTGGCCGTTATGGCCGAAGGCTGACGCCATGTGTCAGAAATGGCATTTTGATAAGTTAGTATTAATGGCAGAATGACCAGGACAGGTTCCTCAGGTAGCACGAGGTAGTTAGCCATGTCCCATCGCTGTTTATCCTGCTCAGTGGTGGAGAAGCCCATGACTTTCTGAATCTGTATCACCATATCATTGAAAGAGGGGTCATCCGGAGAGGAAGCAGCCCGAGTTGCAGGCCGATCCTAATCGAAGGAGGAGACCACAGAGTATGGAGAGTCCAGGTCCGGAAATTCTATATTCGGAAATTCCTCTTCATAAATATCCTTTGGAAGATCCCCCACCAGGTCAGGTTCATCCAACAGGTAATCTTCGAAAAGAGGTAGTGGGGGAGACCAAGGGGGAACATTCTGGTCAGTATGGAGCCACTTGGGCAGAGGAGAGGCAGAATGCTGGGAAAAATGAGCCAGCATCTGGGCAGGAGACTGGCTATATCCCATGGATTGTAAAACTGTGTGTACAATGCGTTCAGTATTGGCCACCTGTGATGGTGGGAGATCCACAGTCTGAGGCTGTGTATTGGTAACAATACTGTAGGTGTCAAAGAGGGTATAGGGCAGTAGGGGGCATCAGGACTAGCACCAGAAAAATACAGCCCTGGGTATCTCTGTAGGTCAGCTGCAACCCAACAGGAAGGCACCTGTGAGAGTGGGGGTATTAAGCATGACAAAAGACATTGGTTTGCCCTTAGGAACTCCTGTTGTCAATGATAAAGCAGGAGAAGAATGAGCACTGTTTGCGAGAAAATATGATGACAGGAAAGGGGCTCCCATCGATGGAGCAGACATTTGCTTGGCTGCATGACATACAGTGGTTGTCGACGAAGAAAATTAAACCATTGTCAATGGTGGAACAGTGGAATGCACTGTTCTAAGTGCCTGTGTAAGCTCCATTGACAAGAGAAGAGCTCCCGTCGATGAGGAAGGCACAAATGAATGCTCCATCAATGGGAGAAGTGCTCCTGTCAATGAGGCACGCTCCGCAACGGTGGACATGTAGCAGAAGTCACCATTGACAAGCGGCATGGCAGGAAGTGAGAGGAGGGTTTCTCCTTCTCCCTAGTATGCCGGGATCGAGACTCTGAAGCTGGGGAGCCCTTGGAACGAGACCCCTGGATTTTGTCCAACAGGGAAACCTGTTGCTCCACGAGTAAGTTTTTAATCTCCAGCAACCATCGTCGATGAGTTGCTTGGTTAAATTCTTTGCAAAAAGCACAAGAGGTGGTGTCGTGCCAGGGTCCCAGACACCTAACACAATATAAATGGTTATCAAATCTGAAAATCTTCCTGCCACAAGTGCAGAAACAGAATAAAGCTTCCTTGCTTGAAGATGCTTTCTTAGACATTCGTTTGATTCAGTTCTCATCGATGACTGCTACTCAGAAGATAGAGCTAGCTGCTGTGCGAGCTGAAGATGGGGGAAAATGAACAGAGGATACCAGGGACCACCCACAGTTATATAGGAAGCACGGAGATGATGTCATGGGTGGGTGGTCCCTGGTAAAAGACTGCTGAAGAAGCTGCCATGTGACAGCATCCTCTGCTGGAACCTCCCAGAAGTAATGACCTACTGCAAGAGACCATTCCGTGGAAGATCTACTGTTACAGATGAGTAACCTGTTTTAAGATCCTATAATACACGATTGTGATGTCAAACCCTTTTATTATGAAGAGACCTATATATTATGGGATTTTATGGAGATGGAAGCCTAATTAAAATATATGGGCATCAATATTTAGTAACTAACTTGTATGTTATTAGTGTGTTGTAGATATTTTTGGGGGTTATCTCAGTCATCAGGTAACACCGTAGGAACTTCACTGTCAGTGAAGAGGAATCCACACAGAAGATTTTTAGCAGTACAGCTGAGGCCACCCACATTGTTGATGTCTGCCGACGTCACCATCCCTATAAAGGCATGAGCGGCCCTGCTCCCTCTTACACTTCTTTCCTGCCGTCGACTCACTCGCATGGGTCTCCATGGAAGCTCTGTCACAGTATTCACACCTTTTTTTGCCTACGGCTTATCTAATTTTACGTTTCAGAATCTCTTTTTCTGAAGAGATTCCTACAATTTATGTTGAGAGCTAATTAATCTTCTCTCTTCCTTCGCTGCCGCTGTGGAAAGAAAACTCCCTGTATCTGCTGTCTTGGGCCTGACGACAAAGTTTCTGATGGTGAGCTCTGACGGAAGTTTAACCAACAACACTCAGGTGACGCAGAAAGGCTCTCAAAACTGTCTTGATGGATCAACAGGTAGCCAGTTCCGGGCAGGGGTCCTCCGGGACATCTCAGTCACCTACCGGTTCTTTGAGCTCCCAGGCCTGAGACTAGTCCTCAGGGAAAAGTCACAAAAAAGACAACGATCATGACCGCTCCTCCTGGCATCTATCTTTTTTCCTGTCAGCCTCCCCTTCTTCTGGGGGATCTGTCAGCTGCAGCTGCACCGGCCAAGAAATCTGCCATCTAGGTCACTGTGCCGACCAGACCCATACCGAGAGCGCCGCTGCCCGTTTCTTAGGGTGGTCAGTCATTGATCTCTGGCTCATCAGCCCCTCTTTTATCCATGACAGGCTCATCATCAACGACTCTCCCACAGAGACCTGCCCCTTCTCCCTCCAGGAGCACAGACTCTTCAGGTTCTTAGGGTAAAGCAGGCGGGTTGTCGACACCTGTGTTGTCGAACCTCCCTCCATTGATGACCAGCATCAACTTGAACAAAGTCCTACTCAAGTTTACTAACATGACTGTGCAGCAACTGGGTGCCTTTAGGCCCCCCTCACCAATGCCGTCTATGGCAGCTTCATCGTCAACACCTACTCTTCAGCCATGGGAAGCTCCTCGTAGGCTGTCATTGACACATCCAATGCCAGACCCAGTTGTAGAAGAGGTCGACACTGAGTAGGAGTACCACCCAGACCTCATTCTTCCTGATAATGAAGAGGAAGAGATACTGCTCTCTGACAGATCTACAGCCTCTTCTGTCAGTGAGGACTCAGTAAAGCATACCCCCAGGTCTCCTCCTGAGGACCCCACATTTTTCAGTGTGATGAAGTAGCTGTCCTCAACCATGGGCTTCCACATTGAGGAAGAGGATGCCACCAGGAAAGAATTGGTGAACTTCCTGGAGATTCCAGAATCTCCCCCAAAGATTCCTCCAGTTTCACCAGCCTTAAAGAATGCAGCCATAGCAGCCTGGCACATACCAGACATGGTGCTAGCTATGCCGTTGCCTTGCAGAGTGGACAAACTTTATCATGCCCCCTAGGGTCTCCCCTGTTATGCTGCCCAGCCTGAGACAGACTCAGTGGTCATCAAGGAAGCCCATGATGGGTCTAAGGCACCTAAGTACCTTAGTTCCTTTCCCCCCAGACAAAGAGTCTTGCAGAATCAACCTGTGGGGTTAAAGGGTTTATGCATCCTCTACTCTATGTTTGAGAATTGCAAACTATCTGTTGCACATGGTAAAATACAAGAAAGTCAACTGGAAGAAGGGCAAGGCTGTCGCCCAAGCCCTTCTAGAGGGCACTCAAAAGCAGGAACTGTTTCAGTACCTTCAAGCAACTGAGAATGTTAGTAAGCATCTCCTCAGAGCCCTGTATGACATGGCTGACACATTGTCAAGGCTGCTGCTATGGGCATATGCCTACGTAGGCACTTCTGGCTCAGAGTATCAGGCTTTGCGGCCACTGTCCAGCAAAAAGTGCTTAATGCTCCCTTTAATGGCACCCAGCTGTTTGCCCCTGATGTGCAGGACATCATTATGATCTGCAAGCCTCGGACAGGGCCCTCAAGTCTGTCCACTCCCTCTGCCACACTCAATCAAAGGGTAGAGAGCATCCTTCTTTTTGCAAAATGAACAACAGGCCCGGGACAGTTCCTCGGCCTCAGGGAAAATGCAGAGCCCAGGCACCCTGCCCGCCCCCTCCAATGCCAGAGTGGTGGTCAAGCACCACAGAAGTGAGGGACCAACCCTGCAGCTGGCTCTATCTCTGCTTGACTCCTTGCTGGACCCCCCTCTTCTGGTCCCAGACCAGGAGGCGGGTGGTCAAAGGTCAGTTCTCTCTCCATCTGAATCAATGGAGAGTGGTAAATTTGAATGCATGGATTCTGCAGATCACAGAAAGGGAACACACCTTGGAGCTCATCAAACAGCCTCCAGAAACCCCACCTCAGTGCTCCTGTTATACCATGGCTCACCTGTCTGTTCTACAGGAGGAATTACAGTCCCTTCTGTGCAAGCAAGCCATGGAGTCAGTGCCCAGGCACGAGAGAAATAAGGTGTTTTACTCCAGGTTTTTCCTGGTCCCCAAAAAGACCAGTGGTCTGAGACATATCCTGGTTCTAAAGGACCTCAGTCTGTATGTGCAGTACAAAAAGCTGTGGATGGTAACTTTGCCAGGCCAGTTGCCCCTTCTCAAAACAGGGGACTGTCTCTTTTCACTGGACATGCAGGATGCTTACCTGCACATCTCGGTCTTTCCTCCTCAGAGGAAGTTTCTCCATTTTGCCTTTCAGGGCAAGCATTATCATTTCAAAGTACTACCCTTTGGCTTGTCCTCTGTGCTGTGAGTCTTTACCAAGTGCTTAGCAGCAGTCGCAGCAGCTCTCAGAAGGTAGGGACTGTAGATTTTCTCTTATCTGGATGGCTGGCTCCCAAAGACCCCATCCAGGGAACTGCTTTTGCTGACTCTGGAGTGAACTCTCCAGCTCTTCCACTCCCTGTTCATAGAAACATAGACTTTGACAGCAGATAAGGACCGCTTAGCCCACCTAGTCTTCCCATTTCCCCTACCTACAGGATAAGCTGCCAATCCTATTTAACCAACAGCCTATTTCTTCCTACCTCCAACAAAAATTGCCTTATGTCTGTCCCATGCATTCTTGAATTCTCCCACAGTTTTAGAACCCACAACCTCCTCAGGAAGGCTGTTCCATACTTCCTCACATTGCCCCTGAGCCATCCCCCCTCTATCTTCAAATTGTGTCCCCTTGTTCTTGCACATCTCTTTTTCTGAAAGATGCTACCCTCTTGGACTTTGTTGATTCCACTGAGGTACTTCAAAGTTTCTATCATGTCCCCCCCTTCTCCCTCCTTTCCTCAAGGGTATACATGTTAAGCTCCTTTAGTCTCTCCTCATATGGCTTCTCTTGCAGACTCTGCACCATTTTAGTTGCCCTCCACTGGACTACCTCCATTCTGTCTTATGTCCTTGAGGAGATGGGGTCCCCAGAACTGGACGCAGTACTCCAGATGGGGTCTCACCAACTGTCTGTACAGAGGGATGACAATTTCCTGTTCTCTGCTGGTGATGCCTCTCCCTATCCATCCCAGTATCCCCCCAGCCCTCCCTACTGCCTTCTCACATTGCTTTCTAACCTTCGGGTCATCTGATTTGGTTACTCCCAGGTTCCTTTCCATTTTTGTTGTTGTTACTACCTCTCCCCCATTGTGTAATCTTCCTCTGGGTTTTTGTTTCCTAGGTGCATTATTTTGCACTTCTTTGCATTGAATCCAAGCTGCCATAGTTCTGACCATTCCTCAAACCTTTCCAAGTCCCTTCTCGTCCTTTCTACACCTCCTTGTGTATCAACCCTGTTGCAGATCTTTGTGTCATCTGCAAAGAGGCATACTTTTCCTTCCAGTCCCTCTGCAATGTCACTTATAAAGACATTAAAAAGGACTGGACCCAGTACTGAACCCTGCAGTACCCCGCTAGTAACCCCTCTTTCGTCAGAGTGGACTCCATTTACAATTACCTTCTGTGTCCTGTTGTCCAGCCAATGTTTTACCCAGGCTTCCACCCTGGGACCTACTCCCAGGCTGGTTAATTTGACTATTACTCTTTTGTGTAGGACTGTGTCAAATGCCTTGCTAACATCTAGGTAGGCCATGTCCACATCCCCTTCCTGGCCTACTATTTTGGTCACCCAGTCAAAGAAATCAATTAGATTCATCTGACATGACCTTCCCGCTGTGAACACATGCTGCCTTGGGTCCTCTGCCCTACTGGCCTCTAGGTACTCAACAATTCTTTCCTTCAGAAGTGAGTCTATCACTTTCCCTACCACAGAAGTTAAACTGACAGGTCTGTAGTTTCCTACCTCTGTCTTGCTCCCACTTTTGTGAAGGGGAATCACATCCGCCTTCCTCCAGTCCTCAGGTACCACACCATCCCCCCATGATTTGTTAAAAAGGGTAGTCAGTGCTGTCACTAGTTCTCTCCTTAATTCCACTCTTGGACTGTATCCTTACCAGTCACCCATCGAGGATATCTAACACTAATGTCCTCTGTGACTCTATCAGCGACCACTCCTCTGTTAGCTACACCTGATCAAATAAATTCATCAAACAACCTTCAAAAACTATCACCAGCAGGGTTCTACCCAGTGGTCACCTTCCTCGACTCAAATCCCACCTCCTCCATCAAGACTGGTCCTCTGTCTTCAATGCAACCAACGTAAACACTGCCCTTGACCACTTCATAAACATCTTCACTGTGGCCTGTGACACGTATGCTCCTATTAAGAAACGCAAAGTCAAATCACTCAGTAACCCTTGGCTCACAGGTGACCTCTTCAGGATGCTAAAAACAAGAGACCACCTATGGGAGCTGCCCAGAAACTCTGGAAGGCAAAATGACATCCAAAACTACAAACGTGCCCGCAATGACTGCACCAAAACCATCCGGCAAATGAAGTCCGCCTACTATGAGCATGCCCTCACAAACTCCTGGGGCAATGGTCGGGAATTCTGGAAGAACATAAAGGAACTCACCGGGAATCCACCAAAAAAAACCCCATCAGTACTCAACATCAACGGAACCACAACCCTCAACCCAAAAACCATTGTGGATACCTTTAACAAAGCCTTTACCTAACTCAGCGCTGTCCTACCCCAGGACTACTTTAAAGATGGTGAAGCCCCTCTGTCCGCAATGAACACTACTTCCACCAGCTCCCCCTGCTTCTACCTCAAAGCAGTCAAGACTCACCAAGTGTGCAAATATGTAACCAAATCCCTTGGTAAATCAAGATTCAGTAATGACTTCCTCGATCTCAAAATCCTGTCTCTCACACTTGATGAAGTGCTTAGTCCTCTGACCAGAATTTTCAACCTCTCCCTCAGCCTTAGCCAGTTCCCAGACAGATGGAAATCTGCCACTGTCACCCCAATCCATAAAAGTGGTGACAAAACTGCCCACGATAACTACAGACCTATCTCCCTACTACCCCCACTCTCCATGGCACCAGAACGCATTGTCTCGGACCAGCTGACAGAATACCTGGATACGTACAACATCCTGTGCAAGCAACAACACAGGTTCTGCAAAGGTCACAGCACCTCCACAGCCCTACTTGAATTCACTGGCGCAATCCACAATGCTCTTGACTCCGGTGAACTACTAGGCTCAATCTACATTGACTTAACTAAAGCATTCGAGACCATCAATCACCGCCTCCTGCTTGTCCAGCTTCAGAAAGATGGGCTGTCAACTCACTGCATTTGCTGGTTTAAGAGCTACCTTGAAGAACGGTCCCGTACAGTAAGAATCGCTGATACACTCTCAGACCCTAGACCGGTCTGCTCGGGAGTCCCCCAGGGCTCCATTCTGGGACCCCTCCTCTTCAGCAAATTCTTAAACTCACTACCGGACAGCTGCCCAGAACAAATAATTCTCTCGCTGACGATGCTGTGATCCTCGCCGGACCCTGATCCAATCAAATTACAAATAAACTCCAGCAGGCCTTCTCCTTCATCGAATCCTGGTTTCTAAATCATAAACTGCTTCAATCAGAAAAACAAGTCTATGGTCTTCTGCAGCCCCCACAACAAAAACAAACAACTCCACCTCTCCATTGCAACCAAACAAGGAGCCATCCTAGAGCAAACACAATCGTTCAAGTTCCTCGGCATCACCCTTGATCCCTACCTCTCATGCACTGACCATATCAGCAATGTTGCAAAGTCTTCCAATGCAAGGTTAGGCATATTATTCCGGCACAGGAAACACCTAACCCCAGAAGCACTGGCAGTGGCCGTCCAAAGTTCCATCGTCAGCATCATAGACTATGGTCTTATCATATATGGGTCTGCAACTACCTCTGCTCTCAAACGTATTGCAACCTCTCTGAATAAGGCCTGTCGTCTCATCACTGGCTCACATCGCCGTACTCACACATGTGACCTTTATTCACAATCTGGATGGCTTCAACTGGACAAACGCTTAAAATACCAAACCTGCATCATGCCAACAAAATTATAATGGGTCTGGCCCCACCTGGTGTCTGTGTCCTCCTTAAGCCTAGACATAGGAACGTCACTACAAGGAGATCCAATTCCCATCTACTACATATCCCACGATGTCGCACGACCCAAGGACAAAGATCATTCACCTATCGGGCATCCAACTGGCTCCACTCTCTTGGCAGCAACATAGCAACCGCTCCAACACTCGGTCTCTTGAAGTCCAAGCTGCGCCTCTCACTGCTTGTATCCTGCGATTGCCCATCTTAACATTTCCACCGTTCCAGCTGCAAATGCCCCAGCACCTAGCACTTACAATCAGTCTTTGCACCCCTAGCACCTTACCTGTCATATTCCCTCGACAAGGCCCCCTGGCTGCACTGTCTCCCACCCTCACCCCCCCCCCGTATCTCCATTCCTGCCCCCACCCCAACCACCTCCCATACTCTCCCTACCCCTGCATCTCCTTCCTCCCCTCTATCTCCTACCCTCACTTCCCCACCACCCACCCACCCCTTCCTTGTCTTGCTCATAGCTCAAGTCTTTGTACTGGTTATTACACGTCTGTAAGTCATTGACTATATGTTTGTAACTAAAAATGATGACTGTTGCACACGCTGAAGTGGAACCTTTGTAAAAGAGCCTCGGCTCAAAGGTATTGTAATCCTAGTTTGAAATAAATAAATTAAATACATAAAAATAATTCTGGGGTGAATTCCATCAGGCCCCATTGCTTTGTCCACCTTCAGTTTTAGGAGTTCTTACAGAACCCTTTCTTCTGTGAAAGGATTGGGACTGACCCCCCCTATCCAGAGTGCTTCTGTTAATTGGATTAGGCACCTCCCCCTCCTCCTCTTTTGTGAATACTGAGCAGAAGTATTCGTTCAATATCCCTGCTTTTTCGCTGTCCCTCTCTGCCCACCCACCTACCGTCCATTCTATTCAGCCTCACTATCCCTCCCTTTGTCTTTCTATGCTCCCTGATATATCTATAAAAGGTTTTATCTGCCTTCTTAACCAAGTTGGCTATCTTTTCCTCAGTTTTGGCCTTTGCTATTCTGACTACCCTCCCTGCTTCCTTCTGCCTTAACTGGTACATCACTGTCAATCTACCCAAGTTGGTTCTGGTACTGTCCCCAAAGGTTGCAGTATATAGTGGTGGTTCTGGACTCAGCACAGAGGAAAGCCTTCCTGCCCCAAAACAGGGCAGAGTGCCTCATAGCTCAAGCTCAGGAAGTCACCCAAAGTAGCTACATTGCTGCCATGGTATACCTCAGGTTATTGGGCCTGATGGCAGCTGCCATACCCACTGTTCCACTGGCCAGACTTTATATGCACATCCTCCAGTGGACCCTCCGGGTACAGTGGGACCAGCGCATGGAAGAGTTAGAGCAACCAGTTCTGGTTATCTCCCCAGTATGCAAGGTGCTGCAGTGGTGGATGGACCCCTTAAATCTGCTTCAGGGCGTCCTATTTCAGATATTCTCCCCGCAACAGATACTAACCATGGATGCATCAGGTCTGAGTTGGGGAGCACACCTGGGTCCCTTCCAGACCCAGTGCTCTTGGTCCCAGTGGAAAGCCTCCCTGCATATCAGTGTGTCCTAGAGATGAAGGTAGTGCTCCACACCATTCAGGCTTTTCAGGAGCACCTTTCTCCAGGTAAGCAGCTGGTGCAGTGACATAATCTGAACATAGTATACTACATCAGCAAGCAAGGGGGGGACTTATTCGTACCCCCTTTCCAGGAAAGCAATGAGAATGTGGTACTGGGCGCTGTATCATAGTCTGACAATCTCTGCGGTCCACATGTCAGGCCTGCTAAACACTCTGGTGGACAGCCTCAGCAGGACTCAGTCCAGCATGCACAAATGGGAGCTTCTCTCATCCATCACAGAAGACTTGTTCAACAGATGGGATCATCCAGAGTTGGACCTTTTTGCATCCCTACTCAGCACAAAACTGCCCAATTTCTGCTCGCTAGATCCAGGGCCTGGAGTTTTCTGGCAAGACGTGTTGTCCTTCACCTGGAACGGAAGGTTTCTTTACACCTTTCCTCTGTTTCCTCTCATTCAGAGGGTACTAATCAAGTTGCAGGTAGACGGGGCCAGCATGATCCTGGTAGATCTCTTCTAGCCCCAACAGATTTGGTTCCCTCTGCCTCAGTAGATCACAGAGGACTCTCTGGTCCCTTTCCCTTTTTGCAGGAATCTGTTGACCCAGGCTCAAGGCCCATGGTCCATCTCAACCTCAGATCCCACCATCTGCACACCTGGCTCCTGAGGACATAGCCATAGCCAGGTTACAGTGGCGGACATCCTGGTGGCTGCCTGGAAGCCTTCCACTCAAGTCACATATGCCATGAAGTGAAAATGGTTTGCCATCTGGGCTGCTGAACACAATTTAGATCCTTTCACCTGCCTGATAATGAACCATATCCTGGACTACCTGATCTCTTTCTCCAAATCAGGTTTCCAGTACTCCTCCTTCAAGGTGTACCTTTTGGCTATTTCTGCATTTCATGAGCCGATGGTGACCACATGATTGCTCAACTGGATGTCTCCCATACCTTTCTAAGGGGCATCCTGCATCTGAAACCCCCAATCCGTTCTCCTGTTACAGCTTGGGACTTGAAATTTGTTTTGGAGAAGTTGACCCTGTTTCCCTTTGAGTCAGTTGTGACTTGTGATTAATGCTTTCTGTCTTGGAAAGCATTATTTTTAGTTGCCATTACTTCTGCTTGAAAAATTTCAGAGCTTCTGGCCCTCTGGTGAGAGGAGCCTTATTTGATTTTCACAAACATAGGATATCTTTACGCACTAATCCTAAGTTTCTTCCTAAGGTGGTCTCTGAGTTTACTCTCAACCAATCTATCACATTCCTGTTTATTTTCCAGAGCATGCCAATCCAGGGGAAGCATTGCTGCACATGTTAGATGTGTGCAGAACTTTGAAGTGCTACCAGCTTTTGACCAAGGAGTCTAGAAAGTCAAAGCATCTGTTTGTTTCCTTTGCCCCAGGTAGAGAGAGCATTTTAGTTTCTAAGCAATGTTTATCCAAATGGTTGGTAAGTTGTATTGTGTTCTGTTACAATAAGTACGGCAAAGAACTGCATGGTTCTGTCAAAACTCATTCCACAAGGGGCATAGCTACCTCTGAGGCCTGGTTCAGATGGGTCTCAGATGCTGACATTTGTACAGCTGCCATCTGGAGTACTGTCCATACTTTCACCAATCACTACCGTCTGGACATTGCCTCTGGATCCTGTGCAGGTTTTGGCAGGGCTGTGCTACAGGGCCTCCTGTCTTAAGGTTATAGTGAGCCCTCCTCCCAGACTGTCTGTTTGCACCTGTAACTGCTCAGGAATCATTCCTACGGTGTTACCTGATGGCTCAAATATCCCTGAAGAAGATAGAACAGTTACATAAGAACTTATCATAACAGTAGATCTTCCAGGGGATCTCAGTCATCAGGTATCCTTTCCCTCCCACCATCCCCCTTCTTGGGGCTCCTGTCTAGGAACTGGCTGTCTGGTGTATCTAGCCTTTCATATTGGCCTGGGCACCTCTCTCTCTCTCTCTCTCCTCGGTGCCCCATTGCATGAGCCTGACTCCCTTAGTCTCCGGGGGTAAAGAACGGAGGAGGGAGCAGGCCCGCTCATGCCTTTATAGGGTTGATGATGTTGGTAGATGCTGACGGGGTGGGCAGCCCCATTTGTACTGCTGAAATGCTTCTGTGTGTATTCCCCTTCACCGACGGTGAAGTTCCTATGGTGTTACCTGATGACTGAGATCCCCTCGAAGAGCTACTGTTACAGTAAGTTCTGACATAACTGCTCTTTTATATGCATTGTATTGTTCCTGGTGCTGTATCATTTGTCAACAGCATGTTATGCTGCCTGTAACTATGCATAACATGGATCCCAAGATTTGGACAGGCATGTAATAAAAATTAAAATCTAACCTAACTAGGAAAGAACAGCCTTTACTAGTAGTCAACTGGGCTGCCTTCAGCCAGATTGCCTACCTGGTAATTTAAGCATCGGGTAGGCTGCACCCCCAAATGCTCCATAATAATATTTATTTATAGAGTGCCTTATATAAACAAATCACAACAGTTTGTCATACGTAAAAGCTCAAGCTGCTGTATAAATGAAACACAGTAAAGCACAAATTAACATAGCCAATCAAGTGTATTCACAAACATATTCTGCATCTGTTAAAAAGGTTTTATGAAGAGGATGTGGGATCACCGTCCCCATTATCAAACTATTGAGTCACAAGTGTCTAGTGGCACCCCCACTATCCAATTTCAGACACAACCTGAAATATAGAAAATGGTCAATTTTTTTGTTTGTTTGTTTTTTGCAAACCTGTGAAAAAAGAAAACAGTCCCATGTCATGCCGATCAGCCACCCCCAGTACTCCCCCACACACCCTCACTCACCAGGTACAAGACCCATTCTCCAATCAAAGACACGTCTTGCTGACGGAACCGATGACTCCATTAAGAGAAACTAAGGTAAATGTGGTTCAATAGATTTCAATGGAGATTTCAACTTTTATGCATAACTTTACCAACTTTTAGTATTTTGACCCCAAAGTTTCAACATGGCCCTTTGGGGACCCCATTTCATGAACACTGCAACTGTCATTACCCAACTCCTGCCTGAAAGGTGATTTTGCAGTCACTTGGCGAATTCACTTTTCTGGTAGGATTTGACAATTTATTCTGACCTTTTTCATGAGGTTAGGTCATGGAAGGCTAAGTTGAAAATTTGGGGTCAAAATGATTAAAAATGTCACAGTTGGCCGGCCCAGTGGCATGGAGGGCTGAGGCAGTGATGCCTTACCTCCTGCCATGCCGGTGACCCATGTTCACGGTGCGAGTAGGTCACCGGGGGTTGGCCAGGGAGGGAGAAGATTGAGTGTCCAGAGGACAGTTCTCCTCTCCCAGGAAGGGGTGGGGATGGAGTCTGCTGCATGATTGGCCCCTAGCAGTGGCTGGAGGCCAGAGCAATGGAACCACACAAGAGGGGTGGAGCTGAGCGTGACGTCCAGAGTGCCATGTGTGGAAGCGCGTGTGGCTCAGCCATTGCCATCATTGCACGCCTTGGCTCCACACTTGAGGAATAGGACAAAATCAGGAGGAGAAAAGAAGCCAACCGGCAGGATGAAGCCAGCCTCCCTGCCACACAAGGTAAGGTGGCACCTCAAATTGGTGAGAGGCAATGGCCGGCATGATGCCCAGTGGTGGTAATGGGGGGGGCCGTGAAAGGGGGCTGGTTGATGGGCAGATAAATAAATCAACAACAAAAAAATGGAACAGTTATGACCATTTGTTGTAATTTTGTGATACACACTGATAACTTATTTATTTCAGTCTAGGATTACAAAGTACCTTTGAGCCAAGACTCTTTTACAAAAGTTCCACTTCAGTAAGTACAGGCATAAAGGTCATACAGGCTTCAAAGTACAGAATAAAACAATCAGTAACATAATTGTCATAACTTGTGATTACAAGGACAGTACATAAAACACTAGGAGATGTTGGCGACAAAGGAAATGGGGGTGAAGGGAGGAGAGGGCATGGGGGTGGGACTGAGTATGGCAGCCTATGGGGCTTTGTCAGGACAGAACAGGGGTAAGAGCAAGTGATGGGCATAGGACTGACGAAGTGCTAGGAGAGAAGACAACAACAGTCAGCACAGACTATTGGCAGCAGCAAAGAAAATATTGCTTAAGCAGGGCAGTCACAGGTGCTAGAGCCTACTAGAAAGGGGCAGAGCTTAGCCTTGAATGCACCCAGCGTTGGTGAGGTAGAAATGTCACTAGTGAGACTGTTCAGTCAGCTAGGAGCCCTATATGCAAAGGACCTTTGGCCTTGGGTTGTGTAACAGTGGGGGATTTGCAGAAATTGGGGTTTAGAGCTCCTGGTGTTGCAGTTTTTTATTCTGGGTTTGAGGAGGGAGTGGACTCCAGGGGGAGCCTTGCCCATCATTATTTTCTTTACTGTGATGCAGGTTTAGTACTTTATTCAGTTGTTAAGTTGCAGCCATCCAGTTAGGGAATAGAGGTCACAAGTATGAGTGAGATGGTGGGCTCCAGTGACGAGTCGACAGGCTTTATTGAGAGAGGTAGAAACACGTTTGAGAGAGGAAGACATAGATAACGAGTCCGTAGTCAATGACGCTAACAATGGAGCTCTGGATGGCAACAGACAAGGCTTCAGAGGTTAGATGTTTCCTATGATGAAACAGTAGGCCCAGCCTGGTGTTTGCTACTTTCCCAACATTATTAATACGGGCAGCATAGGTGAGTTTGGAATCAAGGGTGAGGCCAAGGTACTTAAAGGTATGGACTTGTTCAAGGGTGACTCCTTGATTGGTATTTATGGAGAGGTGATACTGTTTTTTTTGTTGTGGGAGCTGCTGAATATCATGGTCTTTGTATTTTTCTGGTTTAGGATCAGTTTGTGATTTAAGAACCAGTTTTCGACTGCTGTGAAACACCGCTGGAGGTTCTCTTGTAGTTGATTTGGAGCGTGGTGGGAGGCTAGAATAACTGCATCATCTGCATAGAGTAAGATTTGTTCTGGACAGGAATCTGGCAGTGTGTTTCAAGAAAAGGCTGAAGAGGAGGGGGCCATGTATTGAACCCTGTGGAACACCAGAGTGGACTGATCTGGCATCTGAGAGCATATCAGCAATTTTCACTCTTTGGGACCGGTTGTCTACGTAGCTTTTGAACCAGTTCACAGAACTGGGTGAGAGCCCTGTGATCTGGAGCTGGACAATCAGGAGACAGTGGTTGATGGTATCAAAGGCCTTTGTTAAATCAATGAAAGTAGACCCAGTTAGCTGACCATTGTCCAATGAGTGGTGGATGGCACCGGTAAATTCAAGTAGTGCCGTGGAGGTACTATGACCTTCTCTAAAACCATGTTGCTGCCTGCACAGGATGCTGTGCTTGTCCAGGAAGTCAGTAAGCTGGTCTGCAACAATACGTTCCAGGGCCTTGGAGAGTGGAGGTAGGATGGAGATTGGATGGAATTCTCATGTGCTGTTTTGACACCACTTTTAGGTAGAGGGGTTACAGTGGCAGATTTCCATTTGTCCGGGAACTGGCTAAGGCTGAGGGAGAGGTTAAAGATCCTGGTCAGTGGCCTGAGTACTTCTTCAAGGGTGAGTGATAGAAGTTTGAGGTCAAGAAAGTCATTGTTGGATCTGGACTTACTAATGGCTTTGGTAACATAGCTGCGGACCTGGTACATCTTGACTGATTTAAAGTAGAAGGGAGGGTGGCTAGTGGGGGCAGAGGAGATTGGGGACATTGGAGTGTCCTCCTCATTGAAAAATCAGGGGAGTACAGAACTGAGGTCTGTGAAAGCAGCATTGAATGTGTCAGCAATGATTTTTGGGTCAAGTGTAGTATCACCATTTTTGCAGAGTACTGATGGGGGGGGGATTTAGACTGCTTCCCAGTGACTTCTTTTATGTTATTCCAGAAGTCTCTTCCGTTGCCCCAAGAGTTTGTAAGAGCGCTCTTGAAATAGGCAGATTGTGGAACCTAATCCTGCTTTGCAGACTTGTATTGAGTAATTCAGCCATTCTGAGAAAAGCAAAAAAGTAAATACTTCTTTCTGGTAATGAAACATCTTGCATGATACAGTCTGGTTCAGACAGATCAGTTATAGAATCTGGAAGAAGTTTTGGAACATTATTTTTTTCACTTTACCTTTTTATTGAAATTGAATACATAAGAAAGTACATAAACAGTGAGAGAATGTCTTCCATATGAAATACAAAGGGATTCACTTAGAAAAACACACATTATGTAAGATAAATACAATGAAAAACCTTATGAACACATAATCGTGATAAAATTTAACATTAGCTATACTATAGAAGGTGAATAAAGGGGTTATAGCCATTAAAGCATTGTGGATTCAAAAAAAGGGGGAAGGTAACCGAATACAGGATAAATGCTGGAACAAGCTATAGTAATGCATTCAATAAGTTACCAAAAGTGATACCTATGGGGATACAGAAAAAAAATATACAGAAGAGGAGGAGTAGAAATAAAGAAAGATATACAATCAGAGATAAGGAAAAAGCAAGGAAAAAAGAGGGTAGAGAAGAGAGAGAAGAGATATATCTGTGCACAAACATATCAGAGAATCCCTAATCTAGGAGCAAAATAGAAGAGAAGACTAGATAAACTTTAAAGATTAGGGTCAGTGAGAGCTAGTGGATTCAATAAATTTAAAGTAATCCTGCCAACACTGATCATATACAATGAGTCGGTCATGAATAACATGAGATAAATGGTCTAAAGAGGCATACTGAGAAAGGCTTTGAAGAACATCGGAAAAGGAGGGGACAAGAGTAGATTTCCATTTCATAAGGATTAAACGTTTAACCAAAAGAAAAAGTATGTTTAGCCATCTAAAATATGCATGTGAAAGGGAAAGGTCATTCGAGATAAGGATGCCTAAAAGGAATAGTTTGGGATCAAAGGGAAGTTTTTGTCCTGTTACTCTGGAAGCAAACAGATAAATTTTATGCCATAGCTTATTAATAGGAGCACATGTCCACAGGACATGAAGTAGATCCCCGTTGGCCTGGTTACAGCACCAGCAATTGTTATTATTTAGAAGGCCCATTCGTTGAAGAACAGAGGGGGTCCTATACCAGAAATGTAGAGTCTTAGTTTGTATTAAAGAGCTGCGATCATCCTTAAATGTGTTATGTGCAAGAAGTCAACATTTACTCCATTGTGCATCTGAAACGTTATAATTAAGAATAGTACTCAATTTATTTTTAGCTGAGATGAACTGATCAGGAAGGCTGTCGATAATGTCTTTGTTAATAGCGCTGCTTGGTTTTACAGATAAATTAATCCAATGTGAAACGTATGGGTCTAACAGAGTATGCTTAAGTACATAATTAGAGATGGAGTTATAAGTAGATAGAATTTGTAAGAACTTCCAAAAGTCCTGTTTAGGGATCTGCCATGTAACCTGCAAATCTGAAAATATTCTAAGAGTGAGCAAGTTCTGATCTAAGATATCTCCAAGAAAATAAATGCCTTTATTCTTCCACGTATGACAGAAGATCAGGTGATTTTTTTAGGACGAGCAGTGGGTTGCCCCATAAGGGTGCATATAACCAAGGTTTTGAATTAGATTTCAGAAATTTGTGGATTAACTTCCAATAGAAAACAAAGGATCATATAGTTGGGTGAGATTTTAATTTAGAGGAGAGGGGATTATAGATAAAGGAAGTAAGAAGTCCTCCAGGAGACAGCGTGGATTCCATTGAAATTCAAAGTGAAGAATGAGAGGAGGGTTTCTGAAACCACTTAATGGTTTGTGCTGTGCAAAAGGCCCAAAGATAACCTTTGAACCAAGGAAGTCCAAATCCACCTCTTTTCCAATGTGATCAAAGTTTGTTGTGATTAAATCTTGGGGGTTTCCCATCCCATATAAAATTGCCTACTAATTTATCAATTTTAGTAAGAAAGAAGGATGGTAAAATTAAGGGGATATTAGCCATGAGGTAAAACATTTTGGGGGATATGGACATCTTAATGGCTGTGATTTTCCCTGTTAGGGAAAGATTAAGAAGCCTCCATCTATCCAGAATTATTCTGATGTTATCTAATAAGGGATTAAGGTTAATATCCCATATTTTCTTTAGGTTACTTGATATTTTAATTCCCAGATACAATATACCCTGAGTCGACCAATGAAATCCGAGAGGTAGGCTCATAAAAACTTTGCAATGGTCATTAAGAGGTAGAATTTCTGATAGATTGGCCAGCAGGGGTCCATCTTCATACAGGTTTTCATAGTAGGATTAGGAGGTCTTCGGCATAAGAAAAAGAGTCATATCTTGAGTTTCCTACAGGAATGCTACTAATGCCAGCAGATTGGTATAAACAGGCAGTCAAGGGTTCCATGGCTAAAATAAACAAGGAGGGTGATAAGGGACAACCTTGCCTAGTTCCTTTTGCCAACTGAAAATGGGAAGAAAGGGTGAAGTTAGTATGCCCTTTAGCAACAGAGGAGTTATATAGTAGTTTGATCCAGGAGCAGAAGGTATAAGGAAGGCCGAAATGTGATAAAACTTGATCGAGGTAGTCCCAGTTTAAAGAATCGAAAGCCTTCCCAAAATCAATTGCTATGGCTGCCATGGGTGATTTGGAGGATTTGGCTTTGTAAATAAGGTTGAATCAGGAATGTAAGTGATCAAATCCAGACCTATGTTTAATGAAACTGGCTTGCAAGCAGTGAGTCAATTTGGGGATTAAGTGTTCAAGACATGAGGTTAGTAGTTTAGCAAACATTTACCCATCCGTGTTTAACAAAGAGATTGGCCTATAACTAGTGGGATGTGTGGGGTCTTTATCCTTCTTAGGAATTAGGGTTATGATCGCTTCACTACAAGATGGGGGAAGTTTGCCAGTGACAGAAGCGTCTCGATAGACGTTACAAAGAAGGGGGCATAACGCATCAGAAAGCAGTTTATAGAAATCAACAGGGAATCCACCACTTCCCGGAGATTTGCCAGATTTCAGGGAGGACAGAGATTTCTGGATTTCTTGAAGTGAGAAGGGTTCATCTAAAAGATTTGTTTCATGTGAAGAAAGATGGGGGAGATGAAAATATTTAAGAAATTGTTGAATTAGTGTGGTAGATTGAGGATTTGTATTAGAATATAGTTTTTGGTAAAAAAGTTCTCATAATATAATTTATGGATGGATTGTCAGAATAAATTGTACCTTGTCCATCTTTAAGACTTAAAATATGTTGTTCCATTTGTTGTGTTTTGAGCTGGTAGGAGAGGAGTTTCCCATTTTTATTTCCATGCTCTCAGAACTTATGCCTAAGTTTAAAAAGAGCCAATTCAGTTTTATGGGAAAATAATTCATTTATTTTGATTCTAAGTTGAAGGATTTCGAGGTGTAGTTGAGAATCGGGATGATGTTTGTTAGATGAGAAATATAGTTTCTCTTTAGCCTTATGAGTTTTTTCCATATTAACCAATTGTTGCTCTCGTACCCTTTTCCTATATGCAGCATAGCTGATAATCTTCCCTCAGATTGTAGCATTAAGGGCTTCCCATACATAGGACATAGAGGATTCAGTGGGTGTATTGTGAAAGAGAAAGTCCTGTATTTGCGTTTTAATCAGAGGTAAAAAATCAGGATCCTTGAGAAGGAGAGGGTCTAGTCACCAGAAGGTGGATTTGGGTACTTATGGGCCCCAAAGAAGCTGCAATTTAACAGGAAAGTGGTCCGAAATTATAATAGGAGAAATGGACGAGTCAATAGTTTTTTCCAATATAACAGGAGAGACTAACCAGTAGTCAATTTTACTGTATGTTTTATGTAGGGGGGAATAAAAGGTAAAATCTCGATCCCTGGGGTGAAGGAGACACCACATATCAGCTAGTTCAATGTCCTGCATGAGTAGTGAAAGGGCCTTAGTACCTCTGGGATGGGCATCTAGAATAGGGCTGCTTCTATCAATACTGGTTTCTAAGGCTAAGTTAAGATCCCCTCCAAGAATAACTGAAGTATTATCCATATTAAAGGATAACATTTGTTGAGCTAAGTTGTGATAGAACTCGGGGAGTCAGAATTGGGGGCATAGACATTAACAAGCAGGAGAGGACCAGAATTAGTATTTAATTTAACCATTACCCATCTGCCTTCAATGTCAAAGAGAGAGAGAGAGTCTATAAGGGACCATTTAAGATTCTTATGTATAAGAATGGCAACTCCTCTTTTTTTTTAAATGTAGGATGACTCATAGATCTGACCGACCCAATATTTCTTAAGTCTGTGAACATCCTCTGCTAATAATTTTGTTTCTTGAAGGAAAGCAATTTGTGCTTTATGTTTTTGTAGATGTGAAATGATTTGCTTTCACTTACGAGGAGAATGAATCCCTTCACATTCCATGTGTATAAAAGTATGTTACTCATAATATCAATATTGAGGGGAGGAAATAGTCACAGGAATGGGAAGGGACAGGTAATTGAAGCAGAGTACGGTCAGAATAAAAGTTGAGAGGATACTTATATGCGGAGGGTGGCAGGCACACATAAGCTAAAAATAATAATATTTATAAAGCACAGGTGGCACAGATATCTTCCTAAGATAAGAATAGAAAGGAAAGGTGAGGAAAGTTATTAATAACAACAGTATCATTAATGTATTGATTAACATAGTGAAACCTTTAAGGAAGAAAAAGGACATTAATTCTTAACACAGTATCTAACCAACTAGCAGTAACAAGGAATTTCTGGGGAGTGAGGGGAGATAAGAGTCAGCAAACAGTGCCAGAGACTCCCTCACCACACACTGGGGTGTCAGAGTAACAGGAACGACCTAAAGGGACCAACAAAAGGAAGTGTTGGTCAAGTCTGAGGTCTGAACCAATAAGTCTAATACAGCTATAACAGTTATGCTAATGAAGCTTAACAGGAATTAGCTATATCAAACATAGCAAGGAACCCCAAAAAAGGAACCTCTGCTTAATGCTAAAAGCTTATATGACAAAGGTGAAGGAAATCACCAGATCACACTATTAAACTAATAGTACTAATGTTAATAGGAGTGTCAACTTATTACAGCGAAGGCCTGTAACAATTATGTGGAGGGACCAGTATTGCCTGAGGGGAAGGATATTGGAAAAGCCTGCTACTTAATTAGTTATATTTGTGTATACAAAAAGGGGGGGAGTAGTTACTACACTTAGTCAGATCCTGTATGAGGGTCCTAGACAAAATGTCACAGCTTAATATGTAGTTAAACAAAACTTCAAGGTGGATACTTGTAAATAGAATATTAATAAATAACGAATTGTAGTGCCTCACGCTATAAGCCAAATATAAGTGAATGAATTAAGAAGGATCACCGACTTCGGTAATGACTGATGGAAAATGGGGAATCTGTCAAAAGACTAAATCTCCCTACTCGGAAATTGCCAATATAAATGAATAATGGAGTGACTAGATCTAAATAATAGGCCCAGTGAGCCCCAATCAGAGAAAAGCATGACAGAGAGTCTCGTTTGTATTATAGGCTTTGAGTATATAGATTACATAAGGAGACTAGCGAATAGATGTCCATTGTACCAGTGTACCGAAAATAGCCAGCAACAGTCATGTAGATATGTGTATATATATATATATATATATATATATATATGAGTTTGGCTCCTTTTTTATTAATTTATATATACTATATTAATTAGTAATAATAATAATAATAGGAGGTAGAACAGATAGTTGTGGGGAAGCTCACAATCAGGGAAATTTCAAATTGGTTCATATTAATATTCAATCTGAGACATGATATATTATAAAATTTCCATATTGCTGAAATATAGCAGAAGGGCAACATAATAGGATGAGTATGAAATGAAAGGGAGTATCATAACATCCTGAAGCAGTTGGCTTAACATTTACTAGGTGTAAAAAAAAGGAAAAACAGATTACCCTAACAGCCATCGGGCCAAGTGCAGCAACATCTCACCATATGTAGAAATTGTTTAAAAAACATAAAAAAAATAAAATCCTATTGATTGGGTGAGCCACAGAATGTATATTGCAGCATATGATACTAATTGGATCTGACCGCGATGTACAGTCTTTCAATTTCATAACCTGCTGGGAGCGATAGTATTAGGGTTATGAAGACTGAACCTTGCTAGCAGGGTACCGGGTAAAGAAAGAAAAAAAGTACTGGTTCTCCACATCATAGTATCCTGGACTTATATGCCAGGAAAGGTAAATGTTGGGTTGTGTACATGAAATCATGTCACCTTCGCTTTGTGTACACTGTTTGCCGCATTGTGTTTTTTGTCCTTTGATTTAGCCTTGCGTTTCTTTTTTGGTGGCTCTAGAGACTTAAGGGGAGAACTCACAACCACTTCTGACCACAATGAGTTAACTGAAATGTTACCTTGAGATATAGCACATAAATTAGTAGGCTGGTCATCTGAATTTTGTAGATTTAAGTCTTCTTGCCTACAGTGTATAACATCAGATAAAAGGGCATATTTATTGCTCAGTGGGATAGGGGAGTTCACTAGCGAGTGGCAGGTCAACATCTTGGAAGTATCTGAGGAGACTTCAGTAGAACAACAAGGAGGATTAAATGTATGAGGACCAGATAGAAGCTTTTTTTGCGAATGACTTGAGTGTCTAGGTGGGGGAACATCAACATCAGCCGTACTGAGGACCTTAGAGTCTGTAGAACATCCTTCACTGGTCTGTGCGTCAGTTTCTTCCATCCGAGCGGAGTCCAAAATACTGATCAGTTCATCTGCTACGATGGAACTTGGCAAGGTAGGATTACTTGATGTTCAGCCCAGAAAATTAGCTAGAGCTTGAGACGTGCTGAAATCCTTAAAGGCGATCCCAGAAAAAGACACATTGTGGAGGGGTAGCGTAGGGCAAATTTAATACTTTTCTGGTGTAATACTGGTTTCAGTGAATTACAGGCTTTCCGTTTTATAGATAACTCCTTAGAGAAATCTCTGTAAATGGATATCTTGTACTCCTGCCATGTCAGAGTTCCAATTTCTCTAGCACAGTTCAAAATTAGCTCTGTGTGCATGTAGTTCAAAAATCTAGCGATAATAGGTCTAGGCCGCTGGTCTTGATTTGGCCTGGGACCTAAAGTACGGTGTGAGTGCTCAATAATTAGTTGTTGATCTGGGGGTAGCTTTAGCATTGCAGGAAGAACGTGTATTAGGAGCGCTGTTGTATCCCCCAACTCCGATCCTTCAGGGAAACCAAAAAATTGTAAGTTGTTCCTGCAATTGCGATTCTCGATGTCATCAATTTTAAATTGCAAGGACTTTATGGTGCGATCCTGATTTCGTATCGTGGCTTGGAGATCCTGAATTGAAGTTGAGTTTTGGGTAGAAGTAGTCTCAGCAGTAGTGATTCTCTGGTCAAAGGATTTAAGTGTCACTGTGTTCTGTTGTGTTGAAACTTTAAGATCATTGATGTCAGCTACCAGCTTCAAAAACATGGCCTCCACTTTGGCAATGAATTGGAATGTAGACGAGGGTCAGCCATGATAAGTAAAGTAGAGGCCTAGTTCGGTGCCATGTTAATGTGGCAAATTTAGAGTAAATAGGCTAAAAAAGACTTACAGTCTGTATTAGGCAGATTAGTTGAAGGTAGATCCCCAAAGTTGACAGTAAAAAACGATCTGGTAAAGGTAGGATGAGGTTCGATTTCTGGATTCCTTGCTGAGAGTCAGAACTATGCTGCCATCTTCTACCTGGTCAGACCATGCCCCCTCTGTTGGAACATTATTAATAATCAGTTTTATACTGCCATTTCTTCCATGTCTATGTTAGCATCATTCTTGAAAATCCCACGAAAGTGACTATGTGGTAGCGTGCCCTTCATCTGCTTGTTCGTCATTGCTAAATGGTTCTTTGTCATTCTGTAGATGCAAGCTGTTTAAACTCAGTCATAAGGCTTGATGCTGAAGTGATGTGACCAGTGAATACATAACCCGCACACATTTCAAATTGTTTCGGTCGTGGTTCAATATTTTTCTATTACTCTTATTCGTGTACGCATCCTTAGTCAAAAGCTGTAATACACAAACACAGGACAAGGAAGTAAGGCAAAAAAGAAATACACTACCCCAACAGATAGGATAACAACAGGACAGTCATAAATATATCTTAAGGGTTTGACAGCATACATGTTTGGGCACAATTCCCTGTGAAAATGAGACCTAGTAACCTACAAAATAATGACAGAAGGTAATGTTAGAAACAATGACAGAGCATTTAGAACAGTAGATATAGGTAATGTTAAGTCAAAGTAATGAATTTTCTAAGACAATTCTAAATCAGTCAACTTGAAAACAGTGACAGAAGAACTATGCCTTATGATTTGTATGATGTGAGATGGCTTTGATCATTAAAATAGAAGCCAGCCCAGAAGAGAGACCTAGGGTCAAGTCTCAGCCCTTGCTCTCACAACCAGGCTAGCAGAGTCATAAGTGTGATGCAAAGGCAGTGCACTCAGACGGGGGATGTGCAACACCTGCTGCAGCAGCAACCCTTTGCAATGAGATCAGCTGCATTACTTATGTAATCATTGCATGCATTAGACCCATACTGCAATGTAAAGTCATCCTTAGTGGGCACAACCCAATCAAAAGGAATATGGAAGGAACACTCGACCCAGCAGCAGGTGACCGTGGTCAGCAGCAAACTTCAGTTTTCATTGTTAAGGGCAGGCTGGGACCAGGACAGCTGCTGATGGCATGTGCCTCTGCCCAGAGAGGTCTGATGGCAGTTTCTGGTGCCACAGCAGTGACCCCAGCAAAGGGCCAAGGGTGCTTGCTCTCCTGCAGGAGATACGCAGTGCATGCACTAGGCTGTACCTACACCAAAAAGAGGGTGGTGGTTTCCAGGGAGAAAATAAGGAATGAGAAATCCCAGTCTCCACCTCGATGATGGCTGCCGGCACACTTGGACCCCACACCACACAGTTTGCACTTGCTACTGGATCCTGTTTGGGCCTGAGGGAGGATGACCCTCCCATAGACCTCCAGCCAGTGTTGGGTAAGTTAGTTTTTCTATTACTTTTAGAAACTTGTTCCAGGAAGGTCTGTGCAGTCACTAGCAAGGATGGAGAAGTACAAGAAAAAGTAATACACCTGACAGTTACAGTTACTTATTTCTTTTTCTAAAAAAACAATACAAAAATGATAAAAAAACTATAACAGATTACATATATTTAAAAGCAATGGGTTAGTTACTAGTTACTTTCAAATAAATGTAATCAGTTACAGCTATGTATTACTTTTATATAAAAAGACATAAATAATTGCAACTGTAAGATGTATTACTTTTTCCAGTACTTCTCCATCCTTGCTAGTGACTGCACAGAGCTTTCTGCAGCAAGAAAGTAATGTAAAGTAATAGAAACAGTAACTTACCCAACACTGCCTCCAGCCACAAAGGGCAAGTTATAAGAGAAAGTAGCATAGATACATAGATAGTGTTGACAGATAAGGGCCTATGGCCCACCCAGTCTGCCCATTTGAGCTTGTAAGTTCAGTTTGTTTTCCGAGAAGTCTGTTGCCCCTTACCCCTGACTTCCAGAATTCCTTTATGTATATCCCATGCATTCTTAAATCCCGTGATTGTTTCAGCCCCCACCACTTCCTCTGGCAGGGTGTTCCACTTGTCCACCACCCATTCTGTGAAGAAATTCTTCCTCATGTTTCCTCTGAATCGTCCTCTCCAACTTCATCCCATGCCTCTAGTCCTGGTACATCTTTTTTGCTTAAAAATAGTGTATTCTTGCACCCTGTTCCTCCCTGTGAGATACTTGTATGTCTCTATCATATCCCCTCTCTCCCTCCTCTCCTCCAGGGAGTACATGTTCAGTTCCTTCAACCTGTCTTCATAGGACTTGTGATGCAATCCATGCACCATCTTTGTTGCCCTCCTCTGAACCTTCTCTACCCTGTCTATGTCCTTACGTAGGTATGGTCTCCAGAACTGTACACTGTACTCCAGGTGGGGCCTCACTAGTGTCTTGTATAGCGGAATTATGACCTCCCTTTTCCTGCTGGTGATGCCCTTGCCTATACATCCCAGCATCCTATTTGCTTTACCTGCTGTCTTGTCACACTGTTTCCTACCTTAAGGACATCAGAGATGATAACCCCAAGATCCCTTTCCTGCTTGGTGCATGCTATATCCTCACCCCAACTGATATATTGTGCCAGGGTTTTTGCCCCATATGCATTATCTTGCACTTCTTTGCATTGAATTTCAACTGCCAAACCCCTGACCATTCTTCAAGTTTCTGCAGGTCCCTTCTCATTCTGTCTACACCCTCTGGTGTGTTACTCTGTTACAGAGCTTTGTGTCATCAGCGAACAGTGAAATTCTGCCTTCTAGGTCCTGCGCAATGTCACTGATGAAGATGTTGAATAGGACTCGTCCCAGCACTGATCCCTATGGTACCCCACTGGTCACTCTTCCCTCTGTGGAGTGACAGCCATTTACCACCACCCTCTGTGTCCCTGCCACCCAGCCAGTTACCTACCCACCACACTACTGTCCTGCCCACACCCATATTCCCCAGTTTGTGTAGTAGTCTTCTATGTGGCACAGTGTCAAAGGCCTTGCTGAAGTCCAAATAGGCCATGCCCACTGCCCTCCCCTGATCCACCTCCCTAGTCACCCAGTCAAAAAATTCAATGAGGTTGGTCTGACATGACCTCCCCCTGGTGAAACCATGCTGCCTTGGGTCCTGTAGTCCATTGACAACCAGATGTTCCACCAATCTCTCCTTCAGTAGTGCTTCCATGATCTTCCCCACTACCGAGGTGAGGCTGACTGGTCTGTAGTTCCCTGCTTCCTCTTTGTTCCCGCTTTTGTATAAGGGGACTACATCTGCTGTCCTCCAGTCTTTGGGTACCTCCCGTGTTTCCAGTGATTGGCTAAACAGGATAGCTAGAGGTTCAGCCACCACCTCTCTTAGTTCTTTAAGGACCCTGGGGTGCACCCCATCTGGCCCCATTGCTTTATCAATCAATAGCAGTGGTATGTAAGGTTTATGGGGCTGGATGGTTGCTGGTAACAGCCAAAGGGAAAGGTGTGAGACTAGCAGAGAAAAAAATCTGAATAAAAAAAAGAAAGTGGGAGGGACTTAAACACAAAAATATTCTTCCCCTCTGCCATCAATAACAGCTGTGAGCAACAGCCCCAAGCACTCCCATATGGATCCTGATCCACAATTCTCACTGTGTGTGTGGGGGGGGGGGGCTGTAATCTGTGAGGTGCCAGTAATGTGTTGGTGGGGGTACCTTGGATTTCCAATACATGAGTAAAGGAAGTCGGAAGGAGAAGCATAAGTAAAACTAGACAAAGTTGTGTTGCCCCTCACCATACATCTTCACACATTCTTCCATGGTACACACACCTCTGTCTTAGTTCCATCTTCCCCTCCTCCACCCACCCTCTTCATACTGTAGCCCTCCTACCAATGGGGGTTCATAAAAACCTACCTTGGGCTTGCCTAAGTAGAAATATAGAAACATAGAAGTTCACGGCAAATAAGGACTACAAGGCCCATCCAGTTTGCCCATTTCTTTTTCTACTTTATGGATGTGCCATGGGCCTTTGCTCTGTCAATGGTTTATCTATTCGTACCCATCTGTATTGCTCCCTTATGCCTATCTCATGCCTGTTTGAAGCCCTGCACTGTATTCATATCCACCGCTTCCTGAGGTAGGCCGTTCCATGCATCAACCACCCTTTCCGTGAAAAGGAACTTCCTCACATTACCTCTTAATCGGCCTCCCTCTAATCTCATGCTGTGTCCTCGTGTCCTCGTGTCCTGCTATTTTTTTTTTATATTGAAACATGTTAGACTCTTTCACCTTGTTAATGCCCTTAAGGTGTTTGAATGTTTCGATCATATCACCTCTCTCTCTCCTTTGCTCTAGGGTATACATATTGAGCTCCGTTAATCTGTCCTCATATTGTTTTCTGATGCAGTCCCTGCACCATTTTGGTTGCCCTTCTCTGGACTGCCTCAGTTTGGTTAATGTCCTTGTGAAGGTGTGGCCTCCAGTACTGCACACAGTACTCCAGATGGGGCCTAACCAGTGTCTTATAAAGAGGGATTATTACCTCCCTCTTCCGACTTGTGATACCCCTACTAATACACCCCAACATTCCCCTAGCCTTACCTACTGCTTTAGTGGTCTGTTTGGATGATTTCAGGTCATCGGTGATGATGATGTCCAAGCCTCTTTCTTCCCTTGTGACTGCCAGCAACTCCCCTCACAGCCTATAGATGGCTTCAGGGTTTCTCTTCCCTATGTGCATGATCTTGCACTTTTTTGCGTTAAACCCCCAGTTGCCACTCTTCCAACCATTTTGCTCATTTATCCAGATCTCTTCTCATTCTGCCCACCCCATCTGGATCATCTAGTCTATTGAAGATCTTGGTGTCACCTGCAAACAGACAAACCTTACCCTCCAGTCCATCTGCAATGTCACTGATGAAGCTATTGAAGAGGACTGGCCCCAGAACTGATCCCTGAGGTGCCCCACTTATGACTTGCATCTCTTTTGACTGTATACCATTTACCCCCACTCTCTGTTTTCTGCCCGACAACCAGTTTGCCACCCAATTGACCAACTTCTGACCCACCCCGAGCCTACCCAGCTTATTAATCAGTCATCTATGTGGAACAGTATCAAATGCTTTGCTGAAGTCAAGATAGTTGACATCAACTGCTCCCCCTTGGTCCACCACTCTGGTTTCCCAGTCAAAGAAATCTATGAGATTAGTTTGACAGGACCTTCCTTTCGTAAACCCATGCTGTCTTGGATCCTGTGCTTCTGTGGATTTTAGGTATTGCACTATCCTTTCCTTAAGGAGTGCCTCCATAATATTGCCCACTACTGTGGTAAGACTGACTGGTCTGTAGTTCCCTGCCTCCTCCCTGCTACCACTCTTGTGGATCAGGATCACATGAGCCCATCTCCAGTCTTCTTGGACCTTTCCTGTGCTCAGAGACTCACATAGAAACATAGACTTTGACACTGAACACTCACATAGACACTCACTAAAGAGTTCTGATAATTGCTCTGCTAGTTCCACCCTTAGCTCCTTTAGTACCCTGGGATGTATACCATCAGGTCCCATTGCCTTGTCCACCCTGAGCTTATCGAGCTCTTGTAGGACCCATTCCTTTGTGAAGGGACTAGTGCACACATCCTTCCCCACTGTGTCCATGGTGCTGAGCTGTGGGCCTTGCCCTACCTTCTCTTCAGGAAATACTGAGCAGAAGTATCTATTTAGGATAGATGCTTTTACATGGTCCTCCTCCTCACATGCCCCCTTATTCCCTTTGATCTTAGCAATACCCTCTCTGGACTTTCTCCTTTCACTAATGTATCTATATTTCTTTTTGCCAGGGCTAGCTTAACTCTGTTGGCCATCTTATCAAATTTAGCTCCTCTGAAGCCCCATATTTTTGCCTTGGAATGGGATGATTTTGTTCTAGTGGCCAAACTGAACCATACCACATGATGGTCACTGGCCCCCAGGTGACCTTCTACCTGGAGATCTGAGATCATTTCCTTGTTAGTCAGTACTAGATCTAGGATAGCCCTGTCTCTTGTGGGTTGTTGTACCAGTTGTTTGAGGCCCTCCCTCTGCAGGGAATGCACCGTGTGTCTAGTTCTGGCAGATGTTCCTGCTGGTATTGACCAATATGTATCTGACATGTTGAAATCTCCCATTGTCAGAACCTCCCCTTCAGCTGTCATGTTTTGTATATCTTCTAAAAGTAATGTGCCTATGTCCTCCCCCTGGTCTGGATGCCTGTACACAACCCCAGTTCATATGGCTGTCCCATTGCCTGTTTCCAGGGTGACCCACAGTTCTTCTGGCTCCTTATGTGTATTCTGAATTTCTGTAGCTTTGATATTTTCATTGACATAAAGGGCCACTCCACCCCCCACCAACCCTTTCGCACCTCGGTCTCTTCCGAACAGTACATAGCCAGGTACTGAAGTCTCTCAAGTGTGGTTACTAGAAAACCACATTTCGCTAATGGCTACTATGTCCAGTTTAGCCTCTGTCATTATCGCCTGCAGGTCTGGGATCTTATTTCCCAGACTGCAATCATTTATGTGCATGATTTTCCATTGGGCAGATTTCGGTGTGTTAGTTGTTGGGTGAGATCTGGCATTTCTCCTGTGCATCGTGTGGGGAGCTGGACCTTTTTCCTTACTTGGTGATGCAAATGAACTACAAACATGCTGAACTCCTGTTTGACCACCCGCTTAGGGGGAAGGGGTGTTCTTCCCATGCAATGTATGGGGTGGTACATCCCTCTCCCCATTTGCTAGTTTAAATATCCTGCAAAGACGTCAAACTTCTGCCCCAATGCACTGACTCCCTTCTTAGTCAAATGCAGTCCATCAAATTTAAAGAACTTTTGCTCCCAAAACTATTGCCAGTTCCCTACAAATTTGTGTCCTTTTTTTTTGGCACCAGCTCTTGAGCCACATGTTTAGCTCCCCTATCTCCCCTTTTCTGACCTTCCGTCCATCTGCCCCCTCTCTCCCAGACTGGCAAGATCTCAGAGAAGGAGATGCCAGATGAAATGGATGATAGTTTATCACTCAGCCTGGTCAGGTGTTCCTTGGTCTCCACAACTGACCAGGCTGGTGAGATCGTTAGTCCTTATGTGTACCAGGACACCAAGGTTTTCTCCTGCTACTTGAATAATTTTAGAAATGTGGTCAGTGTCTCTCCATGCTGATGTACCTAGGGACATCTGACCATTACCCCTGGCTAGAGATAGGTATCAACTCCCCGAATCATGGAGTCTCCTATGATCAGAAGATTTTTGGATTTCCTTTTTGCTTTTTTTGTTTTGGTTCCTGTTTTGCGGGTTTTGTTGTGCTAGCTTCTGTGCTGCAGTGTCCTGCTCTGCAGTGTCCTCTGCCCCTTTGCTTGATTTTGGAGATAGAGGCAGATACCTGTTTGTTGTTTTCATATGGTTTGTGGAGGTGATATGTTGGAGAGCACGAGTGATGCGGCACCCGATTTGCCCCATCTAACCACCTGCCAACCTCCTGGACCAACTACCCTCTGTGATTGAGGTGCTTCTGTTGGATGTTGGGGATATGGAAAGCGGTTCTTATAATATATTTCCTCTTGAATATGCAATTTGAGGTGCGCAATCTCTGCCCATGCTGCCTAGAGCTGAGCTCTTAGATCTGCAATGGCCCAACATGTAGACCCACTGCCCAGCTGGCGTTATGTGTCCTGGCAAGTTAAAAGTGTTTGCATGTGAGTGCCCTGTTAGTCTCCGTGTCTATCTCTGTAAGAGTTGCCTATTTTGTGGTGTATAATTGATCTGGGTGGTGGCCGAGTAGTTTCAGGCTCAAGTCCCACCCAGGTTGCAGTGTTATCACTCCATTCTGCCATCGCTAATTGCGCAGACAGAGCCCTCTGATCTGTGACTGTTAGCTGATTATCTGCTTTAATAGTAAAGATATTGTAGTTTGTCTAACCTGCCTTCCTTTGCAGCATGTACATTCCTGTTAATCCCCACCACCTTGGTTCTGAACTGCTAGTTTGGACCAATCAGTACCTTTGGGAACCCTACAATGGAGTCTGTCCTCAGGGATCTTGTGGGAGTGAATTTCTGTAGGAATTGTAGTTTTTACACTTTGGTGCCTAAATGGACCTGGAGGGGGAGCTCTAGCTGTGACAGATGGATGAATCAATGAATCAAACCTCTTGGATCTTTGGGAAAGTCCCAAGCTGCCTGCAGCAGTGAGTCAGTCTGGAGTTAGAGTTGAAAGAGTGAACAGCTCGAGTGATTCGATCAGCTACTCCTGTGTGGTGCACAGTGGAAATCGGCGGGAAGGCTTTGTTTGGCCTGCCTGCTACCATCTTCATAAGTGAAGAGACCTTGAGCATGATAATGGTCTTCTTCCCAATTTGCAGCTTTTGTGATTGGATCCTGATTTGTGACAAACTGAATCCATCTGAAGTAGACCGAAGATTTGCGTGGTGCGATCGGGCTGTCAGGACTTGAGACTGCCACAGAGCATATGGTTTGTGCAGAGACACTGTGAATTGCAACTGGACTGTCATCCAAACTGTGGTATTTACCTTGCTATTACTGTAAGTGTGCTGAATGCTGATAGTGGGTTGCAATTTAGTTCCCCACTGCTTGAATGTGTCACGCTTGCTGGAAACTGTATCCAGCATTCACTGGACTGTCTCCGAACTGTTCACCCGATCTGAGCCTTGCCACCTTGGCCAAGACAGCCACTCATGCTGCAGAGAAACAATCGACGAGAGACCCACCTGGGGATTCGGCTCCTTTCTCAATGCCAACAAACAGGATTGGCACCACGGTGCTTCGTGTGGGCCCTGCTTCTCCTGAAAATCCAGCACTTCATCCTGAGGTCTCCATTTCATCCATCCTGCATCCTGTACTGGGTAGTATGAGTAAACACCAGGGTAGCTTCCTGCAACAAAGCTCAAATCAAAGTGTGTCAACTGATTTAATTGTTGTTGCCAATAATTTTGGGACTGAGCCTTCTGGCTCCGGATTACAAATTGTGGGTTAAAGTGCATGCATGTTTTCTTTCCATCACAGGGTCCCAACCAGCTGCAATGCTGGCCTACCCCGGGCAACACTTTAGGCTAGCCATAGTTCCAACTGGGTACACAGAGTGTGCGTGACTGTGATACAGGGACCTAAAAGTGCATGTCTTATAACCTGAATCTTTCAAATCTTGAATCAACCACCCAATTCTGCCTCTTCCTTGTTACTGCCCCTTTAAATAAATTAGATTTAAATCATTTTGCATTGAAACTGGTTGTGGTGTACCTCTGTACAAACAGCATTGAAATACTGTTGTGCTAAATCTTATTTTACAGGGGGTCTCCAGGGCCGAGCCAGCTGAACTAGCCCTGTTGTAAATGCAACAAGTGTGGGGTTAAAACTGTTGTCAAGTGTGAACTGCAATTGTGTATTATATGAACCATTTAGGCAACTAGAGGGGAAAGAGGGGGTAACAGTGTCCTGGAGGGCTGTACCCAGGTCAGCTACGCTACCACTAACCCTGTCCTCTGGGTGGAGGCACCTGTTTTCAATACCCAGGCCCTCAACCTGCACCTGGTCACACAAGCAGGGGTAGTATCCCTTGGGGTAGCACCATCTAGGGGTTACAATACTATCTGAGCTCCCTCCTCTCCTGCCTCACCCACCTGAATCATACTCCCTCTGTTTCATTAACACACCCATGCCACAACTTCTGTAAGGCAATCTATTTTCTCCTACAAGGGGTAAGGCTATCAAAAGTGGAGGGTGATGAATACCAATGCCCGTAGTCTGTGTAACAAGCTCCCTGAACTAGTGGCCTTGATGGAAGAGGGTTGCCTGGATATTGTGGCAGTCACAGAAACATGGTACACAGAGAACCATGACTGGGATGTCAACATACCAGGAATATACAATCTATAGGAGGGACAAGGAGGGTAAAAGAGGAGGAGGAGTAGCTCTCTATGTAAAGGAAGGGATCAAAGCAACAGAACTAAAGAGTAAACAGGGAGCAGATGAGGCACTCTGGGTCACCCTGGAGACAGGAAATGGCACCACAATCCGCATGGAGGTTATATACAGACCCCCATCTCAGGGGGAGGCAATGGACAATGAAATGATAGAAGGCTTCCTTAGAATGGCAGAAAAAGGGGAGATATTGTTGATGGGGGACCTGAATATGCCAGATGTTAACTGGAGCACCTTTGATGCAGGCATATCCAAGAGCAGGGTCATTCTTGATGCCCTACAGGGGGCATGCCTCAGACAGCTAGTATTGGAACCCACTCGGGAGGGAGCAATCTTAGACCTGGTACTCTCAAATGGGGACGGAGAAAGAATCTCAGATTTAGAAGTGGGTAGCTATCTGGGAACAAGCGACCACCAAACAGTGGGGTTCATGATAAACACAGCCATACAATCAAGCCATACAAAAGTAAGAGTATTGGACTTTAGGAGGGCTGACTTTGGGAAAATGAGAGAGTGACTCAGAAAAGCACCAGCAAACAGGCAAGAAGGAGGGATGGAGGAAAAATTGGGAGTAATCAAAACAGCCATCACAGAGGCAACAAGCCTTTGTGTAAAGCAAATCAATAAAACACAACGAAGGAAAAAAACACTATAGTTCTCAAAAGAGGTGGCAGGGAAGGTTAAGGAGAAAAGGATAGCATTCAGGAAATATAAGGAAACACAGATGGAGCAGGACAGATAACTTTATCAGTTAAAGCAGAAAGAGGCTGGGAAGGCAGTCAGAATAGCCAAGGCCCAAACCGAGGAAAGGATAGCGAATTCTGTTAAGAATGGGGATAAGACCTTTTATAGGTACATTAGGGAGTGAAGAAAGACCAAAGGAGGGATACTGAGGCTTAATAAAGGGGAAGGAATGTGGGTAGAGGGTGACAGTGAAAAAGCAGGGATACGGAACGAATATTTCTGCTCAGTATTCACAAAGGAAGAGGAGAGGAAGAGGTACCTAAACCAAACAAGAGAAACACTCTGAAGACAGGGGTCAATACCAGTCCATTTACAGAAGAAAGGGTTCTGAAAGAACTAATAAAATTGAAGGTGGACAAAGCAATGGGGCCTGATGGGATTCACCCAAGAATTCTAAAAGAACTAAGGGTAGAACTAGTGACACCGATGACTACTCTCTTTAACAAATCGTGGGAGGATGGGGTGGTACCCGAGGACTGGAGGAGGGCAGATGTGATTCCTCTTCACAAAAGTGGGAGCAGGACAGAGGCAGGAAACTATAGACCAGTTAGTTCGACCTTAGTGGTAGGGAAAATAATGGAATCACTTCTGAAGGAAAGAATTGTTGAGTACCTAGAGGCCAGTGGGGCACAGGACCCAAGGCAGCATGGATTCACGATGGGAAGGTCGTGTCAAATGAATCTAATAGATTTATTTGACTGGGTGACCAAAGTAGTAGACCAGGAGAGGCTGTGGACATGGCCTACCTAGATTTTAGCAAGGCATTTGATACAGTCCCACATAAAGATTAATACTCAAGTTAGCCAGCCTTGGAGTGGGTCCAAGGTGGTAGCCTGGATAAAAAATTGGCTAGACAACAGGACGCAAAGGGTAGTAGTAAATGGAGTACACAGCGAATAAAGGAGGGTTATTAGCGGGGTACCGCAGGGTTCAGTACTGGGACCAGTCCTTTTCAATGTCTTTATAAATGACATTGCAGAGGAACTGGAAGGAAAAGCATGTCTCTTTGCAGACGACACAAAGATCTGCAACAGGTTTGATACACAAGATGGAGTGGAAAGGATGAGAAGGGACTTGACAAGGTTGGAGGAATGGTCAAATGTATGGCAGCTCAGATTCAATGCAAAGAAGTGCAAGGTGATGCACATGGGAAACAAAAACCCAGGGGAAGAGTACACAATGGGGCTGAGATACTGACAACAGTAAAAATGGAAAGGGACCTGGGGGTAATTATATCAGATGACCTAAAGCTGGGCAAGCAATTGAGAAGGCAATAAGGAAGGCTGGGGGGATACTGGGATGCATAGGAAGAGGCATCAATAGTAGAAAACAGGAAGTTGTTATTCCTCTGTACAGACAGTTGGTGAGACCCCATCTGGAGTACTGTGTGCAGTTCTGGAGACCCCATCTCTGCAAAAGACATAGACAGAATGGAGGCTGTCCAGAGGAGGGCAACCAAAATGGTGTAGGGTCTGCACCTGAAGACATACGAAGAAAGACTAAAGGAGCTTAATATGTATACCCTTGAGGAAAGAAGGGAGAGAGGGGACATGATAGAAACTTTCAAGCACCTCAAGGAAATCAACAAAGTCCAAGAGGGTAGCATCTTTCAGAAAAAAAGATGTGTAAAAACAAGGGAGCACAATTTGAATACAGAGGGGGAATGGCTCAGAGGTAATGTGAGGAAGTATTTTTTCACAGAGAGGGTTGTGGATGCATGGAACAGCCTCCCTGAGGAGGTCGTGGAGTCAAGAACAGTAGGGGAATTCAAGAATGCATGGGACAGACATAAGGCAGTCCTAGTGGGGGGTAGTAGGAAGTAAGCTGTTGGTTAACTAGGATCTGCAGCTTATCTGTTAGATAGGAAAATGGGCAGACTAGGTGGGCCAAGCAGTCCTTATCTGCTGTCAAATTCTATGTTTCTATGTTTCTACAGGCTTCCCTGACTTTGGTCTAGCCTGCTTCTCTCCATTCCCTCCTCTTCTTCCACTCTGCATTGAAATCCTACCATGTGATCACTCCTCTAAAGTGTTTTTTGTTTTTTTTTCTCCCTCTTCCCCATCTCCTCTCACTCTGTTCCTATTTTACCCTTTCTGTCTACTTATTCTCTTCCTCTTTGGCCATTACATAGTTCTCCCTATCGTATTTGTTTTTAGTTGTCTCAAATGTTCCTTAAGTTTATTTCTACTGGATGTCAACTTTTGTAGTGGCATGCCTTGGGCTCTGCTGCTTGACCTCTTTTAGACCACGTTTTATGCTACCCTTCATTTTACACACCTGCTGCTCAGTAATGGCTGTCTCTGGTTGCATAATATTAGTGCTTTACTATATAGCATTATTGAAGGGATTTATAGAATTGCTAAATTATGTATTCCTCTGCTCCCTTTCCACAAGGTCATCTCTGGAAACAAGCTATTCTCAGCTCAGATGACCTTCCTTTCCTTTTAAAATGTTCAGTACATAAATAAAATAAGGGATCAGCGGTAGCACCTGTGTGGCAGTAAATGGTGCTGATAAAGCTTGGGAGAGAGTGAGGAATGAGAGCTTGCCAATTATGAGCTCATGGGACTTAGGGATAGAGGAGGAGGGGTCCACCTCGACAGTGACATTGTGCAGAATATACACAACCTCTTCCACTGTTATCTGACTGTGCCTGTGGGCAATGAAGAAAGAGAGAGATGCTACCATCCCTGATATTTGTGGACATCCATGTCTCTGAGGCAATGACCACATCTGGCCTGATCTGTAGGATCCAGAGTCTGAGCTGGTCTATTCTGGAGAGAAGACTCTCAGTTTTTTTAGTAGACCACCCTCACCTTGAAAGGTACAATGTATGAAGTTGTGTGATGCTAATCACAGGTTCTAATATCTTACTTCACTTTCATTTAAATACTAATGGTGTACTAACAGCTTCTCTCTATTCTCTCCCTCTCCCTCCCCCCCCCCTCTCTCTCTCATTTCATTGTAGATTTATATTGTGCAAAATGAAAAAGAAATGGCTCAGCTAAATAAAAAGAATATTATGGTGCTGAGGAAAGATACGCAGACTCTGTATTTCAATGACGGAATGGGCTGGACATCAGTACAGGTACTTAAAAGGAATCTTCTAACCCCAGGAATCCATGTTTACACTGTATGCATTATTCTCTCAGCACAGTATGATACCCTGGAGATAGAAATAGAGGATAATGGCTGGGGATCGGGTGATAACCATGCTGTAATCACCTTGAGTGGTTGCTAGGACAACATGGTAAACCTCGAGAGTGCAGCTGGAGAAGTTTACTGTAGTCCTAGCAACCACGAGAGGTGATTTCAGTGTGGTTACCACCCGATCCCCAGCCATCATCTTTTATAGTGTATGGTCAAAAACACACTGTTTGCCCCATTCACATGTATTTCCTACCTGACTGAAGACTCAGGACTGCTGGAAAAGGTTCAAATGGCCAATATTTAATTTGTAATGGTACAGCAATGCACGTACATAGAAATAGCTAGTAATCTTTGAACATCATGGTAAAACAAGTGGGAAAAATAAATATATTTTAGATAAATGTCTGTTTCTGCAATGTTTTTAAGGGATGTGTTTAATTTTATAGTCTGAAACGATCCGGTTAGTCTCTGGCGATCACGTGGCCATGGTAGGAGATGATATGAATTATGGGATGTGATGCTGCTAAGGGTTATGGGGTATGATGTTGCATCGTCTTCTGGTGCCCAAACAAATGAGGATACGAGGTGAAGTTCACTGTTTACAAGGGGATATGTGACAACACATTTTTGTATATTAATAGTATCGGTTGTTATGACTACAGTTGGAGAAGTCAGTCATGCTTACATTTACTGCTGCCATTTCAATCGCTAGTCTTGGTAAATGTAAACTGCCACTAATGGAATGTACTTTGAATTGTTTACGGAGACCGGCGGTCGCGATCTATGGAGTCAGAATCTTGCAGCGTTCATGCGTTCCGTTTTGTTATGCCACTGCTTGGACGTTCTGAAGTGTGGTTAACAGTATTGAAAATTCTGAACAGTGGCATAAGAAAGCTGTGTGGCTGCTTATTATGATGGTTAATAGATGCTTATCATACATTATAGTTATATTAATTATGGAACTCAGAATGAAGGTCAAACTCTGCACTGTGGTCATGCTCCCCTGTAGCTTATAACATTAGATTTGTTTCTTTGTCAGAAGATAGCAGTCGTCCCAAAGTCAGCTCCAGTATCTCTGGTTCTCCAGACAGTTTATTTATTTTAAAGTCTTTACAAAAGTTAAACTGTTTATTGAGTTAGTTTCTCAATACTCTGCGTTAGTTAGGGAGTTATTTTTGGTTTCTCTGGTTCCCGGATAATTCCCAGGAACCACAAAATACACTAACTGGCTATTATTTTGTTCTCTGGATACATTTTCAGTTTTAACACTATTTACACACTTATTTCTGTAGTGGTTTCATTTTTGTGTTTTTACAGATAAATGAAGTGGATTGATTTCATTTTCCACTCCTGTCTGCAGCTGTTGACCTCAATCCATTGGTTCCTGTTAACAGGAACCACGGTTCAACCTTTAACCCAGCGTTTCACTGAAAGAGCCATTTTGGGTTGTTATGCTATTCTACGAGAATTTTTACATACGAACGTATGAATATTACTACAGTTGCCCCAGCCCCACCCAAACCACTCCCTTCCTTCCCTTTCCTGGTCTCTCCCCCCCCCTTTGTGTTTTTGTCTGTACTAATCCTGCCCTTGACTCTATCCCAGCCTCACTTAAAGCTATCCACAGTCCTCAGTTCAATTAACTCCTCTGGCAGTGCATTCCATTTCGCCACCAATCTCTCTGTAAAATAGTGCCTCTGCATCTCCCTCCTGAACATTCCCACTTCCAACTTCAGACTGTGCCCCTAGTGACCCTTCCCTTCTTTAAGTGGAACAATCCTCCCTTTCTGTCTTAGTTTATGCCTTTCAAGTACTCAGAGGTCTCTATCATGTCCCTTCTTTCCCTTTCTTTCCTCCAGCGAATACATGTTGAGCTCTCTCAATCTTTCCTCATACGGCAACTCCCCCAGTCCCATGATAATTTTTATAGCCCTGCACTGCACCCCTTCCAGTAATCTTACATCCTTTTTGAGGTATGGGCACCAGTACTGCACACAGTACTCCAAATGTGGCCTCACCAGTGATCTATACAAGGGCAGGATGACCTCCTCCTCCTTTCTACAGGTGATCCCTCTGGCAGTGCACTCCAGCATCTTATTTGCCCTTGCTGCTGTCTCCCTACACTATGCTGATACCTTCATGTCCTCTGTGGCTATTACCCAAAGGTCCCTTTCCTCCTCTGAAGCTGTTACCTGCACTCCCCCCAGCCAGTAGCTGGTACTGGGATTTCTTGCTTCAAGGTGTATGACCTTGCACTTCTTAGCGTTACACCCCAACTGCCACTTCCTAGACCAGTGTTTGAGTTTAGCTTGATCCTCCATGACTGCCTGCCTCCCTTCCTCATTGTCCACTTTTGCACAAATCTTAGTGTGATCTGTGAACAGGCTGATCTTACTCTTGACCCCCTCTGCAATGTCTCCAATGAAGACATTGGACAAAACAGGGCCCAGCACTGAGCACTGCCGTACCCCACTTGTTACTGGCCTTGGCATGGATGTCTCCCCCCTTACAACTACCCTCTGTTGTCTGCCCTACAACCAGCTGTCAACCCACCCCACCAGTTTCTCCCCATCTCCATGTCCCTCAGCTTGCTCATTAACCTCTCGTGGGGCACTGAGTCAAAAGCCTTACTGAAGTCCAGGTACAGGACATCCACAGCGTGACCTTCGTCAACCGTCTTAGTGACCCAGGCGAAGAAGCCGATCAGGTTAGTTTGGCACGATCTTCCCGAGACAAACCCATGCTGTCTCTCATCCTGTTGACCATTACTATCAAGAAAGGTTATCAACCTCACCTTTAGAATGGTCTCCATCAACTCCCCCATCATGGAAGCCAAGCTAACCAGTCTGTAGTTTCCCAGTTGGTCCTTGGGTCCACTCTTGTGAAGGGGCATCACGTGAGCCATCCTCCAGTCCCTGAGTACCGTCCTGTTTCCAAGGAGGTGTTGAAGAGGGCCTGCCAACACCTCCGTCAGTTCCTTCAGGACCCTTGGGTGTACACCATCTGGTCCTGGTGCCTTGTCCTCCTGCAAGGCTTTAAGGTCCTTCAGAACTATCAGAATCACAACTTGATCCAAGATGGTGACCGCACTGGGCTGACCATCAGGCAGCAGAGCAGTCAGTTGTTATTTTATTTTATTTGTTTGGGGTTGATTTTTACTTTGTGGTAGTTTAGCACTAATAAGTGTAACCCCTAGGTGGTGCTATCCCAAGGGCTACTATCCCTGCCTGCGTGACTGGGTGCAGGTTAAGGGGCCTGGGTACTAGAAATGGGTGCCTCCACCCGGAGGACAGGGTTAGTGGTAACGTAGCTGACCTGGGTACCTGGAGGGTAAGCACATTGTTTCTCATACTCCCAGGCTCTTTGGAGGGTCAGCAGGTGGGCTGGTGCATAAGTGAGCCAAGGCAGTGGGTTGCGGGTAAATATTAGGTGGCGGTTGTCTCCGGAGCACTGGTGGGACCCTGTAGCTTGCTAAATATTTGTCCCAGTCCCTACGTTGGAGGTCTGGAAGCCTGTTGAACTGTAAGATTGGAGGAGGATTAACCTGGATTGGCTTGGAGTCTGGGACATGGTTTGACTTTCATATTTTCTTATTTTGGGCCTTGCTGTGTTGTGTGGGCAGTGAGAGTGCCCCTTGACTGCTTAAACTTCAAAAGTATATCTGTTATTCTTCAGAGGGATACGTGAGAGGTATCACCTGGAAGATTGCTTTATATAAAACTCCAGAGGAGGTGGGAGCTCCTCAGGCTCAATTTACAAAGCTCTTGAGACTTTTAATGTTGCCGTATTGAATTATTATTTGCTTGCTGCCATAAACATTTGGCTATTTTACATTGTTATTTTGGGGGTTGTGATTAATTTGTGTTATTGTGGGTCTGGGAAATTGTCTGATGGAGGTGCCGGACCTATCAAATAGGCCATTGGAATGCTCGGATCCGGGAGACCTAGTAGCGCACTATAATAGTATGGTGCTGAGGGCCCTGGATTCCATAGCTCTGGTCCAACTTCACCCTCTCCCTCTCTGCCCTCGGTCCCCTTGTTTTGATGGGACTTTGATGGAGTTGAGGAGAGTGGGGCGCAGGTTGGAACGTTGTTGGTGGAAATCGGGCCTGGAGGAGGACAGACTTAGGTTGATGGCTCATTATTCGGACTATAAATCCGAAATCTCCCATAAGAAGGCAGAGTTCCTGTCCAGGGAGATTGCTGCAGCAAGGAATTGACCAGCTCAGCTCTCTCAGACCGTGGACAGGCTATGCAATCCAGCCTGCCTTCAGGGCAGGAGAGCCTTTTCACAATGAAAGTGTGATGAGTTCGCTCAATTCTTTGCAGATAAGGTGTCCTCCGTCAGGTCGGAGATCTGTTTGACTAGTTCAAATGAGTATGGCGGCAGTCAATGCAAGGGCATAGGCACCCAGTCTGTCTGGACAGATTTTGACCAGCCAGCAATCGTGGATATCATGAAGATTGTTCAGGGTTTGCGACCAACTTACTGTAGTTTGGATCCTGGTCCAACTCACTTCCTCGTGGGGTATATGGATGTCATCGGACCAATCCTTGCTGAGATAGTCTGGTGCTCACTGGACCAGGGGGTGTTCCTGGACAAAGGAGGTTGTGGTGACACCCCTTTTAAAGAAATCTTCCTGCGCCCCAGAATGTCTTGTGAACTACAGACTGGTCTCTAACCTGCCCTTTTTGGGCAAGGTTATCGAGAAGGTAGTTGCGTTGCAACTCGAGAATTTTCTTACCACCCACAAAATCTACGATTGTCTCGAGTCCAGTTTCAGGAAAAGGCACAGTACCGAGATGGCATTGGTTTGAGTACTTAATGATCTCCTAATAGCGCGGGATCGGAGGAGTCATTCGATCTTGGTCCTCTTTGATCTCTCTCTGCAGCATTTGCCACTGTGAATCATAGGGTATTGCTAGAATGCCTGTGGCTACTCTATGGACCGTCGGGGACAGTCCTCAGGTGGTTTCACTCTTTCCTTACAGGCAGGAATCAGAGGGTGGTGTCGGGGATTTTTTCCTCGGCCCCCTTCTCCCTGCCTTGTGGGGTGCCTCAGGGTTCCGTGCTGTCCCCCATGTTGTTCACAGTGTACATGTTGCCATTGGGAAACATCATAAGGCGGTATGGGCTGAGTTTTCACTGCTATGCAGATGATACTCAGCTCTACATGTCCTTTGTACCTGAACAGAATGGTGCGATCTCGGTCTTTAACAAATGCCTCACTGAGATTCAGGACTGGATGAGTGCTAACTGGTTGAGACTAAATCCGGATAAGACTGAGGTGTTGATGGTGGACCCAGGTCAACGGGTAGAGAAGTTGACTCCTGGGCAACCGTCTGGCCTTGTGCTAGGGAGTAACCAGTTGAGACCTTCTGAATGGGTGTGGAATCTGGGCATTGTGCTTGATAACAAACTGACGCTAAAAGCACAGGTGTCAGCAGTTGTCAAGTCCTCATTTTATCATCTGAGGAACATTGCCTGGATAAAGCACCTTGTTCCACCTGAGAACCTTCCTACGTTGGTTCACGCCTTTGTGTCCTCTCGTCTTAATTACTGTAATGCTCTATACCTACGGTTACCGGGGGTGGATCTCTGTCGCCTGCAGCTGGTGCAGAATGCTGTGGCCAGGTTGTTGACAGGGTTGTCAAGAACTAGCCATATCACTCCTGTGCAGCACGAACTGCACTGGCTGCTGGTGCAATGGAGTATCACCTTCAAGGTCGCATTGCTGACCTATAAGACCCTACATGGACAGGGACCAGGTTACTTGCAAGACCTCCTTCGGCCTTACTGTCCCCTCTGCCCACTCTGCTCCACCAACGAGGGATTGCTAGAGGTTCCCAGGGTCTGTCTTCAGACATCAGGTGCTAGGTGTTTTTCCTTTGTAGCCCCGACCCTGTGGAACTCTCTACCTCATCAGATTAGAGAGTGCCTGTCCGTCGAGACCTTTAAATCCTCACTGAAAACATATTTATTTGTCCTGGCATTTGGGGATAATATTTAGTTTTATTACTGCTGCCTTTTCATTCTTATATGTTTTATCTGACTAAATGTTTGTTTTATATTGTAAATGCGCGTTGGTTTTTGGAAAACACTTTAGAAATAAATTTTGATTTGATGTGTGTATTTGTGTATTTGGTATATTTACGAGTGTGACTGCTAGTGTGTGAATGACTGTTGAGTGTTCAATTGGTTTTGATCGGTTTGTTTGGTGTTTGGTGATTGCTGCTGCTGTTTATGATGTGCTGGGAAGGTATAAAGATGGTCAGGTGTTATTTCCTGACCAGGCTTAGGGACTGCCGCCCTTTTGACTGTTCCCCTTTATCATTGGAGTTCTATAGGGATTGCCGGGCCTCAGGGATAGTTAGGAGAAGGAAGAAGCAGTGGAGAACTGGGCCTGGTGGGAGAATGGAGAGAGGTGATCAGGTAGAGGTAGTAGGGACAAGGAGATTCCCTGGGGTGAAATAGGACCAGAATAGGGGTCCTCCCTGTCTGGTTTCTATACCCAAGGGCTCTTCTGTGTGCAGGCAGGTTGCGTGGTCCTCCTTGATGGTTCATCCTACTTGTGCGGTGTTGTGCAATGCCAGGTCTATTAAAAACAAGACTGCTATAATAGCAGATCTTGTTGGGACATCTGACATAGCGTGCATCACCAAGACCTGGCTGGACAAGAATGCTGGCCCTATACTGGCCTCAGCTGTTCCAGCGGGCTACTCAGTGATACACTGCCTGAGGGTGGATTGTAGAGGTGGGGGTGTAGCCATTTGTTTTAAAACCAAACTGGGCCTTGTGGATGTGCCAGTGGGGTCCACTAAATCCTTTGAATGTATTGTGGGTGCAAGTGTGGAGTGTAGGATTCTGCTCATCTACCGTCCACCCAGAGACGGGAGAAATTTCTTACAGGAGATTGCAGACTTCATTGTTGACACAGTGTTGGGATCCCACAGATGGTTAATTCTGGGGGATTTCAGTGCCTGGGTCGACGATGAACTCTTGCATTTTGGTAAAGATTTCCTCCAGCTAATGACTACGTTGGGCCTTACACAGGTTATTTCCTCTGTAGCTCACACTGGTGGTCATTCATTGGACCTAGTGTTCCTCCTGGGGATGGAAATCTCTGATTTGGTGGTGGAACCAGTCAGTTGGTCTGACCATCACATCATAAGGTTCAGTTTCAGGGCTCCCTCTAAAGGGCCTGCCCCTACAGAGATGGTCCAGTACCATCCTTTAAGGGGAGTGACACCAGAGGGCCTAATAACGGTGCTAGACCTATCGGGCTTATCAAGTGAATGCATGGATCCAGGGGATCTTGTGCTTGCCTATAATAGGGCTATAACGGGTGCCCTGGATTCCATTGCTCCTGCTCGTGTTCGACCACTTACCCTTCGCCCAAGGTCCCCATGGTTTGATGGGGTCTTGAAGGAGTTGAGGAGAGTGGGTTGAAGGTTAGAGAGGGTTTGGCGGAAGTCTGGCCTGGAGGTTGACAGGCTTAGACTGATGGATCATTATGCTGTCTATCAATCGACAATCACCCATAAGAAGGCAGAATTCCTGTCCAGGGAGATTTCTGTTGTGCAAAATCGATCAGCTCAGCTCTTCCAGACTTGTGCAGTCCAACCTGTCTGTAGTCTGGTGGAGCATTGTCATAAGAAAGATGTGAAGAGTTTGCTTGATTTTTCACAGATAAGGTTGTCACCATCAGGTCTGATATCCATCCAGCCCCCTCTATGGAGTGCGGAGGAGGCTGGTGGGAGGTTGCGAGCACCCAGCTTGTCTGGTCTAACTTTGGATGACCAGACATCATGGACATTGTGAGGATCATTCAGACCCTGCGGGCAACCAGCTGTAGTTTGGACCTGGGCACAACGCATCTCCTTGTGGGATGCATTGAAGAAATTGGTCCGGTCTTGGCTGAGATAGTCTGGCAATCATTGGAGAGGGGGATCTTTCCAGATCCTCTAAAGGAGGCGGTTGTACAACCGCTCCTGAAAAAAACCCTCCTTTGATCCAGATAATCTCACTAACTACAGACTGGTCTCTTACCTGCCCTTTGTTGGTAAGGTTATTGAAAAGGTGGTTGCGTGGCAGCTGGATGATCATTTGTCTATTCACAATGTCTATGATTCTCTCCAGTCCAGATTTAGGAAGAGGCATAGTACCGAGACAGCCCTTGTTCAGTTGCTTAATGATCTCCTAATAGCGAGAGATCGGAGGATTTGTTTCATCTTGGTCCTCCTTGATCTCCTGGCAGCATTTGACACTGTGGACCATGGTGTGCTATTGGAGCACCTGCAGTTCATCTGTTGACTGTCACGTACTGTCCTCAGGTGGTTTTGATCTTACCTCAAGGGTAGGACACAGAGAGTGGTCTCAGGAATTTATTCCTCTGATCCTCTCTTCCTATCCTGTGGGGAGCCGTAGGGCTCCTTTTTGACACCCATATTGTTCGCTGTGTATATGTTGCCATTGGGGGACATTATTAGGCAGTGCAGTCTGAGTTTTCACTGCTATGCAGATGATACTCAGCTGTACATGTCCTTTGTACCTGAACTGGGAGATGTTCTCTCAGTGTTTAACGACTGCCTATCCGAGATCCAAGACTGGATGAGTGCTAGTTGGCTGAGGTTGAACCCAGATAAGACTGAGGTGTTGGTGGTGGACCCTGCTCATCAGAAGGTGGGTGTGTTGACAGGACAGCCCTCTGGTCTTTGGCTCGGGGTGTCCAGATTACCACCTCAGACTGGGTACAGAACTTGGGTGTTATTTTTGACAACATTCTAACTCTAAAGTCAAAGGTGTCAGCCGTTGTCAAGACCTCTTTGTGCCACCTGAGGAATATTGCCCAGGTGATACACCTGGTTCCTTCTGATAATCTTCCTACATTGGTCCACTCCTTTGTGACCACTTGCCTTGATTACTGCAATGCCCTGTACCTAGGGCTATTGGGGGTTGATATCCGTCACCTGCAGCTGGTGCAGAGTGTGGCTGCCAGGCTTTTGACTGGTATGTCTAGGTCCAGTCATATAATCCCTGCGCTCCGCAGACTGTATTGGCTACCAGTGCAATGGCGTATCACCTTCAAGGTCGGTTTGCTGACCTACAAAGCCCTACACCATCAGGGACCCCATTACTTGCTAGGTCTCCTTTCTCCCTATTGCTCCTCCCAACCACTCTGATCCACTGACAAGGGATTGCTAGAGATTCACAGGGTGCGACTTCAGACATCTAGGGCCTGTCCCTTTGCATTTATGGCCTCGACCCTGTGGAATTCTAGACCTCGTTGGATAAAGAACTGCCTGACCATCCAAAGTTTTAAGACAGAACTAAAGACATACCTTTTTAGTCTGACATTTTCAGAAGAATATTAGTGTGGACTGTCATTTGTTTGTGAATTATTATTTTAAATTTTTAATGGTTTTAGTATGTTAAATGTTGATGGATTATAATTTATGTATAGGAGCCTTGATCACCGGAAAAGCACCTTTTAAACAAATAAAGATTGATTTGATTTGATTTGAACTCTATTCTCTTGGATGACCCCATCTGTTATCTCTGCCCCCTTCACATTTTTTATTTGGGAATCAACTCATTTTCCCACCGGGTCGCTCTAAACTGATATGTCTGAGAGACTGTGGAACAAAGTACAGGACGAACAGGATCTAGAAACTGTAAAAACTGATCTTACTTCGATTAAGAGTTCCTGCAGCAGGTTACACCTTAAGGACTATGCCGCCAGGCACTAGGACTCCATGGCAAACTTCTAGCCAGCAGTACCTAGCTGGGGTCCGCCCCTTACGTTGGTCCACCCAATGACATCACCCTCTGTGTAATGGGGTGGTCCCCCGCCCCACCTCAATTCTTTTTCCGCCGACAACCCATGCTTTTCGGCTCCTCCTTGCATTTGTCAACTGCCATCTTTATACTTTTAGCCTATAGTACCATTTATTTCTTTTCAAAAAAAAAGTTACCTTATTTTCTTTTATGTCTTCTCTGTGTTCTTCATCAAAGTGATGGAAATCTAAGTGCCCGTGTGGGTGACAAATCCCCGCAAAAGACCACCATTTCCAATGCTTCTTCTGCCCGGGGCCTGACCACAATGTGGACGCCTGCCAAGATTGAGCCAAGCTCCACCAACGGACCCGCATCCGTTGCCGCAAAACACTTTAGACCTACATCATGGAGCAACAGCTTGCTGCCCTTCTGTGCCCATCGAAGGCCAGCTCATCAGCCTCCAGGTCACCATCTTCCCACAAGGAAAAACACTCAGCAGGGAAGCACTACCACAGGGAGCACAGTAGATTGGAGTCCTGGTTCAGGGATAAGCGGTCCACTTTGCACTCTAGCAAGAGAGTGGACTCTTCCACCCTGTTAGGACTCTCTTTCTCTGGCCTGCCTTCAATGAAGACTCCCACCATTACCTTCTCTGGTGGCGTCTTCCTCCTCTTCCAGCTCATCTTCGGCCACAGATGACAGACACAGACGCTGGGAGCACTTCCGCTCTAGGGGAATGCTCCCCCTGAGACACGTCAGCTGCTAAAGCTAAAACCCCGACACAGGTCTCGGTTGATCGACCTTCCGACAGATGGAAGGACCAGAGGCAGATGCTGCAGAACAAGGCGTCAAGCGCGCAGATGTCCGGATGGCTACACCCGCCCAAACATCCCCGAATCACCCACCTCAGAACCTGACGTCAGGGCTGCCCTCTCCAACCAACTACCAGTCTGACAACAGGGTACTTGTCGACACAGCTTCAGGTCATATGTCTCCACCTCCAATACTGGATGACCAAGAGTCAGGAGACCAGTTGACAGGCGACTAGACGAAAGCCCCTAACAAACCTCAGAGCTTTGACGTATGCCTTCAGGAGACGCCAGGGCCCAGTGCACTGCAAAAGGATTCCATGGATTCTAAGGGTATGCCACCACTGCATATACCCATGGTTCCCCTAGTGGACATCAGGAAGCTGTTCACCTCCTGGTGGAACACAATTAAAAGGGACTTGCTGCAGCAAGATAACCCACCTCCCCCTCTGCGACCTCAGTCTGTGCCAGTCCTGGACTTGTTCCCGGACCCCCAGCCTTTGGCTCCAACCTTACCCAGAAGCCCTGCTTCACCAGGCTCAGACCAAGAGCATCGCAGGTGTAAGGGCAGACATCATCACTCCTTCTCCAGATCATCATCCTTGAATGACAGGAGTAGACATTGGCACAGACAGAAGCGTTCCAGATCAGCCTCCTCTTCCTTATCTGGAGAGTGTTCTTACTCCTCGGATTCCTCCTCTGAGGCATACTCTCCCAAGCCAGAAGGTTCCTGTAACTCTCCCAGGTCTCCCCCAGATGACCCAACCTTCACGGATGTGATGCATCACATCCAATTCTTCAATAAATGGGTCACAGAGGAGTTGGATCTCGAGAGGAAGAGGCTCCACACCTTCTTGGGTATGAGTGACCCGAAACCTCTGGTCATGCCCTCTTTGGTCCCTCCCTTCCAGGATTTGACAAAATTGGCCTGGGAGCACCCTTCCTCCTTCCCAGCAGTCAGACTTTATAAAGCCCCCAAGGCCAAGCCTTTCCTAGCAGAGGACATGAAGGCAGATTCAGTGGTTCTAACTGCAGCTCATGGTAGGACCAAACAACCTAAACATATGAGCTTGCAACCCCCCCCGGCAAGGAATCCAGAAAGTTGGACCAACTTGAGAGGAGAGTTTATGCTTCTACATGTTCCATGTGGTCCCTTGAATTTCTTGGCCCACATGGTCCTCTACCAGAAATTGCTTTTGAAGAAAGCCCTGGAGCTAGCCCAAAAATAACCTGAAGGCCTGTCTCGGATGGAACTCCTGGACGTCCTTCAATCCAGACTGGACATAGGGAAGCATGTTCTAATGGCATCCTTCAACTCAGCAGACACAGATGCTCATGCTGTGGCTACAGGAATCTGCCTTTGTCACCACTCCTAGCTACGGGTATCTAGGTTCAGGCAGGATGTCCAGTATTCTGTTCTGGATGCCCCTTTCCATGGCTGTGTCCTCTTCAGAGAGGAGGTACAAAAGATTATCACAGACCTGCAAGACTCGGGCAAGGCAGTGCAGTCTGGCCACCATATGTACAGAGCTGAACCCCAGCAACACAAACACAAATCATTTTGGCACCGAGGCACCAATAGATAGAGAGGCCAACAGCCCCAAGGTCCCTTCAAACATAAGACTCCCTCACAGCCCTCCAGGAATAGCGGACCTAGGAGTGCAAAATCTTCCCAGACCTCGCTTCCTACTTCAGTCACCCATGCATGACTCCTTGCCAGCCCCCCCAGCAGAGGCGATGGGGGAGGCAGTAGGGTGTTGGTTCTCGCTCTGTCTAGATGGGTGGACCAACATAACAGCAGATGCTTGAGTTCAGGACATTATAGAAAAGGGTTATATGCTGGAGTTTGTTCTACTTCCCCCAGACAATCCTCCAGCTCCCTCCCGTTACTCCCCAACCCACACAACCCTCATCCAGGAAGAAATTCAGGCCTTGTTCTTAAAATGAGCCATCGAACCTTTTCCAGCCCACCACAGGTACCTTCAGTTCACCTTTTGGGAGAACCACTACCAGTTCCCAGGCCCTGTCTTTTGGTCTATCCTCAGTGCCAAGGGTGTTCACCAAGTGTCTTGTGGTAGTAGCAGCCGCCTTAAGGAGACAGGGTCATTTTGTCAACCCGTACCAGGACGATTAACTTTTAGCTGCTCCCTCAAGACTGAAGTTAATTCGCACCCTCTCGGACATGTTCCTAATGTTCCAGCTGCTGGGGATAACCATCAACATCCAAAACTCCTGTCCTTGGCACTGCCAAAGGCTACAGTACATAGCGGGACGTTCTGGACATACAGCAGGGAATAGCCTTCCTCCCACCCAACAGAGCCAGTCGGCTGAGGGATTGGGCTTCTGAGGTAGCTGCATCCAACCATGTTATGACAAGGACCATGTTGCAGCTACTGTGGCATATGGCAGCAGCATACCCATGATACCTTTAGCATTCTTGAACATGAGAGTCCTGCAGTGGAACCTATGGGTCTAATGAGACCAGAGGTCTGAAGACCTCGAACATCCCATAACCATTTCAAGGGCTGTCCAGCAGACTCTGTCATGGTGGCTGACTTCTCCCAGTCTAGAACTGGGAGTCCCATTCCAATCTGTCTCACCAAGCCAAATCCTAACTATGGATGCAACGGGTCTAGGCTGGGGATCTCATTTTCAGAATCCCCATACTCGGGGCACATGGTCAGATATACAGGTGTCCCTGCACATCAACATTTTGGAGATGAGGGTGATTCTGTATGTCATGCATGCCTTTCAGATGCACCTCTCCCAGGGGCCCCTGCTTCTGCAGACCGACAATATGTCTGTGGCCTTTTACATCAACAAGCGGGGGGGCGCACTCCTATCCTCTGTGCAGAGAAGCCATGAGAGTGTGTATCAGGCCCTGAAACATGGAATCATGCTGACAGCAATCCATGTACCAGGTATCCAAAGCATCCTGTCAGATGAGCTCAGTCATTCTCGGTCCAGGACTTATGAATGACAGCTGCTTCAAGAAGTGGTGGATGATCTCTTCGAAAGATGGGGACGTCCAGAGCCATACCTCTTTGCGTCCCCATGCAATGCAAAACTGCCCAAAATTTTGCTTACTAGATCCAGGGCCTGGTGTTTTCTGGTGAGATGTGTTGTCCTTCTGTTGGACAGGGAGGTTCCTTTAAGCATCCTCTCCCTTCCCCCTAATGCAGAGAGTGTTGATCAAGATACAGGCAGATGGAGTGATGATGATACTAGTAGCTCCGCTATGGCTGAGACAAATATGGTTCCCTCTCTTGCAGCAGTTAGCTGTGGAACCACCTTTGCAACTACCACTTATGTCCAGCATGCTGTCCCAGGAATGGGGCACACTGGTCCACCCGGACCTTCGGTCCCTGCACCTTCATGCATGGCTCCTGCAGACTTAGCCATCTCCAAGCATGGGGTCTAACAGAGGGTGGTTGAGATCTTAGTAGAGGCTAGAAAGCCTTCCACGAGAGCAAAATACACCATGAAATGGAAATGTTTCTGCATATGGGTAGCTGTACGTTCCCTGGACCCTTTTACAAGCTCAGTGAAATCAGTACTGGATTATCTCCTATTGCTTTTAGATACAGGGCTGCGATACTCTTCCATTAAGGTACATCTCTGCTCTATTTCAGCTTATCATATGCCAGTGGAAGGAAGGAATCTTGCTCAACTGGATCATTCCCAAACATTCCTTCAGGGCATCATCAACATGAAACCCCCAGTTAGGGATCTGGTTCCCTCATGGTACCTCCTGTTTATCTTAGAGAAACTTATGTTGCCTCCCTTCAAACCGGCCGTAGATTGTGACCTCTGCTTTCTCTCTTGGAAAGCGTTATTTTTAGTTACCATTACTTTAGCTCAAAGGATCTCAGAGCTGCAAGCACTGATGTGCAAGAACCTTATTTAATTTTCCACAGGGACCAGGTGTCCCTTCAGACTAATCCTAAGTTTCTTCTGAAGGTAGTGTCTGAGTTGACACTGAATTAAGACATCTGCCTTCCAGTTTATTATCCTGAACATTTGAATCGGTGGGAGGCCCTCCTTCATACTCTGGACGTCCGCAGGATTCTTCGTTATTACCTGGACTGCACCAAATCGGTCCGGAAATAGGACTGACTGTTTGTCTCCTTTGCTCCCAGGACTTTGGGGAAACCTGTGGCAAAACACACCATTTCCAAATGGCTGAAAAATTGTATTGTTTTCATCTATGACAAGTATGAAAATCCTTGCCTGGACCGGCCAAGGCTCATTCGACAAGGGGGATGGCTGCATCCTTTGCAGCTCTTAAAAATGTTCCAGTGGTAGATGTATGTGCCACAGCCACTTGGAACTCTGTATACACCTTTGTCAAGCACTACACTTTGGACATTGCTTCCAGAAGAAGGGCAGGATTTGGCCTAGCTGTGCTCGAGGGCTTAATCTCCTAAACATCTAAAGGGAATTTTCCTTCCACCCTGTAACCTCTATTAGAACATTGCTTGGGACTCAGTCCTTAAGGTGTAGCCTGCTGCAGAAGCTCTTACTCAAAGTAAGATAGTACAGTTATGTAAGAACTTACCGTAACAGTAGATCTTCGAGAAGAGCTCCTGCAGCAGGCGCTGTCTTCCCTCCCTCCATCCTCTTTTAAATTTTTTCCTTATGGGAAATTTCGGCACCTGCCTCAACTACTTCCTGCTGATCATCCTTTGGGTCTCCAGCGGGTGAACTGAGGTGGAGCTGGGGATTGCCCTTTATTCAGAGGGTGACGTCGGTGGGTGGACTGACATAAGGGGCAGACCCCAGCTAGGTACTGCTAGCTAGAAGTTTGCCATGGAGTCCTAGTGCCTGGCGGCATAGTTCTTAAGGTGTAGTCTGCTGCAGGGGCTCTTCTCAAAGATCTGCTGTTACAGTAAGTTCTTACGTAACTGTACTTTTTCAGCTCCTGGCAAAGGCAGACTTCCATGAGCTCTGTTTAAAGTGCCTGGGTCCAGACCATGACTTCACTTATTGTGAGTTCTGTCTTAAATGTTTCCCTAAAACCTTAAAGAAAAGGTTTAAGAATACCCCCCAAAAAAATAATTATGACTTCTCAATCTGCCGCTATATCACCAAAAACAAAAAAAGGCTCTGAGGGAGTTCCCAATGATGGTGGAAAGCAAGCATCAGAAGGGTCCATCAGCCATTTGATAGGCATGGTGAACATGGACCAGATATCAGTGTGTCTGAAAAGGGGAACCCTGAATCCAGTGATTGCAAAAATAAAAGAGCCTCAGAACACAGAGCTGGATGTCATTGTCTTAATGGTCACCCAATATGACCTGGCTAGGGATAGTGTTGAGATGGTGCAAGGGGAGTTTCTGGAGCTGGGGAGGGGTCTTAGACAGGTAGCATGCTCCATGGCTATCACTGCAACGAGGGGGAGGAGAGGGATCTCCACACCAAGACCTTCAACTCATAGTTGAAGGAATCATGCCAAGGGGAAGGGTTAAGTTACACTGGGAACTGGGGATCCACATGGAGAGATAAGAGCCTCTACAGGGGTGATAGCCTGCATCTATCCATGAGTGGAACAACAGTCCTCAGTGGACAGTCTAGATGTTACTTTGATGAACATTTAAACTAGCCAAGGAGAGTGGTGGAAGAAATTGAAGAAGCAATAAATGGTCCCTCCCAGAGGCTGAAGTAGAAAGTAGGGGGAATCCAAAGTGAGTGGAATTCTCCAGGGTGGAAATTAATAAAGGCAGCAGTAGAAATGAAGGGGGATGGGACTAGAAGCATTAAAAAGAGGAGGGGAGAGTGGGCAAAAAGTAAAGAAAGGGGGTAACAAGTAGAGTGATAACAAAATATGGAAGGCCATGTGTGTGAATGTTAGAAGTCTAGAAAATAAGATTCCAGACCTAGAGGTCATAATAACAGAGGCTGACCTGGCTATTGTGGTCATTACCAAGTCATGGTACACTGAAAACTATGACTAGGACATGTTCATACCCAGCTATACTCTGTTCAGGAGGGACAGAGTGGAAAGGAAAGGCGTGGTGGCACTTTTTGTGCGAGAAAGCATAAAAGCAACAGAGATACAGGAAATACAGGGGGAGTAGAGGTACTGTGGGTCACCCTACAGATGGGAAATGGAGCCTCTGTTTGCACTGGCATGACCTATGGACCTCCAGCACAGGGGAAGGAGTTAGATAAAGTACTGGTGAAAGGTATTAGCAAGATTGCAGGAAAGTTAGAGGTGCTGCTGGTGGGGAACTTCAATCTGTTGGAACCTCCCAGCTGCAGCATCGGCTAGAAACAGGGACATCTGGGACTCCCTGCAGGGGGCATCCTCAGGCAACTAGTCAAGTGAACCCACTCATAATGGGCAATACTGGACTTAGTACTCGCTAACACAGACAGTGTTGCAGACGTCAAGGTAGCAGGCCACCTGGGGAACAGTGATCACCATACAGTGTGGTTCAGTATAAGGATGGCTGTGAAATTGAACCACACAAGGGCAAAGGTTCTGAACTTCAGGAGGACAAATTTTCAAAAAGATGAGCGAACGCTTCAGGGATGACCTGTTACGGGTGGAGGAACAGTGGGTGAAGACAAAATGGGCCAAAGGGCAGGCAATAAACCTCTGTATCAAGCAAGTGCATAAAGGAATGAGGAAGAAGAGACCATTATGGTTCTCAAAAGAGGTGGCAGAAAAGGTAAAGGCTAAAAAGGTAGCATTCAGAAGGTATAAGGAGACACAGAGAGAGGAGAATGGGGAGGTGTATCAGGAGAAACAGAGGAAAGCAGGGAGAGCAGTAAGGAACACAAAGTCACAAAATGAGAATATAGGCCAGGCGGTGATGAAGGGAGATAAGACATTTGTTAGGTATGTAAGCAAAAGGAGGAAGACCAGGGGTGGGATCGTAAAAAGAGAAGGGGGTGACTGTGCAGAGGGGTACCAGGAAAAGGCAGACATCCTAAACAAATACTTTTGTTCAGTTGAAATGAGACAGTGGTCTGCACTAGGACAAGGAGTATTGCCTGGATGAAAACAAGGAGCATGAAAGTATACAAAATCTATGGCTTCCAGAAGTTTTTTCTTGTTGCACTTTGCACAGTCAATAAAACGAAACACCATTATTAACAGTGTATAGACATTTATTTTTTCGGTTTGGGTGAGTGCTGGATTTAGTATGCTTTCATACTTTTGTTCAGTGTTCACAGAGGAAGGAAAAGGGAGGGGACACACAAAAAAGTAACAGGAGCACTGGCATGAGGGAGGTGGAAATTAGTTCATTGTCAGAGGAGCATGTCCTGAAGGGGCTCGCTAATCTGAAAGTGGACAAAGCAATGGGACCAGATGGGGTGCATCCAAGGGTATTGAATGAGCACAGGAGATACTGCCTGCACCTCTGACAGTCTTATTTAACAGTTCATTGCAAACAGGAGTGGCTCTGGAGGACTAGAGGAGGGCAGTTGTAGTACTACTCCACAAAAGTGATAGCAGGGAAGACGCTGGCAATTGTAGGCCAGTCAGCCTGGCATCAGTGGTGGGAAAGTTAATAGAGTCACTACTGAAGGAAAGGTTTGAGGAACATCTTAAATCCAGTGTGTTGCAAGACCAAAGGCAGTATGGATCCACAGAGGGGAGATCATGTCGAACAAATCTGATTGATTTCTTTGACTGCGTGACAAAGGAATTATATCAGGGTGGAGCAGTGGACATGGCCTATCTTGATTTCAGTAATGCTTTTCGAGAACCATTCCATGTAAGAGTGGGTCCAAAGGTGGTAAACTGGGTAAGAGATTGGTTAAGGGATCGCTCACAGAGGGTGATGGTAAATGGAGTTCACTCTAAGAAAGGTAGGGTGAACAACGGGTGCTTCAGGGATCAGTGCTAGGACTGGTCCTGTTGTTTGTTTTTTTTTGTTGTTTTTTCTTACAGGTTTTTATCCTCCAGGCTCATCACAGGTGGCTTTGTGCAACCCTTTACTCCCTCCCTCCCTCCATGTAGCTACTGTCTTCCCTGGCCACTGAGCCCCATTCCCCTTCCCCATGGCAGGGTCAGGAAGGAGAGGACTGTCCTTCCCCCACCCAGTGATCCTGCCTCCAGATTGGGGATCTGTGATCCAGCGACAGAGTGGGACGAGGGCAGGCAGGGTTTAATGTAGCCCTTAACCACCATTTCCCTCCACTTTTCTCCCCTTCCCGCTGCGGCTGTAAATGTGTATGCATGGAGTCGCAGACACACTACGTAACCATGGCCATACATCTGCACTGCTCAAGCTCTGACACTGCCATCACAGCTTCCACCAGATGGAAGCCAAGGAGTGAGACAGAGGATCCCCCCATTCTGGCAGAGGAGAGCAGCCTGTTGGATGCTCAATCATCTCCCCCTCCACTAACCCCAGTAACCTGTGCTCTGTTACAAACACACTCCGAGGGTCAGGCCCTCTGCTCCCACAGTGCCAAACCTTGAAGTGCAATAGGTGAACAGGAGACAAAGAGGGTAACCCTCCTGTCTGTTTTGAGTCTGAACAACTACCTGTTTCGAGTCCTGGGGTCAAATATGAACTCTTTTTTTTTTTTTTTGCTAGCACACCCAGGTAACAGATCCAAATATCACACCCTCTTCAGGGAATGGAAATGCAATACTTGACCCAGCAGGCACACAACCTGGTTCACAATCCCCCTTTTGACTCTGTTTAGACCTTGGTACTTTACCTTGGTGCATATGGCAACACACTGTGAGCGCTTAACAATTCTATCAGAATTATTAACACTGTCCCAGCATTCACACTCAAAATGAGGAAAAGGCTCAGGCAGGATTTTAAAGGAAACAAAGTTTACTAAAATTAAAAATAGTAAATACAATACAAAACAACAGAACATATAGCATCTATGGTATAGTCATAAAAATAAATGGACAATCATAAACAAACCACCTTATACTGAGTATTCTAATCCTACCCTAGTTTCAGTTCATAAATAGTGGTGGTTAAATTACCTAACGTTAGTAGAAGTGCTTCTGGAGAGTATGTTCTTTCAGGAGACCAGAAATAAAACGTACAACATCCTTTTGGCCAGCAGATAATATTCACTTACAGTCCAAACCTTCCTGTGATGTCACAGCTCTGGGCTGTTGGCATGAGGTAACTCTTGTTCCTGCATGCCAAATTAGTCTCATGCATCTGCATGTTGTTAACCATCCCACTAAGAATAAACATATACTTTTTTTTTTTAATTAGTGAGCCTGCTTTATGGCAGGTCAGAATTACCCCTTTGATCTTCAGAGGAACGTCCTGACAGCTGTTTCTCCTATTTGTGTGAAGATTCTCACAGGTATCTGTCAGAAGTTGTTTTCCTCCTAATAGGTCATAAAATGCAATACTTTACACAAGTGGCTGGTTTACAACCTATACAACCTGGCTTTATAGTCCCAGGATGTTAGCTTTTATGAGCTAGAGGTGACTAGAAGAAAGGCCAGCATATATATATATATATATATATATATATATATATATAAAACCAATATCCCATGATGCCCTGGGCTGACTGCAATACTTCCCAAGCATAAATTCAAAGAAACATATATTTTTATTACAAATGTAATACAAATAATAACAAGCAGATTGGCTATCTGTTCTCAAACACAGGTCAACAGTGTGGTAAGAAGCAAGACACGTGGCACCTCAGCCCTCTACACCACTGGTCTGGTTCTCTAGTCCTGTTTAATGTCTTTATAAGTGACATTGCAGAGGAGCTGGAAGGGAAGACCTGCTTCTTTATGGATGACACCAAAATCTGCGAAAGGGTTGACATTCCAGGGGGTGAAAAGGATAAGCAGAGACCTGAGAAAACTCAAGCAGTGGTCAGGGTATGGCAGCTGGGTTTCAACATGAAAAAGTGCAAAGTAATGCACTTAGAGCACAGAAACCCTGGGGCAGAGTACGAAATGGGAGGAGTGTTACTGACAACCAAAAAGTATGAAAGAGACCTGGGGTGATCGTATTGGATGACCTAAAGGTGGCTAGGCAGTGAGACAAAGCAGTTAGGAGGGCTAGTGGGATTCTGGAATGCATTGGGAGGGGTATCACTAGCAGAAAGAGGAAGGTGGTATTACCTCTGTACAGATCGCTAGTAAGACCCCATCTAGACTACTGTGCCCAGTTCTGGAGTCCACATCTGAAGGACATAGACCAAGTGGAGGCAGTCCAGAGGAGGGCAACTAAACTGGTGCAGAGCCTGCATCAGAAGCCATTCGAGGAGAGACTTAAGAACCTAAATATGTACACCCTGGAGAGAGGCAAGAGGGGGGGGATAGAGACCTTTAACTACCTCACTGGGATAAGTAAGGTACTGAAGGAAAGTATTTTTCAGGAAAAAATGTGCTCCTGGACATGTGGGCATGATAAGAAGTTGGAGAGTGTAGATTAAGGAGAGATGTGAAAAAGTACTTCTTCACAAAAAGAGTGGTGAATTCCTGGAACAGTTTTTCAGCAGAGGTGGTGAAAACAGTGGTGGAGTTTAAGAATGCATGGGATAGGCATAAGGGAATCTTAGGGAAAGGGAAGGGGGTGGGTGAATGGGCCAGAGATCAAGTAGGATCTGCGGTGATACTATAGGCAGGGAAAAATGGGCAGACTAGGTGGGCCAAGCGGTCCTTATCTGCCGGCAAAGCCTATCTTTGTATGTCTCACTGGAAATGGTGCCTGCAAAAAAAAAAGAGGACCTTCACTGTCTCTCCATCTGAAAAGAGAAAGGAGCAGACAGATGGCACAGAAAATGCCTAATCTCAGGACATATCAGATATGTGACTATTTTCCAAGCCATTTAGGCTGTAGTAAACTTTAATAATTTGTTTGTCCTCCCACCACCCCACCCCAAGCCCAGCTCAGGGTCAAGCTCCAACCTATCTTCCTGTGGAGGAGGTTGAAAAAATGTACTGTGTACAAGAGGAAGGAAACCCCATTAAATCAGAGGGTGCTCCTGAGCAAGATTTTTGTTCTTATCCAAGGCATAATAAGGACTACTCTTCTCTTCCCTCATTTGTCAAAACATGGCTGATACTCTCAACACCCCCCCCTGAAGAAATGGAGGATGGTGAGGAAGCTGAGTTTATGAATTTGATGGGGGTGACACCTGCAAGGAGGCTGCTGGTTCTCATACATAAATCACTTCAGAAGGCTATCTCAGAAATCATGTCTGCATCTACCTAGATGTCACATGGCTCAGCACATCCACCTCTGGGCTAGAAGGTTGTGGGTTCTGGTCCCACACTGGGATAGGACTCATATCATTAACATTGGCACTCTAGTGCAGTATGGGGGGGTACTGTACTGTTGAGGTGTGAGACGTTAAACCGAGGTCCCTTCTACCCATCGTTGGTGCTGTTCTGGTGGGGGTGCAGATGGAAGTAAAAGAACCTAAGGCACTTTCCACAAGACTAGAGGAATTGTTTCTTAAAAAATCAATTAATATTAATACAATACATACACGTAAACAGAAGAAAAACAAAACTGCTGCATTATCTCTTGCAGTGTTATAAACCAAGACTAGGAGAATTTTTATTGAAAGTAAAGCATAAAACTTACCAAATAGTATACAAGGAAAAATGTAGTGTTAAACGGCACACTAGAAAAGATGCATAGAACAGCAGAAAATAAAAAAAAAAAATATGTGCAAGTCTAAAATAAACACGTCCCAACAATGCAAATGAAAAATGAAAGGAATCAAAACAAGGTAGTATACAATAGAATGATAAACACTAAATCAAGAAAATGACCTGAGTATTGTGTCGAAAAGTTAAGCTCCCCACTGTAAGCAAGTGGGTTCAATAACAGACACCAGTCAAAAGTTTTAGTGCATAAAAAACACAAGATCTGCGTTTATCATTTTATTTTTCAAAAATAAAAATAAATAAAATTAGATATTTACAGAAAAGAAAATAACAGGGGTGTTAAAACTCTCACACCAAAATAAATCCTTCGGGCAAGTCTTTCCTTTAGATTCCCTGCTCTTCTCTGTACATACAATATCACCTTGTGTGTAAGCTCTCACACAACCTTCCTCCTCACTTGCTCAGAAGATACTGACCATCCTATCTAATCTGTATCCCCCTGGTGGAAAGGTTATATAGTGAACAAGAACATCATCATAGACATGTGACTTGCCAGTTTTGAAACAAAACCTTTTTTCTTTGTTCTGGTTAGGGTCATCATGCTCTATGTTCTCTTGAATAAATGCCACCTTAATCCCACCTACCCCTATGGCAATACAAATAATAAGGGTGTCTTAATCTGCCTAAAAGAACCTTAATTAGGGGGTTGGGCATTATCAGGGGTTTGTAGCTCCTCCTCCTCCTCCTCTGGGTGACATCACTATACTTCTTTCTGTATAATCAGCCATTTTCTGGACTGCCAGCCCTATATAAAGACCTTCCAAATTACCAGTACTACATTCAGGTAAAGAGAAACAAAAAACAAAAGCTTCACTTTTCTGTTCTGTTTATTGAGATCTTCACCCTTCCCAGATATAAATAGATGAGGGGTGTGTGGCCTACCTGTTTTTTTTGCAATGTCAGAAAATCTCCCTTCTTTAATTTCATTGAATTTGTTCATAACATGTTTTAACCTCTGCACAGGAAAAACTTTATTTTTTGTTCAGTTATTATTAATCAACAGATTATTTACAGCTTAGTACATTTATGCTTACTTCTAGGACTGATTTCTACAATATTTGTCTGCTTTACACAATCCTGATGGCTTAACTTTTCAGCCAACGGTATACTTTTAATTTCTGGCTCCCAAGTCATCTACTTCTCTAAGCTATAATTGCACAGTGCCAACACTCTTTAAAAGAAAATAAACTGCAGGGATCTTCTCTGGAGCCTGTACTGTGCTTTAGCATTACTGTAAGCCTTATTTGGCTTCTTCTTTGTAGTGGACATTCTTTTTGCAGCGAGCAGCTGCAGGGAGAGTTTACTGCTCCCATAGCAATGAGCCAGATTGCTTCCTAACCTAAACGCGCATCCTCTCGGTTGCTTCCTACTAAATTGCAGCTAGCGGTTGCCTTTCTAGTAGCTTCAACGGCTCTAAAACAATATGTGCTGCATGAATGTGCACACTGTTCGATTGTATGATCGTGCGAGCTATTCCTTGCATAAAGCATAAGGGGACTTTAACCAACCAGGACTACTAGCGAGAAGTGCTAAAGAGGTACAGTTCTCATCTATTTTCTAGCACTTCTTTTTATTCCATAAAGCCTCCTCACTTATGACTCTAGGACTTTACATAGGGATAATTAAAGGTGGATGTTTATTGTACAGCGGCAGTTTTATCAATAAAGTGTTCAAAAAACTTGTGTATAAACTCGTGTTCAAAAAAGGGATAGTACAGGGGAGTAGGGATGTCAGGTTGGCCACCCTGAAATGAAACTTAAGGACAGTTAGAAAAAGATTTAGTGTCAGACAGAGTGAAAGGAAAAAAATGCTTTAATTTGAGCTATTTTCACATCATGTCACACCCACAAAGAACAACCAAAAAACTCAATAAATAAAGGGACAGTTTCTCCCACAATTTGTGCATTTGTTGGGGTAAGGTACTACATTCTTCCAGAGCATGAATCTTCTTAAGCTCAATGGTAACATTCATAACTACTTCATCATGGGTTACCACCTTTTGTTGTAGCACCCAGGCACAAAAAGCTTTGCCAAATATAGTATTTCAAAAGGGCTCCCGTCACCTGCAATGTGGAGGTATCAAAAGCCACCCATCGTGCAGAGTATATACCAAGCACCAACTCCAGATGTGTAAATGTTAACAACAATGGTTCTTTCCATTTCCTGGCCAAGTGAGACTAAAAATCGACTAAATAGGGACATTCTAAATATAAGTGATCTTGTGTCTCTAAAACAAGGGCAGAAGAGGCTCTGGGACAGTATCTTGCCATGATTTGTTTATGTTTATGGGAGTCACAAACTCCCACTTTCCATAAACACTAAACCACTGGACATCCCACACAAATGTGGGCAACTTCTTATTTTTAAGATAGCTAAACACAGCAACCTGATGCAGTACAGTACAGTGTAGTATTGCCACCTCCCCCCACCAAAAAACAGGAGGCTTGAATTTCAGCATAAAGCTGTTAACTGTCAGGAGCCTTGCTAACCCCAGCTTCCAGTGTTTAATTTTAAACATAGTGACAAGGATATACTCAGGACAAAACCCCAGTTTACAGATTACCTGTAGGGAGTAACTACACCAGTCAGGTAGATAAGGCTGCAGCCATTCCAAGACTCCAGCAGTCCTTGTCTTACCATTTGGCCATACTACAACACAAACATTCGATGTTATGAATACACTATAATTTATTTATTTATTTAAAAGTTTTACCAGAAAGGCATACTGAGCAGAGTACCACTCAATTCCAGATGCGTCCTGGGGGAGTGCGTAGAGGAGAGTACATACATAGTTACAGAGAGTGCATAAAATACATACATATTTACAGAGAGTGCATAGATACAGAGTGAAAAATAAAGTCACATTGGAATAGAGAGCTTAGTACATAACAATTAGCTACAGGGTAAGAATAGGCAGCCCAGCAGCTGCTAGTGAGAGCCATAGACAAATTACAGTGGCAGATGGGAGAGCGAGGCACTAAAAACATACTAAATACAATTCTGCTCACTTGTTATCAGGAGCCATGCTTTATCTGCACCCTGCAAGGAGCTGAGTTTGGGGATATTTGTGCGTTCTGCCTCCCTAGCCTAAAGATAATTTTTCTCCCCCTAAGGTACTGTTACATGAACGCTTTGCTGTTTGGGGTTTTGGGGGTGCATTCAGCTGAGGCACGTCATTGGTAGGTGGGCTCTCCCTGCATTTAAAAATTTGCGCTGATCACTAGTGCGAGCGGTAGTACGAGCCGTTGTGAGTGGCGCGAGCGCCACTTATCAGAAGAAATCCACCCTGGTGTTTGCTTCTTCTTGTTTAGAGGATTCTGCTGCTTTGGACATTCAAAGTAATTAGCTCATGTTTTGTTCAAGGTCCAGGTTTTGAGAAAGTTTGTTGTTCATTCTTAAAACATGTGTTTTAAAATGCTGTTGATTTATGTAGTTTTAGTGTTCCTTTTATTATGCCCAATTTTAACTGGTGTTTCCTTTGAAAGTAAAGGTAGTTTTCAGCTTTATTATTCTTGTCCATATTGCACAAGCCAAGAAAATGGCTGCCCGTGGGAGGGTTTTTCAGATTTTGGTTCTTTATCATGGTTAATTGATGGCCCTTTATTTGGGGTTTGCTCTGCCCTCAATTTACAATTAAGTCAGCCAGTGTGCAAATTGGTTAAGGCCCTAACTAAAAGGGAAAGATAATTTGAGAGTAGGACAAATTACAAAAGGTTATTAATGCTGTTATTACTCATGTCAGGAACTGTGCATCCTCGCTCTGGGCCTAATCTTTTTCAAGGAGACGAACCTGATTTTAATTCAGTGAATTCTCATCTGGGTTTAGTTTCCCCCACACTTAAGATTGTACATTTAAATGTTCAGAGTTTGCCCTCTAAATGGACCCAATTTGTAGCATGGTCCCAGCTCCACCTATTTGATGTCATCACCCTCTCTGAAACATGGTTGCATGATGGTATAATGGATTCTGAGATTTATCCTCCCAGTTACAATTTAATCAGACAGGATAGAGTAGAAAAAAGGGGAGGTGGATTTTTAATGTATATTCACAGTAAACCTGATTATGCTGTTTTGGATCATCCATTGGGAAACTCAGGATGTGATATGATTTCTATAGACTTGATTTTAGGACAAAGTAAACATTTGATACTTAGTACAGTTTATTTTCCCCCAGGTAGAATATCCCAGGACCTTGAATTGTTAATCTCATTTCATAGGGTCTTGCCCATTAATAGAGAGTGGATTACCCTGGGTGATTTTAATTGTAGTTGGGATAAAAGTTTGAAAAGTGAAGATGTAAGTAATAATACCCAACAGGGTGGGCGTTATTGGGATATAACGGACCGACCAGGGGCGTAATGAGGCCCGACGCCATAGGCAGAGGGCCTTATAGCACCGGGAAGGTCCGTTATATCCCATAATGCTCACCCTGGAGGGTATTATTACACTTAGATAATGGGGTTATATTATTTTTTTTTAATAATGATTTTATTTTAAAAAATTCAAATATTATTAAAAGGAAAGAGAAATGTGAACTTGTAAAATAGTCCTTGCCACCAGAGGGTGCTGTCATTTTTATCATTAGGAAGGGGCCAGCATGACTGTGGTGATGGGCCGGTAGCTAACATGGCACTTAGTAATCAGAAGAGGCGCAACTATGAGGTATTAGGAGCTGCAGTAAAGTTTTGTTTTTATTTAACAGAGAAAAAAGAAAGGGAGTTAGGTGTTTGCGGATGAACGTTGTAATAATGAAGGCGAGCTGGGAAGTGAGTGGGTGGTGAAAGGACGTAATGTACATACAGTAAGTAAAAGCGGAGTCGCTGGACTACCCGAAATGCTGTTGGCAGTGAAAAACAGAGCAGAGCTGTGAGGCAGGAACGTTTTTGTTAAATATTTAATTATTTAGTTTTTGGTGCTGTGGAGCGGTTTGTGTTGAAGGCAAGTGAGTGGAATGAATGCGGTTCAGGTTGTGACTGCCGTCTCAGTCACTGGAGAATACAATGGCGGCTGGCAAGTTTCTGTTGCAAATGATCGAGCTGGCACATTTTCTGAGTGGGCCGTTGTTAAGAAATAATGGCCCGGGTGCCAGGCTCTTTCAGCCAATCAGGAAGCGACTTTTACTTTCACCATTATCTAAAGAGAAATACTGGTTGACCTGGGTGTTAAGCAATTAATAAAGGAAGTTACAAGACCCAATTATAAATTAGGTGGAGGGACTGTTCTTGATTGGATTATGGTCACTTATGTAGACAGAATAATTAATTGGGAGGTTATGCCTGATATCATGAGTGACCATCATCCCATCAAATGTGAATTGTCGTTTAGGGTGCCTAGAGGGCCTCACAGATATGTTGAATGTAGGAACCTGGTTAAGTTAACCACTCAGAAAATAGAAGACTTGTTTAAGGAAATAGATTGATCTCCTTTTTTTTCTTGTCCCAATATTGATGCAATGTGGGATATTTTCTGTATTGCTTATAATGCTATTGCTAATAAGGCTGTGCCTTTGAAGAAAATAAGAATTAGATCTCTCAAACAAGAATGGGTGACAAGGGATCTCATTCATTTAATGAGAAAATGAGATAAATGTTGGAAGCAATATAGTGCAACACAAAATTCTGTTCTTCTCCAAGAGTATGAGACACTCAGAAACTAACGTAAATGTGAAATTAGGAAAGCTAGGATTGTTTTTTGTCTAAATAAACAAATTAATTCTAGGGTCAGTTCCAAAAAAAAAAATGGGACCTTTTGAATAAAATGATAGGAAGACAGAAAAAAGATTTTGTCCCTACTATTCTTCATGATGGACAAAGTATTAGTGATCCCTTCCTGGTTTCTGATGTCTTTAATAGACATTTTGGGAATCTTGGCCCTTACAGAACCCCCATAGTTTCTGATAGTGGTATTAAGCTCAGGATGTTTGTAATGATACTAGTCCAAAGTTTTACTTTAAACATGTTACTCCTTCTCTTGTAAAAAAATATAGTTTGGAAAATAATCCAAAACCCTTTCAGGGTCATGATGGAGTAGATTATAAGATTATTATATTAGGTATTAATTGTTTTGCATATCCTTTATCTCATATTTTTAATTTTTCTTTGTGTTATAATGTTTTTCCCTCTAGTTGGAAACTAACAACCATAAAACCTATCTTGAAGAGTGGAAGCTCTTCCACTGTTTCAAATTATCGACCAATATCTCTTTTGTCACCCATTTCAAAAATTCTTGAAAAAATTGTTATGAATCAAACCCTGGCTTTTCTTGGGAAATATTGTCTTCTTTCAAGTAACCAACATGGTTTTAAGCCAGGTTACAATACTGAAATGGCCTTGGTGGGGTTCACAAGCAGCATACACGGTGCACTCAATAGAGGGCAATCATGTGCAGCTTTGTTTGTGGACCTCACCAAGGCCTTTGACCTAGTTGAATTCTATCTTCTCCCAGGTGATCTCTGGGGATTACAGTTTTCTGGTGAGGTTGCCGGGTGGTATCAAAGTTACTTATGTAATAGATATCATTGAACAATCATTGGTTCAACTACTTCTCAAATTCTCCCTTTAGTTTGTGGTGTTCCCCAGGGTTCAATCCTGAGGCCACTTATTTTTTCCTTTTTTTATGAATTCAGCCTTTAGTATTTGTACTCAAACTGAGATGATTCTTTATGCGGATGACGCCGTTTTATTTTGTTCTAGTCCCAGCCGTGATACTGCTCTTTCCAGTCTTCAGACTGATTTTGGGCATCTGCAGGATTGGTTACTAATAAACCATTTGGTACTTAATTCTAAAAAAAACAAAGGTAATGTGTTTTTGCCATAGTAAGAAAGTAACGTTTGATCTTCCTCCCATTATTGATAATAGGGGCAATGTAATTGAACTTGTCCTAGTCTTTAAATATTTAGGAATAATCTTAGATAGTCAGTTTACCTTTGAACCACACATTCAAAATCTTAGGAAAATTTTGCATCAAAGGTTGGGTTCTCTGTAGCCATTTTTGACCCTTGAATCTAGAAAACTTTTGGTTCATAGTTTTTTGTTCTCAGTGTTAGATTACGGTACTTTGATATATACCTCCTCCTGTAGTAGTGCCTTAAATTGTCTTCAAGTTATATATCATTCTGCCCTGAGATTTTGGTTAAATATGCCTTATCGATCTCATCATTCTGCTCTATATGAACAATCTTACTCATTATCTTTTGATAATCGAGTTCATTTTAAAATGGGTATTTTCCTATCTAAAGTAAAAATATGACTTTTTCCTCTGTCTGTTTCCTTAATGTTTCCCAGGATATTAAATGCTCTATCTACCAGATCCCAGTATAAATTCATTTTTAAAATACCCATATTTAAGAAAACTATTGGGCAAAGATTCTTATTATTCAGAGTGCCAACCTTCTTCAATAAGATACCTACTGAAATTGTTGAAAGCAATTCTATACAGTGTTTTAAAAAAAGTTTAAAGCAGTGGCTTTTTTCTCAAGTATGAATGTGTTTGTTTCATTTGTGTGTTGTATAGCACTTGCACTTTATGTGGATATAGTGGTTTGCTCCGAAATATTATGTCAATAATTTGTATTGTATTTTAGATATGACTTGTCACCTGTGAAAACAGGCATTTGCTCATCTGGTTTTACAAGTATAAAAAAAATGAAAAAAAAAAAATAACCAGAACAAGGAGGTGTTAGGGTTAACACAAAACAAGATTTAGGCACACAAGCAGGCAGTGGCACAGTGCGTACGGAGGAGGGAGCTGAGGTGCTGGGTGGGGAGGCATGCCGAACCTCCGAGAGAAGGGAGTTCCACAACTTAGGCATGCAATGCCTAAAGGCAGTCTGGCCAGTCATGGTGGTCATGAGCGGGCCGGCCATAAGGCGTTGGTCAAAGTTTCTGAGGGGGTAGGTTGGAGGCGATGCAGCAGTTAGGGCCGAGGAGAGGTAAGGTGGTAGGGACTGGGACCAGTACTTTTCCATTAGCCTTGCACAGTGGGTTTTGCACTGGTAAGGGAGTGAGGGTAGGTTGAGGGTCTGGTAGAGGATGCAGTGGTGAGTAGAGGAAGGACAGTCAAGGGCGAAGCGACAGAAAGAGTGGAAAAGGGGAACCAGTCTGGCTAGGGTGGACCTGGGAGTGACACTGCAGACAACATTACCATAGTCCAAAATAGAGAAGATCATTTTCTGCACAATTGCATGGTGGGCCGGCAGTGGGATGCAATCTTGGTTGTGGTATAGGGCGCCCAACCTGGGATGCAGTTTTTTGAGGAGAGCATCAATATGTGCAGAAAAGTTGAGGTGCTGGTCCAGCCAGACCCCAAGGTATCTGAAGGAGGTGCAGACCTCCAGAGGAGTCCCATCCAGGGTGTGGAAAGTGATGGTGGTGGGAAGCCGAGAAAGCCTCTGCCTTGTGCTGAAGTTCATCGAGACAGTTTTCTTAGCATTTAGAAAAAGCTGATTTGAGCGAAAACCAGAGCTAAACACAAATAATAGAACACAATAGGATTTATCATGCCAATGCCACCATCTTTTTTTGATAAACATGTAATATTACGTTTAATGGTGTTCAAACGGCTGCCCCAAAATGCTTGAAAGAAAATACTCAGAAGCCTGGTCTCCATAGTGCTAGGTAAAGGAAAAACATAACTTACATGCAAAAAAAATTGGGACAATCAAGGTTTTAATTATAAGTACTCTTTTTAATTTAGAAATCCTTTTATTATTATTTTTTTAATTGTAATTTTATTATTTATTTATTTATTTTTTTGATAACTGGGTAGGTGCGCTAGACACGAAAGTGACTATTTTCAGGCACGACCCGGGGGTCAACAACATAGGGAGATAACAGTTACATAGAATACAGTGTCAGGAGCTGTGCAATACATTTCAGGCACGACCTGGGAGGTCAACAACATAGAGAGATAACAGTTGCATAGAATACAGTGTCAGAAGCTGTGCAATACATCGTAAGCATAAGGTGAGACAAAGTTAGGACAAATAAAAATACAGGGCATGAATGGTTTAAAATTATACAATTGGAGATAAGTGCCCAAGTGTGAGTTTTTTAAAAACTTTTTCAGACAAACAGTTACACACTTACATGCAGTAGTCATTACAGTCCATTATGTATCAGTCTGTGGAAAACAGATCAGTGGACAGAACATCTGAGAATTTACAGGCCCTGTGGGCTAAAAACTGATATTATCAACTACCATTTGAGATTTGTCCTGACCATTGCCCAGGTGTGTAATAAACAACAACAATAAACAATAAACTTGAATGGGACAGACAACATTTAACACAGCCCCCCTCCCCCCCTTTTCTGCAGCAAAACTCATTCCCTTTCACAATAATGCAGTTCCTTAGGGATAGTACAGTGGTAGGTAGTAGAATAATGTGACCATAAATAATTAAATATGATAGGATGCAGTGATTGATGGAGTACTTTGTTTCAAGGGTACCTGCCTCTTTAATTAGAGGTTTATCCCTCCAGTGTCTCCCTCGCCAGCATATCTATAGTTGTGACTCCTTCCTTCATCCCCATAAAGTTCAGAAAGGGCAGCCTACGAGCTTTAAATAATTCTGGTTGCAACCGTAGGTTGGCTGTAAGGTGCGCCATGCTTCTGATGTGATTACAGATTGTCAACCACTGTTCTTCGGTTTGTGATGTATCAGTCAGCCATAGCTTAGTTGTAGCTTTCTGTGCTGCTGCAATTAGAATTGGGAGCAAATATTTAGCTTTACGTCCCCTAACTCCAGGCAGGCTCTCCCCCAAGAGTAAGTAATGGGGTCTCTAGGAATCTGTATCTGTAGTATGTCTTCCATCTGATTGGAGACTGAGTTCCAAAACTCCTTTATCTTGGGGCAACTCCAAAAGATATGCTCATGGGTCCCTATTAGGTCACACCCTCTCCAACACTTCCCTGATGGAGGTCCCCCAAAGTGTTTTGTGATCTTAGGAGTCCTAAAGTACCTTGTCAGGACCTGCCACCTAAATTCTTTCTATAAGGGGGAGGCCATAGTTCTTTGTGCTAAACCCCAAACTGAGCTCTATCTAATTGGGGTGCCCTCCTCATTAATGTTCAATTCCCTCTCCCATCTCTGCTGAATCTGTTGCATGTGCCTATCTGAGTCACCCTTACACCATTTGTATGAGGTGGATATCAAATGTGGTTTCGGGCAAGTGCCCCTCGCAATGCCCAGGAGGAATTCCAGTGTCTGGTATTCAGGGATAGTGCGGGGGTAGCCTCCCCAGGCCTTGGCCTGTATGAAGTGCCTCAGTTGTAAGTAGGCATAGAAGTCAGTCTGAGGTAAATGAAACTCCTGCTGTAGTTGTGTGAAACTTTTTAGTGATTCCCCCTCGAAAACTTGCGAGAAGATGTCTAGGCCTCCTCCCCTCCATTTCCTAAACACTGGATTCTCCCTTCCTGGGTCAAAATACACAGAGTTGGATATTTGCCCAAACATGGGATGGCTCCCTGAAGCTTAAACTCCTTTAATGTAGCCTGCCAGACTTTCACTGTGTTTTTAAGCTAAGTGGTAGGGAAGGCGTTTACAGCCTTTGAAGGTTTCCCACTAAACAGGATGGCGTGCAGAACATTCCTCCCTATCAACTCCCGCTCCATGGTTACCCAGCAAGGGGTCTCCCCAGCTGATTGGAACACTGCCAAGTGTTGTAACTGTGCTGCTCTATGGTAGCCCCAAATATCTGGAACCCCCAAGCCTCCCTTGCCCTTATCTACCTTAAGCATGGCCCATTTAGCCTTGGCCTTCTTCCAGCCCAAATAAATTTTTGAAGTATTCTATGGATATCATTCCAAAATTTTCTAGGTGAACTCAATGGGATAGAATCAAACTGAAATAACATTCTTGGCAGGATGTTCATTCTCACCGCCTCAGCTCTGCCTGTAATGGATATAGGGAAAACTGACTATCTCTCACAGTCCTTCCTTATTTCCTCTAGCAACCTCTGATGGTTTAGTCGGTAAAGTTTATTAGTGTCCAGAGGAATGTAGACACCTAGATACTGTAAACTCCCAGACACCCATTTAAGATTGGTCAAAGATCTCACTCTTGTTGAAGTCCCCGGGCTGACTGGTAGGATCTCTGATTTTGTCTCATTGATTTTAAAGCCTGAGAAACTACCATAGTCGGCGAGTAACTTCACTGCCTTAGGGAGAGAGACCTCTGGATCTCCCAAATACAAAAAGGGTGTCATCAGCATACAGCGAGATACTGTATCCACCAAACCCAGCTGTATGTCTTTGATGGATGGGGAGGACCGGAACACCTCAGCCAGAGGTTCCATTTTCAGCACAATGAGCAAGGGCAATAGGGGACAGCCTTGTCTTGTTCCCCTCCCTATGGTGAGAGATTGTGATAACATCCCATTCACCTTGACCTACACCATCGGACCACTGTACAGTGCTGCCACCCACGCTCTGAATCTAGCTCCAAAATTAAACTTCTGTAAGACTGCCGCCAAATAAGGCCATTCCAGGTGGTCAAACGCCTTCTTGGCATCTAATGTTATGACTACAGCAGATTGGTCTCCCAGCCCTTTGCGACTAAACACAGTACGGTCAGCAGTCTTTTAACATTATCATGGAGCTGTCTGCCTGGCATTAAGCCTGCCTGATCAGGGTGGATCAGCTGCGTGATTACTGACTGAAGCCTGTTAGCAAGCATTCTGGCAAAAATTTTAACACCTACATTTGTAGAGAAAAAAAACAAATATGTTGCAGGTGATACCTTTTATTGGACTAACAAAATGATTTTTAAGACTAGCTTTCAAGAGATAAGACTCTCTTCCTCAGGTCAAAGTGGAGAGAGCTGAGCAGTATGACAGATATAAAGGTTGGATGTGGATTCAAAACAGACTAGCAGTTTACAGATCAAAGCATTGCAGTCAATTTGCACTTCTTACAAACAGGAAGACTAATTTTCACTGGAGTGTGTCTGTTGGAGAGATCAACTTGAAAGATCAAAGGGCTGCTTAATTAAGTTGATCTCTCCAACAGACACACTCCAGTGAAAATTAGTTTTCCTGTTTGTAAGAGGCACAAATTGACTACAATGCTTTGATCTGTAAACTGCTAGTCTGTTTTGAATCCACATCCAACCTTTATATCTGTCATACTGCTCAGCTGCCTCCACTTTGACCTGAGGAAAAGAGTAGTATCTCTTGAAAGCTAGTCTTAAAAATAATTTTGTTAGTCCAATAAAAGGTATCACCTGCAACATATTTGTTGTTTTTTTTCTCTACATTGTTGACTGGACTAACATGGCTACCACATTTCTTTTGTTACAAACATCTACATTTAAAACTGAAATGGGTCGGTAGCTGCTACAAAGTGCCACATCCTTACCCGGTTTGTGTATGACTGTTATCAGGGCATTAGCCCATGTGTCTGGAGCCTTGTGGAGCTCGTGGGCTACATTACAGACCTGCAGTAAAGTAGGGCCTAGCTCCTTCATGAATTTCTGGTAGTATTCGCCAATGAACCCATCAGCGCCCAGGGATTTATTGTGTTTCAGGCCTTTGATTACTATCTGGAGCTCCTCTTATGTAAAGGGGTGGTCCAACAGCAATTCCTGTGAGACCGAGAGCCTAGGCAGATTTAAGTTCTCTAAAAAATCTGTAATTTTCTCCTCCTGCTTGTCACAGACCTCAGATGTGTATAGCCTTTGGTAAAACTGCTGGAAGCAGTAAGCTATTTTCTGGGGATCGGTTACTGGTTCCGTAACAGAATCAGAATGTCTTACCATGGGTACAAGCCTATCTGCCATCTGCTTTCGAAGCTTAAAGGTTAGCAATCTGCCAGCTTTATTCCCCCCCCTCATAGTATTGTTGAGCCAACAATCTGAGTGAATTTTCAGTTTTAGCAATTATGACTTGTCATAATTTCTCCCTAGCTTTCTGGAGTTCCCCCAAGACATTACCATCTCCTCCCCTTTTGTGTATTGTCTCCAGCTCCTTAATTTGTAATTCTAAATTCTCTTGCTGCTGTTGCCCTGCTTTCTTTTTATAGGCTACATAAGCAATGGCTTCTCCACTTACCACCGCCTTCAAGCCATCCCACAAATATTTTAGCTTTGTCGTGCCAGTATTCTCCGCTAGATAGTTAGAAATGACTTTTTTAATTTTTGAGAATAAAGACTTGTTCCTTCAGTAGTCCTGCATTTAGCCACCAGGTTGTCTCCCTGCTTGAAGGGCCTAACCCCAGGCTTAAACCCACTTTGGCATGGTCCAATAGGCAAACCAGGTAGATTTCTTGATCTATAATTGTATGTGCTCATGATTTCTGCGTGTGAACTCTATCCAGTCGAGAATAGGATTTTTGAGCATGAAAATAAAAGGTATAATCTCTACTGGTGGGGTAATGTTCCATCTATGTGTGCACCAAGCCGGCTTCTATTCTTAGGATGGAAAGGACCCTGGCTACAGTTTTGTCGGCTGGTTTCCAGGTTCCTGACCTGTCCAAAGCTGAGTTTTCCTCGCAGTTCCAGCCCCCCATAATGATTTGCCCTTGTTCTAGGGTAGTCATATACCCAAAAGACTTGTCTAAAATAAATTGGGTATTGCTGGGGGTAGGGGCATAAATGTTTATTATGTGCAAGATCCTATCTGCTATCCTCCCTGTAACCACCACCATCTGCCCTTCAGAATCTGCATGGGTGTTAATCTTAGTAAAATTAAGGCCTTTCCTTATTAAAATGGCCACTCCTGCCTTTTTAGCACTCGGTTGTGAAGAGGCCACAACATCCCCCACCCACGAGCATCTCAGCTTCATGTGCTCGAGGGCAGAGAGATGTGTCTCCTGCAACAACCCTACATCATACCTGGACCTTGGCTAGGTTTCTTAAAATTGATGTTCTCTTAGAGGGAGTGTTAATTCCCTTTACATTCAGGGACTGAAACCTAAGTGAACCCATTTACCCCATATCTGAGGTATTTCATCCCCCTTCCCGGTCGAGCCTTCCATCTGGGCCCGCCTGGTCTGAAATTTATCTGCTAGTCGCCCATCGTTTCACAGCATCCAAAGTACACCCCTTCCGATGCAATGAGGACTTGCTGTGATAATCCCCAATCCCACTGCTGAGAGCAACCCCCCCAACCTACAACCAGAACTATGTACAGAAAACAAACCCATAACCCCTGTTCCTCCCTCCCTTCCCCAACAGAAATAGAATCGAACCAGAAGGTATCACCTTCTGACCTGGAGCATGAGCCACCACGGGCTCCTCGCCTGACTGACCTTGAGGAATCAGCGGGAGAGTGCGGTCTCCAGGAGAGGAACAAGTGTCATTAGGCGCCTCACCCGAGCCCCTCCAAGTGAAATGTAGGCTCGGTGCAGAGGAGCTGGACTGCTCCTTGGACTTTCGGCGACTCCATGTTTCAGTTCAGGGATGGGTGGGAACCCTCTTCCCCCACTTCCTGCCATGAGCTGCCCCCCCATTTCGGAAATTAACTCTGGTACTTTCCCCTCCAGATACTGTGCATCAAACTTTAAATGGGAAGTTTGTTTTTAAAGCAGTGAGGATCCTGGCTTAAGCTTTTTATACCCCATAACCAAAAATTCACCAACTTCAGGGCATTAATACTCAGTGAACAGCTTTATCGCTGGCCTATAAGTGAGTCTCTTTATTTCACTGCGGTGTATTTGTGGGGAAGGACCCCCCCCCCAAAAAACCAGGCTTGCTCAGAGTGGCCAAGAGACCCTCCCCCTTTGTGTGGGAGAGGCCCGCCCATTTACTAGCACATGTTTCTGCAGAACTCTGCCAGTTACCAACTCGGGTGGGCCACAATTAGCATTGATAAAGAAAAAAAAATGACTACTCTGCTTCCCTCCTTGAGTGATGAGCGAGGATAAATCAAAACGCATAGAAATAAAGTATAGTACCATGGGGAGGACAACTCCTCCAAACAGAGAACCCCCCTCCCCATTTCTAACTCTCAGTTCTCTCACCATTCGTCCGGTCCTGGACTGCACTAAGCCTGGGCCATGGTTAAACCAATCAGCAGTAAAATTCTCCCCCTGTAAATGTGCTCAACATCAAACATTAAACAAGGCAAAATGAACCCATAACAGGTAATGAAAGCTTAGATCATTACAGTACTTGTGAGTCTTTCTTCTCTGCCTTCCTTTGTTTTAATAACGGAACCGAGGCATTTAAGTTAAAGGATACTCTCAAACAGGAATTTTTCTCCAAGCCTCTGCAACCCGCCTCTGTGGCTATTCCAATCGACTTCTTTTGAGAGTCACCAAGAAAGTCAAGTGTCTACTTGTTTAATCAGGCTTTTGCTAATATGGACCAGGTCTCTGCACAGCTGTTTGTCAGGTTCGGACGATCCTCTTGGCTTGTTCTTCTGCCCTTTCTTGCCCGCATTGGACCATTGCAGTTGAAGTAATGTCTACTCAGTTAGTTCCTGTTGGCAGTCTGGATTCCCGTTGCCTGCTTTAGAGAGTGGCTTGCTAGCTTGGGTTAAGGTCCCGTAGAGTTTGCTCCCCTTCTGCCAGTGAATCAAGAGTTTGGCAGGGCAGGGAAGCTGCTCTTTGATTTGTTTGTCCTTCAGTTGTTTGATGACTGGCAAAACCTTTTTCTGTTTCTGCATTGTCGAAGGTGGGAAATCTTGGTCTACAAATACCCTTTTGCCATTTAAATTTAAGTCCCTCTTGGCCCAAGCTTCTCTTAAAACCATTTCTTTGACCAGGTACCTTGTACATTTTACCAAAATGGACCTAGAGGAATGTCATTTCTTGGTCAGGGACCTAACACCCTGTGTACCCTCTCCAGTTCCAGGGATTCCGCCTCAGGGATTTGGAGCTCTTGTCTCAGCCAGGACCTGAAGAGTTTGAGAGGGTCATCCTGATCGCTACCTTCTGGAAAGCCAAATATTCATATTGCCTTCTCCCTACTCCTTGACTCAGCATCTTCAGCTTATGCAGTAAGCTCCCATTCTCTTTTTGCCAGAAATACTATCACGCGGCTTAGTTTAATCATGTCCTCTCTCAGCCCATCAACTCCAGATCTGTAGTTCACCTTTCAAGGTGCTTTAACTCTTGTTTGATAGCCTTGACATTAGCATCTATTCTCTGGAGCATTTTAACTAGATGAGCTGTTGCTCTGCTGTCTCTTGAGCTGTGGCATGAGGTCGTTTCATCTTCCTCCCTGACCGAACCTGCTGCTGACTCCAAGGCTCGGGGAGATGCTGGGGCTGCGGTCTGATCTGGATCTCCTTCTGGTACTCCCTTTCGCTGCAAATCGTCCCCTCATTTTTGCTGTTTGATTCATAATTAACACTCACTGCTTTCTGAAGTTGTTTTGGGAGTTAGTAGCACCAGATTGCAATAGATTAAATCACTGCGGTCTCTGACCTCTTTCTCAGGCTTCCATGCCAGTCGGTGACGTCACCGGGAGTCCCTAGAAATCCTTTTATATTTCCACAAATTGACTTTCATCTGGGCAGCCTGGAGACCAGCCTCCCAATTTTTTTCAGCCATGTCTGAGGCACTGAAAACAGTCCCAAGCACCATACTATCTTGTTGAACTATCGAAATGCCAGCAACAACCTCGGGATGCAGAGTCCGAACATCCGGTACACTCCTTTGCTCTTCTGGTAATTAATCCGTGACCCTGAGGCAGCTGAAAAGTTCTGTAATTCTTAACTAACAGCTGGTGCAACCTCCGATGAAGGGAGCATTAAAACCACATCATCAGCATAGGCCAATATGGATTGGGCAGGGAAGTTCAGACTCAAATAAAGTCCCAGAATTCAAACATTCCTCTGAACATGCCATAAAAGAGGATCAATCCCAAAAATGTACAACAGGGGGCTCAAAGGGCACCCTGCCATACCCTCTTCCCCAATGTACATGGCTGTCCCAGCCAGCCATTCACATATGGGCACACAGTGGCCTTATAATATAAGGCTTTAATCCAAAACACAAACCTGGCAGGAATATGATATGCATCTAGCACTTGAAATAAATAATCAAGAGAAAGATTATCAAAAGCTTTCTCCTGATCAACAGATAAAAGAAAGCCAGAGACCCAAATTCTGAGTATCTCACAGAAACAATTCCTGAAGTCAGAATAATGCATCTTGCACACAACGAGATTTAACAGAACATAACTTTCTCTGCAACCACTCCTAAATGGATAGCTAAAATTTTAGCCAAAATTTTGTATTCAGAATTAAGGAGACAAAAAGGCCTCCAATTCTGAAGATCTATCTTATCTCCCTTTTATGAATAAATATCATCAACGCATTTCAAAAAGACTTGGGAAGGCATCCAGTGACTAAACAATAATTGAAGAGATCAGCTAAACAAGACACCAGCTGTTCCTGAAATTTCTTAAAAAAATTGCCACTTAAACCATCAGCCCCAGGGACGGCATTGTCATGCAAACCTTTAATAGCAATCATTACATCCGTAGCAGAAATACAGGATATCAGTGATGCAACTTCTGAATTCGGTAAAGTGGGGACCTCCAAGTCAATTAAATAAGACTTAATATGATGATTCACTGGATGTGCCATGAAGGTCCTAGAAACATGCAGATGAACCAACCATGACAGATCAGCCTGGGAGGTCACTAAGACACCATGTTCATTTTTTAAACCATCAACAGTTCTTTTAGCAGTGCGAGAACTACAGTCTTTATAAGGGTCAAAGATTTGTTTGCAGCCCTGGGTCCCAAACTGCATTTCATGTTGTAACAATTGTGTCCTATCATATTGTAATAACTGCATTTGTCTCAACATTCCTGATCTGGGAACCTGTAACCTCCCGGGTTGTGCATGAAAATAGTCATTCCTATGACTAAAGCACCTACCCAGTAAATTAAAACTAAATAAATAAACAAAAATAAATAGTCAAATTGCTCAGAGTCTGATCTAGACACAAGTTTCTGCAATTGGGAGCGCTACATCAGCTGTTGAAGATAGGAGTTCTGAGATATCTTGCCTGAGAAGGACTTTACAAAGTTCACAATATCAAGCTTACTGTCTACCCACCAGTCATCAGGGATTTCATAAAAATCTGAACTGAAAGCTTAGCTACCCAGAGTCTTGTCCCTTGGTCCAACAACTGTCTCAGGGCCATCCAACCTACTATTATTTAACCTCCAAAGGCCCTTACCACGTACGGAGCGTGTTACCATTTTGTGGTCAGTGAATTCATAACAAATAGTGTTTGCTGAAGAAACTGAAATAACCTGGGAGATAAAAAATCAAAATGGGTTGACAAGGCTCCTTTTTAAAGTATTTCCACCCTCAGAATGCACAAACCGATAGGCATCTTATAACTTTACTGCCTGTACAATACCATTTAAACAATTGGTGTCACTAAATAGTTTCATAGTGACAAGACCCTGATCTGACCTAGCCAACCTACAATTAAACCCCCCCCCCCAAAAAAAAAGCCTAGAGGTATGGAGAAAAGGTTTGATATCTATAAACAAAGTAGCCCTCAGTGCCATTATCTGCAGAGCATAGGTAGCTATGATCCGGTGATGATGGGATCCAAAAGTAACATCCAATGTCAATGCCCTCCCAGGATGAATCTCAATTAATCTGGATAATCTCAATCTGCTGTCATTAAACAAAATTGCCGCCCCATCACATTTGTCCTCACCACTAGACCAAAATGACAGACCATTAGCCCAAACCCTAGTAGTCCTATTAATTTCAAAAGTAGTCTTAAGCCTTGTATCCTGTACCAGTATACTATGAATATCCAAGGCAGTTAAATCAGTAAGGACCAAAATACATTTTCCATACCCCTTAATGCTATTGACATTAACAGTCAACACTGTAATTGAATCCATCAGAAAAGCAAAAAAGGGGAAAAGAAACAATACAATAATACAAAAAAAAAAGAAAAACCATGTCAGGTCACATAAGAGGTGTGCGACCTAATCAGGATCCTGTGTAAAAGAATAGGATCCAGCTCCATGGCAATATTGAGAACAGACATAGCGGCAACATCTGAAGCCATATCTGGCACAGTTTCCATGTCTGAGATCTCAGAATCAGAGATAGACTAGAGTGAAGCTTTACTCAAAACCAAAAATCAGTTTCTGGAGGAGTCCAAGACTGATTTGTTTGATTTCTTCCCCATCGGGGTGACCTTACCTCCCACTCTGGAATGTTTATTTTTCCATTTATTCTGAACAGGAAGGAATACCTCTTCATCAGGGGGTGGGACCCATATACCCGCCCTGCACTGGTGACCGGGGATTCAGGTACAACCTCCTCAGCAGGGTCCAATGCCAAGGACCCAACCAAATCAGTGTCTACTTTCAAGAGAGAAGGGTGATCAGGGACCACTACTTCAATACTTGCAGGTTCCAGAGCTTTCTTAGGGAGCTACATCAACTCCACCCCAGAGTTACCTGGAGGTAGTGCCTCACTAGTCTGAGAAACTACAGGTGGAACAGCAGTAGGGACTGGAAGGGCAGCCTTCCTCCAAGCTGAGGCCTGGGCAGCACCTGTTTGCTGTGCCTGTGCAACCAGGGTTTCAAAGTACACATTCTCACCTTTATTGTGTGAGGCACAGGGGCATCTAGCATAGAAATGTCCTCTCCATTCACAAAGGTTACATTTAAAAGACTTCAAGCAATTTTTAGTTAAATGTCCATGTACCAAACAGTGAGCACATTTTGCACTGTCACAGGCATTGCTGAAATACACTCTGGATCCACACTAAAAACAAGACTTTTACTGCCCAAAATAAAATAAAGTACCCTATCCCTACCAAGGAAAAAAACACTCAGCAAATGCTGAATCCCCTCTTCACTTTGTAGCGATTTAACTTTTATCTTCCATGTACCTGTCCAAATGTGTTCAGAGTCCAGGGTGAGAACCGGAGTAAACAAAACGTCACACCTATTACATAACCAGAGTAGGATATTAGAGGCATTCACCCCCTCATTCTTAAATGACACAGTGATGGTTCTTATCTGGGGCTTTGTGAGGGCTACTGCCAAGAATGGTCACCATAAAGGGGTTTTAAACAATTCAATATAACATGCCTAGAATCTGTCGAGGCCTGCAATATGCTTAAAACTAATGTCATAGTTGGCTTCGCCTGTGTGAATAAGAGCATATAGTTCCAAAGAAAACGTTTCATAGAATCTTTAAATAGAGTCTTAGCAACATAAATTCTATCTGGAGGAGTAGGTAAGCCCCCTTTATATATGAGTCTAACAGCATTTTTATGGGGGGGGGGGCAGGCACTCCTCTGGATCAAAATAATTTAGACTGTTGTCTTGGGGCAGCCTCCCCTGACCCCACGATGGAGAAGGCTGCCAAAGCCGTAGTTGTGGAAAAGGCCAGAGGCCCAGAGACAGAACTATAACATCACTTGGGGCCTTCCAGGCCCACTGTCCCCTCATGTCCTTTTGCGGTAACAGAAACAGAGTGTAAAAGCCTCTCATCATTATCCACCCTACTGTGGGGTGGCATAGCGGTGTTAGGCACAATAGATTGTCGGTACCGCTGGACCGCCTGGTCTGTAGCATCTAGCTCCCACTGTCCTGCTCCATTTTGGAGCCATCCTGCATCACGCAGAGCTCTTTCAGGGGACCAAGTCACAGTACCATCAAAAGGTAGGGTTGAGTCCCTCTGAGCATCCACAGCAGTTTGTGGAACAGCAGCAACACTAATATCAAGTACTGGGTAGTTCAAACATGGTATCTGCTGCAAAGCATGTTGCAGAGAACACACCAAAGTCCCGACCCCAAGTCCCAGTACCGGAGTCACCACTGCCACGGGTCAAGAAGGTTCTGGGACAGAGTCATTTAAGGGAAAGTTAATAGAAATACCTGCATCCAGAGGAAGAGCCTCCAAGTGTCCTGAAGCTGGTATATCCTCTGTCCACTTCTGAGAGGTACATTCGGCCATTGTGGGATTAAGATTACCGTACACTTCACCTGCACAGTTGATTGAGCTGGCATGGGCTGACACCTGAAATCAGAAACCAGCAGTACTACAACCGCTTCGCCAATGTTCTGGTGACCAGAGCAAATAACAGCCTGTGCACCCATGACGTCCTTCCTTCCAGCACTTCCATCCCTGAGCGGAGAGTTCTGCCTCTTGCAAAGGAGCCGTTCCTGCTGCACTTATCATATCCACCAACTGCCAGCATTTACTTTCTAGTTCCAAGTAAAAATCATCAGCAATATCTTGAGCAGACATCTGCAGTGGCATCCCAATGCTCAGGTGAGTCAACGGCTGGGACTGAGGAAAAACACTGATATCCACAAAAATCTTCCAGGCAATCGACACAGGCCACTTGCATTTCAAAAGCAGGAGGGGTGGCCAATCCTCCTGCTTCTTCCATCTCCTGACTGATGCCAGTGGCTGCCATTCCAAGCAGGAACAGCAATGCCCCCTACCCAAGAGTGGGAGATTTCCCCAGTGTCCTGGCCAACATTCCCCTTCCCATAAAAACCGATTCATGCAATTGTCTAAGGCTGTGTGTGGATGTTGATGTGTGAAATGGCTGCCACTACACATTCAGTCACTTCACTACCAGTATAACATTGCTTGTAAAGCACTTTGGGGAAGGGGTGCTGCTTGAGCAGTCTTGCTGATAAGACGTACTTTACCTCTGCTCCATAGTACAGACTACTTCCAACTCCAAATCTTAATATTTTTATTTAACTATTCAACTAAAGACTAGCATTACTGAATAGAGACCCTTGCTGGGATGACATCCATGTCAAAAAGGCGATAGGAAGACAAAATAAAGGTGAAGGAGCTGGAGAAAAAAATCTGCAACTGCATGGTGATCAAGAGAGGGCCTCTGCGCCAGAATGTTCTACATAGATGACTCCCCCATGAAAAGCAATGGAGAAATCCATGAAGACTATAGACACAAAAGTATAAACAATTTTAAAATTCATGGGGGAATAAAATATCAAAATTGAAGCCATTACAAAAACTGCAGCTACAGCAGAGGCCCATGCCACAAAAGCTTTATTCATTGTGGGCAAATTGGTACAAGAGAATTCCCAGCTTCAATACCATCTGGAGGTCATAGAAAACGCAAACAGAACTATGGACATCTGACTGATTGGCCTACCGAAGGGCAGCGAAAGCAGCAATCTAGTGGGATTTTTAAAGAACCGGCTTCCCAATGCCTTTTCTATGGAAAAAGAAGCCACAGCTCTACAAATGGTGAAAGCCTATCGAATTTCACCCAGATCAGCGATCGGACAAGAAGACCTGCCAAGGACTGTGCTCTGTGTAACTTCAGGAGCAGTAGAAAGAGATACAATGCTGTAGGCAGGAAGAAACTCAGAGGGCCTTAACTATGATGGATACACTCTGCATCTATTCCCCGATCTACTCTTTGCCACTCAGTCAAGGCAGGAAAAATCTGATGCTGTTCAGGCTCACCTGAAAAGCTTGGGTACTGTGCACTCTTTACTTGTGGCAGCCAGACTCAAAATTCAGTGTGGAGGCTGTACATACCAATTTACAGACCCCATGAAAGTGGGGAAGAGAGTCGAACAGATGGAGAAGGAGTTTAAGGCGATGGAGAGAAATGCTGCGATGAATGAGGAATGGCAGGACAGTTCTTGAACCCAGTAACCTGGGACTGGGGTTTGTCTCCATGTGCGAGCATAGAGTGTAACTCTCGGTGGGAGGGCTAGCTCACAAGTACTGGGGCTGTTTTCTTTTACCAATGCAGTAGTTCAGGTAGTATGGGTCTGTTAAAAGATTTACCCTTGGGTTGTACCTTTAAGTGCTTAACTCAGGACTATCAGACGGAAAATAGCAAGGTGCTATCTGCTCACTTTTTCTTTTTGTTGTCCCTAATTTAGTTATAAAATGGTGGAATACACATGGGGACATTACGCAATGCAGTTTTACAATTCAAGCAGTGTATGGGGAACTTATCCATGGACGCATCCATACCAAATCTGAAGTGTGAGCAATCTAGCCATAATCTGCCATTATGTTATTCTCAAAGGTTTGGAAACTGGGAGAATTAATAACAATATCTTGGGTATACTCTTAAAAATGTTTAATTTCCTTTCTCCTAGGAAGAGTCTGTTTAGGGAGGGAAGAATAGTATTACCCATTTTTGGAATAAAAAATGTTTGGGAGGTGACCATATCAACTGTTTTTTGGATGAGTATAAAGTTTTTTAGTACAAAGGTAAGATCACCATAATCTTGCAAGCTGCAGCTTATTTAGGAGATATTTGGAATGTAAACCTAGTCTTATATTAAGAAACCTGTGTAGTTGTACCCCCAACTCCTTAAGCCTATCTGACCAGACTGTTATGTGTAACTGTTCCATTAGCTGGCTCATTACCCAATACTGCATATTGTCTGGCAGAAGTATAAGCTGTATTGCTACTGTTGTTTTTTTTTTTTTTTTTTTTATGAAAACAATAAAATATAAGTTTAAAAAAAAAGTAAAGCATTTGGGATACAGCGTGTATGAAAAGAGCTATATAAATGTAGTAGAGTAGTAGTAGGGTTTATTTGTACTGGGTTCCTTCCCCGAAGGCTCAGGGTGCCCTTACAATAAAAATACAGACATACAAAACACAACAGAACAGTCAACATAAATCCATAAAATTTACAGACCCACTAAAAATCTAAAAACTGACTAATTACTGAACTGTTTGATGATCCATTAACTATATCAGTGGCTATATTAGGTCCCAAAGGCCTGCTCCAACAAGAAGATCTTCAACCATTTCTGAAATATCTCTACTGAGGGTGCCACCCAGAGGCACCCCAGCAATAAATTCCTGAGGACCGGGGCTGCTACTTCAAATGCCCGGTCCCTGGAAGATTTTAATCTTGCCTGGAGAACCTCCAGGAGGGTCTCTCTTCAGCTGACCTGAGAGAGCAAGACAGGGTGTAGGGATGCAGGAACTCCTTTAGATAGTCAGGACCCAAACCGTGTATGACTTTATAGGTCAGAAGACCTACTTTAAAGGTGATGCACCAGCGCACCGGTAGCCAGTGCAGTTCCCACAGCATCGGTGTAATGTGACTGAATCTCGAGCATGCAGTCAATAACCAGGCCGCAGCATTCTGCAAAAGCTGCAGGCACTGTATTGCACCACCTCTTGCCCTGAGGTAGAGTGCGTTACAGTAATCTAGCCTCGAAGTAACAAAAGCATGCACCAGCATGGCCAGGTCGTCAGTGGGGGAAGGGAATAAGGGATTTAATTCGGATGATATTCCGGATATGATAGAACACAGTTTGGACAACTGCCAACACCTAAGCATCAAGTGTCAGCTCGTTATCCAGAACAATGCCCAAATTTTTCACCTTTATGGCAGCCTCCACTTCGGTGGGCTGATAAACAGCCTGAACCTACCACCAGAGGCCCCCACTCCTCCCCTTTGACCCAGCTCAACCACCAGTACCTCGTTCTTCCTTGGGTTAAGTCCCAGACAGTTTGATGATGTCCAAGCCCAGAACTCAGCCAAACATTCATTTAGCACATCGACTGCACCTGATCTTCTGGGTATAAAGGACAGGTAGAACTGAGTGTCATCAGCATAACAATGGAAACTCAGCTCATAGCACCTTATTACCTTGGCCAGGGGCAGCATATACACTGCGAACAACATGGGGTAGAGGACAGAACCTTGGGGAACTCCACAGGGCAGGTCTATTACGGCTGAAGAAAAATTTTCCAGTACCACCCTCTGAGACCTACCCCAGAGAAAGGACTCAAACTAGCTGGTGACTTTGCCGATGAGTCCTACATACTCCCTCAGCCTGTCCAATAACACCCCATGGTCCACAGTGTCAAATGCTGAAGAGAGATCGAGGAAAATGAGAATCGTTTGCTCTCCTCTATCCCTCGCCCTGAGCAGGTAATTAAGCACCCTAACCAATGCGGTCTCCGTGCTATGCAAGGTCCTAAATCTGGACTGGAGCAGTTCATAGATATGGAAGTCCATGAGGTGACTCTCGAGCTGTTCCACGATCACCTTCTCAAGAACCTTCCCCAAAAAGTGGAGGTTCGAGGCAGGCCGGTAATTTGCCAAGACATCGGGGTCCAATTTTGTTTTTTCAGCAGGGGCTTAACCAGAGCCTGTTTAAGAGGCACCAGAAAAGCCCCAGCTGACAAGGAACTCCTGACGATTTGGGCAAACACCAGGCCCAGAACTGGACATAAAAGCTACCTTTTTCTGGATGATTGCATTCTAATACTCATCGTAATAAGTAATCAGAACCAGCCTGTCCTCTGCAGACCTGGTCTTCCTCCAATGCCTCTCCAACCTCTGCCCCCTAGTCTTCAACATTCTCAGCTCTAACTATGGCGAGCTGAGCCAAAGAACCAGGGGGCATACACGGATTGGTGCCAGGTGGTCCAGAGGCTCGACGATAGCCCTATTATAGACCACCACAGCAATCTCCGGGCCGTCACTGTAAGCTTCAATCACAGACGAAATGTCCAGCTCTGCCATCAGTCCCTCTGGTTGTAAACCTTTCAAAGGGTGGAACTGAACCATTTCCACAGGGGAAGGGACATTTAGGGGGGCTCTGAAGCTGAACCTGATGGTGCAATGATCCGACCAGATGACTGGATCAATCTCGTCGGTGTCAATTTCGAGCCCCAGGGAGAACACCAGATCGAGTGCATGGCCAGGGCGATGGGTCCCAGCCATGGTCATCAGGGAAAGGCCTAGAGTCTCCATATTTAACAGGAAGTCTCTGACCCCAGATGATGCCCCATCACCCGCCCAGGTGTTACATAGAAGCATAGAATTTGATGGCAGTTAAGGACAGCTTGCCCACCCAGTCTGCCCATTTCCCTACCTAATGGATAAGCTGCAGATCCTAGTTAACCAGCAGCCTACCTCTTCCTACCCCCAACCCCTAGAAAATTTGCCTTATGACTGTCCCATGCATGCTTGAATTCCACCACTGTTTTTGACTCCACAACCTCCTCCGGAAGGCCATTCCATGCATCCACAACCCTCTCTGTGAAAAAATACTTCCTTAAATTACCTCTGAGCTGCCCCCCCATTATCTTCAAATTGTGCCCCCTTGTTCTTGCACACCTCTTTTTTTGAAAGATGCTACCCTCTTTGACTTTGTTGATTCCCGTTGTCAAGAATAAGCCACCTCAGCAACTCCAACAGCCTCTCGGAGACAAAGGACATCTCCTGCAGGAAACTCTGATCCCAGCTAAGTGGCCAGTAGACCAGGAGAATCCTGAACTCCACTCTAGGAATCCCTTGCACCGCCACGCACTCAAAAGAGCCAGTGTCCCCCACTGGGTGCACCACCAGGCCCAGCTCCGATTTAAAACAAATGGCCACCCCACCTCTGCGATGCTTCCTCAGATAATGTACCACGGTAAACCCGGCTGGAATGCTGATTATTATTCTACTTCAGCTGCATCCATTAATAGGAAAATTTAAAGACGGTATCTGGCGGATTGGTGTGTGTGAAATTCCTGCATGCCCACCCTGATCATTATGGGGTAGTCCAGGCTGCTGCCTTTGGAGGAACAAAAGTCTCCATGGCTGCTTAGCCTCCTGAAAAATTGGATACTATGGCCAGAAAGATTTATACATCAGTTCCTGCTTATCAGGAAAGCAGCTTATTCTGCACATATAGCACAGTAACTGAAAACACTGTGGAATACAATTATGGCACTGTCAGATAAAGCAGATGGTGAGCTGGCACATGACTTACTTGCCACAGCAAGATCAGCCCTAGATGCCACCAAATACCATTTCAGCACTGCTGTGGACACTGATGACACTGCTGCTAGAGTTTTAGCCCATGTGGTATCCTTAAGGTTTTCCTGGTTAAGGACAACTATCCTCTCCCAGGACACTCAGGCCAAAGCCATGGATTTCTCCTTTGAAGGAAATTCACTTTTTGGTGACAACACAGAAGCATATATGACAAAAGTGTGTAACCCCCCTACAAATGGGGGTTCCCAAAACGTCTTCCTTGAGCTGCGTTTTAGCAGTTTAAATGTGATTGCCAGAGAGTGCCTGTATAGCCTCTGTGCACTGTCTCTTTAAGAGCTGCCTGGATTGCAGTCATAAGTAATCTGAGAGGGAGCTCTGTTGAAAGATGTAACTATTTGCTGAAAATCATTTAGAGTGATAATGACAATGTAGTTTGTCTAACCTGCCTTCTTTGCAGCAAGGACTGTTTTGTTTATCTCCACTGTCTTGGTCCTGGACTGCCGAATTGGACCAACCAGTACTGGTGGGACCTAAAATGGAGCCGGACTACAGGAACTGTCTGGAGTTAAAATCTGAAGGAATTGTAGTTTGGGGCTTTTGGTGCCTTTTTGCACCTGAAGGGGGAGCCTTTGTTGTGACTGACAGACAGATCAGCCAACTGAACCTTTTGGATTCTGGGGAAAGTCCCTGGCTTGCTGGCAGTTGAGTCAGATCTAAGTTGGGAGCTGAAGAGGCAACAGCTTGAGACAGTCAAGCAGCCGTCTGAGTAGTTTTGTGCGGGAGAACTGTGGAAAGGCCTGACTTGTGGCCTGCATGTCTTTCTGCTGCCCCTGAGAGGGAGAAAAGAGAATTATTTCGGACTAAATCCAAGTTTGTGAGAACAAAGTAAGCCACTGATTTTTTACCAGGCTCATACCTGAAGAAGACTGAAGATTTTGCTGAATACAATCGGCCTGTCAAGATTTCCAGCTGCTTTTGAATCTCTGGTTTGTGCAGAGACTCTGCGATCATTACCGGAGAGCAGTTTGCCTGGTACAGTAGAATTTCCTTACATGTAAATGTACTGTGAGTTGTTAGTGGGTCGTGATTTGGTTCCCCACTGTGTGAACTGTGTTCTGCTTGCTGGAAGCTGTATCCAGCCCAAAACAGACTGTATCCAAATTTGTCTCCATTTGGCCAGAGCCTTGCCACACTGGCCCAGCCAGACTACCCGCTGCACAGAGAAAGCCATCGACGAGAGACCTTCCTGGGGATCGGCCCCCTGTGCCACGCTTGAATAGGAACGAAGCCTCGGTGATTTGTGTGGGCCCTCTTCTCCTGGCACTCCAGATTAACCACCTGCTGTCTCGATTTTCGTCCAGTCTGTGTCCAGTCTTGGGTATTGTGAGTAATCATCAGGGTAGCTCCCTGCAACAACAGCCGAATCTAAAAGTGTGTCATCTGATTGTCTTGTTGTTTTCTTTTCACAAGCTGAGCCCACCGACTCCGGATTACAAATAGTGTGTGTTGTGCATGTTGTTTTCTTCCATCACAGGGCTCCAACCAGCTGCAACATTCCTGGCTAGCCCACCATTCTCCATCTGGGTACCCAGAGTGTGTGACTGTTTATGAACCCTGAAGTGTATGCATAACTGTTGGATTGATACAGCCTTTAAGCAAATTAACCTGATTATGCCCCTTCCTTGCTCAAGTCCCTTAAATAAATCAGATCTAAGTCCTTTTTGCATTTACCCTGACTGTGGTTCCAGTTTGTGCAAGAGTACTGTACTGCTGTTATTTGCTGTGTATAACCTTGTTTTACAGGGGGTCCCCAGGGCCGAGCCAAAGAAAAGCCCTCGTGGTAAGTGCAAACAGTGTGGGTACTTGTGTGGTGTAGCAGGGGTATTGTGAAAGTGATTATTGTGTATTGTTCCGGCCACTAGTAAGGAAAGAGGGAATTACAGTGTCCCGGAGGGCTGTGCCCAGGTTAGCTTGACCACTACCACCCCGACCTCCGGGTGGAGGCACCAGTTTCAGAACTCAGGCCTCTTAACCTGCTACTAGCCAAGCAGGCAGGGGCAGTAGCCCTTGGATAGCGCCACCTAGGAGTTACAAATGAATGAGCATAAATCCACTTATAAAAGTAACAATGATAAAAATGATCTCTACCTCCTGCAGGCCTTTTGGAAAGGGAAGCAGAGGCAGGGGATATTTCCCAGTAGCCTGTACTCCATATGCCCCGTATAAGTACCAGACCCAAAGAAGGTACTATAAAGGCAGAGGCGAAAGGGGCTCCAGGTGTACTGCTGTAACACCAGCTCCCAAGCCATAGCCAAAGCAAAACCCCGGACAAGTCTGCCCAGCTCACCAAACCATTGCAAGTGGGTGGGAGGGGGGAGACTCCTCCCACTATTTCCAGAAATGGGTAAACATCACTACAGACAAGTGGATTTTGGAGGTAGTGGGTCAGAGATTGTCCATGCAGTTCAGATTTACAAACCTGCAGAAGCACAACAGATTTCCAGCTCATTCTCCAATGCAGAGGCTCTTGTTGGAACTGGAAGTAAACAAACTGATATAGGCAAAACCTGTGGAAAAGGTCCCTGCCTCCCAGCAGGACAAGGTTCTACTCTCAAGGTATTTCCTGACCCACAAAAAAACAGGGAGTGGTGACCCATTTTTGATCTTAGATATCTGAACACGCATATAAAAAAAGACATTCAAGATGGTGACATTGAGAACAGTGATACCTTCCTTACAGTCATGGCACTGTCCAGGATCACAGTAAGAGATATCCCTCAAGCTGTCCCTTTTCACCTCATGCTACTATTTCCCTCAATAAAATTAAGTTATCCTGCATAATCCTTTGGGGGTGGGGCATGTTTGCAATTTAGAAATTAGAATTTTTGCAGGTTCTGATAATCTCTTACTTAAGATTTTCATTATAATTTGATTAATCAAATAAAAAGGTATTGTAAACTGTATTTACATTTTTGGTCAGCCAATCAATTTCAGATTCATATAATTCTGCAGTTAATCTACCAAAACCTGGAACAGTCTGTTTTTATTTTTAAATCTTTGGTGGCCCCCTTAATTTCTTCAGGAGTAATAGGCTGTTAAAAGTTATTTTGTGACCTGTGATATTATGTCCCACACAATTATTTAAGTTAGCAGTAACCCACAACAGAGTATGGGGTTATAGACATTTAATCCACACCTCGGGTGCGTTGTAAGGCATGGGGCCACAGGATGAGTGCCCTCACAGCACCCAATGCATGGATTAAATGCCTATAACCCCACACCATGGAGTGGATTATTGCACTTATAACATGGGTTCTTTGTTTGATACAAAAAAATGAATTGAAAAGTGTTTTATTCCTGTTTAAATAAAAGAAATGTTAGTGTATCCTGCCGCCTTGACAAGTAGTCCCCAGAACTCTTGAATATGTTATTTACTTTATGAGCATACAAATGCCACACATAGATTTCTGACATGTGTATGTTCATAACATAAATAACATATGCATCAGGCACCGTGCTTTCAACTTAAACTATATATCTCGCTATCTCTCTCTCTCTCTCTCTCCCCGCAGCATATGTGTGTGTGTGTGTGTCTCTCTCTCTCTCTCTCTTTCTTTCTCTCTCTCTCGCAAGATCACTCAGTGCACTTTACATAATTGTTACAAATGCAGGGCACCACAGACCAGCCTCACTAATCTTTTCTGGTTCTGAAAATCAATTCATAATGATTGCAAACCCATACAATGATAATTTTTTCTTTTCCCCTCTTATTCTCTCTCTCTCTCTCTCTCTCTCTCTCTCTCAAGTCGTGCTGCTGTGGGACACTGACCTGCACTCCTGGCTGGCAAAAGGAACCCTCTGCAGGACATTGAAGTCCCAGTATCAGCACTCTCACTGTCAGTCAGTCTCTCTCTCTCTCGCTCTGTAGGTGCGGTGGGTTTTATTTGATGTGGGTGACCGCGGAATGGCGACCCGAAGAAGAGCGACGTCAGGGTAGTGAAAACAATTTTGCCACCCTGACAATCTTGGTGCGCGAAAAAGCAGTATGGGGCTAGACATGACTTGCTTTCTGTGGGGGCTGCCCCCAGCACTCACCCTGCACCCCTACTTAAGGACTCTCAACCCAGGGGGTGCATGTCGGGGTAAAAGTAAAAAGAAGATTTTGGGCCAGGCAAGAAAAGCACAGTAGCACCCAGACCCAGACCTGAAACTGAAACCCCAGCACCGCAAGCGGAGGTCAATCCCCGACACCACGGCGCAGCTCAGCAGCCGACTACGGCGCCACCCCCTACATCCCCTCCACCCCTTCCCAGGCCATGCTCGCCGTGCTCGCTTCCCCCTGCGTGCATGTACACGTAGCGACATCCTGTTGCTAGGGTCACCCACCCCACCACATCTGGTCACCCTCCCTGCCCCCTCGCCTTTCGGGCTTTCGCCCATATCGTGTCTCCATTTTGGACGACGCCATGATTCAAGCACCCACCTCATGTGCTACCGGTGCAGTGTGGCTGGTCAGCGGGTTGCCTTTCACTTTGTCAGTCTTGCTGCCTCTCTCACACTGCAGGGAAGCGGGGAAGGGCAGATGGGGAATCTGGCTGCGGGACACCGATCTGCGCTCCCAACTGGTGAGCATCGAGCTGTACTCTGGACTGGTGAAAGAAAAACTCTCTTGCTGTCTCTCTCTTACTGCAGGGGACAGGGAATCTGGGTGCAGGACAACGAGCAGTGCTCCTGACTGGTGAGAGGGAAAAGTCTGCTGGACTAGTACATTACATGTCTGGCTCTCAGTCGCTCTCTCTCTAAGTGCAGGACTGGGAGTGGCTGGTCACTGTGGTTGTGGTTAATAATTTGCAGTCTGGCATTTAGCACTGGCAAGGTTAGTGCCATGTGTGTGGGGTTACACATGTGATGCTGGGCACAATGGGAGCATTTTTTATTATTTTACATTTTCACCCCCCAGGTACTTCAATTTCTGTATCACGCTTCAGCAAAGTTCAGTGGTCGCCTTTTTCTTTTCCTTACTGCAGCACAGAAAGAAGCCCAGTGGCACTTTCCCTAAGTGTCTCCATGAAACTGTGGATTAAATAGGGAATTTAATTCATGGCACGCAGAGCAACTGGACTAATTAGGTTGCATGTTTTTGCCAACCCATGTTATAAGAATGTCTGAATATCTCCAGATACTGGGACTTGTGTTCTAAAGAGTTGTATTAAATAGTTTTCTATAGTGAGGAACATGTCTTTATCTCTAACCAAGTTTCTACTCTCTGCCATGAGACCATTAAAAGTTCTTTTTTTTACTCTTTCTTTACAACTTTCAGAGATATTTCCTGTTGCAGTTCTTCCCTGTGTACTGTATATCTGTGTTCCATTAAAACGGAAGTAGCTCTATCGTACTGTAGGGACTGCAATTCAAGCTTTATATGTGAAACCTGCTCTGACAAAGTGTTTGGGCCACTTTTATTTGAGCTAATAACTTTGATAGTTGTTGTTTTTTTTTAGATCCAAATAGTTATGATAGTTAAATCTTTTTCTGTTATTTGATACTTTTAATGAGCTGAAATAGCTCAGTTGGGAGAGCATGGACTGAATATGTAAAGGTCCCTTGTTAAATGCCGGATTTCAGAACACAAGTACTTCAGACCTTTTAGGGGTTGGGAAAAAGCATCACCTTTCTTATCATCATTTAGTTTCAGTATTCTAGATCAAGATGAAGGGCATTCAGGTCATATGATCTAACTAAATGGCAACTTTTCTATCCATTATATATTTGCAGCGGAAGTGGTGGAAGCCAAAACAATATGGGTCTTGAAGCATGCATGGGAGAGACACGGGAATATTAATAATTAGGCAGAGAGGAGGGAGGATTACCAGAGGCCAGTTTGGGTCCGCAGATACATACCAGGCAGTGACCATCTGGGCAGACTAGGTGGGCTAAGTGGCCCTTTTCTGCAGAAAAATTCTGTTTCTATGTCTTATCGTGAGATATTTTATATCTTTTTAAGTACCTTCCCACAATGTTCACAGACTGTCATACAGGCAAATACACTTCCTCGTGCATATAATAAGTTCTTTATAGCTATTCTAGCCTCTGATTCTTTTAACAATTGATTATTTATCCTCCAAAACCCTGCATCAAAAGTCTGCTGTGATTGTTTCCAAAAATGCTCCCAAAAGAACATGATCTGAGTTCTTTACTGGAGTCTGGGAGACATCAGTAATGGCCACATTCTGAGACACAAAAAGAAAATCTATTCTAGTTGCTAATCTGTGTTTATAATAAGTGCAACCCTTATCACGGCCAAGAGTGGCATCTTGCAACCAGGACCCCCTAACTTGTACACAGACAAGGCAACAACCATAAATTGGAATAACAATAGGCATTACCCCTGGCATTAGGGTAAATACCTAGCTCGGCGTCTAAGGGGTCGGAGGGTTAGAGCGCAAAATAACATTTATATTTATACCGAATTCTGGGAAAGAGGTGCTAGGGCTATGCTGTGTCTCCTATCTGAGGGGGCCCATAAACAGGCTCACACTGGGAAACACAGATGGAATGTTCACTACTAGAAATTGGATTGTATAGTATGGCTTTATTCTGACACATATAGAAAGCAGAAAGGGGTGGTCCCCCAGGTTGGCATGGTACATTACAGAACACACATGACACAAGAACTTCCTCTTCTACAGAACAAACAGTTTTGGCTTTCTCACATTTTTCTCTTCCACAGAAATACGAACAGTCCATTCTTCTTTTCTAGGGCTCTCAAGGACATTATTTTCCTATAAGTGTCTATTACATGGGAGTTGACAGACGTTTAAAAACATGTTCTTCCTGACACGATGTGCTTAGTTAACATCCACATGGTAACCTTGTGCCCTTCTGGTAACCAGTTAACCCTGGCTGGAGTTTTAGATGAGGTGCTGCCCACTCTGGCCCCAGCCAGCCTCTACAATTCCTTCAGGGTTACACAAACCAGATCCTTCAACCCCTTCGGATTGCTAAAGGAATCCACACATTCACTTCTACATTCAGCACATTTTTGTGGTGAAAACTGGGGTCCCGAATGGTGTAATCTAGCCTTGTCTCTGGGTACATACGCCACCAGCCAACTCCCTCCGAAACCTTCCCATGTAGCTGTACTCACGGTTTATTTGTCCTTTTGTTACAGACATGGTCCTTGGAAGAAACACACACGTCTCCCTTCTTCTGGTAGCTTTCACTGAGACTCTTCTCCATTTCTGATCTGGGCAGCTGGACAATCTTCCAGTCCCTCAGGGGATTGCCGCTTGGACCCACTGGATCTCACAGTCTCTTTCACTTCTCACAAAAGTGACCCACTGGGGTCTCAGACATTACTGGTCTCTACCACTTCCTGTGGTACTGCTCTTGTCTGACACACTGGGGTGAGAAAAACAACCAGAGGTCCTTCACCCAGCCTCAGGGCAGGCTGGCAGGCACTTCCATGCTGGGAGCTCCTCTCTCCACTGCTCCCACAATCAGACTCTCCACACAACTGAACCCAACATTCTAAACTGTCCCCAAGCAGCTGATTCCTCTGTGGCTCAGGCTGCTTCGAGAGTTCTAAATGACCTCATTCATTTCTCACTCAGCATAGCTAAGTAAACGAGAGGTCTGTAGAGAGCGTCTAATAAACTCTCTACCAGCTGCCCACTGCCTTCCTAGACTAACACTGATGGGATTCAAGTAACCCCAGGGGGCTGGGTAGTTACATAAGTAAAGCCTTTTTTATGTAGGACTCTATAAACATGTTTCAAATATCCATCTGATACCATTTTCACCAAACAAACTGGAATCACAGAACATTTTGTTTATTACTGCCCCGTGTCTTCTTTTGCCAGAATGCAATTACAGTCACCTCCCAAAATCAGATCTTTTGCAGTAAACAAGACTTGTTGTATCTGGGAAAACAGATTTACTCTTTATCTTTTGTTTTTTGAGGCATAAATATTAATTATTCTCAAGTTGTTGCTTCTAATCACCACATCAAGGAGTGTTCTACCAGGAAATATGTCCAATAACCATAAAACTTGCACTTTAACATTTTGTAAACGAAATTACCACTGCGTCTCACCCACAGTATCTGCCTTAAATGACTAAAATGATGGTTCCCAACACCAATTTATATCAAAAGGTAGATCCTTAAGCATTGAAAATGTTAATCTTCTTTTAGGGACTTTACCTCTGTTAACATTTAGAGTTGTAATATTCATCTGTATGTCAGAAGGCAAGGGAAGGAAAAGAATAAGAAAGAGGGGGCAGTAAACTTAGTTTGTCCACGGCCACTTTGTCTTCCTATGGTACATGAGCTGGACTGGTTTTCCCACTTTTTAATTTTCATTTCTGATGGACTTTCTTCCTCAGTTTCAAAGCAGACCATACTGATTGACCTGGTAGATGAAGCTTCTCTGTTTGAGTCCTCCAGTCTCGCTGACTAGTCAATATGTCAGATCTATTAGAAAGTCAGATTGCATTACCAAAAAGAGTCTTTCCTTAGAATTTTTTAATTTAATGGGTGGTGATTTCTTGCATTTCGCCTTCTTGTAATCATTGTCATCCTAGCTGGAGAGCATCATATCTTGTGCGTTCACAGGTTATACTTGCAGCTGGCCTTCTTTAGATTGCTGTTTGGTCTCGGGTTCATGGGCCTGGGAATAGTCTGTATCTTCTATTTCTTGCTGTGTGTTTCCTGCTCCAGTAGAATCTTCATCTACATCATTCTGTTGAGGTTGTTGTTCCCTCGTTGGGGGGGGGTTCTAGTATGTCTCTCTGAGTATCTTGATTTTTAGGTTCTTTATTTTGTTATTGTTGTTGTTGTTGTTCTCTTTCTTGGACCCAAGCATTTTGCTGTCTGATGCAGCTATGATTTTATGCCTGGTTTAGGATGTCATCCTGATCTGGCCTATCTGGTCAGTTATGTGTCTTCTCTCTGTCTCCTTTTTTTTTTTATTTGTTCTTTGGTTACTGGGTAAGGCTCACTAGGCACGTTGTCTGGTCTTACTTCGAGGAAGGCTCTTGCAGCATGCTAACACCAGTGGAGCTAAGTCGCAGGTGCCAGGACACACAGAAAACTTTATAGCTAGCAGTCTACCACAGGGAACCATCCACCGCCGATGTCAGCCTCTGACATCAGTCTATCCTATAAAGGCAGGTGGTCCCCCACAGTATACCGACCAAACAACGACTGCGGGATGGCAAAGTCCTTAACATGCGACAATGTCAACAGGTTTCAACATTATCGATATTAGAACCCGATATAGTAATCTGCACTTTGCCATCCGTTGCCCTTCCTTCAAACTAACTCTGACTCGAAGTTAGTTATTTTAAGAAGGAGGGGTGTGTAACAGCCACTCGAGATAGTATACACCAATGTCTGACAGGCGAAACTTCACCTATCGACATTGGGGATCTTGCCATGCCGAATTTCAACAACACTGTTGTCATTTCAGCATGGTAGAACTGTCCCCCACACCCTCCGGAGTTCTTTTTCCACCTTTGATTCATGCACATCAGACCTTAGCAGATGCTGCAGCTACAGTCAACTGCCATTACTCACATTTGACGCACTTTTTTATTTTCCTTTTCTTCAGTAAATCTAACATCGAATATTTGGTGTTTCAGCCATCAAGTTTATATCTTCTCCACCAGCCTTGTCTTCTGACCACTTCACGAAGTGTGCCTGCGGCAAACAAATTCCTGAAAAAGATGACCGCTCTGTGTGGATCCTTTACCTAGGCCCCAGCCATGACACCAAAGCCTGCCAGATTTGCCAGAAATTCAATCAGACCACTCAGAGATGTCATCTTAAGATTCTGGAGAGCCATCTTATTAAGCAGCAGCTGGTCATGCTGGAAAAGGAGCTGTGGGTCAGGAGCTCTTTAGCATCACTGGCAAAGTCCTCTGGGGCTTCTTCATCTTTTCCAAAATCTGGTGGAAAGCATAGGTACCGGGACAAACACTGAGACCAGTCTGCTTCCCACTTGTGGTCACCTCACAAACCTTCAGCCACATCGGAGTCATCCTTCCATGGGGGGTATGCGTCTTCAGCCTCTGTAGCCCTTTCCTCTACTGGGCTGCTGGTGGCACAACTGCCTGTCCTCATTGCCATTACGGGCAGGGGACTTTGTCTCCTGCTTCCCAGCCCCTGTCACTCAATCTCATTTCTTCCATGGGCTGTCAGCCAGGAGGCTCAGCTGGTGTTGATATCCAGGGCATTGGTTCATCCACCGTTGCCCCCCCCCCAACCACATCACTGCCTACATTGGTCCTCTCTGCAGGATCCATCAGTCCTTTAAGGCAGCACCCAGAACAGGCTACCGCTGCTTTTCTTAGCCCAGTGTCACCTCTGCCTTCACCTGGGATGTCTCCTTTCCCCAGGCGCCTACCTCTCCAGCTCACCCAGCACCAGCTGATCCTTCTCTTGGGTGCTCCTGGCCAATGCCTGCTAGACCACTGCCAGTCCTGCTGCTGCCCCAACCTACAGGCCCAGCACCAGCATCACTTCTTCTACAGCCTGTGCCACTGCTGACTCCCAGCCCGGCACCAGGCCCCCAGCCAGTGCCGGGTGGTCTCTTGCTAGGATATCCTACACCATCCCTGCTGCCATAATACCCCTACCCAGCGCTGTCTTATCCGTACCCACTAGTCTATAATTTCTCTCCTCCAGTGGACTACAATGCACTGTTTTCTGCGTGGTGGTCAATAATTCAGAGACAGACCCTCGATCTTCAGGGCCCACCCCCAGAGTCTCCTCAATGTCCCAACTAGGACTTGCCACCCCAGAGTCCAGGCCAATCTGGCATCAGTAAACCCTAGATGTTAGGGTTCTCTGGGTCTCGATCTGATGTTGGCTCTGGTTTTCACCAGGACGAGCACCTGCCGCCGGAAAGTGACCCAGATGAGACAAACAGGGATGACTCAGATTCCTCGCAGTCTTCTCCTCACCAGAGGAGCCTTCAGAGGTTGAAGAGCCCTCCAGGGTGATTCCCAAGTCCCCTCCAGATGATCCGTCTTTTATGGACATCATGCACCACATCCAGTCCAGTCCATTATGGGCTGGAAAATGGAGGAGCAAGACCAAAAGAGGCATCATCTGGCATTTGTTTAAGGCAGCAGGATGCCCTCCTGGTGATGGTGCAACCTCTGACTGACTCCTATGATGATGATGTCACCAGGGCAGCTTGGAATCACCCCTCAACTATCCCTTCATTGCCTAAGAAGGCAGATCAGCTTTACTATGCCCCTTCTGGTAAACCTTTCTTAGGGGGCAATCCTAAGGCAGATTCAGTGGTCATTAATGTGGCACTTGACTGTACCAAAAGGCCAAGCATCTTGGTGCCCTTCCCCGGACAGGGGGTCCAGGCAGTTGGACCACCTGTGTAATCGTGTTTTGGTGTCCACTACCCTGGCTATCTGGGCCATTAACTACCTGGCCCATATGATCCAATATCAGAATGTCCTCTGGGACCAAGCCAGGGATTGTGCAAGCTTTACCAGAGGATCCCACTAAGATGCAGCTTGCCTAGCTCCTGCAATTGGATTCCAACATTGGCAACCTGGTAATCCAGGCTGCCTACGATGCCGTGGATGCCTCAGGCAGAGGAGCGGCTGCTGATGTCTGCCTTTGGTGCCATTTGTGGCTTTGGGTATCAGGCTTGGCATCAGATGTGCAGTCTAGCATCCTGAACACCCCCTTTCAGGACTCCATCCTTTTTGGTGGGGATGTTCAGGACATAACCTCCACCCTTCAAGAATCAGGTTGAGCCTTTAGGATGGTCCATTCGTTCGGTCATACTCAGCCTAGAGCAGGCCATTGTCCTTCCTTTTGCCGCTCCTCCCATAAACATTCCTGCTGGCCTGCCAAAGGTCAGGGCAAACACAAGGCAGCATCAGTCCCTGCAATTGCTACTGCCAGGACACCCGCGGCCCTCTTCCCGGTGCCCACACCTCCGCCTGACTCCTTAGCCCCTCCCCAGCAAGGTTCTGGAGGAGGTTGTCGGGGGTTGGTTCTCCCACCACCTCGACAGGTGGTGCAAAATAACCATGGACAGCTGGGTACTTCGGATCATAGTGCACGGTCACACTCTAGAATTCCTAGAGTGGCCTCCAGAAAATCCTCCTATAAACTCTTCATACCCCCAGCCCACCTGCCTCTGCTCTGGAAGGAATATCAGATTCTTCTCCAAAAAAGAACCATAGAGTCTGTCCCTCAGGCTCAGTGGGGAAGGGGGTTTTACTCCCACTTCTTCCTTGTCCCCCAAAAGACCGGGGATCTACAGCCCATCTTGGTCCTAAGTCATCTGAACCTGTACATCAAATACAAGAGTTTCAGGATGGCCACCCTTCAAGGGTTGCTGCCCCCCTTGCACCAGGGTATTGGCTCTGCTCTTTGGATATGTAGGATGCCTACTTGCATATCCAGATTTTTCCTGACCATCATTGCTTCCTCCACTTCCACTTTCAGGGGGCCATTTTCAATTCCAGACCCTCCCTTTTGACCTTATTTCTGCCCCCATGGTCTTCACCAAGTGTCTGGCAGTGGTGGCAGCTGCTCTGAGGAGCCTACCTGGATGATTGACTGCTAGCAGCCCCCTCAAAGGACCATCTGGTGCAGACCTTGCAATACACCCTCCGTCTCTTTCAGGCTTTGGGGCTCACCATCAATCTGCTGAAGTCCTGCCTCTTCCTATGTCAGCGCCTTCAATACATAGGGGTGGTTCTGGACACTACCCAGAGTACGGCCTTTTTGCCCATGGACAGAATGACTGATGGAGCAGGCTCATCTGGTTTTCTCTAGTCAACAGGTACCAGCTAGGGTGTTTCTCTGACTCCTGGTACACATGGCAGCAGCCATTGCCACAGTTCCCCTCACTCGCTTGCACATGCTGGTTCTTCAGTGGACCTTAAGGGTTCAGTGGGATCAATGCATAGACAACCTGGACCAGATGGTCATGGTCTCCAACCTGGTCTGGAGAGTCCTGTCATGGAGGTTGGAGCTGGCCAACATCCTTTGGGGGTCTCCTTTCAGCTGTCAGCCCCCCGCCAGATTCTCACAATGAACACATCTGGCTAGGGATGTGGTGCTCATCTGGCTGATCACCAGACCTAGGGTACCTGGATAGAACTGGAACAGGGTCTCCATATCAATGAACTGGAGATGCGGGCAGTCCTTATGCTCTACAGGCCTTTCAGACCCATCTCCTCCCCGGTCCGCTGCTGGTGCAGATGGACAACATATGTGCGATGTATTACATCAACATCCCATTGCATGGAATAGACATAAAGGAATTCTGGAGGTCAGGGGTAAGGGGCAACAGACTTCTAGGAAAACAAACTGATCTTACAAGCTCAAATGGGCAGACTGGGTGGGCCATAGGCCCTTATCTGCCGACACTGTTTATGTATCTATGTATCTATGTATCAACAAACAGGGGGCACTCACTCTTACTCCCTGTGTCGGGAGGTGATGAGAGTCTGGAGCTCTTGGCCATACATGTTGCAGGCATACAAAACGCCCTGGCCAACAGTCTCAGCCACACCTGGTTGCGGGCTCATGAGTGGGAGCATCTGACTACAGTAGTCAAAACTCTATCTCTTCGACAGGTCAGGTCATCCAGAGTTAGATCTTTCTGCATCCGCACTCAACACAAAACTGCCACTTTTCTGCACACTCGATCTTGGGCCTGTAGTTTTCTGGCAAGATGCATTGTCCCTCGCCTGGAAGAGCTTCTTCTGTAAATAAAGTTGGCATTCCAGGGCCCAGTTTCCCTTTTTTAGAAAAGTCTCAGATTTCCAGTCTTTTTTGTTAGTTACTGTCAGAGCCCAGCTGTTTTGGCTGATTTGTAGACTTTAAAAGGGGTTTCTATCACAGACTATCCATTTGAAGGTCCACTGCTCTGTTCGGTAAGTTTTATCCATAGTAGAAAATGGCCTTTTCCCAACAATCTTTTAAAGGGGGTATTTGTTTCCATTTTCCTCTCCTTACCAGGTCCTGATGGCAGATGCCCCAGGTCTGGGCTGTGGAGCGTAACTTGACCCCTTCCTTATGCAGGAAGGGACCCATTCTTTTTCCCTGTGCCGGGAAGCGATGAAGGGTTTGGTATTGGGTTCTAGACCACAGTTGCACACTCTCGGCAGTTCATGTTCCAGGTCACTTAAATGCCTTGTCGGGCAGTCTCAGCAAATCACAGCTCTGTGTGCATATTTGGGGAATGCAGCCTTCCATAATGGGGGTGTTTCAAACAGTGGCTGATATCCTGGTGGTTGCCAGGGATCCTTCCCCAGGTCTCCCTTCCCAATAAGGGAAAGTGATTTAATATTTGGCCCTTTTCCCACTGCCTGGACCTCCTCTTCTTGTCCGGTAGCTCAGGTTGTTGGGCGCTTTATGTTTCTATTTGGTGTGGGACTTCAGTATTCCTCTACTAGGATGCCCTTGTTGGCCATATATATATCCTTCATGAGTCTGCTGAGGGTCATATTTCATTTTTCAGCATGTCTCTCTTCCTCCCTTACCTCTGTGCCCCCACCTCCCCTCCCCTCTCCTCCCCTCTCTTTCAAGGTCCTCACCCCGTGGGATTCTCAGCATCTGAAGGGCATGGCTCCTGGTTTGTCTCCTTCCCCCTCCCTCTTCTCCAACTCATTTGCTGGGCCCTTATCCCGTCATAGGGTTCCCAGTATCTATGCTTTCCCCCCAACTATTCCCATCGCCTCTCAGTCTTCTAACTAGAATACATAATCACTTCTCCTCCCCTATACCCAATCCATCCCTCCAAGCACTTTAAGGTGTGTTCCTGTGGCTGGTCTATACCTTTCTAGCTATGTCTGTGCCTTGACGCCTGCATGGAATAGGTAATTGTCCTGTATGCCTCAGGTATCTGTCCATTATAGTAATCCACTGTTCTGTGTGGGCACTTTTTTATTTCTTCCTGTATACTAGCCTGTATACTTACCTGGTTGTGTATTGCCTGATTTTGTTACCTGGTTACATATTGCCAGATTTTCGATCTGCTTGCTCTCTCCACTATGCAACCCCCCAACCCCACCCCAGACGCTTCTGGAAATGAGCTGCTTGCAGCTCATGCTCTCTTTTCTGGTGAAACATTTTCAAATAAATAAATATTGAGGCCTCTCTGGATGTGGCCTGTACTTTTCTAGGAGGCATCCTTCATCTGATGCCACCCGTCTGCAGTCTAGTCCCAGCTTGGGACCTGAACTCTGCTTTGGAAAAGCTAGCCTTTCCCCCTTTTGATCCAGCCATGATTTGCAGGTGGCATTGTTGTTGGTTGCTATTTCCACTGCTCGAAGGACTGCAGTGCTACAGACCCTCATGTGTGAGCAGCCTTATTTAATTATCCACAGGGGCAAGGTCTCTTTGCTGCCCAGTCACATGCTTCTTTGTAAAGGGGTGTTTGAATGTATTCTGAACACGGCATCCATCTTCCTGTGCATCAGCTAGAGCATGCCAATCCAAGGGGAGCATTGCTCTGTACTCTGGTTGTGCTTAGCTTTTGTGTGATACTACACGCACATTCTAAGGACTGCAGGAAGTCTACTCAGTTATTTATTTCATTTGCCCCGGGCAATGAGGGCACTCTGTTTTTAAGCAGTGCTTGTCCAAATGTGTGGTCAACTGTCTTACCTTTCATCGCAGTAAGTAAGTCAAGAATCTGTCTGGGTTGTGTGTGGTCTTTCCACCCCAGGTATGACCACTTCACTTACCTGTTTCAGGAACGTGTTGACAGCTGAAATTTATGCTGCAGCCACTTGGTGTTTTGTCCACACATTCACCAAGCACTACAATCTGGACCTTGTCTCCATGTAGAGGGCAAACTCTGCCCTGGCTGTGCTGGTGGGCCTTATTTCTACAGCCTTCAGTCTCCTGCCATCCATACTGTAATCCTAGTTCTCATTGCTTGAGATTCTGTTTATATATGTAACCCCTAGGTAGCGCTATCCCAAGGGCAAATACCCCTGCCGGTTTGGCGAGTAGCAGGTTAAGGGGCCTGAGTTCTGAAATGGGTGCCTCCACCCGGAGGTCAGGGTTGGTAGTGGTCAAGCTAACCTGGACACAGCCCTCTGGGACACTGTAACACCTCTCTTTCCCCTTTAGTGGCCTGAACACAGTACAATAATCACTTTCACAATACCCCGGTACACCGCACAAGTACCCACACTGTTTGCACTTACCACCAGGGCTGGTTCCACTGGCTCAACCCTGGGGACCCCCTGTAAAACAAGGTTATGCACAGCAAATAGTAACAGTACAGAACTTTGAGCACAAACTGGAGCCACCGTCAGATTACATGCAGAAAAAGTTAGATCTGATTTATTCAGGGGACTTAAACAAAGGAGGGGCAACATCAGGTTAAGTAGCTTAAAGGTTATATCAGGCAAGCAGTTATGCATGCGCTTTGAGTCCCCCCACACAGTCCACCTCTGGGTACCCAGGTAGAGAAGAGATGGGCTAGCCAGGACAGTTGCCCGGGGTTGCAGCTGGTTGGGGCCCTGTGATGGAAAACACAACATGCATAGTACACAATATTTGTAATCCAGAGCCAGAGGGCTCGGTTCAGTAAAGAAGCGAAACAACAAGACAATCAGATGACACACTCAGATTAAGCTGTTGTTGTAGGGAGCTACCCTGGTATTTACTCACGATACCCAAGACTGGACACAGGCTGGACGAAAATCGAGACTGCAGGTGGATGATCTGGAATGCCAGGAGAAGCAGGGACCACACAAGTCGCAGAGGCATCATTCCTGTTCAAGCGAGGAGCAGGGGGCTGATTCCCAGGCAGGTCTGTCGTTGATGGCTTCTCTGTGCAGTAGGTAGTTGGGCTGGGCCAGTCTGGCAAAGCCCAGACAGCATGGAGACAAGTTTGGAAGCAGTCTGTTTTAGGCTGGATACAGCTTCCAGCAAGCAGAACACAGTTCACACAGTGGGGAACTAACTCACAACCCACTAGCAGCTCATAGCACATTTACATGTACAGGAATTCTACTGTTCCAGGCAAAGTGCTCCCCAGGCACAATTGCAAAGTCTCTGCACACACCAGGAGCTTAGGGGTAGCTGGAACTCCTGACAGGCCGATCGCATTCAGCAAAAATATTTTGTCTTCTTCAGGTTGCGCCTGGCCCACTTCAGTAGCTTTCTTTAGTCACACAAACTTGGATTTAGTCCAAAATAATTCTCTTCTCTCCCTCTCAGGAGCAGCACACTGGCATGCAGGCCAAAAACTTAGCCTTTTCAGAATTCTCCCATGTGAATCCACTCAGAATAGCTGCTCAGAAACACTTCAGCTCCTTCTTGCTCAGCTTCCAGCTCAGTTCTAACTGAAAACTGCAAGCAACCCAGGACTTCCCCAAGCTCCAAAAGATTTGGTTGGCTGATTTGGCTGTCAATCAAAGCAGGAGCTCCCCCCCCTTCAGTTGCAAAAAAGGGGCAAAAACTCAAACCACAGTTCCTATAGATTTTGAATTCAGACAGCTCCTGTAGTCCAGCTACATTTTAGGTCCCACCAGTACTGTTTGGTCCAATTTGCAGTCCAGGACCAAGATAGTGGAGACAAACAAAACAGTACTTGCTACAAAGAAAGCAGGTTAGACAAACTACATTATCATTATCACTCTAAATGATTTTTCAGTAAATAGTTACATCTTTCAACAGAGCTCCCTCTCAGATTACTTAAGCTGCAATTAGGCAGCTCTTAAAGAGACAGTACACAGAGGCTATACAAGCTCTGGTAATCACATTTCAACTGCTAAAATGCAGGACACCAGCCTGGCAGTGAGCATTTAGGCAAACTCAAGGAAGACTTTTTGGGAACCCCCATTTGTAGGGTGGTTACACCCTTCCTTGCCTGGGAAAACTTGACGTCTGCGTCAAGTCTGTACCATCATAACATTGAAAATGCAACATATACAAGATATTTATACCATTAGCATGCTATACAAGTACTATCTGATTCATCAATTGGCAGAACTTGTCACTTTACTATATATTTCAATGTACTCCACTATATCATTTCCATTCTGACAATATATTATGCATATTTCACACAGGTAAATTGAACATTACTACACAGAATCATGTAATACCTTCTTATACTCTAAACAATGTAAGGGGGGGGCTTCCCTATCAGCTAACTTGGGGCTGGATGGGGCAGGGGCACCTTGCTGAGAGGGCAGAACAAGTAACCTGGAATGGGCCATCAAGCTCAATTTGGACAGTGAGCTCTGAGAGACATAAACACCTTTGTGGACTACATTGTGAGGCAAATCCACTGGCCTCCCGGGGGAATCGTAACTGAAGCGCACCACTGGCTTGACAGCTTGGCCAGTCTTTCTGGGGTGGACAACCACAGTCTCTGTACTTTCAGCAATGGTCAAGGAGCTTTCATCACTTGTGAGGGGTGCCTCTCCATGAAGGGGAATGTCCAAGCTGGGAGCACTGTCAGCCCCTTGCTCTGTAGTCTCTGTTTCTACAACACTTTGCTCATTTTGAAGACACTCTGGCACTGAAGGGGGGTTGTCAGCACTCTCATAGTGTTCCTCAAGTTCTGGCATGTCACCAGAAAGACTCATACCATCAGCCTCTCCTTCAGGCAAGTCATACAGTTCCACGATACAAAAGACTCAGTATCCTCAGGCGTGATACTTTGCCTTCACCTTCAGGGAGCATTGGCTCCAAGGATGATGCAGGCGTTGGGCAGTCAGAAGGCCTAGCTTCAGCCCCATAATTCAACATAGGATTTCCATGAAACAACTGACTCAGTTCATATGAGGGGTAATAGGCATTATCACACACGCTGTCATCCGAGTTAGACTGGCAGTCACTATCATTCTGGGCCTGCTGTGGGGGAAGTCTTAAATCGGTAACCATGGGGGCAGGCTGACTCTGTTTCTTTCTTGCAGCAGCACGAGTCACTGGTCCAGGGGAATCAATCTCGGTGGGTTCAGCCTCAAATATAACTTGACCAATAGGTAGCAAGTGGTTATGGTGCATGGTCTTGACAGCTATGGAGTTATTTTCTGGGCGCACTTTGTACACTGGCAAATCATCCAACTTTCCAACTATGACATGGGGAAGATGGTGCCATCGATCAGCAATTTTGTGTTTACCATGCAATCCTAAATTTCGCAACAACACACGGTCTCCAGGCCTAAGCTCTTGAGCCTTTACTTTTCTATCATGTCTTTCTTTGTTGGCTAGATTTCTTTTGACGGCCATTGTCTGGGCCAGTTAATAGGCATGGTTCAATTGAGCTTTCAATTTCTGTACATATTGCAGGTAATCTTCGGCTTGGACCCCATCAGGAGAAACCCTAAAACAGACATCAACAGGCAACCAGGCCTCTCTCCCGAACATGAGGTCGTAGGGAGAGAACCCGGTAGCATCATTCTTTGTGCAATTGTATGCGTGTACCAAGGTGCTAATCTGCTGGCTCCATTTATGCTCATCTTTTGGGTGGAGGGTGCCTAGCATGTCTAGTAGGGTGCGGTTAAAGCGTTCAGGTTGAGGATCCCCCTGCGGGTGATAAGGGATGGTTCTTGACTTTCGCACCCCCCATATAGAGAGAGAGAGAGAGAGAGAGAGAGCATTTCTTTGATTAGCCGACTCTCAAAGTCCCGGCCCTGATCAGAGTGAATTCATCGGGAGGCACCATAGTGGACAAAGAAATTTTCCACTAGCACCTTGGCCGTGGTAGATGCTTTTTTGATCTTTGGTGGGAAAAGCTTGTGCATACCATGTGAAATGGTCCGTAACCACTAACACATTGCCAGTGTTTCGCTGATCAGGCTCTAAATTCAAGAAGTCTATGCAGACTAGTTCCATCGGGGTGCTGGTAGTAATGTTGACAAGGGGGGGGCAGCCCTCTGAGGCAGGGCTTTTCTCTGCAGGCAGTGACTACAAGTCCTTACATGGTACTCAACATCGGTCCCCATCTTGGGCCAGTAGAATCAAGATCGTGCTAGGTCAAGGGTCCGGTCAATACCGAGGTGGCCCATATGATTGTGGAGGGACCTCAGTGCCAAATCTTTAAAGGCAGTGGGCAGGACCAATTGTTGCTTGTCTACTTGGCCACCCTAATCTACAGTCTCTTTATACAACAACTGATTGAGCAGCTTCAACCTGGGGCCTTCTTTAAACAATAAAGCGATTCTCAGATCAGAGGAATGCAACTTGGACACATCTTTTCCTGCACGAAGGGCGTCAAGTGCTGGCTGAATCATAGGATCTCAGGATTGAGCCCGTTGAATGCTGTCATTGTCAAACTGAGGTAGTGCACTAATATCTAGAGCAGAAAAGTGGTAATACGCAGTTGGTATGCAGGTATCAGAGGGGCCCAAGCAATCTGCTAAACAGTCCACTGTGTCCGTAGACATCTGTTCATTTCTATCAAACTTTTGGCACAGTTCTCGGATGTCAGATTCAGATAGTCTGACCCAGTCGCTCTTGGAAATGGGCCTCTGGCATAGGGTGTCAGCATCAAAATGATTCAGGCCTGGTCTGTATTCGACAGCATAATCATATGTTGACAATGCAAAAGCCACGGTGCCCGTGGGTCTAACCAACTGAAAGTCTTTACATAGGTCAGCGGGTTATTGTCAGTCCTCACCAATATTTTTGTCCCATAGAGGTAATCGTGAAACTGGTCAACAATGGCCCATTTTAATGCAAGGAACTCCAACTTGTGCACAGGGTAGTTTCGCTCTGATGGGGTCAAGCTCCTACTGGCAAATGCCGCTGGTCTCAAACCATCCTCATGGTCTTGATACAGTACAGCTCCTAGACCCTGCAGACTGGCGTCAGTATGTAGCACATAGGGTTTGATGGGATCAGCATAAGCGAGGATGGGGGCGTGGGTAAGCTGGTATATGACTTCGTGGAAAGCTGCTTCACAGTCAGGCATCAAACGGGATGGAAAAGTTCACCTGGGTGGAAATATGCTTTGGTTCTTTGATGGACCCTTTTTTGTATTTCCGATTGATAGGAGGGTAACCCTGGGTAAGATTCAAGAATGGCCGAATCACTTTGGAATAGTCCTTTATGAACTGGTGGTAGTAGCCACAGAATCCCAGGAAACATTGTAGTTCTTTCAAATTGTGGGACTGGGGCCAAGTAGTCAAGGCTTCAACTTTACTAGGATCAGTCTCTATCCCCTCTGTAGACACTATGTACCCAACATACTTCACAGAGGTTTGGAAAAACTGGCACTTGTCGATGGACAGCTTGAGGCCAAAATCTTCCAGTCGGTCTAGTACTTTGAACAGTCGACACTCATGTTCCTCTAGGGAGCTCTCAAACACAATGACATCGTCCAAGTACACCAGGCATTCCAGCAAATTCATGTCTCCCACCGCTCGTTCCATCAGTCGCTGGAAGGTGGCTCGGGCTCCCGATATCCCCTGTGGCATTCTCAGGAATTCATAGAACCCCAAAGGACAGATGAAGGCTGTCTTCTCATGGTCCTCTGGAGCCATCAGAATCTGGTAATATCCACTGCGAAGACCCAACACCGAGAACCATTTGCTCCCATTCAAACAATCCAGAGCATCTTGTATACGGGGCATGGTGTATTGATCGGGGGTGGTCCGACGATTCAGAGTTCAATAATCAAAACACATTCTCACAGAACCATTCTGCTTACGCACAACCACAATGGGAGAAGCAATGGGCTCCAGGATTCTTGTATCACACCAACCACGAGCATTTCCTGCAAGTGTCTTCTCACATCGTCTATGTCTGCAGGGGCTAGGCGTCGAGACCTCTCTCAAAACGGCCGTTCATCGTGCAGGCGTATGTGATACACTGCACCCTGGACACATTCCATTCCTTCAACGAAAACACTTGATCTCTCTGGGCAAGTTTCTGGCCAATTCTAGTCTTCCATTCAGCTGGCAATGGGGAGTCACCAAAATCAAACAAGTCGGGAGTCACTCTATCTGTCTTGCCAGGGTGCTTGTTGCTGGACAACACTGCAGTGTCTGTGCAGTGTACCGTAGCTAGGGTGCATCCTCTGTTCACCCGGATCTCCTGATCTGACACATTATGAATCTGGACCATCACTCCTCATGCATAGGCATGAGCACGAGCTGGCAAGATGCTGGGCTTAACCAATAATCCTTCCAGCAATTTTCCATCACCTGGCACGTCCAACATCAGTATTTTGTTCTTGACATCTTTGCTGAGGCAGACCTCCCCTTGAACTGTACACTTGTCATTAGGGGCCAGTACCAATGAATCAGGATCCTTCTTCCACATGACCCCTACCGGTTCATCCTGGTCCACTCCCTTGGGGTTCTGTTGCAAATCATAGGCCCTCTTGATCAGAGCGGGAATTCTTAGGGCCCTCCCAGTCCATCGCCCTTGTTTCTCATGACAGAGTTGTGCCAGTCTCCCAAACATATGGGCGTTGGTCCCAATTAACAGGGGAACCCCATCATACAGTCCAGTAGGGGGACACACTAAGGCCAGTGTCTCGACTTGCTCCTCTACACCAGTTACAGCTGAAGGAAATGACAACCAGAGGCGGACATATCCTAGGTAGGGATAAGACTTGTCACTCAGCCCCCACACATGTAGGCCTTCCAGGGATTGTAAGGGCACAGCAGATAACTTTTTGTCATACCAGTCCTTAAATACAATGGTCACTTGCGACCCACTGTCCAGCACAGCCGGAGTAGGAATACCATTCACAGCCACCATAGTCTCCATTGAAGGGCCCACTATTTTGGACCAGTCTGGAGAGACAGCAGCAGGGGCCTGGAGAGATGATTTAGCCACATAGGGATTTGAGTAACTACTTCTTGAACCCTCATTGCGGTCATTTTGGGTACTCCTTGTCCGCTGATTCGTTCTCCGAAGCTCTCCTTGAAGCCTGTATACAACTTTATCTAGGTCTTTTGTGGACCGGCATTCTCTGTTCATGTGCCCATCCTTCCCACAATTATGGCAAAATATGTTTTCTGGGACTTGGGGTGGCCGAGGCATCACACTGGGAGCTGGGGCGGTGGTACTACCAACTGAAAAATTGGTGCCATCTCTGTCTGCTGTGTGGTGAACATCTGGGGATATCTCGTCAATTCTCTTACTTCCATAGTCAAGGCATTGAGTTTCAAGCTGCTGTCAGCAGGAGATGCCTGGGTGGACACCCCCACCCCCATAGCAGATGCAGTTGGATAAGGGTCGGTGCCTGTACTTGCAGGAGCGGTCTTCATAAAGAGACTGTTTTTTGTTTCCCTGCACTCCCTCAGCAGTTCATCCCATGGTGGCACACCCTCATTGGTCTCCACTTCAGAAGGGCCTTCTGATGCCGTGATCACTTGGGCTGCGCTCACCCTAGAATTACAATCCCCCTCTTCATCTTCAACCTCCCGGAGTTCTTTTATCAAGTCACAATAGTCCGGTGGGTTACCCCTTCTATCTGGGAGCCTTAATTGAAGAAGCTGCAATTTAGAATGTTTTGCATGTTGCTGTATGTGCCCCAACCTCACATGGTTTAAGTCACTGGTGGCTACCCCACCTTTTCAGTAAGCCTTTTGTAGCACTCTTTCCAGATGAGTAACATATGCAGACAAACTTTCCCCTGGCCATTGTTTTGTACCTTGAAATTTCCACATCAAGTTCTCCCCTGACTCAATGCTCCCAAAATTGCCTTCGAGTGCAGATAGGTACTTCTGGGCAGATGCATCAGGGTTTGTGGACCTCAGAAATTTAATTGCCTCTAGGGTGGGACCCCTCAAACGTTCTATGATCCTTTTCTGTTTCTCAGCCTCCGCACACTGCCATTCAGTTACCAAAGGGGCAACACAATCTATCCAGGTCTCACAATCATCCTCCCCTTGGGGGGTGGGGAAGGTGCCAGAAAAGATTCTCAACCTTCAGTAGGAGTCATGACTAATGGTGGGTACAGACATAGGAGCCAGTATTGGCACGAGCACAGAAGGAGGGGCAATAACGGGTGCTGGAGCAGGAGGGGGCATTGGAGGAACACCCCCAAGTGGCAAGAATAGCTTCTCTATGTCCTCCACAGTTTTCTCTTCCTCCAGGGACAACCTAGCAAATTTCTCCTCAAAAGTCTCAGATAGTGGGGGGGGGCTCATTCTCCCCCGGGTCTTTACTCTCTTTAGTTATCACTCTCCAGGCAGTGAGGGCTCCTTCGGGGGTGATAGTCTGTGGCACTTTGGAACTGTCTACTGGGTCCTTACACTCTACTAGCGCCATGAAAGTTTGTGTTAGCAGATTAGCCTGTCGACCCACCACCACAGGGTTTTGTAAACATTCAGCCTTGGAAAGTACTCCCTCTACAGTGTCCTTATTGGTACCCAGGGGAATATCCAGGGTAAGTATAGCATTTTGGGGGTCGATCTCCCGCCCAGTACATCACCCCACCAACTGGTGTACAGCCACTTCTGTTGGGGTAGCCATTTATGTTTGACAATAAATTGTAGTTTTGGCCACTAGAAGACACAAAATCCCAGTGGTGAGCCTCCGAGATGTAACCCCTAGGTAACGCTATCCCAAGGGCTACTACCCCTGCCTGCTTGGCTAGTAGGTTAAGGGGCCTGAGTTCTGAAACAGGTGCCTCCACCTGTAGGCCGGGGTTGGTAGTGGTCAAGCTAACCTGGGAACAGCCCTCCGGGACACTGTAACCCCCCCCCTTTCCCCTCTAGTGGCCTAAACACTGTACAATAATCACTTTCACAATACCCCTGGTGCACCACACAAGTACCCACACTGTTTGCACTTACCACCAGGGCTGGTTCCACTGGCTCAACCCTGGGGAACCCCTATAAAACAAGGTTAAGCACAGCAAATAGCAACAGTACAGTACTTTGAGCACAAACTGGAACCACGGTCAGATTACATGCAGAAAAAGTTAGATCTGATTTATTCAGGGGGACTTGAACAAGGGAGGGACAAAATCAGGTTAATTAGCTTAAAGGTTATATCAATCAAGCAGTTATGCATGCTCTTTGAGTCCTCCCACACAGTCCACCTCTGGGTACCCAGGTAGAGAAGAGATGGGCTAGCCAGGACAGTTGCCCAGGGTTGCAGCTGGTTGGGGAACTGTGATGGAAAACACAGCATGCACAGTACACAATATTTGTAATCCAGAGCCAGGGGGCTCAGTTCGTAAAGGAAACAAAACAACAAGACAATCAGATGACACACTCAGATTAAGCTGTTGTGGTAGGGAGCTACCCTGATATTTACTCACGATTCCCAAGACTGGACACAGGCTGGACGAAAATTGAGACTGCAGGTGGTTGATCTGGAATGCCAGGAGAAGCAGGGCCCACACAAGTCGCAGAGGCGTCGTTCCTGTTCAAGCGTGGGGCAGGGGGGCTGATCCCCAGGCAGGTCTCTCCTCGATGGCTTCTCTGTGCAGTGGGTAGTCTGGTTGGGCCAGTCTGGCAAAGCCCAGATCGCATGGAGACAAGTTCGAAATCAGTCCATTTTGCGCTGGATACACCTTCCAGCAAGCAGAACAAACTAACTCTCAACCCACTAGCAGCTCATAGCACATTTACATGTACAGGAATTCTACTGTGCCAGGCAAAGCACTCCCCGGGCACAATTGCAAAGTCTCTGGACACACCAGGAGCTTAGGGGTAGCTGGAACGCCTGACAGGCCGATCGCATTCAGCAAAAATATTTGGTCTTCTTCAGGTAGAGCCTGGCCCACTTCAGCAGCTTACTTTAGTCACACAAACTTGGATTTAGTCCAAAATAATTCTCTTCTCTTCTCTCCCTTGCAGGAGCAGCACACCGGCATGCAGGCCAAAAACTTAGCATTTTCAGAGTTCTCCTTTGCAAATCGACTCAGGATAGCTGCTCAGAAACACTTCAGCTCCTTCTCGCTCAGCTTCCAGCTCAGTTCTAACTGAAAACTGCAAGCAGCCCGGGACTTCCCCAAGATCCAAAAGATTTGGCTGGCTGATTTGGCTGTCAGTCAAAGCAAGAGCTCCCCCTTCAGTTGCAAAAAAGGCGCAAAAACTCAAACCACAGTTCCTATAGATTTTGAATTCAGATAGCTCCTGTAGTCCAGCTACATTTTAGGTCCCACCAGTACTGTTTGGTCCAATTTGCAGTCCAGGACCAAGATAGTGGAGACAAACAAAACAATCCTTGCTACAAAGAAAGCAGGTTAGACAAACTACATTATCATTATCACTCTAAATGATTTTCAGCAAATAGTTACATCTTTCAACAGAGCTCCCTCTCAGATTACTTAAGCTGCAATTAGGCAGCTCTTAAAGAGACAGTACACAGAGACTATACAAGCTCTGGTAATCACATTTCAACTGCTAAAATGCAGGACACCAGCCTGGCAGTGAGCATTTAGGCAAACTCAAGGAAGACTTTTTGGGAACCCCCATTTGTAGGGGTTACATATAGGTATGACCTGATGAGAGAGATCCCCAAAGAAGATAGAACAGTTATGTAAGAACTTACCATTGCAGTAGATCTTTAAGGGAATCTCTTTCATCAGGCCATGCCAACCCAGCCTTCATCCTTACATCTATGTCTTGTTATTGTCTTTTATTGCTCCAGCCCTTCTTTCTGTATAGCTGGGCACCTATTCTCACTCCTCAGCTACTTTGGGGATGTTTTGCTCTCCTGGTCTCTATGGGAAAAGACCTAGGAGGGAGCGGGGCTGCACATGCTTATATAGTGTAGATGATGTCGACTTGCGATGTAAGCATGGCTGGCCCCTCGGCAGACTGCTTGAGAGAGTTTCTGTGAGATCCTAGTGCCTGAGAGCAAAGTTCTATAGCTGTGACCCAATGAAAGAGATTCCTTCGAAGATCTACTGTTACGGTAAGTTCTTTCATAACTGTTTTTTAACAGTGCCCCCACATAGTCTGGAAACCCATGGAAACCTCTTCTAAAGAGACCCACCAAGATAAAAATGCACGCACCTGCACCATCTGTATAGGTGCCTTGCCACCAAAGGTTCTCAATAAGAATACTATCCCCAAGATGTGTTTTATGATTCAAAAGTTACTTTACTCATAAAATTCTGAATACTGGGTCCCAAGGACTTCACAGTTGTTTTGCACCGCCCACACTCTGCCTCCACACTCACAGATATGATGATGAGATGCCAGTGAGAGCGCGAGGGCGTGTTCCATTATATTCAATGGGTAGCAATTTTTGAATCTTTTTTTTTGGTAATATAATGTCCACTTGGCAATGAAGCGTGGGCGCGGTCAGACTAACAAGGCCCTTGTTAGCTGACGGTGCCTATGTTTAATACTAGCGACATATAAAAAAAGATCGAAAAATCACCACCCATTGAATATAATGGAGCGCACCCCTGCGCTCTCACTGGCATCTCGTCATTACGTCTGTGAGTGTGGGGCGGAGCATTGGCGGCAGAAAAAAAACGGGAAGTCCTTGGGACACGGTATTCAGAATTTTATGAGTAAAATAACTTTTGAATCATAAAGCACATCTCAGGGATAGTATTCTTATCGAGAAACTTTGGTGGCAAGGCACCTATATCGATGGTGCAGGTCCTCATTCTGGTGAGTATCTTTAAATTAGGCATTGAGCTTATCTGTAGCTAGCAGCAATCCAGAGATAGTGATAACTAAATCTGCCCTGTATTGCTATTACATGGCCACCATTTTTATTAGAACTTGTGGTGTCACTGAGGGTGAAGGTGTGCTTGACTACAATGTGGTTAGGCATAGCTTCACCCTCAGTAACATCATAAGGTTCTAAAAATGATGGCAGTGTAGTATCAATACTACCTCAAAATAGCTTTTCATGCAAGCAATAACACACAACGAGGTGTGGGTTACGTGCTGATAAGAGCACACCTAGGGGTGTACTAAGGCACGAGGCACTTGCACCGAGTGTCTTATGCCCCTGGGTGTGCTCTTATCATCATGTAATCCCCACCTTGGAGTGTGCTATTGTGCTTATAAAATGGGCCCCTGTAGTAGTTATTTAATGGGTAAAAAGAAAAAAATATAAAGAAGTCAAAAATATGAAAAAAGATGGTTTTAATACTTCAAATAGAAAAATAGTCCCCATATTAAGTCACTTTAAAAAGTGTTTCATTTGCATTTCTTAGGTTATTTTTCACTGTTTTCATTAGCATAGATTTGCTTATGTTTTAATGGAGAGAGCTGTCCTTTCCATGAGAGCCAGCATGTGTTTTGAATCGGAGGTGCCACCGTGTTTGCTTAAGCTGCTGCATGTCTACCACCCTCCCCCGAGTCTCCAATCCCTGTGTGAGAAATAAAGAATGGGAGAAATAAAGAACTCATATTTTATTTCATTTTTACAGTACTTTTCTTTTGAAGATAGGTAGTGAAGTCGCAGATTTGAAAGCGGTGTCACGAGCGAGCGTGGTCTTTGCTTTGTGTTTTTATTATTTAAATGGAGAGAGTTGTGCTTTCAATGAGAGCCAGCATGTGTTTTGACTCAGAGGTGCTATCGTTGCTGCATCTCTGTGCCCCAGTCCCCATAGCCAGAGTGAGAAATACTATTTCATTGTTATAGTGTTTTTTTTTTTTACAAATATAGGAAGAAATCGCCAACTTGTTAGTGGTATCAGGAGTGAACATGTTGTTTGCTGGCGGCTGCAAATGAGCGTGTCTGTTAGCAGATGCCATAGACAACAGTTTGCTGCTTTTTTTAAACCACAGTGGAGAGCGTGGAAAAATGAAAGTTTTGTTTTACGGGGAGAGGTATTCTGGTACTCGCATTATTTTTGCCTTGTCGAGCTGTGATTTACTGAACATGATGGATCCGTAGCTTGTTTGAAAGAGGCAGCACGCGCTTAGCTGACAGGCTGCCGTTTCCCCGCTGTGAGCTGTGCCAGCCTGTGTTTTTGTTTAGGGTTGGCACAGCTCACTGATTTTCTGCTGTACTGGGGCTCAGGAGTGGAGAGTAGTGCCGGTTGGCTACAATATCTTCTGATAAATACATGGCTCAGAAGATGTTGTAGCCAATCAGGTTACAGGATTTCTTGAGCCCATTTTATGAAGGATTTTAATGCATGCCCCAGGGGCGTGATAAGGCATGCGGCCAAAGGCCAAGTGTCCTTACGCCTCTGGGAAGTTCATTAAAATCCTTCAGTGTACATCCTGAAGTGGCTTATCACACTTATAAAATGGGCCACTATCATAAAAGAATTAGTTTGATTTACTCTGATAGGGATTAACACGTATTTACTATTTTCAAAAGAGTGTACAATATATTACCTCTACAACACCTACAATCTGAAAAAAGTAGTCCCTATTAATTAATAAAATAGCATATCTCAGCAATAGGTTAACTAGTACAGTACTTTGCAGTAAAAGTATTTATTAGTAGAGTTGGTTGAAAATAAATATTTTCTCTGTAACATGTAAATTATCATATACATGCACTGTAACATGTAAATTTGTAAAACACAGGTAGTGTTTAAAACTTAATTTTCATTTCACTGTAGTTATATACTTTCATTGATGGCAACCTTCTCTTTATTTTTGTTTTTTACTTATGTGTTGTGATCTAGTACATAAAAGGAAAAAAGCTATAGGATTGAGGTGAAAGGTTAGTAAGAAAAAAAAACATTAAACCTGTCAAGTTGCCTTTCGTTTTGGTGGTGGTGGTGGGTGGGTGGGTAGATTTCACTTGAAAACACCTATATATAATTAAAATGTACATGCCTTTATAAACATCAGCAATGTATTTGAGCCGTTTGGATCTGCTTCTGCCCATGTAACTGTGTTTTCCCACCTTTTCTCCTTGTTTATAAAGTATTACTATATTGCTTACTTTCTTCATCCTGTTTTTTTTCTGTTTTTCCCCACATTCAAGACATAGAATGTTTATCATGGAATGTTTACCATGGAATACAGGGATTCAAAATTCTGCTCAGTTCCACTGGTAGAATGTTACTTTCCTAACATACTGTAGACACAAACAACAAAGGCCTGTTTTAGAGCCAGAGACTCAATTATCTCACTGCCAGGGCAAGCAGAAGAGATTTCACTGATGAGCAGGTAAAGATAGAAGGGTGATCTTTCACAGTCAGTAAAGAAACATTTGTAATGAAACTAAACAATACTTAATGTTTCTAATTTGTTTATGTGGGTAAGGAGAGTGTGATGATCAGGTAAACAACATTTTATTGATTTGTTTTATTTTTTATTTAAGGTAGTATTATTTTTTAGGGCCCAGTTGAAGGTTTTTACAGTGTAAAGGTAGCAGCCATGTTTGTGATGCGAGATCAGTTCTGGTGGCAGGAGGACTGATAGAAGATAGTTCTGGTTGTAGGAGGACTGATTTGCTCATTGTGTGATGTGGCTTAGGACCAGTATGACTGTGCGTATATAGAGATTTAATGTACAGTCAGCTGATGTCTCTTGGCCAATGAGATTTCTAGATTTTTTGTTGCCATTTCATAAGAGCATTTAAACTATGATGGGCACTGTTCATAAATATTCCCATTTAATTCTAATGTGTGCTTTTGACAGTAAAAACGAATGAAACATGTAATCATCTCTGAAAGAAAGTTTGTATCTATGTAAGTCCTGGTAAATCTATTGTCATTGGATAGTTTGACACCTTTCATTGAACATCTGATGAAGGGACCCGTGTTACCCTAAAAGCTTGTACACTAACATGTATCCTGGAGAGATACAGTACTTCTGTTTAGTCTTCACGGTGGAAGGGGAAGGGGATGAATCACATAAAGTCAGCAGAAACACTGAGGAGGAAGACAGAGACAAGTCCAGTTACAGAGGTAAAAGTACTGGAAGTGGACAAATATAGAAAACCAGATGGGGTATGCCCAAGGGTGTTGAGGGAGCGCAGTGAGATACTAGCTGCACCTCTGACAGCCCTATTCTATAACTCACTGGAAACAGGAGTGGTTTCATAGGACTGGAGGAGGGCAGATGTAGTAATGCTTCATAAAAGAGGTAGGAGGGAGGAAGCTGGAAACTATAGGCCAGTCAGTCTGACATCAGTGGTGGTGAAGTTAATAGACTCGCTTTTGAAGGGAAGGATTATGGAGTATCTTGAATGGAGCAGGTTACAAGACCCGAGGCAGCATAGATTCACGGGGGGAGAAAGGTCAGATGAACCTGATAGACTTCTTCTACTGAGTAACCACGGAAACAGATCAGGGTGGGGCAATGGACATGGCCTACTTAGACTTCAGCAAGGCCTTTGACACTGTACCACATAGAAGTCTCATTAGGAAACTGGGCAGTTTGGGGTTGTGTTCTAGGGTGGTAAACTGGGTTTGAAATTGGTTGATAGATAGGCAACAGAGGGTGGTAGTAAATGAAACTCACTCGGGGGAAGGGAGCATGACCAGCAAGGTACTGAAGGGCTCATTACTGGGCCCAGTTTTCTTTAATGTATTTGTAAGTGACTTTGCAGAAGTACTAAAAGGAAAGGTGTGCATCTTTGCAGATGACACCAAAATGTGCAATGATTTGGACATCACAGAAGGGGTGGAGAGAATGTGCAGAGGCCTGATAAAACTTGAGTGGTCAAAGGTATAGCAACTGGGTTACAGTACGTAAAAGTGCAAAATCATGTGCCTAGAGCACAGAAACCCAGAGGCAGAGTATAAAATAAGGAAAGAGTTAAAGATAGTCACCAAACAGGAAAGAGACCCGGGAATAATCATATCTGATCACCTTAAGGTGGTGTGGCAATGCAACAAGGCAACATGTAGAGTCATCGGGATGTCAGATACTGGGATGCAAAGGGAGGAGTATTACCTGCAGAAGGGGAGAGGTGATGTTGCCACTGTGTAGAGCATTGGTGAGACCCCAGCTGGAGTACTGTGTCCAGCTCTGGAGATCATTTCCCAAGAAGGACATAGACAGGGTGGAGGCTGTCCTGAGGAGGGCAACTAAAATGGTATAGGGGCTTCATTCAAAGTTCTATAATGAAAGACTACCAGAATCTCAATATATATATATATATATATATATACATATATATATATATATATATATATATATTGGAGGAGAGGAGGGAGAAGGGGGTTATGATAGAGGCCTATAAATACCTCTCTGGGTTGAACAAGGTACAGGAGGGAACATTTTTCAGAGGAGAAGATGCACGAGAATGAGGGGACATGCAATGAAACTTGAAGGGAGAAAATTTAGGAGGGATGTGAGAAAGTACTTGTTCACTGAAAGAGTGATGGGTGCCTGGAACAGTCTTCCAACAGAGGTAGTGGGGTAAAAAATAGTTGTGGGCTTCAAGCATGCATGGGATGGGCACAAGATAATCTTAGTTGGGAAGGGGGGGATTTAGCTGGAGATCAGGTAGGGTTGGCAGGGAAAAAAAGGGCATACTGTGTGGACCTGCCAGTCCTTATCTGCTGACCAATTCTGTGTTTTTAAGACAGGTGAATGGTGAGAGGGAGGCTCTTCCATGTTGTTGGAAGGCAGACAGAGGAAGTAGACTGACCTGCTACAGATTTACTGTAAGGGATATGAAATGAACAAGCAGCAGATGAATGGAGGGAGTAGGAGGAGTTGAGGGGTGGCAAGGTTAAGGAGAGATAAGTGGAAAATGTGGCATGCCAGTATTTGGCCATGAATTCAAGGAGGAACAGTGTGAGTGATGCTGACCCTCAAGGGAGAGGAAGAGAGATTAGCATATACAGAACAGTGATGGGTGAGTGATGGAGCACTACAGGCAAAGTGACAGAAGGAATGAAAAGGTGGGTCAGGCATGGCAAGTGTAGACTTTGAGGCAGCACTATAGTCATAGTCAAACACAGGCAAAACCATCTTAAGGATGCTTTCTCAGCGGACCGGGAGAAGATGACAGGATTTGTTTTTGGAACAGCATACTGAGCTTAGAGCAGTTTCCGGTGCTTGGTATTACTGTGGATGGAAAGCTGAGATTCTGTTCCAGCTACACCCCATACTACTTGAAATGAGATACTTGTTCAAGCAGTTAGCCATCCAGAATTTTGACGACAGGCATACTGTGCAGCCCAACTAATCTCTGTCTTGTGCTAAATGTGAGTGAGACAACTTTTCTTGCATTTAATGACAGTAATGTCTCTGTAAATGTGTTTGGTAGAGCAATGTCCAGTAAATGTATTTCCTAACTCTATGTGACAACAGAGAACTTTCTGTTCTAGGCTATTTTGCTTGGATCACTGGGCTACTGTGGTGATGGAAAAATTCAAGTGGCAAGTGGAGAACAGTGTGATGACAGTAATCAGGACACATCTGATGCTTGCATTGGTATGTTAGTGCTTGTTCCTTGACATCTGGAATGTCAGAAATTTAAAGCTGCATGGCTGCAAGTGAATTCAAAGTAGCAGTCCTGTTACCATTGCTTTAAACACAAAGGTCTGTATGGAGGGGTTGTGGGATAACAAATGAACCAGACACTGAACTTTACGTTCAACACACAATCTCTGTTTGATGTTTATTCAAAATGCAGTAGATTACCTTCAGCAATGGTATATCCCTTCTTCAGTTTGTAGCAACAGATTATGCAAATCTTTCCTCTACACTTAGCCAATGCCTACTGACTCGCTGATCTGTGATCTAAACTTTTCAGTGAAAACCCTTTATCCCTATGGTTGCCTTGTTTGCTTGGGTGGTGGGGGCTCAAAAGAAAAAACACGCTAAAGACAAAGAATCTCAGTGCAGAAACACTGAAACATGGGTTACCCCAAAGGGCATTGACAATAAGCTATGTTTCAAAGAAACACATCAGACATACTTTCATAATGCAAAGCATCATTGGATATATGCAAATCACCATGACATTTCAGACTTATTCCGTTTACAGCAATGTACGTGCACTTTAAATAGCACAACTAACTTAATTTTTATCATAAAGTCCACTAGTAACTTTTTACCTTTATCAAAAACACCTAGTGCTATGGTATTTTGAACATTTACAGGTTTTATACACATAAGGTATATATATTAAAGTATTTTATGACATAGTGCCATTGCATACTAAATCCAACAATGAGGAACACAGCCTGTTGTTTTATATCAGCTTGGAGGTTACCACAATAACCTCCCTGTACAAGGACATAGAAACATAGACTTTGATGGCAGATAAGGACCGCTTGGCCCATCTAGTCTGCCCATTTCCCTACCTACAAGATAAGCCGCACATCCTAGTTAACCAACAGCCTATTTCTTCCTACCCCTACAAGAATTGCTTTATGTCTGTCCCATGCATTCTTGAATTCTCCCACAGTTTTAGACCCCACAACCTCCTCAGGAAGGCTGTTCCGTGCATCCACTACCCTCTCTGTGAAAAAATACTTCCTCACATTGCCCTGAACCGCCCCCATCTTTAAATTGTGTCCCCTTGTTCTTGCACGTCTCTTTTTCTGAAAGATGCTACACTCTTGGACTTTGTTGATTCCACTGAGGTACTTAAAAGTTTCTATCATGTCCCCCCTTCTTTCCTCAAGGGTATACATATTAAGCTCCTTTAGTCTCTCCTCGTATGGCTTCTCTTGCAGACCCTGCACCATTTTAGTTGCTCTCCTCTGGACTGCCTCTATCCTGACTATGTCATTGCAGAGATGGGGTCTCCAGAACTGGATGCAGTACTCCAGATGGGGTCTCACCAACTGTCTGTACAGAGGGATTACAACTTCCTGTTTTGTGCTGGTGATGCCTTTCCCTATGCATTCCAGTATACCCCCAGCCCTGCCTACTGCCTTCTCACGTTGCTTGCTAACCTTAAGGTCATCTGATATGATTATTCCCAGGTCCCTTTCCTTATTTATTGTTGTTACTACCTCCCCCCATTGTGTAATCTTCCCCTGGGTTCTTGTTTCCCATGTGCATTATTTTGAGCTTCTTTGCATTGAATCCTAGCTGCCATACTTCTGACCATTCCTCCAACCTTGCCAAGTCCCTTCTCATCCTTTCCACGACTCCTTGTGTATCAACCCTGTTGCAGATCTTTGTGTCATCTGCAAAGAGGCATACTTTTCCTTCCAGTCCTCTGCAATGTCACTTATAAAGACATTAAAAGGACTTGACCCAGTACTGAACCATGCGGTACCCACTAGTAACCCCTCTTTCTTCAGAGTGGACTCCATTTACAATTACCTTCTGTGTCCTGCTGTCCAGCCAATGTTTTACACAGGCTACCACCCTGGGACCCACTCCCAGGCTGGTTAATTTGACTATTAATCTTTTGTGTGGGACTGTGTCAAATGCCTTGCTGAAGTCTAGATAGGCCATGTCCACAGCCCCTCCCTGGTCTACTACTTTGGTCACCCAGTCAAAGAAATCTATTAGATTTCGTCTGACATGACCTTCCGCTGTGAACCTATGCTGCCTTGGGTCCTGTACCCCACTGGCCTCTAGGTACTCAACAATTCTTTCCTTCAGAGTGACTCCATCACTTTTCCTACCACAGAGGTCAAACTGACAGGTCTGTAGTTTCCTGCCTCTGTCTTGGTCCCACTTTTGTGAAGGGGAATCACATCCGCCTTCCTCCAGTCCTCGGGTACCACACCATCCTCCCATGATTTATTAAAAAGAGTAGCCAGTGGTTTTACTAGTTCTCCCCTTAATTCTTTTAGAATTCTGGGGTGTATTCCATCAGGCCCCATTGCTTTGTCCACCTTCAGTTTTAGGAGTTCTTGCAGAACCCTTTCTTCTTTCTTCTGTGAAAGGACTGGGATCGACCCCCCTATCAAGAGTGCTTCTGTTAATTGGATTAGGCACTTCCCCCTCCTCTTTTGTGAATACTGAGCAGAAATATTCATTCAGTATCCCTGCTTTTTCACTGTTCCCCTCTGCCCACCCACAGTTCATTCTATTCAGCTTCACTATCCCTCCCTTTGTCTTTCTACGCTCTCTGATGTACCTATAAAAAGTTTGATCCCCTTTCTTAACCGAGTCGGCTATCTTTTCTTCAGTTTGGGCCTTTGCTATTCTGACTTCCCTCCCTGCTTCCTTCTGCCTTAACTGGTACAGCTCTCTGTCCTGCTCCTTCTGTGTTTCCTTATACTTCCAGAATGCTATCTTTTTCTCCATGACTTTCCCAGCCACCTCTTCTGAGAACCATAGTGGCTTTTTCTTTCATTTTGATTTGTTTATTTGCTTCACACAAAGGCTTGTTGCCTCTGTGATGGCAGTTTGATGATTCCCATTTTGCTCCACCCTTCCTTCTAGCCTGTTTGCTAGTGCTTTTCTGAGGCACTCTACATCTTGCAAAGTCAGCCCTCCTGAAGTTCAGAACCCTCACTTTTGTATGGCTTGACTCTGTAGCTGAGTTAACGTGAACCACACTGTTTGATGGTCACTTGTTCCCAGATGGCAACCCACTTCTAGATCTGAGATCCTCTCACTGCCCCTATTTGAGAGTACAAGGTCTAAGATTGCTTCCTCACGAGTGGGTTCTGAAACTAGCTGTCTGAGGCCTACCACCTGTAGGGCATCGAGAATGGCCCTGCTCTTGGATGTGGCTGCAGCAAATGTGCTCCAGTTAACATCTGGCAGATTCAGGTCTCCCATGAACAGTACCTCCCCTTTCTCTGCCGTCCTAAGAATGCCTTCTATCATATCCTTGTCCATTCCTTCCCCCTGACATGGGGTCTGTACACAACCTCTGTGCAGATTGTGGTGCCCTTTCCAGTCTCCAAGGTGACCCACAGTGCCTCCTCTCCTCTGTGTTTACTCTTTTGTTCAGTTGCTTTTATCCCTTCCTTTACGTAGAGAGAGCTGCTCTTCCCCCTCTTCTCCCCTGCCTGTCTCTCCTGTAGGTTATGTACCCTGGTGTGTTAACATCTCAGTCATGGATCTGAGAGGGAAAAGGTAAATTTAAAGAGGACACTATAGCATAGTCAAGAAAGGGAAGGGGATGCCCATAGGTGGCCAACCTTATGGACTAGAAATTGTAAAGAATAGAATAGGCTAAGAAATAGAAGAACTGTTGCAACAGACTTAAGAAAAGGTCGGTCCTCAAGAGTGGCAGGAGCTCCCTGTCACAGTCTGGAAGTGGCATGCTTCTAAATTCTAGTCACTGCTTTCAGACAACTGGATGTCTCATTTGTTATTCTAAGTGAGTCGGCTTTAGAAATCATAAACTACGGCTTTGTGTTCAGATTCAATCAGCCTCATCCATTTGTTGTCATATCCAATATAAGACTCTTGCAGAAAGTAGGGATCAGGTGAAAAAGTCAGGAGTAGAATAACAAGGAGAAGCTGATTTGCTTGCATGGCATTCATTGCAAATGGTGCGGTTAATGATTGTTACTTTTATTACCCTTTACCACTATTGAAAAAAAAACTAGAAATCGTGTCCACACAAAAGGCAGGCTTCAGGTTATTATCAAACTGCTGAAGGATTTGTTTCTAACTACAAAATCTTTTTAAAAGGATGGCTGAAAATATTCACACCACTGCCTACCTTTAATTTGTAGCTAAACTATTATTCAGATTTCATATATAGAAGTGCATCAGGCATGATCATACAGAGACTGGCATCACCATGCCTACTTTTATTTATTTATTTTTAATGTGTGGTCCACTCCAGACTTTCTTCCGGATAACCCTTCTTTTTCGTATACCTTGTACTAATGGAAACTTCTGTTAGCATGTGGTGCCCCTCCCCCCCATGCCCTAAAATAATTCTGCAACCCTGGTATAGGAGGGATAATGTTCCAGTTTGAAGAAGTAACAGTCTGTTTGTTTTTCCTTGCACACTGGATGGTCATGTCTTTAAGGAACATATCCTAAAACAAACCACTAGTCCATGTGGTTGAGTCTGAAACTTAAGTCAGTGGTCTATGTGAAATATTTTTGGGGAAAACTGTTACTTAATTGGTTTTTAACAACTGCAAAAATATATTGTTGCAACTTATGAAATTGACTGTGTACTTTGGTGAGAGAATAAATCAATCTCCTTTCTCATTAAGGGGCCAGTCAAACCAGTGGAAGGCCACAAAAAGCTGCAAAGGGCCCCTTTTGAGCATAATGTACACCTGCAGGACACTCCATGGCATCCACTTAAAAAGATGTGTGCACCCTCTGCACTCCATCCCGAGCCACTCCTAGAGTTATGTGGGCAGAGGGAAAAGGTGTGCATGTGTCCAGTGTACAGTCTGAGTTCCACATGGCGTAGGGCTGGTAGAGGGGGTAGAGCTTATGCAGCTGTAAGAGTTGTATTAGCAGCTATGCAACCCCTCCCCCTACATGGCTACAGTGTATTTCACTAAACCCAATTGTCCCCCCTTCTACCAGTCCACATAGCCTTCATGGTGGGCTGGGACCATACCGGCAGGAGATGGGGACATTTTGAATGTGTGTCTTCTTCCAAGAGGGACACGGCAGTCTTTAGATGACTGCCATATCCCACCAGCCCCTGCTCAGTGTAGAGTCCTGAATCAACTGGTGGGCGACTCAGGCATCTGATTAGATGCTCGGTGTCTGGCATGGCTCTGCCCCACCCACCCACCACCAACCACTGCTCCCAGGCAAAGCTCCACACTAGCAGAGCACAGCAGGCAGGGGCAATGGATGGCATCTGATGTAGATGGGCACTAGACTGCAGTACACTGCAGCTAGGATATGCGCAAATCAAACATGTCCCAGTCAGCTTAGTGAATCGGCCCCTTGGTGTGAGGCCTCTGTTGTGCACTTTTTATTACATCAAGTTGTATGGGTGAGTTTTTTTGTTTGGAGTGGGGAACTGAGTCCTAGAAATGACCCAAAATAGTAACACACATAGTATCATAGTAACTGAAGGTCAGAAGGAACTGTAGATCCATCATACCCCCCCACCACACACACGTACACTTTATAAGCAGGGATGACGTAGTACATAGTACATACACTAATTTGCAGGGATTTCCTACCCAGTCTACTACCCAGAGTGCACTGTTATTCCCTTAAGTTTGACAGGCCTGCAGCCTTACCACCTTGGTGCCTAATCCTATCAGATCTCAGAATCTAAGCAGGGTTGGACCACGTTTGTAGTCAGATGGTAGACCTCCAGTAGACACCAGGTGCTACAGGAAGTGGTGCTGGTAGCTTTACAGGGAGGCAGTCTCCCTTCAGTTATAAGTAACCATACTGATGACCCAGCATGGTGTTGGGGGGGGACAGACACACTGTGCTGTCATTAGGTGCCGTCTTCTAGATGAGATGTTAAACCAAGGTCCCATCTGTCTGTTCTGGTGGTTGTCCAGGTGGGTATTAAAGATCCAATGGCACTTTTTTGAAAAGAGATGGGGAACTTCTGCAGTATCTTTGCCAGATTTCTCGAATTCACAAATCCTTCAACAGAGTAATCAGGCTCAACATCAATCAGTACTTCCAGTATTCTTAATGCTGTATTTCTTAGCCCTCCTTTCCACATCAAAAAATAAAAAAAGAATAATCAGAATTTGTCCACACTTCTACGTCCACCTTCTCCACTAGTAGGTTGTTCCACAGGTTCACCAGCGTCTAGAAGTATCACCTCCAAATTTTACCCCTGAATTTACCACCTCTGAAAGAGTGCCTCCGTATAATACATCTGAATTTACTGCTTCAAGGCTTGGCCCTGCATCCTGCTGGTGGACACCAGATGAAGCCTATCTGTCTGTTCAGTCTTGTCAATACTGTTAAGTAGACAGAAATCTAAAATCATGTCCCTTCTCAGCCTCCTCTTTTGCAGGGTAAACAAGTTAAGGGACAACAGATTCTCCCCATAGCTGTTGTCCTCTCTACTCCTATCCATTTTGGTGGCCCTGCAGTGGACTCTCTCAACTGCCTCAATGTCCTTTTTGTGTTGAGGAGCTCGGACATGCACACAGTACTTGGAGGGTCTAACTGAGGCTTTTTATAGTAGCAGGATTTCTTACGCCACACTGCTGGTTATCCCCAGTTTGAGACACCCCAGAATTCTGCCATCTCTTTTAACAGCAGCTTTGTACTGCTCATGATGCTTCAGCTCCTTATCTGTTATCACCCCCAGATCCTTGTCCTTTTCTGCTGTCTTGGGTGGGGCACCTAAGCAGTGTGTAATTCTAACCTCTGTTTGTCACAAACACACTCCAGGGGTCAGGCCCTCTGCTCCCACAGTGCCTAACCTCGAAGTGCAATATGTGAACAGAAGACAAACAGGGTAACCCTCCTATCCGTTTAGGGTCCGAACAACTAACCTTCTTGAGTCCTGGGCCAAATATGAACCCTTTATCACTAGCATGCCCAGGTAACAGGTCCAAATATCACACCCTCTTCAGGGAAATGCAGTGCAATACTTAACCCAGAGGGCACACAAGCTGGTTCACAGTCCCCCTTCCGACTCAGTTGAGACCTTGGTATTTTTCTACCTTAGAGCATGCGGTAACACACTGTAAGCGCGTAACAGTTCTGTCAGAATTATCAACACTGTTCCAGCATTCACACTCAAAATGAGAAAAAGGCTGAGGTAGAATTTCAAGGAAAACAGAGTTTACTCGAATTAAAAATAGTAAATAAAATACAAAACACAGAACATATAACATTAATGGTACAGTCATAAAAAGAAAAGGACAAGTATAAACAAACCACCTTTGAGCTGAGTGCCTGATCCTACTTCAGTTTCAGTTAGTAAATAGTGGTGCTGAAATTACCTAACTTCGGTAGATGTGCTTCTTGAGAGTCCAGAAGTAAAAGTGTCTCTTGAAAGTCCAAACACAGATATGCTAAGTCTTACAAAGTTGGAACAAGAGTGTGTTTCTCTCAGGAGTCCAGAAGTAAAAAGCACAATGTTCCGTCAGCCTTGACAATATCAATGAGGGGAAAAGGGTCCCACCTAGCTTGTGAGATCACAGCTTGGTGGTGATGTTGGCTGTGAGGTCACTCTCATTCTTGTATTCCGAATTAGTCACATGCATCTGCCTATTGGTAAGTGTCCCACTTAAAAAAAATATATACTTTTTTAAATTGGTGAGCCTGCTTTATGGCAGGTCAGAATTATCCTTTGACCTTCAGAGGACATTCCTGAAAGCTATTTCTCTTAGTGGTGAGAGGTTTCACAGGTAACTGTCAGAGCTGGCTTACCTCCTGATGTCGTAAAAATGCAGTCTGTTATGGCCAGTTTCCTAGGTTCAAAGTAAATGCTGGTTTTACAATCTGTTACAACCTGGTGTCTAAAGGAAGCTCTTAATTAAATTTTCCACTGGGTCAGAGATAGGGCAGATCTTCTTTTCTCTCTGTTCAAAAATCCCACGAGGCTTTTCTGCTTGGCCTGTTTTTCTAAGCAGAAGTCTAAACATGTATGTATATCAAAACTACTGTATATGCTCATAACTAGTAAAGGGTTATCAAGTTACATTCCTCCCTCCTAGACTGAACTTGGGGTAATCTATTCCTAGGCATGGGATAAATTCCCCAAATTCAGTTCAGTACTTTAACTGACACGATAACCCGTCTGCATTTGCTGTCCCTGCTCTGTGAGTGACAGTCATGTCATAACCCTGCAGGGCAAGGCTCCATCATAAAAGCCTACCATTTGTTTTACCCATTTGTGCCAGCCAAAGCAGGGGGTTATGATCTGTTTGTACCTCAAAGTGGCACTCATATAGGTATGGCTCTAATTTCTTTAGTGCCCACACCATTGCAAGGCATTCTTTCTCCACTATAGAATAAGCTGCTTCCTGGGAATTAACTTCTTACTGAGGTACACTATTGGGTGATGTTTCCCTTGGTTGCAAGTCTGGCTAAGTACTGCCCCAATACCTGCATCTGAGGCATCTGTTTGGACTACAAATGGTTTACTGTAGTCTGGACTGGCTAATAAAGGTGCACTGCACAGTGCCTCCTTTACCCGTGTGAAGGCTCATTCACAGGCTGGTTCCCATTTTACCTTTTTAGGCATTCTTTTCTTTAACAGGCCAAATAGAAGACCTGCCAGGGCACTGTAGTTTGATACAAATTTTCTATAGTACCCTGTGGTCCCTAGAAAACTCTGAACCTGCATCTGTGTTTCAGGTTTGGGCCATGCCTCAATTTTTGCTTGATTAGGATGGAGCTGTCCCCGCCCTACTACATGCCCTAGGTATGCCACCTCAGCCATGGCCACCTGGCACTTTTCAGATTTTACAGTAAGCCTGGCTGTCTGTATCCTGCCCAACACTTCCCTAAGGTGGGACAGGTGTTCCTTCCAGCTGGCACTGAAGATGGCAATATTGTCCAAGTACGTCATAGCGTACTATTCAGTACCATTTAACACCTGGTTCACCAATCTTTGGAAGGTGGCAGGGGCATTCTTCATTCTGAAAGGCATTACTTTAAACTCAAATAACCCTATCAGAGTGATGAAGGCTGACCTCTCCCTAGCTCTGGCAGTTAACTCCACCTGCCAATATCCTTATGTCAGGTCAATAGTGGTAAGGTATGTCACCCCTCCCAACCTGTGCAGTAGTTTGTCTGTCCATGGCATTGGATGGGCATCTGACTTCGTGATTGCATTGAGTCCAAGATAGTCCATATAAAAATAAGTAGACCCATCTGGCTTGGGAACAAGGACCACAGGTGAGGCCCGGGAGCTGCAGGATTTCTGGATTACCCCTAAATCCAGCATTTCCTCCACTTCCCTTCTAATGTCATTTAGGACAGCCTCTGACACCTGATATGCTGTCTGCCGTATGAGCGCTTGCATCCCTGTCTCTACATCATGCGTCGCTAAGAGGGTTAGTCCAGGCTTGGCACTAAACAATGGGGCAAAGTCTGCTAAAATCTCCCTCACTTCCTGGATCTCTTCTAGGGTCAACTGGGGCAACATTTTGGTTGCCTCCACAGAGGACTCCCACTTGTTTTCTTCCAGCAAGTCCAGAAGGGGATCTTCCTCGTCTGTCTCCTCCCCAGGACTACACACTGCAAAGACCATGTCAGCCCTTTTTGCATATGGCTTCGTCATGCTGACATGGCACATCCTTTGGGTATGTCTCCTGTCAGGCAGTTCTATAATGTAATTTACATCATTTACCTGTCTGACTACTTTGTATGGTCTTTCCCACTCAGCCTGCAGCTTATCTTTCTGGACTGGGATTAGGACCATGACCCCCTGACCCACAGTGTACGAGCGAGCTCTGGTTCTGAGAACGTACCATACATTTTGCTTCCACTGGGCTGCTGCCAGGTTGCTCTGGGCTGTTCCCATAAGCTCCTTCAGCTTTTCCCTAAACCTAAGGACATAATACACTATGGGAGTTCCCTGGGTGGCATGCTTGCCTTCCCAGTCCTCCTGGATCAAGTCAAGGGGCCCGCTCACCCTGCATCCATATGAGTTCAAAGAGGGAGAACCCTGTTGACTCTTGGGCACCTCCTTGTATGCGAACAACAGGTGGAGAAGATATTTCTCCCAGTCCCTCCCATGCTGTTCAGCAAATGCTTGGAGCATCAAATTAAGGGTAATATTAAATCTTTCCACAAGCCCATTGGCTTGCGGGTGATAAGGTGTCGTGCATCTCTGCACCACTTCACACTTCTCCCACAAACACTTCATTGGGTCCAACATGAAGGAACTCCCTCAATCGGTGATAACCTCCTATGGGAGCCCAACATGGGAGAAAATCCTTAGCAAGGCATCTGCTACTTTGTCTATCCTCAATGAGGATAGGGCAACTGCCTCTGGGTACCGAGTGGCATAATCCACCACTGTTAAGATAAACCTCTTCCCGGAAGAGCTGGCAGTATTCAAAGGCCATATGATATCCATTCCTACCCTCTGGAATGGCTCCTCCACTATGGGTAAGGGAATTAGGATGGTTTGAGTTTTACTACCCACCCTCCCTCTATCTTGGCACCAGTGACAAGACCTGCAATATTCCTTCACCTGATGGGTGAAGTTAGGCCAATAGAAATTCTGGGTCAATCACTGCATAGTGCATGGAATTCCCAGATATCCAGACGTGGGGATATCATGAGCAATCTTGAGCAATGACTCACAGTACCCCTGGGGAATGACAAGCTGCCTGCTCATTACCCTTCCTCTGTCTTTACGTCCTGCGTATGCAGCAGTCCATTGTCCCAGTATACTCTATGTCAACCCATCACCTCCCTGTGCTCCATCAGATTCTGCCCAAGCCCTCAGCCTCTCTAAACTAAGGTCATTTTTCTGAGCAGCTGCAAAATCTTTATACATTCCCAAGGCATGGAACAGGTCCCCTTCAGTCTCTAAACTAGGGTCCCTAGCTCTCTAACAATTGGCTACCCCTCCCTCCTCAGAGTAACCTTCTGTAGCTGTTTTGTTAACTGCTACCTGGGGAATTTCTACCTCCCTTTCACTATTCTCCATATCAGGAGATACAGGCTGGGGAACCAGCCTCCCAGTATTTTCCTCAGGGGTTTCTTCAGGGTCCAGGGAACTAGAGTCAGCCTTTGCTGCCTGACTTCAGGTAACCGCACACACCATCCCCTTTTGGAGATTGTTCCCTATAATCACATCCAGAGCTAGATTGTCACCACTGCAACTTTTTGCATAGTCTCTCCTGTCTCACCCCAGTCCAGGAGAACACTAGCAAGTGGCAGAGTTTTTCTTCCCCAGTGAATCCCCGTATTGTAACAAACTGATTGGGTATGAGCTTTTCAGGCTCAACTAAATCCCCGTTTACCAAAGTAAGGGACACCCCGTGTCCCTTAACCCATGGGTTTGCACCCCATTCACAGTAACTGGCTAACTGGGTGTATGTGCTCCCTCATGTTTACTGGCATACTTTCAGGGATACAAAAAAAAACACCTCTTTCCCAGCACCACTTTGTGTACTCTCTGCCGTTTTAGGACACTACCTTGCAAAATGTCCAGGTTGTTTGCAAAACCAACATTCATTTATTTTTTCAGGCAAATCCTTCTTTGTAACCTGGGGCTGCCCGCTTTCTGGGGAGGCTGCGATGGTTTTAGCTGTCCTTAAGGTGCGCTTTTCCCTTTCTGCACTTCATGCCCACCGCACTCCCTCTCAGAGCAGGTCTGCTCCTGGCATAGCGGTCTGAGAGCTCGGCAGCCTCCTGCACTGTTTTTAGATCTTGATCCTGTAGTCAGGTTTTTAGCTCTGTTGGGCAAGCCCAAAAGAACTGCTCCAAAAGTACAACATCCTCAGTTTTCTCTACAGAGTCTGCTTGTATCCCCTTCCACCAACATTTCAAAACCTGACATTGTTTTGTAGCTAGTTCCTTGTAGCCCATGTTAGGGCTTCTCCTGAGCTTACGGAACTTAACTCTGTATGCTTCTGCTGTCAAGTCATACTTTTTTAACAATGTAGCTTTAAGTTTGCCATAATCATTGCTGTCCTGATTGTTCATTTGACCCAAGGCATCACAAGCTTTCCCAGTAAGCAGTGGGGATAGCTGGAAGGTCCAGGACTCTCTGGGAATTTTTGCCTGAATGCATACCTTTTCAAGTGAGTTTAAAAATGCATCCATATCTTCCCCCTCTTACAATTCAGCTATCAGTTTAGAATTTAATTTGTAACCCAGTCCTGGAGTCCCAGGTTCACCCATGCCACTTACCTGCTCTGGTGCTGGTCTTTGGAGTTGTAGCTTCTCCAGTTCAAATTTTCTCTGGCTCTCTTGCTCCTCTCACTTGGCCTCTCTCTCTCTCTCTCTCTCTCTCTCTCTGAAGCTGTCACTCTTTTTCCTCTGCCTTTCTCTGACATTGGTTTTCTTTTTCCTTGGCTTCTCACTGCTCTTGCTTCTTCTCTCTCTCCATCTCCAGCTTCCTCTGTTCAAGCTCCCTTCGCTGCTGGGCTTCAGACCTTTTCTGTTCGAATTCCAGCTCCATTCTCCACAACTCCCTCTGCAGCCTGATCCCTTCTGGCTCCAGCATGGTGGTGATCTTCCTCTGCTGCAGTGGCTCTCAGTTTACACTGGGTCTGGACACTGCGATGGACCCTGGCACCTCCACGCCCAAGGTCTGGTCCCTTCTAGTCACTGACTATGACTTGAGGTCTTGGGCATTGGCTGCCACAAGAGCCTCCATGAGGGGCTGTTTGTTTCGTCACTTGCAACTGACTCCTCTCTCCTGGCCTTAGGTATTCTGCAGTGTACTCGCTGTAGGTGGAAGTCATCTTCTTGCCTAATCTACGGCTATACTAGTTTGCACCCAAAAAATAATAAAACAGGTAGAGAACTTAGACTGTAACCACAATAATATATTTCTTTTTTTTTCTTTAAATAACTGCCTTATTTTGTGTGTGAACTGTTACAGTTTATCAAGCTGAAACACTGGACTGTTAATGCTGTTGTCACCATATAATTTCACAATATGCAAACAAATCTTTTTAACTGCAGCACTACAAACCAAATCTTTTAGATCGCACTGCTGCCAACCAGATCTGTCACAAACGCATTCCGAGGGTCAGGTCCTCTGCTCCCACAGTGCCAAACTTCAAAGTGCAATATGTGAACAGGAGACAAACAGGGTAACCCTCCTGTCTGTTTTGAGCCTGAACAATGACCAGTCTCGAGTCCTGGGGTCAAATATAAACCATTTTTCACTAGCACAGCCAGGTATCAGGTCCAAATATCATACCCTCTTGGGAGAAATGTAGTGCAATACGTAACCCAGCAGGTACACAACCTGGTTCACAATCCCCCTTACGACTCAATTGAAACCTTGGTATTTTTCTTACCATGGTGCATGTGGTAACACACTGTAAGCACTTAACAGTTCTATCAGAATTATCAACACTGTCCCAGTATTCACACTCAAAATGAGAAATAGGCTCAGGCAGGATTTCAAGGAAAACAAGGTTTACTCAGATTAAAAATAGTAAATAAAATACAAAACACAGAACATGTAACATTAATGGTACAGTCATAAAAAGAAAAGGACAAGTATAAAAAAGCACCTTTTTACTGAGTAACTGATCCTACTTCAGTTTCAGTTAGTAAATAGTGGTGCTAAAATTACCTAATTTTGGTAGATGTGCTTCTTAAGAGTCCAGAAGTAAAAGTGCCTCTTGAAAGTTCAAACACAAGTATGCTAAGTCTTGCAAAGTTGAAACAAGAGTGTGTTTCTCTCAGGAGTCCAGAAGTAAAAAGCACAATGTTCCCTCAGCCTTAACAATATCAATGAGGGGAAAAGGGTCCCACCCAGCTTGTGAGGTCACAGGTCGGTGGTTATGCTGGCTGTGAGGTCACTCTCATTTCTGCATTCTGAATTAGTCACATGCATCTGCATATTGCTAAGCGTCCCACTTAAAAAATATATACTTTTTTTAATTGGTGAGCCTGCTTTATGGCAGGTCAGAATTACCCCTTTGATCTTCAGAGGACATTCCTGAAAGCTATTTCTCTTAGTGATGAGCAGGGCCACTAGAAAATTGCGGAAAAGGTTACCCAACATTGCAGAGCGTTTTGCAGAAATTGCAGGAAATTGCGGGGGTTCTACTATAGACCCTGAGTGCTTCACAATAAATCTTTTAATGTTTTCTGCAGCATATATTAGTCAGTATAAGTTGATAAATGAATACACTGACACCTGAATATGTTTAAAACATAAAGAAATGTTTATGTTCTTAAAAAATACTAAACTGATAAGCTATCAAAAGCACTGCCTGTCTTCCAAAATTTAAAAGAATCTGCCTCGTACAGTGCTAAATAGATTCTATAAAGCGAGCCACAGCAAATTGATATTAAATAAAGCCAGAAGAATTTTTTTGTTTGTTTCTTGCTGTAGATTAATGAAGCCTAATCAACAGCTGTTTACAGTGCTCTGCCAGCTATTCACCCACTTTGGTACAAGAAACAATAAGCATATGGAGAGGTGAATAATTGAGTTTTAGTAAAATGTTAAAACGTTTAATGTTCATAATCTGCACTGTAGGTATTTTACACTATTTTTGAACTCACCTATTTAAACATTAAATCTGGGGGTTATTGGGGCTGGCAGTATAATCTAGAGGTTAGAGTAACAAACTGTGAATGAGCTGATGACATGTCAGACCTGGGTTTGATTCCCACAACCTCCACTTGCATACTGTGAGATTCTGAGCAGGTCATAAACCACCTCAGTGCTCCTGGGTTGTACCTGAAAACAGGCACTTGTGCCTAGTGGGCCTTACGCGGTTACCAAAAAATGAAAAAAAAAAAATACCAATATATTTTTACTGCATCATACAGTAGTCAGGGTACCCTATAATTTACCTTTGTTTTATTCTGGCTACAATGATTTTGTTTAGTTAAAGATATATTTTCAGATACTGTACATTTGATGTTTTATAAGCTTGTTTTTAGACTTTAGTCAGGTTTTTACTGTAGTCTTTGCATGTGAGCCTTTGGGGGTAGTTGCTGAGAATGAGATCAAGGTTAGCAACTAACTTATTCAAGTTTAAAATTTGCAGGGCCATGCAAAAATCCTCAGCTGTTTGAATCAAAACTGGTCTGAATGAAAGTATGCTCACAAGGAAAAACTTGCCCTGCCACTTACAAAAAGGCTTCATAGTTAGCACCCCACTTAAGTGAATGGGATAATTTGCACCTTTTATCCCATCATTTGTTTCAGTCTACGTGGCAACAAAAAGTTTTCTGATAGACTGCTTCAACACAAAACAAATTTTATGTGTTTAAGTGTACTTATGCTTGGTTAGTGAATTTTGAAACCAAACAAGACAAGGATTAAAAAGAAATCAGTGTCGCATAAAACCCTTGCCCTACCTTGCACTGCATTGTTTTGGCCAAACCCAAGTCTGCATGCAAAATTGTCAATATATTTGAGAGTATTTTATAAAAAATGTTAGTACTTTTTACACAGTTCAATATAAAAACTCAAAAATTGCAAGAAATTGCGGAACATGTCAGTTTTTGCAGAGAATGGTGAAAATTGTGGATTCCGCAAAAAAATTGCGGGCACAATTTTCCAGTGGCCCTGGTGATGAGAAGTTTCATAGGTAACTAACTGTCAGAGTTGGCTTACCTCCTGATGTCGTAAAAATTGCAGTCGGTCATGGCCAGATCTTACTTCGAGAAACAGCTCTTGCAGCAGGTTACACCATTAGGACTGAACTGGCAGGCGCCAGGACACCACGGAAATTTTCTAGCTAGCAGTATTCAGCGGGGACCGCTTCCGACATCGGTCCCGCCCCCGGCATCAGGCGTAGTGCATAAGGAGGTGGTTCCCCATAATCCTCAGTTCTTTTCCCACCGTCGACTCACCAGCATCGGACTCTCGGTCTCTACCTAGCGTACGACAACTACAGAACTTTCTGTGAATTTCTTTGCACAACTGATGTCCTCTTCAACTCCATCGCTTGAGGGTCACCTTTCTAAGTGTGCCTGCAGAAAACAGATCCCTTTCAAGGATCCTCACTCTTCCTGCGTGCGTTGCCTAGGCCTGGACCATGATACCAAGGCCTGCACCTTTTGCCAGGAGTTCAATATCCACACCAGGATCTGCCGTCAGAAGGCACTACGGGCATATCTCCTCGAAGAGAAATTAAAAAGGATGGACCAAGAAATTTAATCCAGGGGAGAATCTTCTTCTAAAGCCCATAAGCACTGAGACAAGCACCGGGAGAAGGTGAGGTCTGTGTCCCCAACTCGGGCCTCGGACTCCCGCAGCTCCGGCTCCAGATCAAACCACTCTCCCTCCAGGGCTCGGTCACAGCCCCTCCCCCCTCCGGTTAAGGTCCAGACTTCAGATGGCTCTTTCTCGCTCCAGCCGATCAAGACATCAAGGCCCTCGGCTTCCTCCACCCCATCCAAGGCCTCTTCGAAGTCTTCTGAGCGCCATAAGTCCTCTTCTTCCTTCTGATGTTGGGACACCGACTCCAGGTCAGTCTCCCAACCCCCAGAGGTCCTGATCCTGCACCCAGAAAGACCAAGGACCTGGCGTCGCTGAAAAGGGCATCGGACTTGGCGTCGGCTCAACACCCGACGTCGGCTAAGCATTCCAAATCAGTCAGGTGCTCAGGGGCCGATGACATCAGCCAGACACCAGTCACTGGCCGGGCATTCGCTGGATCTGAAGACATCGGCCAGGAGACCGACATCGGCATCTCCGGAGCGGAAGACCGCCCCGTCACTGGGGACACCAATCATAGGGAATCGATGGAGGAGGACACCCCACAACCCGAAGACCAGGCAGGCTACACCAAGGATGCCAGACTCACGCGGGGAACCCTCCCGGACTGGGAGACACCCGGGTACCCGGCGCCTGACCCCAGCAACAGACCACGGTGCAGGCCCGTCGTCGGGTATGAATATCGAAGAAGTAAAGGAACTCTTTATTTTTTGGTGGGACACCATCAGAAAGGATGTGGTCCCCGTCAAACCTCCTACTCCTACTCCTACTCCTACTCCTCCTCCTCCTCCTCCTCCTACTCCTTCACCTCCTACACCCCCTCCTCCACCCAAGTGGCCAGCAGAACGACCACCAACCCCCAAGAAACAGACTCCACCTCCTAGGGGCAGATCTAAAGACAGGAGAAGGCCTCCCTCCAGATCTCCATCAGGGTCTCCCAGCCCCAAATGACCCAGACAATTAGGTATACTCCGTCGGGGGAGGATTCCAGATCGGACACCTCGGACTACTCCAGATCTCCTTCTCCGTTCAGCATCTCCTCCCTGACCCACATGACCTCCCCAGGTCTCCACCAGATGATCCCTCTTTCACTGAGATCATGAGGCACATCCAGAACAACATGGGGTGGAATGCTGAAGAACTGGACCCTGAACGACAACACCTTGCCCGCTATTTTTGGCAAAAAGACCCAAAGCCTGTGGTAGTCCCACCCTTGGTGGACACCTTTGTGGACGTCACCAAGGCTGCATGGAAGTGCCCGCCCTCCACTACCGTGGTGCCGAAGAAGGCTGACCGCCTGTACAAGAGATGACCAGTACTTGGCAAAACAACCTCTGGCAGACTCTCTGGTCATCACGGCCTCACATGACTGGTCTCAAAGGCCCCAGCATATGACCACTCAGCCACTGGACCATGAATCCAAGAAATTGGATGCCCTGGGGAGGCGCACGTACGCAGCTGCTACATGTGCCATCAGGTCTCTGAACTACCTTACCCATATGGTACAGTTTCAGAATGCTCTGTGGGAACAGGGCCAGGACCGGGTCAAAAAGCTTCCCAATGGTGACCAGAAAGTGGAGCTCCTTAACCTACTCCACACTGAGTCAGATGTGGGGACCCAGGTACTTAGAGCCACATACGATTCCACAGATTCTTCTATCAGAGCTGCAGCTTCAGGTGTTTGTCTCCAGCAACACTCCTGGCTCTGTGTGTCTGGCTTCACCCTGGACATACAGAAGAATATTCTAGACGTCCCGTACAACGGCGAGGTACTCTTTGGTGAATCCTCAGAAGGTCATCACCAAACTCCAGGATGCAGGGAAGGTAGTCCAATCTGTACAGGCCATGTACAGATCCAGGCCTAGTTCCTTTCATAGGAACCAGAGCCTTCACGGCCGTCAACAAATGCAGCAGCCACATTCTGACCAGCAGCAAAGGGGCACTTTTTTGCGTAAGGCCCAGGCCAAGTTGTCCCCAGGCAGAGGCCAACTTACAGAAGCCAGCCCAGCCCGCGGGACCAGTGCTGCCACAGCATGACTCCTTCCGGCCCCGCCTCCTCTGGATCAACGGACACAAAGGTTGGAGGTCGCATCGCCGCCACTCTTAAGGTGCCAATCAATCACCACTGACAGGTGGGTTCTCCAGTTGGTCAAGAAAGGCCATTTCATAGAATTTCTAGACTACCCACCTACAAGACCTCCCCTGCTCTCCCGTTACTCGGGTCAGCATGCCCTGCTCATACAGCAGGAGGTGCTTGCGCTTCTGGGAAAAGAAGCCATAGAGCACGTACCAAGGAACCAGAGGGGACTAGGATATTACTCTCACTTCTTTCTGGTTCCAAAGAAGACAGGGGACCTCCATCCGATACTGGACCTCAGCAACCTCAACATCTCGGTCCTGTACAAACACTTCTGCATGGTGACCCTCCTAGGTCTGATTCCCATGCTGAAGCAGAGTGCCTTTCTAGCATTCCTAGACATGCAGGACGCTTACCTGCATATTCCTATTGCTCAGGCACACAGGAGGTTCCTGCGCTTCGAGTTTCAGGGTCACCATTATCAGTTCCAAGCTCTCCCTTTTGGGCTGTCATCGGCACCTTGGGTGTTCACGAAGCGAATGGCGGTCATAGCCGCATCTCTGAGGAGACAAGGCCACTACATGTTCCCCTACCTGGACAATTGGCTTCTCATGGCACCCTCCGGGAGGCCTGATGTCTGCCATTCACTGCACTCAGTCTCTGTTTGAGGCGTTGGGCATTATCATCAATTCGAGAAGTCACGCCTGGTTCCATCCCAGACTCTGCAATTCATAGGTGCAGTTCTGGACACCATCCAAGGAAAGGCTTTTCCTCCACGGACAGAGTGGAACACAAAATCCCTAATCAGGGATTTTCGGAGAGAAGACCGTTCCTGCCAGACTGGTCCTTTGCCTGCTTGGACACATGGCTGCGGCCATTTTGCAACAGTCCGCTAGCCCGTTGCCACATGCAGGTAACTCAGTGGATGTTACGGGTGCAATGGGACCAAAGGCAAGACCATTTGCAGCATCCAATCCAGACCACGAAGGCCGTAATTCGAGATTGGCAATGGTGGCTAGATTCGAGGAACCTCTCGGTGGGAGTCCCCTTCATAGCACCATCCCCGACTGCGACACTCTCCACAGATGCCTCAGGGCTCAGTTGGGGAGCACACCTCGACGGTGTCCAGTCTCAGGGCCTGTGGACAGACCAAGAGTCACATCTCCACATAAATATTCTGGAGATGAGGGCAGTTCTTTACGCCCTGCAGGCCTTCCAGTTGGAGATTCCACCGGGTACACTTCTGTTACAAATAAACAATTCCACTGTGATGTATTACCTCAACAAACAAGGGCACCCATTCCTACCCACTTTGCAGGAGGCCATGAGAGTGTGGGAGTGGGTCTTGCAACACGGCGCAAACCTTATTGCCGTTCATGCTGGGAGTGGACAACATCATTGCAGACAGCCTGAGCCGCTCTCAGGCCAGAGTCCATGAATGGGAGCTACTGCAGGAGGTAGCAGAGGATCTGTTTCGCAGATGGGGTACTCCAGAACTAGACCTTTTGCGTCCCCATCAATCCAAAACTGCCCAATTTTGCTTGCTAGATCCAGGGCCTGGTGTTTTCTGGTGAAACGTGTTGTCCTCTCCTGGGCAGGCAGAGTCCTCTGTGTCTTTCCCCTTTCCTGTTGATCCAGAGTTCTTCTAAAACTTCACAGGAGCATATGACACTTATACTGATCGTGCCCATTTGGCCCAGACAGATCTGGTTCCTCTCTTGCATCAGCTAGAACCTCCAGTTCCTTTATGTGCCCTTTAGTGTATGCCTAAATGTTATTTTGTGTTGTTGTATCTATCTAGTCCAAAAGCAATGGTGTAGAATCTATCTAGTTCAAAACTGTTAGCATCTCACTATGTCATTACTCCTGTGCAGTCTGCTCAAATTATCTGAATGTAATCTACTGTAAATTTATATTGTGTGCCAGTGCGGGAACCTCCAGTGCCTTTACCAATCAGCTCATTTGCTGTCTCAGGAGGCAGGTTCTTTGGTCCATCTGGACTTCGTTCCCTGAACCTTCATGTTTGGCTCCTAGAGACATAGCCATGATGCGACACGGGGTCTCACAAGAGGTGGCGGATATTCTCACTGCCACCAGGAAACTGGCTACCCATGCGACCTACGTCATGAAGTGGCGCAGGTTTTGCTTATGGGTTCAAGTGCGTGGTTTATTGCCTTCGGACTGCCCAGAGAAGCTGGTATTGGATTACCTGCTGTCCCTTTTCCACTCTGGTTTGGCTTACTCCTCGATTAAGGTACACCTCTATGTCATTTCAGCCTATCACGTCCCTATAGGCCAACGCACTATAGCTCAATTGGACATGACACGTGCCTTCCTGAGGGGTGTCCTCCACCTTAGGCCTCCGATTAAGGATCCGATCCCACCATGGGATCTACCCTTCATCTTGCAGCAGCTTACGCTGCCACCTTTTGAACCAGCCACAGATTGCGAGTTACATTTTCTTTCTTGGAAAACATTATTTTTAGTTGCCGCTACCTCGGCCAGAAGAATTTCTGAACTACACGCACTTATGTGCAAAGAACCTTATTTGGTTTTCCACCAAGACAGGGTATCCCTAAGGACTAATCCTAAATTTCTGCCTAAGGTGGTCTCAGCTCTCACCCTTAATCAGGACATTGATCTACCAGTGTATTTCCTGAAATACTCTAATCGAGGAGAAGCCCTTCTGCACACTCTAGATGTGCATAGGTGTCTCAGATACTACCTGACCAGAACCAAACACCACCGAAAATCGGACCAACTTTTCATCTCCTTTGCCCACATGATGATGAGAGCTCCTATTTCAAAACAGTTGCTATCCAGGTGGCCCATTCAGTGCATTACGTTCTGTTACCAGAAGCGCAACAAACCCTTACTGGGCACGGTTAAGGGTCATTCCTCCAGAGGGGTGGCTACCTCTTTTGTGGCTTTAAAGAACGTATCCACCTCAGCTATTTGTGCTGCAGCTACTTGGAGCTCTGTACACACTTTCATCAGGCATTACAGCCTGGACACTGCATCAAGGCGAAGAGCAGGGTTCAGTCTAGCAGTCCTTCAGGGACTTCTATCCTAGGCTTGATGTAATTCGAGGATTTTTACCTTTCCTCCTCCCAATGGTGTGTGATTTCCAATATTGCTTGGCAATCAGTCCTAATGGAGTAACCTGCTGCAAGAGCTGTTTCTCGATAGTACAGTTCGTAAGAACTTTCTGTAACAGCGATCTTCGAGAACAGCTCTTGCAGCAGGTACTTTCCTCCACCATCCCTGCTGGAGGTAGGTTATAGTTGCAACATCCTTCTCTAGGATAAGGCATTTATAGCCTCTTTGTTTGCCATTTGATGGTGGATCCTCGGTCTCCCTCTTCCGTGTCATCCAGCGGCCAGGAGTCTCCGGTGGGAGAACTGAGATTATGGGAGATCACTCGCGTGTGTACTACGCCTGGCGTCGGGGTGGGACCAATGCGGAGCAGTTCACTGAATACTGCTAGCTAGAAAATTTCCTTGGGGTCCGTGCCAGCTTCCAGTCCTAATGGTGTAACCTGCTGCAAGGGCTGTTCTCGAAGATCTATACTGTTACGGTAAGTTCTTATGTAACTGTACTTTTCCTAGGTTCAAAGTAAATACTGGTTTTACAATCTGTTACAACCTGGTGTCTAAAGGAAGCTCTTAATTAGATCTTCCACTGGGTCAGAGATAGGGCAGATTTTCTCTCTGTTCAAAAATCCCATGAGGCTTCTCTGCTTTTCTTTTTTTTTTATCACTGCATTATTTCTTACTCCTGCAGCTCGGTCTGCCTGTCATCCAGCCACCATCCACTCACCTCATTCAACTTACCAACTCACTCACATCCGGCTAGTATGCACAGTACCTGCAGAGGGGTCCCCACTCCCCCTGCCAGGCCTGGATCTAATACTGGAGTGTGATTCCAGATAAATCCCCTGGGTGATGGAGGGCATGGCAATCAAGCTGCCATGACCGCCCGCCATTTTCCACCAAGCTGTTTTGTCTGAATCACAGATGTGCAATTATGTCCAGACACAGCGTGCTGATGCCGCTGTGCTTCTCCAAAGTACATCGCACCTGCAATGCCCCGACTTCCATCGGGGTCCCACAGAGCAATGTGCTCTGAACCCATCCCAGGGAGAGGAAAGCAGTCCATCGGATGCTCAATCCTCTCTCTCCCCAGCTGAACCCCGACTGCACGGGCGCATTCCCGAACCTGGGTCACCGACGTAGCATGAGGTGTGTCATCCAGCACCTCAACCCTCAGCACCACCAGGCCGGCATGCTTGGTCTGTTTTTCTAAGCAGAACTCTAAACATGTTTTTATGTCAAAACTATATGTTAATAACTATTAGAGGGTTATCACATCACACTGTTTTTCTCCCCAGGTGTAGCACCTTGCATTTGAGTATATTGCTTCTGAGTCTCCTGGAATCTGACCAATCTGCCACATTGTTAGGTCCCTCTGAAGTTGGTTCCCATCTTCAAGGGGTCCACCAATCTCACCAGCATAGTGTTATGGGGAACCTAAGTAGCCTGCTATAGAGCCCAACTTTTATTGTTGAACAGCCATGGACCCAACACCTATCTGAGGGATACTGCCGAGCAACTTTCTTAACTCGGGATAGTGTCCATTTGTGATAACCATCTACTTCTGCTTCCAAGGCAGTTAGCAATCTGCCTTGTGTATTCCCCATGAATACCACTCTGGTGAACTTTTCCCAGAAACTGGTTGTGTGCCGCAGTGCCAAAAGGCCTTGCTCTAGTCCAGATAGTCTATGTCAAGGGCCCTGCCCCTGTCCACCTCCCTTGTCAGGTCACCCCATTGAAGGTAGCCAGGTTGGTTTGGCAGAATCTTCCATTCATAGAGTCATGCTAAGAGGAGTCAAGAACTGTAGTGCTCAATTATTAGGTCCTTGATAATGGCTTCAAGGATCTTGCCCATCAGTGACAGAAGGCTGACCATCCTGTAGTTGCCAGGTTGAAACTTATTTATTTATTTATTGAAATGTTTCACCAGGAAGGCACACTGAGCAATGCATTACTTGTCTCACAGTGCGACCTGGGAGTAGGGGAACATGAGGATAGTTTACAGAGATTTGGCACACAATATAAATTTACAGTAGATTACATTCAGATAACTTGAGCAGACTGTACAGGAGTAATGACACAGTGAGATGCTAACAGTTTTGAACTAGATAGATTCTACACTAATGCTTTTGGACTAGATAGATGCAGCAACATAAAATAACATTTAGGCATACACTAAATGACACATAACTGTGTAGCTAGAAAATGGCTGAATAGAATTGTTGTAGTTTGATCTAGGGAAGTTAATGAGGAGTAAATACGGGCAGAACAGGTTGGTTAAGGTATAACAGAAGTGCAAGTTAACTACAAGTGCAGTAGTGATAGGGGTCCAGCCATAACAGAAGTGCAAGTTAACTACAAGTGCATTAGAAATTAGGGGTCAGCCATAGCTAGGGCTACATAAGGGGGAGAAGGGCAGGTGAGAGAGAGAGAGGTAGGCAGAGAAGCGGGGGAGAGTGATGGAAGGGGATGGAATGAGGAGGCAAAGGAAGAGGTAGGAGGAGGAAGGTCTGCTGGGGCCTGACGCCTCCAGTATGCCGAGGACCCTGCCTGCACAAGGCAGGGGTCAAGCACAACAGGAAGGGAGCAGGTTGTGGCAGCGAGAGGTAGAGTACGATAGGAGGGAAGCAGGTTGTAGGCAGCAAAGAGGAATAGGCTTCAGAAGAACAGAAGAGAGGGTGAAGATGAGAGAGAGAAGAGAGGCCGAATCCCAGCCCTTCAGGATGTGGAAAAGTGGAGGGAAGAGTTTGGTTAATGGTGTAAGAATAGGGTAGGGACTGGCCCTTGTTACAACTTAGGATGATGAGAAAACAGTAAGAGAACAGTGGAAGGTCTGAAGGGAAGGAATTGGGGAAGGGAAGGAATACTGTTTTTTAAGTGAGTGGGGGTGGAGCTGCAGCAGGGCATTACATGGGTACTGAAGAGGGGTAGGATTTGTCAGGGACTTAGACGGGGGAGTTAGGGAAGGTTGTAGCAGGAACAGCTAGGTGCAAGGAAGTTTTTAAGGGCAGAGCTGAAGGAGTAGTAGGAGGATGGGTGATGAAGTTGAAGGGGGAGAGAAATCCAGTTTTGGGAGGTGGCAAGAGTAACCGGATTGGCCTATGAGGGTGGCTCTGCGGGGGGGGGGACCACCAGAGTACGGGAGTCAGATGATCTAAAGGAGTGAGAGGGAGTGGTGGGTGTTATAAATGAGGGGGAGAGGTAAGAAGGGAGTTCACCCAGCCAGTGCCTGGAGTTGAATTTAGCACAATGGGAGAGTCGTTTGTTTGTAAGAGAGGGGAAGGATAGGGCACGTTAGAGATCACAGTGGTGGGTGCGAAAGGGAGCATCAAGGGCAAAACGGCAGAAGAAATTGAAGAGGGTATCCAATCTGGACAGGAAGGACTAGGGAGCAGCACCATATACTACATCACAGTAGTCAAAGATGGGCAGGATCATCTTCTGAACAAGTAGAGGGGATACAACTATGGTTCCTGAAAAGGGCACCAAGCTTGGGGTGCAATTTTTTGGGGATGGCGTCAATATGTCTGGAGAAGTTTAGGTGTTGATCAGGCCAAACTCCTAGGTGCCTGAAGAAGGATGCATCCTCAAGTAAAGTCCCATCAAGGGTGTGGAAAGTGGACAGGGAAGGAAGCCTAGAGAGTCTCAGCCTTGTGCCAAAGATCATGGAGACAGTCTTCTTGGCATTGAGAAAAAGTTGATGGTTAGCAAACCAAAGCTGAACCTTATTGAAGTCTTGTTGCAAGTTGGATGTAACCTCAGCTGGGCAAGAGCCAGATGCATACAGGACTGTATCATCGGCATACATGTGTATGGTGGTGACGAAGGTGCAGGCAGATGGAAGGTCATTCAGGAAGATGGAGAATAATAGGGGCCTTAGCACTGAGCCCTGAGGGACTCCAGTATTAATTGGGAGGGGAAGGGAAATGATATCAGAGATCCTGATTGATTGGGTTCTACTAGTGAGATAGGCCTTGAACCAGCTACTGACTGAAGGAGATAGGTCAGCTGTTGAGAAGGAGTCAAGGAGGAGGGAGTGGGAAACAGTGTTGAAAGCCTTGGTGAGGTTGACAAAAATGGCTGAGGTGATTTGGCCATTGTCCATCCCGGTAAGGATAGAGTCAGTGAACCAAAGTAGGGAGGTAACGGTGGAGTACTTTTTCCTGAAGACTGAAACAAACTGTACCCCCTTCTTAAGGATGGGGAACATATTGGTCACTTTCCAGTCCACTGAACTCCACACCTGTCCAGACCAGCACATAAAAGACTTCAAGTGACCCTGCCAATTGTTCCCCAAGCTCTTTCATAATCCTGGGTTATGTCAGACTTATCTAACTTAGTGTTCACCAGGCAGACATCTACCAAGGCAGGTGTACTGGCAGTATACGAACATAGTAGATCAGGGAGGGGCTGTGGACATGGCCTACCTAGACTTTAGCAAGGCATTTGACACAGTCCCACACAAAAGATTAATATACAAGTTAGCCAGCCTGGGAGTGGGACCCAAGATGACAGTCTGGGTAAAGAATTGGATGGAGAATAGGACACAGAGAGTAATAGTAAATGGAGTCCACTCAGAAGAAAGGAGGGTTCTAGGGACATGGATATGTTGTTCATCCACACTTATTGGCAGGTATCCTTGCCGCTTTAAATCTTGCCGGAAGGTCTTCAAGCTGGCTCCTCCCACCCACCCGGGTGGTATAACTCTCGGCTCCGCCCCATGACGCCAGATCTTCCTTACCGCTTGGAAGCTCAGGTTCCCTCCTTAACGCTCTGCGTTTGCGACTGGTTCCTATTTCTTCCGTTTTGCGAATTTGAAAGTTTTTTGCTAAAAAGACTTTGGTCTTCGATCCCTCGCGGCTGCGATGGACAAATCGACTCCTGGTTTTCGGAGATGCCCCTGCGGGCAGAAGATGTCTCGGACGGATCCACACTCCACGTGTGTCTACTGTTTAGGCCTTGAGCACGACCCGCAGGACTGCGACCTGTGCTCTTCCTTCTCGGCCTACGTCCTCGAAGACCGTGCTGCCCGATTGCAACTGGGCCGTCCCGAGAAGCGTTTCCCTCCGGTGAAGTCTAAGGAGGCCCGGTCGGCGGTGTCCGCGGCGGCGGGCTCGGCGGATCAGCTCGAGCAGATGATCGCCCTCGAAGAGGAGGCGGCGCGGGCCGTATCTTCCTCGGCCGCGGCATTTATCCCGCTCTCTCTGGGTTCTTCCTACACAGCTTCATTTAAGGAGCTTTGTCTGTCCCTCTCCACTAAGGAGAAGGGCCAACGTCTGCTGGACCTTTTTCTCGGTCCAAAAAGAGGGACAAGGTAAATCCCTCCGTCGACGCTCTTGGGAGCGGGAAAGGTCCCTCTCCCAGTGTGCGGCCGTCGACTTGACCACTGGCCTCACGGTGCCCCGTCAGGTCAGTTGACTGAGACTCCTGTCGGCAAGTCGAGATTTTCTCGACCCGTTGGACGGCTGTCGCCTATAGAAGCCGAGATTCCTCTCCCGGTTCCCCGAAGTTGAGATCCGATGGGCTTGCCTGTGCCTCTGGTTCCGGAGCCCTCGGATGAACCCTCGAGCGAAGGGAGTGCGGTTCCTGCCGACACTTCCCGCACCGACCTCGGAAGAGCGAGGCTCTCGGTCTCGGACTTCTTCACGGTCCAGCCGATCCCGCCGTCGCCAGGCGGTCTCGATCTCGGCACCCGCGGTAGCGGCGTCGCCGCTCGTCTCATCTCGTCCTCCTCCTCGGACGAGGGCTTCGGCGTAATCGTCGGCGATGCGAGGACCTCATGTGGCAACAGCTCCTCCTGACCGGGAGTAAGCCGACGCAGTCGCCTTCCCCGGCCATTAAGTGGCTGTCACCGGAGCGGCCGACACAACACCTCGACTTAACCGAGGAGCCTGTACCCAGGCCGGTTGTTCGGCCAAAACCAGCTGCTCCACCGATTCCGGTGGAACCTCTGCCTCCACAGCCACTATTTGGGGCTCCGACCAGGGATTCTCGGTCGGCTAAGGGTCTACACCATCGGCTGTCGGTTACCCTCACTCCCGACAGACCTTGGCAGGTAGAGGGTGGCTCAGGCCAGAGGCAGCTCTTCGAGGACTCGTCCGAGTCCGAGGATAATTCCTCCTTTTTCTCCAAGCGACTGGACTTGGAGTCCTCAGGAGGACAGTCAATGGACGATAGCCGTCGTCCTTCCTAGGACTGCTCGGCTCATCTGGAGTCCACGGGATGGCTTCGAACCCGTTCAAAGCAGGACAGGTATCCCTCACGGAGATTCTGGACTGAGGGATTCTCCAACGGAGGCCTTTCTGGTAGCCGAGGCCATAGTGGGTCCGGCCCTGGAGCTTTAGCAGCGCCCTGCTTCCTGTCCTGCGCCTTCGGCCAGGATGGCCAGGAAGTATCACGGTCCCTACCGGTTCCCTGTCCGGTTTGGAGCACCCCTCTGCTGAGGGTTGGTTACCGACAGCGTTTTCAGCGCCCGACAGCGCCAGGGATGTGGACAAACCTCCTGACAAGGAATCCAAGAAATTGGATTATGTCGAGCGAAAAGTCTATGCTGCCTCCTCTCGTTACGTCAGGCCAGTTTGGCCGTCCTCATGGCACATTTTCTCATGCCCTGTTGGGCTCCCTGGATGAGGTCATTCCTCATCTCCCTGCGGATCTGCAGACTACGGTCAAGCAGGTGCGGGACCAGGGCAGGGCAGTGGCCAAACAGCAGCTCCAGACTGCTTTGGATATTGGGGACTCATGTGCCAGGTCGGTGGCGGCCGCAGTGGCTATGCGTCGGCGGGCTTGGCTGAGGATATCCACCTTTACTTCGGATACCCAGCACAAGTTGGCGGATGTTCCCTTTTTGGGGACTGACCTCTTCGGCCCTGGGGTGGAAGGTCACCTGCAGAGGATCGAGAAGTCCAATGCTACCTTGGACTCGGTCTCTTCCGCTCTAGAAGGACAAGGCCGCAAAACCACAGCCTAAGCCCTTTCGTCCTTCTCTGCGCCCGCGCGCCCGCCTAACAACGCTCAGGGCCAGCAGGCTCGCCTGGCATCCCAAACCCAAGCGCCGGCTTCCTCTAACAGGAGGCAGGGAGGAAAGGCCCAGGAGGTCCCTCGGCTGGTCCCTCCTCCAAGCCTGCCCAGTGACGGGCTGAGGGGTGACCCCATCCCGTCACCCTTACCCTGGGTCCCCCGTGGAGGCGGCTCAGCACTTCTGTTCCGCCTGGTCCGCTGTTACCATGGGCAGGTGGGTTTTGGAGGTGATGGGAAGAGGTCTGCCTCTAGAATTCGAGCAGGCACCGCCCTTCAGAGCCGTCGCCCCTCGGGGGGCTCCGGGGTCCCCAGCCTTGCTGGTGGCTCGTCGAGCCGACATCGCTCTCCTCCTCCAGAAGGAGGTGATAAGAGAGGTGGAGGACCCTCCTTCAGACCCAGGGTTTGTGTCCAGGTACTTCCTGGTTCTGAAACGGACGGGGGGCTGGCGCCCCATTCTCGACCTTCACAACCTAAACAAGCTCCTAAGGTCTCGAACCTTCAGGATGGTCACTCTGGCTCAGATAATACCATCCTTGGAACGCGGCATGTGGTTCTGCTCTCTGGATTTGCAGGACGCGTTTTTTCACGTCCCTATCCGTCCGTCTCACCAGAGATTCCTTCGCTTCGAGCGGAAGGATCCTTTCCGAGTTCCAAGCCATGCCTTGACTTGTCTCCAGCTCCCAGGGTCTTCACCAAATGCATGGCAGTGGTGACAGCATTCCTCTCGGCCGAGGTCGGGTGTACCTTACCTGGACGACTGGCGTGATAGCCCCCTCCAGACAGGAGGTGGAGTGGTCCAGAGATCTGGCCCTCCAGGTCTGCTCTCAACTAGGCCTCCTTATCAACGAGGCCAAGTCGGAACTCGAGCCGAAGCAGGTGATTCTGTTCATCGGGGCGCAGCTCGACTCTCTTCGAGCCAGAGCGCGGCTCCCGGTGGACAGGGCCGAGGTTCTGTCCTCCTTTGCCCAATCATTTCTGGTTGGGCAATTGCGCCCTGCCCGGGACTTCCTGCGCCTCCTGGGTCTCATGGCGGCCTGCACCAGCGTGGTCCGTTGGGCCCGCTGGAACATGCGTCCCCTTCAATGGGGACTGGCCAGCCAGTGGTCACAATGATGCGATCCTTTGGACCAGCTTGTGTCGGTGACACAGGGGATGTGGAACGCTCTCCAGTGGTGGATCGTTCCAGGTCATTTGCAGGAGGGCATCCCATTCGTCCGCCCTGAGCCGACGGTCTCTCTATCGACCGATGCCTCTCTGATGGGTTGGGGTGCCCATCTGGGGGAACACCGGGCCCGGCCTCTGGTCCCACGGAGTCGATGCCACATCAACCTGCTGGAGCTCCGGCGGTCCGCCTAGCTCTCACCCTTTGCTCCATTCCTCTGGGGTCAAGTGGTCCGAGTCAGGCGGACAACACCACGACCATGTACTATCTAAACCGCCAGGGCGGGATCGCTCCATGCTTCTATGCAAGGAAGCTCTCCGCATTTGGTCACTGATGCGCAGCCTGGGCGGATCTCTAGCCATTCATGTGGCAGGGCCTCCAACACCCTGGCCGATGCCCTGAGCCGGATAGGGGCTGCATCCCACGAGTGGTCTCTCCTGCCGGAGGTAGTACAGCATCTGTTCTCCCATTGGGGCACACCTCAGGTGGACCTGTTTGCCTCCAGGGAGAGCGCGAAGCTGAGACTGTTCCATGCCCGCCCCCCTCAGCAGGGCTCGCTGCAGGGGGATGCCTTCTCGAGGCAGTGGACCCCGGGCCTCTTCTACGCCTTTCCCCCATTTCCCTTGATCCACAAGGTGCTTCTCAAGGCGAGGAGGGACAAGGCGCAGGTGATTCTGATAGCCCCAGACTGGCCTTGCCAGTTCTGGTACCCAGATCTCCTCAGTCTCAGCTCCAGGACTCCGCGGCAGCTTCCAGCTCGCCCGGACCTGCTCTCAGTCAATCAGGGGAAGGTGTTCCATCCGGACCTTCAATCCCTGCACCTGACGGCCTGGTTCCTGAGCGGCTAGAGTTCCAGGCCTTGGGTCTTTCCGACGAGGTCCTCAATGTAGTTGAGGCGTCCCGTAAGGAGTCGACCAGAAAATGCTATGCCTTCAAATGGAAAAGGTTTTCCATTTGGTGTCAGGGCAAGGGCTTGGACCCTTCCTCCTGTTCCTTGGCAAGCATCTTGGACTATTTATGATCCCTTTCTAATCAAGGGCTTAGGTCGACGACCCTAAGGGTGCACCTGGCAGCCATCTCTGCTTACCGGGCGCGGGCCGGGAAGCAGTCGGTGGCGCAGGAGAAGGTGGTCTGGCGCTTTTTCCAAGGCCTTGATCACATTTCCCCTCCGGTGCGAGAACCTCCACCTCCGTGGGATCTACTGCTGGTACTGGCAAAGCTCATGGGCAAGCCATTCGAACCTATGCACAGGTGTGCTCTCTCTCACCTGTCGTGGAAGACCGCCTTCTTGGTGGCTATCACGTCAGCCAGAAGGATGGGAGAGCTCCAGGCGCTTTCCACCGAGTCATATCTGGTCTTCCACAGGGACAAGGTTGTCCTGCCCCACCGAAATTCCTTCCCGAAGGTGGTGTCGAGTTTCACCTTAACCAGGTGTTGACTCTGCGGTGTTCTACCTAATCACACCTCGGAGCCGAATATAGGCTCCATACTTTGGACCCTAGAAGGCTGCGCCTATTACAAAGAGCACACGGCTGAAATTCGGGAGAGGTTCGCCAGCTGTTTGTCACCTACGCTGAAGCCGCAGATCTGGCAGACCTGCAGCCAAGCGGACGATAAGCAGGTGGGTCACCTCCTGCATAGATCTCTGCTATAAGTTGACGGGCATGGAGCCTCCCAGAGGATAAGAGCTCATTCTACCCGCCATACTGCTGCATCGGCGGCGGCTTCCAGGACGCCCTATCCAGGAAATCTGCAGGGCTGCTACCTGGAAGTCAGCAAACACCTTCATTACCCATTACCACATCGACCTTGAGTCACGCCGGGATGCTGGTTTTGGGGCCTCGGTTCTCAGTCTCTCTTTCCCAAGTAAGTATTAGGTGTGCGTCCCTCCCTCCTCCCGGAGAACTGCTAGGAGTCTGCCAATAGTGTGGATGAACAACATATCCATGTCCCTAGAAATACAGGTTACTCACCTGTAACAGGAGTTCTAGGAATGGTATATTGTTCATCCTCACGACCCACGACCTCGCCCGGCACGCACAACCTGAGCTTCCAGCGGCCAGATCTGGCGGCCATGGGGCGAGCCGAGTTATACCACCCGGTGGGTGGGAGGAGCCAGCTTGAAGACCTTCCGGCAAGATTTAAAGCGGCAAGGATACCTGCCAATAAGTGTGGATGAACAACATATACCATTCCTAGAACTCCTGTTACAGGTGAGTAACCTGTATTTACTAGTGGGGTACCACAGGGTTCAGTATTAGGACCGGTCCTTTTCAATGTCTTTATAAGCGACATTGCAGAAGGACTAGAAGGAAAAGTATGTCTCTTTGCAGATGACACTAAGATCTGCAACAGAGTTGATACACAGGGTGGGGTGGAAAGGATGAGAAGGGACTTGGCAAGGTTAGAGGAATGGTCAAATGTATGGCAGCTTAGATTCAATGCTAAGAAGTGCAAGGTAATGCACCTGGGAAACAAAAACCCAAGGGAAGAGTACACAATGGGGGTGAGATACTAACAACAACATAAATGGAAAGGGACCTGGGGGTAGTCATATCAGATGACCTAAAGGTGGGCAAGCAATGTGAGAGGGCAGCAAGGAGGGCTGGGGGGATACTGGGATGCATAGGGAGAGGCATCACCAGTAGAAAACAGGAAGTTATTATCCCTCTGTACAGACAGCTGGTGAGACCCCATCTGGAGTACTGTGTGCAGTTCTGGAGACCCAATCTCCAAAAGACATAGACAGGATGGAAGCTGTCCAGAGGAGGGCAACTAAAATGGTGCAGGGTCTGCACCAGAAGACATATGAAGAGAGACTTAAGGAGCTTAATATGTATAGCCTCGAGGAAAGGAGGAGAGGGGGACATGATAGAAACTTTCAAGTACCTCAAGGGAATCAACAAAGTCCAAGAGGGTAGCATCTTTCAAAAAGAGTGTGCAAGAACAAGAGGCACAATTTGAAGATGGGGGGCTCAGAGGTAATTTAAAGTATTTTTCACAGAGAGGGTTGTGGATGCATGGAACGGCCTCCTGGAGAAGGTTGTGGAGTCAAAATCAGTGGTGGAATTCAAGCATGCATGGGACAGTCATAAGGCAATTCTGGGGGGTTGGGGTAAGAAGAAGTAGGCTGCTGGTTAACTAGGATCTGCAGCTTATCCAGTAGGTAGGGAAATGGGCAGACTGGGTGGGCCAAGCGGTCCTTATCTGCTGTCAAATTTTATGCTTCTATACATATGGACATATGAAGAAGCCAGCAGAAGAAGGCCATTTGGTCTGTCTAGTCTGCTCATATTGCAGGGTCCACAGTATAGCCTAGAGTTTAGATTAACAAGCTGTGAATGAGGTTGGTACATCCAGCAGACCTGGGTTGATTCCCACAACCTCCACCTACATACTGTGTGACTCTCAGCAATTCACTTAACCACCTCCAAAGCTCCCAGGTCGCCCCTGAAAACAGGTACTTATGTCTAGTGGGCCTTACCCAGTTAACAAAAAATAAAAAAAATGTCCACAGGCTGCATAATGGTTACCGGTGATGTCATGGGCCTCCCAACGAGCCCCCTCCCTAATGGGTCCATTCATGAAAACTGAAGAGAAGTATCCATTCATTCATCCATCCATCCATCCAGTAGGTCAGCCATCACCCCCAGCTCTCTCACTTGTTTCATCCCTTGTCTTTAGGAGATCAGTCTCCTTCTTCCTCCTTTCATTTATGTTTTCAAAAAAGTCATTGGTGTTGTCTACAGATCTTACTGCTATCCTGACTTCCAAACTATTTGTTTTTTTTTAATTGTAGCCTTTCAGTTCCTCAGTAGTGCTCTGTACCCTTCTCTGGCTTGGAGGAGACCCATTATTCTCCAGTGTTCTTAGTGGGGTTTCTTTGTCAGGATCAGTTGCGTTACCCTTCCTGTTCCCGTAGTTCCACTGAAATGGACTGTATGGCACTGCTCCCCCCCCCCCCATGTCCTCCATGTTCTATACAGTGACTTAATCTCTTATAAAGAAAGCACTTACATTCCTCTGGGCCTATTCCTTTTGGAATAGTCTTGTATCCCCTGTCCTGGTATCCCAATCATTTCTCCCCCCCAGGTTTCTTTGAGTACTTCTATGTACTGGACTTCAAACTGCATCAGTTCTTTAATGTCACCCATTTTGCTGGGTGTGCCTCTCATACTGGCTTCCATTCAATTGTGTCTTTATGCTTCCTCAGTCCCACTAGGGGTCCATCTCCTGGTGCTTCTCTGCTGTACTGTCCTTCCCTCAGTGATTCCCTGCATCAGCCTACTGGCTTTGATGACCTTGTGCTCTACTCCACTCCACTCCACCCTGTAGTTTAAATCCCCCTAAATGCCCTGTCCATTCTCCTGACCAGTACACCCACTTCCTCCAAGAAGAGATGCAGCCATCCTGGGTACACAGATATCCTTTGCCCCAGAAGGTCCTTCAGTTTGCCAGAAAAAAAGAAAACCCTCCTTCTTGTAACAGACTTTTAGCCAAGCGTTGGCCTGCCTAGTGGTCTGCTGCTGGGTGGTCTGAACCAAGATTTGAAAATTGCTCTTAACATAGAAACATAGAAATTGTCTGCAGATGAGGACCACTAAGCCCATCCAGTCTGCCCGTAGGCCCTATACATGTATGTATCCACTCACCCTAAGTGGTCAATGGCTTTTCATCACTCCCTTTCTGCCCAAGGTTCCCTTGTGCTTGTCCCAGACATGTTTAAACCCCTCCACTGTGCTTGCCTCTACCACCTCTTGTGGCAGACTATACCAAGCATTCACCACCCTCTTTCTGTAGAAAAATGTCCTCACATTACCTCTTAATCTACCCCCCTCCAATTTCATATTGTGCCCCCTCGTTCTGGTATATTTTTTCTACATTGGAAAAGATTCCCCACCTGCACCTTGTTTATGCACTTGAGGTACTTAAAAATTTATATCATGTCACCCCTTTCTCTCCTCTCCTCTCCTCCAGTGAGTACATATTGAGGTCTCTTAGTCTGTCCTCATATGTTTTGTGGTGCAAACCATGCACCATCTTTGTCGCCCTTCTCTGGATAGCCTCCACGTTATTTATGTCCTTATGCATGTGTGGTCTCCAGTACTGCACACAGTACTTCAGGTGAGGCCTTACCAGTGTTTTATACAATGGCATCACCACCTCCTACTAGTAATACTTTTGCCTATGCACCCCAGCATGCCACCGACCCTCCCTGCAACCTTGGGCACTGGTTTGATACCTTAAGGTCATCATATATGACAACCCATAGGTTCCTTTCCTCTTTGGTGACAGTCAGCACCTTCCCCCCAATCCTCTAGCTCCACCCAGGGTTCCCCCTACCCTACCCTAATTACATCTGCTTGTAGGAGGCTTGAGACTGATTGCTGTCAGCTGGAGAGGTGGGGACTGTGAGGCTTTATATTGTAGCGCCGCTTGCAAGCACCACTCAGTGTAGGAAAAACAGTGGTAGGTACTGTACATTTCTGTTTTTGAACAGAGTAGGTAATGATAGAGACTACGCAGTTTTATTTTTCTGTCTCAGTGTTTAGTACTTATTTGTAATTCTGTTTGAGGGAAGCTTACTGTGCTAGTATTATTGCGAGGCAGTTTTATGCTTTAGGATAGGTTTCAATCTGTACTTAAGTGAGATATATTTATTATTAATTTACTTAGTTATTACTTTCTCCTTAGGGTCTTAGTATTTAGTGATGTGTTATCTGGGGGAGCCTGGGGGGCTAGGATAGTGTATGAGGACTCCCTGATGTGTGATTTGTGGCAATTCATCCCCTTCCCAGTGTCAGATACCACAGCGAGACGCTGTTGGGAAGTGGGGATTAGGAGGAGCCGGGTTGATCATAGGCAGTGGGGTGTCCCATGCATAGCGGAGGGTGGTGGGATAGGGGTTGTTGGTTCCAGAAGGTGCCCTGGGCTATGACAGGTACGTGGGAGAGGCCAGACATGTTTGGTGCCTGTCTTCAGGGAATCCACCAGATCGAGTGGTCAGGTAACCCGTTGGGCTGCATCACCCACCAATCCCCTGAGGGTGGTGCTTTGCAATGCCAGATCAATTAGGAATACCACGGCAATTATTGCGGACTTAATTTCCTTAGTTGATCTGGCTTGCATTATGGAGACTTGGATTGGGGATGATGCAGGCCCATTTTTTGAGGCTGCAGTCCCTCCTGGGTATACCGTAGTGCACTGCCCCGGAGTGGAACATAGGGGCGGTGGCGTAACCATCTGTTTTAGATCCAGCCTGGCCTTCACCGTGCACCCAGTGGGAACCCCAGGTTCATTTGAATGTGTGGCTGTTCATGGAGGTCTAGGTACAGGTAGCATGATTTGCCTTATCTATCGCCCTGCTGGGGCAATGGGGAACTTCCTGCAGGAGGTTGCTGAATTCATCGTCAGCGAAACATTGGAAGCCCACAGATGTATTTTTCTAGGGGATTTCAATGTTTGGACTGATGACGAATCTTCAAGGTGAAGTCACAACCTCCTTTAGACTATGTCTTCTCTGGACCTGACACAAGCTGTTACTGCTGCGACACATCAGGACAGCCACATGTTGGACCTGATGTTCTCACTGGGGCTTGAAATTGATAATCTCAAGATTGATCGAGTACCTTGGTCTGATCATTGCACAGTGCAGTCCATGTTTGGGGCTCCTGCTGGATGCCATTTCCCTACTGAGATGATGAGCTGTCGCCTTTATGGGGTTTGACCCCTGAGGGTTTTTTGGCAGCAGCTCAATTGTCTAGTGTGGGTGATGCATGCGTCAGAGACATTGGTATTGGGGTTGATACCTATAATAGGGTGTTATCTGACACCATTGACTCCCTCGCACCTGTCTGTGTACGACCCAGATCTTCTTACCCACGGTCCCTGTGGTTTGATGGGGCTCTCAGGGGAAATAAAGAAGGAGGGTCGGAGGTTAGAGCACTGCTGGCGGAGATCCGGCCTGGAGGTGGACAAACTGGCCCTGCATGTGCATTATATTGCATACCAGGGGACAATCAACCATAAGAAGGCAATGTTCCTGTCCAGGGAGATTGCTGCCAGGAAGAACTGACCAGCTAGACTTTTTCGGACTGTGGACAGGCTACTTCATCCTACCTGTCTACAGCCCAGGAAGTTTTTTTTTTTAACACTGAATGTAAAGAGTTTGCTCAGTTCTTCTCGGACAGTGTTCAATATCCGGCAGGTGGCTTCTTTAGCCAGCAATGTCGTTGCTGTCAGTGGTCGCCCAAAGTGTTCTGAGTGCACTTCGTCTGGTTGGGGGGAGTTTAGACTGGTGGAGGTAAGTGAGGTCATTGAGGTAGCAACCAATCTGAAGCACACCTTTTGTGAGCTGGACCAGGTGCCAACGCGTTTCTTAATGAGATGCATTGACAGCATTGGCCCGGTGTTTGCTCTGATTGTCCAGTGTTCCTTATTAAAGGGGGTCTTTCCTGATGCCTTGAAGGAGGCACTAGTGAGACCTCTATTAAAGAAATCATCTTTGGACCCAGGGGTCAGGGCAAATTACCGACCTATATCCAACCTTCCCTTTTTGGCAAAGGTAGTTGAGAAGGTGGTGGCGCTTCAGTTGGAAGAGCACCTCGTGACTCATGAGTTGTATGATCCCTTTCGGTTGGGATTTTGGGCGAGGCATAGCACAGAAACTGCGCTTGTTCAGGGCAGAATGATCTCCTCAGGGCGAGAGATCGTAAGGATAAGACAATTCTTGTTCTCTTCAATCTCTTCTCAGCATTTGACACTGTGAATATTGTGTGTTGCTTGACCGCCTTAGGGAGCTCTGTGGGCTCACCGGTACTGTTATTCACTGGTTTGAGTCCTTTTTTACCAACAGAAGGCAACAGGTTTTGATGGGGAATTTCTCCTCCACTCCTAGCCTCCTATCTTGCGGAGTCCCTCAAGGGTCAGTACTGGCCCCAATGTTGTTTGCAGTGTACATGCTTCCCCTGGGAGGGATCATTAGGAAGTATGGCTTGGGTTTTCATTGTTATGCTGATGATACCCAGCTATATCTTTCTTTTGCCCCAGGAGCATTTAACGCAGTGGACGTGCTAAATATCTGCGTTGTTGAGATCAATGACTGGATGGCCTCCAGCTGGTTGTGACTGAATCCCGACAAGATGGAGGTACTGGTAGTGGAGTCGAACAGAGTGCGTGATAGTATGGCTTCTGACTCAGCGACTGGACTTGTTCTGGGAGCTGTTTCATTGAAGGCTTCCTCATGGGTGCGAAATCTTGGTGTTATTTTGGATAGGAATCTGACTATGAAGGCGCAAATATCCTCCATGGTCAGTTTCTGTTTTTTCCATCTTAGAAATATCGCCAGGATAAAGCCCCTTGTTCCGCTTCTGGACCTCCCTACCTTGTTGCATGCCTTAGTTACTTCTAGGCTTGACTACTGCAATGCGCTCTACCTCGGGGTCACTGGAGGATTTCTCCGTAGGCTGCAGCTGGTGCAAAATGCAGCTGCCCACATTACACTGGTGTTGCGTGAATTGCACTGGCTGCCGGAGAGATGGAGGATCCTCTTTAAGGTGGGTCTTCTCACCTATAAGGCCCTACATGGGCAGGGCCCTGGTTATCTGTTAGACCTTCTTGCACCTGTTCTCTCTCTGGCCGCCTCCTCCGCTCTTCCAGCAGGGGCCCCCTGGCGATTCAGAGAATGAAGTTAAGATCCGCTGGTGACAGATCTTTTAGTGTTGCAGCCCCCGTTCTCTGGAACTTGTTGCCATCTGGGGTCATGGGTGCCCCTACTGTAGATATTTTTAAGGTTCGCCTGAAGGCGCTCCTATTTTCCCAAGCTTTTTGGGGTTGAATTATGGATTTTAGCAGACTACGATAATAATATCTTGGGTTAAAATCTTATTTAAACCTATGATGTATTCTGTATTTTATGATGTTATATTTATTTATTTTGTGCAGCACCCAGAGCCTCTGGGATTGGGCATTTTTTAAATAAATGTTGCCTTGCCTTGCCTACCCAGGTACATTATCATGCACTTTTTTGCACTGAACCTCAGTTGCCACATCTCCGACCATCCTTCAAGCTTCTCCAGGCCCCTTTTCATTTCTGCACCACTTCTGGAGTATCCACCCTGTTATAGATCTTTGTGTCATCTGCAAATATGCAGACCTTTCCTTCCAGCCCTTCTGCAATGTCACTGATGAAGACATTGAACAGGAGTGGTCCCAGTACTGATTCTTGTGGCACTCCACTGGTCACCCCTCTCTCCCAGGATTGGATCCCATTTACCACCACTCTCTGGCTTCTGTCTGTCAGCTAGTTTCTAACCCAATGTATCACCTTATGCCCCATGCCCAGACTACTTCTCTTGTTTACCAGCCTTCTGTGTGGAGTGGTATTGAGGGCTTTGCTGAAATCTAGGTAGGCATTATCTACGGACCCTCCTTGATTCACTTCCCTGGTCACCCAATCAAAAAAATCTATCAGATTCATTTGACAAGACCTTCCTGATGTGAATTCATGCTGCCTCAGATCCTGCACATAAATGGAGGTGTCTCACTATTCTTTCTGTCAGCAGTGTCTCTATGATCTTCCCCACCACTGAGGTGAGGCTGACTGGCCTGTAATTCCTTACTTCCACCCTACTGTCACTTTTGTGCAGTGAAACTACATGCACCCTCCTCCAGTCCTCTGGAACCATGCCTGTGTTGAGTGACTCTATGAACGGAGTGGCCAGAGGCGCTGCTATTTCCCTCCGCAGCTCCCTTAATATCCTCGGATGTGTCATCTGACCCCATGGCTTTATTCACCTTCAGCTTTGTGAATTCCTCCAGAACTCTCTCCACTGTGAATGGACTGGTGTAGACTTCTCTCCCCCCCCCCCAAACTGCCTCTGCTCCCCAACTGTGGTCCTTGACTCTCTCCCTCCTCAGTGAATACTGAACAGAAGTCTTTGAGTGCTGAGTATGTTGGAATGTGCAGATTCAGGACGTATAATAAAGGATAATTTGAAGTTACAACATATGCATAGTGATTGCACTCTTGTTTTTCTTGCTTATTATCTCTTATTTTCTTTACACTTTAGATTGCAAAAGAGCTTTTTGTGGAGATGGCCATATACAAACTGGTGTAGAAGAATGTGATGGGAAAAACCTAGCCAACCAGACATGTGCTTCTTATTTACCAGGGTATGAATATTTTCTGTAGTGTCAGTCTGTGTTATATCTAATGTAACAGGTGGCTTTGCAGGAGTGGGGGACCCACCAATATATGATGGTTAACTGGCTAGGGTAGGTATTGTTTACTACCTCAGGGAAAGCAAGGGGAGAAGTCAGACATTGGGGAACTGTCAGTGTCTTAAACACTCACAGTTTCCTTACCACAGCAGGTATAGGGGGCACAATGGTTCTCACTTACTGTACTTTACTCCAATACACCAAGGCAGTTGCTACTGCAGAAGAGAGCAGGGTACACATAGACAAGTTCACAGCAGACTGCAGCAGCGAGTCCAGCTCCACTGCTAAGTGTGTGCCAGGTAAAGCAACATTGTTAAAGGCAACAAAACTGGCACCACACATTGCCAAGAATTGTAGGTAACAAATACTTTATTAAGTTGTAAACTTAAAAAATATACTGCCAGGCAGTTTTGGGAAGAAAACCCTGACCAGTTTTGCAACTACTGCATCACAGTGGGGGGGCAAAGGATACATGGCTCTTTTTAAACACGTTCCTCAAAGTGAGTGCAGATATGCACTTAAATAGTGCATAAGGTAAATAAATACAAGATAACAGCACAATATTAATTACAGAATAAAATGCTTCTACATCCAATCAAACTGTTTACAAATGGCAAAGATTTAAGCTTAAGTAGCCACTGGGCTAGCCAGACAATCTTGTGCTGTTATCCTCCAGGCGATGGAGATCATGTGTACTTCAAATCCTCTGCACTCCAAGGAAAAAAGAAGCACAAAGAAAAATTAATACATAAAATAGTTAAGGCAACACACACACACATATATATATATATATATATATATATATATATATACACAAAATGATCATTAATTTTTTTATAAAGATTTTTATGCCTTCAGTTTTTTCCCCAGTTTTCACACACACACACCCATGCCTCGGCCACACACGTGCATGTGGAGGCACGTGGATGCCGTGTTATGGAGGCACCCTCCTCATTGCCACCCTGCACGCTTCATGCTTGTCCAATCGGACTACTGGCGGTGGGGACGATGGGGATACTCCATGGGAGAGGAGAGCTGCCATTACTGCTGCTCAGTCCTGCTCCCCCTTCCCTCCAGCTGGCTCTCCAGTGACCCTGGCTTGTTCCCGAACCTGGGCCTCCAGTGTGGTGTGAGTTAAGGCGTCCATCACCTCAGCCCTCTGCACCACCAGGCCGGCTGAATGATCATTCATTTTTGTTTCTTTGTTTAAAATATACTTAAACCATCTTTTTTACAGATTTTGTTTTGTAAACTACTCCATAGGCTTGTAAAGGAGAGGCTGCTGTTTACATTTATCCTGAATCTGCATTTATTAAAGTAGGATAAATGCAGTTTCATAGCATTTGAAAACTGTAAACACAGCCTCTTCTGATTAAAAAATCCTGCTCTCAGAATTCTAAAATGGCTTCCATGATGATGTCACTCTTGAAAGAGATGACAGCTGTGTTCTAGTTCTTCTAAATGTAACCCCCCCCCCCCAATTTGGAGGGCTTACCTTAAATGTGCCCTCAGGCATTCTCCCGCTGCCTCCTGACGTCTCATTCCTTCCATGGCTCCTTTTGCCACCCCTCCATTCCCTGGTTGTCCCCTCTATCTAACTGAGCTCTGCGGGGCTCGCAAAGCCAGTATGCAAGTGGGCGGCATGTTTGCAGACTTGCTGCTTGCACATTTGAAGAGGTGCACTTCACATCAGACCGCCGTTGCGGTCAAAAAGAAATTGTGTGTCTCCTCCATGGTTCCTGGTGCCAAGTTAAGTTAAAAAGGCACCAGGGACACAAACAGACAGCAGAAAGTGTTTTTTAATTAAATAAATTGGCAGACACCGTAAGCACTGCCTCCAGGGCACCAGCCAGTTAAGGACCAAAGGTCAGTGGCAAAGGTTACAGACTAGAGTGCCCTTTATGAATATTCATGAGCTTGCAGTGTGTTCTTAGGGGCAGTGTGTTATGGGAGTGGCGACTCCCTAAGGGTACAATTTATTTATTTATTTATAGTGGGCTCTATCAAAAGAGAACTGTTGGGGCTACATAACAGTGGGGAATTTATTAAATAAAAGTAAAACTGCTGGCTGCACCAGAACTTTGTGTGTGGGAACAGTAAGATAGACTGCTTTGGGAACTGTATGCAGCCACCATTTCAGCAGCCCATAACCAATCGGAAGCCAGGATTTAACAAAGGGGATCTTGGTACAGTGCCAGAGACTTATGGGGGATTAACTGGGACAAATTATAGGCCCAAAAAGGGAGCCAATTAACATCAGAGAACTGTTTAAGATAGCTTTGGCAGCCAATGGGATTTCTGGAACTTATCCCCATATAAAGGGGGAAACTGCTCATTTTGATTCAGTTTTGAGAGATTCATCCAAGAGTTCAATATGGGCCTCTGGGGAGCTTGCCAGCTGTCAGAGGTTAGGCCTGCCAGGCCTAGACGTTTCTTGCCATCAGTTCGCAGGCTCAAGTGTTCCAGCTGGCCCATATTGGGGTCACAGCAGCAGGGGATTCAAGCAGCATCCAGACTGAAAGAAATGAGGATCAGTCTGCAAGCTAGCTGGAAGGTCCAGAGAAGGACAGAGCCTTACATATAAATGTGTTTAGTTTTCCAAAATGTTTGCACGGCCAACCAGTTCGTGACATCTGCTGTGCATGTTTTCAACCAGTGTAAATTGCCTTTGCATCCTGAAGACCAGCATCTCGATGAGGCCCAAGAAGGAATTTTCCTCCTTTTTGATCAAGCCATCTGCAACAGGTCTCATTTTGTTGGATTTTCACCTGGTCTGGGTAGTGTGAGTACAAACAAGGTAGCTCTCTATAACAAAGCTGCAATCATTGTGTGTCATCTGATTATTTGTTTGAGTTGATCACAATAGACTGAGCCATCTGGCTCTGGAATACAAATTTTGGGTTAAAGTGCATGTTGTGTGTTTTCTTTCCTAATGGCCCCCACCAACAGCTGCAATGCCGGCCTACCCCAGGCAATGCTTCAGGTTAGCCTGAGTAACAACTGGGTACCCAGAGTGTGTGACTGTGACAGAGGGACTGTTAGTGCATGCATGCTTAGCCTGACTAAATCAGATCTTAAATCAAATGCTAGATTGCTGCCCCACCCTTGTTCATGCCCCCTGAATAAATCAGATTCTATTCTTAAAACTATTCTGTTCTTTCTGCACCTAACTTGGCTGGTGTGTACCTTTGTGGAGGGGATACTGTACTGCCACTGAGCTGTCATATTGCAGGTCTTGTTTTACAGGGGGGTCTCCAGGGCCATTGCAGCTGATTCAGCCCTAGTGGTAAGTGTACCAAGTGTGGGTTCAACATTGTATTCCTATAGCATAGGTGATTGTTTATCTGCTGACCTGGATAAGCCACTAATGGGGTTAAAGGAGGGGTTATAGCATCCCGGAGGGCTATACCCACAGCAGTTATGCTACTCCAAGACCATACCTCTGGGTAGAGGCACCCGTTCACCGAACTCAGGCCCCTCAACCTGTGCATAGTCACAAAGGCAGGGGTAGTAGCCCATAGGATAGTGCCACCTAGGGGTTACATCTTTGGAGGCACAGCTGGGATTAGTGCCTCTAGTGGTCAAAACCAAGAATCACAACTAAACATTTAATAGGTACCCCTGAAGAAATGGCTGCGCATCAGTTGGTCGGATGGTGTATGGGGCATGAAACTGACCCCCAAAATGCCTGGTTGATATTTCATCTACCCCTGGACACTAGTAAAGACACTATAGAAGGGGCACTTTCCAAAACGGAATGCTTGGGAAAAGTTGTTGTGGTGGGCCGCCAAGCTGGCTTGACTGCCCAAACTCTGATGGTGTTAGTGGAGTGTAGCAACCCTATGGATAGTACTAAGGTGCCCAAAACTATTGCCATTGATGGGTCCCAAGCCGCCTGGAGGGTAATAACTAAGGATAGTGAGAATCCCTCAGGAAATGAGATCCCCACCTTTAACTGAAATTTTGAGGAAAAGCTTGCCAAATTGCTACTGGAGGAGGGTAAAACCCCTCAAGGACTTTAAACTGTTATTCATGTCGCCTGGGGGTGTTCCATCCCCGACACCCCAACCAGCTCCAGTACCTGCCCCTTCACCAGCTCCTGTGCCCGTACCAGTACCAGCACCCACACCTGTGCCTGCTGTTAGTCACGATTCGTACCGTAGGCTGGAGATGTTTTTAGGCACCCTCCCCAACCCCCAGGAGGAGGATGATTGGGAGACCTGGATAGACTATGTTGCCCCCTTGGTACCTGAGTGGCAGTGTATGGAGGCAGAGAAATTAAAAAGAATCATGGAAAGTTTGAGGGGTCCCGCTTTGGAAGCAATAAGGTTCCTGTGGTCCACAAATCCTGTTGCGTCTGCTTAAATGTATCTGTCTGCACTGGAAGATGTCTTTGGTAGCATTAAATCTGGAGAGATTTTGATGTGGCAATTCAAGGACACCACACAATGGAAAGGGGAATGTTTGTCAGCGTATGTTACTCGTTTGGAGAGGGCCCTACAGAGAGCTTACCGAAAGGGTGAGGTATCAGCCAGTGAATTGAACCGTGTGAGGTTGGATTACATACTACAATATGCCAAATATTCTAAATGGCAAATTATCCAGCTAAAGCTCTAGGATAGGAGGGATAATCCCCCTGATGATTGCGACCTGATAAAAGAAGTCAGGGTGGCTGAAGGTGAGGAAGAAGATTGGAATTCCTGTGCAGGCATAGCCAGAGTAGCCTCGGCGCTGGAAAGCCCCTCTGAACCAGAGACTGCTGTGGATACTCTGCCATGGGGTGAGCTACTGAGAGAATTCAGAAAAGTGAAAGCTACTATCTCTCCCAAGGCCCCTTCCACAGACACAGACCCATCAGAGCGCATCTGCTATGGGGCTGGGGAGTGCACACTCCAGCGTCCCCTGCTGATAGCAGCTCAAAAACTGAAACAAATGAACTCACTGTGGCAATAAAAAAATTATCGAGATGTCTTCCACTGCCTTCAATGCCACTGTCAGAGGTTGAACCAAGATTTTCTGTTGTTAGTACTGGAGTTCCAACACCAAATGTGTACCCCTCCCAACCTCCTAGCTGTGAATGGAGACCAGCTCCTAATGTGATGTTTCAGCCATGCCAGACCAAAGAAAATTTATTTTGTCATAATTGTGGGAAGGATGGCCATATGAAGAAGGAATGCCAGTCTCCAAAGGACCTAGATAAAGTGGTATACCGATTCCAAAGGGAGCTCCGGACAGTGAGACAATGGCTGAGAGGTGCAGGAAATGATCACAGTTTAGGTTCAGGGAATCCTAACTCCAACTTCTTTGTGGCCAAATCGTCTGTCCAGGTTCCTACCAAAGTCCCTCCAGACTGGTCTAAATTGGTGGGCCCTTCCATGGACACTACTGTACATGTAGACAGGATCCCGGCCCAAGCAGTTCTAGACAGTGGATCTCAGCATTCATCTGACAACTCGTTACAACCTCTCGATGGACTGCATGTGTGGGGGTTGAGTGAAATGTCGTAGCCATTAAATCTGTTTTCTTCAGAATACAGAAGATTAAGAGGGGATATGTGCTTGTTGTTTAAAGCCTTAACTGAATATGAACTCTGGAGTAAAATAGGCTTAGAGTTTAGAATTAAAAATCATACTACTAGAGCACACTCCTATCAGTTATATGGTGAACAATGTACAACTTGGCACAGAAAAAGGTGGTATAACCAAAGAGTTGTTGCTATATTGAACTCTCTGCCTTTAGAGGTGGTGGAAAGTAATACAATGGAAGTATTCAAACAGAAATTAGATGGGTTACATCGATTGGGTAGACTTTAGGAATGTATTTTGGTGAGCACTATGGACATTAATGTTCCCTTTAGCTCTGATTTACCTTTGATATGATACCTATATCATGGCTATTTAAAGGTATGGATTTCTTTTCCATCCTCTGTGGCTGGCGTAGGAGATTCTGTGGAGATGCTAGCCCTAGTCTGTCCTTCTACCGGACTCTATGATGGTATCCCTATACTGATTGGCACCAACGTACACATGTTTGGGCGTCTGGCCCAGTCGTGTGAAGAAAGGCAAAAGAAAAGGACAGGAAAAGGCCTGTATATTCACGCCCTGATCCAAAAGGCCTATGAGAGACAAATGCACCCCAAGGAAGGTACCCAAGATGAGCCTATTGGGATGGTTTGGAGGAAGGATCCTGCTACTATCACGTTGCCTCCCAATGCAGAATGCAGTATTAGTGGTGAAGTACGGCTGTGAAGAGATGTGACTAACAAAATTTTGATGCTGTACACTTCAGATTAAGGAAAATTACCCGAAGGACTGCTGATTAAACCCAATGTGCTTCCGACCTGGGCTCATGCTTATGGCCGACAAGTGGTGGTACGAGTACAAAATGTTACAGACTGAGACTTTACGATATATAGAGGATGCACCCTGGCTAGAGTCTATTGTGCTGACACTGCTGTACTTCCATCCAAGTGCAAAACTGAAGAAGGATGTGAGATATCGCCTGACAGATTTGATTTTGTCAAGTCACCTATTCTAAACAGCTGGAAAGCCTGGGTCAGTAATGAGCTGGCTCAGAGAAACAAGCTATTCTCCCTCAGAGAATGGGATGTTGATTGTGTCACGGGTGCAGAACACCATATTCGCCTGCATGATGACAGACCCTTGAGAGAAAGGTCTTGACATCTAGCTCCTGCCCACATAGACTTTGTCTGACATCACCTACAAGAGATGTTAGCGGCTGGCATCATACAAGAGTTCCGCAGCCCATACACCTCCCCAATTGTGGTGGTGTGGAAAAAGAATGGCTCCGTCCACATGTATGTTGATTACAGGACCCTCAACAAAAGAACCATGCCTGATCATTATACAATGCCATGCATATAGGATGCCCTGGATGGTCTAAATGGGAGTAAATGGTTTTCCGTCCTCGACCTCCAAAGTGGATACTATCAGATCCCGATGGCTCTTGAGGGCAGGGAAAAAACTGCATTCATTTGTCCCTTGGGCTTCAATGAGTTCCTTCACATGCCACATGGCATATTGGGTGCACCTGCAACAAAAAACATATTTCAGACCCAGTGAGCTGTTTGGACAGAGATGGACTCGATTGTGACACTGCTTTCTAAGAGATAATATACAGATTGACTCACGCTCCCATACTTGCTTATGCTGATCCATCAAAGCCCTAAGTATTACATACAGATGTCAACTTGCGTGGTCTTGGAGCAGTACTTTATCAAGAATATCTGGAAGGGCTGCGTCCTGTAGTTTTTGTTTGCAGAAGTCTGTTGTCTTCAGAGAAAAACTATCCAGTGCATAAATTAGAATTTCTCACTCTCAAGTGGGCCATAGTTGACCAATTTCCTGAATTCTTGTATGGTGCTAAAATCTTGGTCAAAACCAATAACAATCCATTAACATATGTCCAAACCACAGCTAACTAGATGCTACTGGACACTGATGGCTTTCCACTCTAGCAACATATGATTTTGCGGTAGAGTACCAACCAGGCCTAAACCACGTAGATGCTAATGCTCTTTCACGAAGACCTGCTTCTGACCAACAGTGGGTTCATTTTCCTGAGCAATCTGTAAAAGCACTATGTCACAAGTTTGACCAGGAAGAAACTCTGTCCTCTGAAGCTGTAAACTGTCTGGCAAATTGTTTGGGACCTCCAGAGACTTGCATACCAGTTGCCTACTGTAACTTCACAGCTTTAGACTTGAGTTCTTTACCACAGCTAACTCCAGCTGATATCCGCATGGAACAGTACTACAATCCAATGACCAGACCAGTAGTTGAAGCTTTAAGAAAAGGGGAAGATACCTCTAAGATGCAGTCCTGAGACCCCAAACTGCTTTACTTCTTCGAGAGGGGAGCAAGCTCAAGCTTCAGGAACAGTTATTGTACCAAGAGCTTACTGACAGCCAAGGTGAAATTGTGAGAAATCAGCTAGTACTGCCAGCTAAATTCAAAAATATTGTCTTAAATGCTGTGCATGACCAAGTGGGACATCTAGGTAGTGAAAGAACCCTTGATCTGGCCAGTCACGTTGTTTCTTCTGGCCTAAAATGGGCCTGGACATCGAGCAACATAATAAAACCTGAAGTAGATGTCTTCAACACAAAGCCCCACCACAAAGAGCAGCCCCTCTAGTCAGTATTATCAGAACTGCACCAATGGAGCTTGTCTGTATCAATTTTCTTAGTCTGAAGCCAGATTCCAAAGGCATTGCAAATGTACTGGTAGTCATAGATCACTTCACGAGATATGTACAGGCCTACCCAACCAAAGACCAAAAGGCCTCAACTGTAGCCAAAGTCCTTGTTTAAATGTTTTTTATACATTACAGTGTCCCCCAGCATATTCATTCAGATCAGGGCTGGGATTTCAAAAGCAGACTTATCAACAAACTGTTGTCCCATTTAAAAGATTTTGTAAAGGACAACGCTGATCTCAGAGGTCGAATGTAAAATGAAGTCTCTCTATCCTGATAATTGTAAGTGGATGAGAGTTAAATGTACCATTCCACATTGGAAAATAGTGTAGTGTCTTGTTGACTTTTAAACTAAAAACTCAATAAAAATATATATAAAAAAAAAGAACTGTTGTCCCTATGGGGTGTGAGAAAATCCAGAACAACCCTTTATCATCCACAAGGAGATCCGCAACCAGAGAGGTTCATCAGAACCCTACTAGATATGCTGGGCACCCTGCAGCCTAAAGATAAGCCAAAGTGGAGCCAACAAATAAGCACACTCATCCTTGCTTATAAGTATACAAAGAACGATGCTACTAGTTTTTCACCATACCATCTTATATTTGGCAGAGAAGCTCACCTTCCAGTTGACGTATGCTTTAGAGTGTCTCCTGATGGTGTTCAGTCAGAAAACTACCTGCAATATGTAAAAAACCTAAAGGCTCAACTTGATCATGCTTATCAGCTATCAAATACCATGGCAACAAAGAGAAACCTGGCCAACAAAACTCATCATGACAAACGCGTTAAGGCCCAAGAGCTCCAATAAGGTGACAGAGTACGGATGAGAAATATTGGGCTGCTGGGTAAACACAAAAAACAGACCGCTGCAGTCACATTCCATATCTAGTAGTCAGTAAGCTGCATGATCTGCCGGTGTATAAAGTACGTCCAGAAGGGGACCCTCATGCTGTTAAAACCATTCACAGAAATCATCTGTTACCTATCGGCCAAATAGAGATCAATAATGTTCAAGAAACTGAAGCTCCTCAGCACCCTCTAACTAGGTCTGCTGCTAGAGCCAAGCAACAAGATCAGCAAATTTCTGTTCCCCAGCCTGTTGCTCCTAATAATGTCTCCAATCCTGCTAACATTGTAGATATTGAAAATGCTGAAAGTGATGACAAAAGTAAATTCTGTACTGCCTATTACCCATCTTTTGATCTTGAGAGAGTGTTCCAGGGAATTCCTTCTATTAATTATGGTGATGACTCTGAACCTCCAGCTGTTTTAACCGATTATAATTCATCGCTTGTACCTGAACCTCCAGAAAGTGATGCTTGCAGCATGGATCCTGAAGAGACTGAACCCCTTTGTATGGTGGAACTAATGGCAATCGGTTAACCTGAACACAATGTAGCCAGTAGTGAACTTACAAGCGACCAAGTCTGTGTTAATGAACTAAGTGGGCTAAGTGAACTGTTCCAAGTTAATGAAAGTGCTGTTCAAGAACCGGAAAGATGTGTCCTGGATGAATCTAACTTTGCAGAAATATCAAATGAGAGTGAGCCTAAAGAGTCTAAAAGTAGTATTCAATAACAAGAAACTGCAGTGGAACCTATTTCTTCTGAGGCTGTTTAGTTTCAGGACAATGAACCGGGAATGATCACTCCAAATGCTGAAGCAGAAATGCAAGTACCAGTGCCAACTTTGCCATGTCGCTCAGAAAGAGCTGTAAAGTCTATCTTAAAGCTTACATATGACACCCCAGGACAGCCTGTTAACTTACCCATGAATGCCGTGCATAAAGGAGTCTATGTCATGCCCAACTCCTTGCAAAAAATTATGTACACTGCCTCCACCCAAACCAAAGCCTCCACGTAAGCTAAGGTGCCCACTCAGTGTAACAGGAGATATAAAGGTAAACAGATGGGAATAAGGTGAAGTGTTTTAATAAAATATGGTGATTATAATGTTATTGAAAATGTAATACTGTCGAATGCAAAGAATGTGAATTCTAAACTGCTGAATTATACCTACTGAAACTAAAATGTCATGACAATGCTTAAGTATAGGATGTCCAAATGGATAGCATGCTACATTGTACATAGTTATATGCCTAGCTAAGTTGTTTCAGATATCTCTGTTTGTAATAGAGTATTAGTAAGAGTATATTTAGTAATGTGTTAAATGGTTGCTAAGCTATTACAGACGTGACGCAGACGCCAAGCTTTCCTAGGCAGGGAAGAGTGTATGCCACCATTTAGAGCTTACCTTAAATATGCCTTCAGGCATTCTCTCACTGCCTCCAGCATCCTGTTCCTTCCACACTAATTTTGCCACTTCTCAATTCCCCAGTTGTCCCCTCTATCTAATTGAGCCCTATAATGTTCATAAAAGCCAGTATGTGAGCAGGTGGCATGTTCGCAGAGCCACCGGCCGGTGACATTCAAGAAGCGCATCAGCATCAGACCACTGTTGCAGTCAAAAAGAAATTGTGTGTCTCCTCCATGGTTCCCAGTGCCAAGTTAAGTTAAAAAGGTACTGGGCATACAAACAGGCAGCAGAAAGTGTTTTTAAATTAAATAAATCAGCAGATGCCATAAGTGCTGCCTTCAGGGCACCAGCCAGTTAAGAGACAAAGGTCAGGGGCAACGGTTACAGACTAGAGTGCCCTTTATAAATATTCATGAGCTTGCAGTGTGTTCTTTGGGGCAGTGTGTTATGGGAGCAGCGACACCCTAAGGGTACAATTTATTTATTCAAAAGTGGACTCTTTCAAAAGAGAACTGTTTGGGCTACAGAACAGTGGGGAATTTATTAAATAAAAGTAAAACTGCTGGCTGCACCAGAACTTTGTGTGTGGAGGCAGACTAAAATAGACTGCTTTGGGAACTGTATGCAGCCAGCATTTTAGCAGCCCATAACCAATCGGAAGCCAGGATTAAACAAAGGGGATCTTGGGACAATGCCAGAGACTTATGTGGGATTAACTGGGACAAATTCTAGGTGCCAAAAAGGGAGCCAATTAACATCAGAGAACTGTTTAAGACAGCTTTGTCAGCCAATGGGATTTCTGGAACTTAGCCCCATATAAAAGGGGGCAACTGCTCATTTTGATTCAGTTTTGAGAGATTCATCCAAGAGTTCAGTGTGAGCCTCTGGGGAGCTTGCCAGCTCTCAGAAGTTAGACCTGCCAGGCCTAGGCTTTTCCGGCCTTCAGTCCACGGGTTCAAGTGTTCCAGCTGGCCCACATTGGGGTCACAGCAGCAGGGGATTCAAGCAGCATCCAAGCTGAAAGAAATCAGGATCAGTCTGCAAGCTAGCTGGAAGGACCAGAGAAGGACAGAGCCTTACATATAAATGTGCTTAGTTTTCCAAAGTGTTTGCATGGCCGACCAGTTCATGATGTCCGTCGTACATGTTTTCAACAGGGTAAATTGCTCTTGCATCCTGAAGACCAGCATCTCGAAGAGGACCACAAGGGAATTTTCCTCCTGTTTCATCAAGCCATCTGCAACAGGTCTCATTTCGTCAGATCATCCCTTGGTCTGGGTAATATGAGTACAAACAGGGTAGACCCCTGCAACAAAGCTGCAATCATTGTGTGTCATCTGATTATTTGTTTGGGTTTATTGCAACAAACTGAGCCATCTGGCTCTGGAATACAAATTCTGGGTTAAAGTGCATGTTGATTGTTTTCTTTCCTAAGGGCCCCACCAACAGCTGCAACTCTGGCCTACCCCGGGCAATGCTTCAGGCTAGCCTGAGTAACAACTGGGTACCCAGAGTGTGTGACTGTGACAGAGGGACTGTTAGTACATGCATGCATGCTTAGCCTGACTAAATCAGATCTTAAATCAAATGCTGGATTGCTGCCCCACCCTTGTTCATGCCCACTGAATAAATCAGATTCTATTCTTTCTGCATCTAACTTGGCTGGTGTGTACCTTTGTGGAGGGGATACTGCATTGCTATTGAACTGTTATATTGCAGGTTTTGTTTTACAGGGGATCTCCAGGGCCATTGCAGCTGATCCAGCCCTGGTGGTAAGTGTACCGAGTGTGGGTTCAACATTGTAGTCCTATGTCATATATGATTGTTTTATCTGTTGACCTGGTTAAGTCACTAGAGGGGTTAGAGGGGGGTTATAGCATCCCAGAGGGCTATACCCACAGCAGTTACACTACCCCAAGACCATACCTCCGGGTGGAGGCACCTGTTCACTGAACTCAGGCCCCTCAACCTGTGCATAGTCACACAGGCAGGGGTAGTAGCCCATAGGATAGTGCCACCTAGGGGTTACATAACTGTATGCAAATGTGAATAACTTTAAAATGAAAAATGATAGAACGGTACTGTGAGCACAAAAGTAGTTCAGCACAAAAATATCACAAAATGAGTGGTGTTTCATTTATAGATAACTTTTAGTTTTTTTTTAATTAGCAAAAAAGGCCACAGAAAATGCAATTGTTTGCTGTTTTTACAACAACAAATGCAAATAACTTTAAAACAGAAAATGATAGCATGGTACTGTGGGCGCATCATTTGTTCAGCACAAAAATATCTACAAAATGAGTGGTGTGTCATTTATATATGTACCTTTTAGTGTATTTATAATTAGCAACAAACATATGCAAATAGCTTTAAAACAAAAATGACAGCATGGTACTTTGACCACAGAAGTTGTTTAGTACCAAAATATCTATCAAATGAGTGGTGTTTCATTTATAAATATATTTTTGATTTTTCATAATCAACAACAAATGGCAGCAAATTCAATAGGGTTTTTTCTTCACTTTTTTGGAGGTATGGCATAAATGGATTTTGCTACCTCCCTACTGGAAATATTGTTGATACTTTTTGTTCTCATGCTAATTGACCTGATGACATCACTTGTGGTTTCACTACTCATGATGTCAGGGCAATTAGCACTGGAACAGAACATATCAACAATATTTCCAGTACGGGAGTAGCATATCCCTGATATATTCTTTGCAAAGAAACCCCCTCTGTTAATGCATCAGTTTGAATTGCTATTAAAGTAGCAATAGTATGGAAATGTGATGTTAAGAGTTTTAAACACTAACTCCGCATCTCCACCCCCCTGCGCTCGGTTTAACAGGAGACACCGTTATAGAGGCTCATATAGCTGTCCTGTACCACAATTCATATTAATAACGTAGTGTTTACATTTTTTTGAAACTGCTCCATTATAAAGCCTACTGCAGGCATAGACGTGCACGCTCACTGCCGAGCATGCTGGGGCCAGTGCGTCACGGGATGAAGCTGCGTACATCAATGGAGATGTGGGGATCTGCACACAAAATGAATTTACAAGCACAGAAGAACATGTTCTCACCCGTTTCCCATATGAGCTAGTAGAGGACCAGAGGCACTAGCATCGAGGTATGTGCACTGTTACTAGGGACTACAGTAAAGAGCTCAATGTGCGCTTCAGTGTAAGGGGACTGCCACATAGATGTCCGTGCTCTCACTAGGTGGTGAGGCATGGACGTCATCATGGAAGTCACGTTTGCTGCACAGAATGCCTGAACCGAGTTAAAATGGTGCTGTGTTTCGGAGGATGTTAATTGTTGTAAAACCTATTTTTGGGGCACTAACATAACTGCTCTTTACCATGTGTTAACAGCTGAACATGCAAGGCTCACATATTTACATTGTGAGGCTGCATTGTACAGATTCCCTTTAATTTTACCAGACATCGCTAGCATAAAGTTCTTTGAAAAACCAAACTACAGTTTTGTGTGTGTGTGTGTGTGTGTGTGTGTGTGTGTGTGAATAGACGGTAGAAAATTTGTGACAGACAAACAGTAGTCCCAGTTGATCAGAAAAGGTGTTGGTTGATACGTACGATAAGTGGGGAGCATGACCAACTCTAAAGCATTTTCCTTTTACTTTTTTTGACAGGTCATATGGGAATCTGAAGTGTAGTAATTACTGTTACATTGATTCAACAGACTGCCGTTTCTTCACATAATCATGGAAACTCCATCAAAGTGAAAGCATGATGGCTGGATGACAGTAGCCATATCCTTACTGCCAAGCATCACATTATCTTGTTATAATGACCACATATTTCATCCTGTTGTCTCTGCTAGAGCTTATGGAAGCATGAAATGTTACCTGCAAATATAGTACTGGGGCATTCATATCCCTTTCCTTCAACTCTTCTAGTGGTGCCTTGCAACAAGCTTTGTCGTGGAGTTTAGAAATATACATTCTCTGCTTGTCTTAGTTTTTTTTTTTTAACTTATATTTATTGATTTTATAATGCAATAGATACAAGCATAGCCCGTAGGACAGTGCACAGTTATAAAGAATACATCATTTGATAAGACAGTATCGTTGGCACTCCTAAATTGATACAGCATGTGGAGGTTACTAGTATTACCATTTACTTAACCTGATAGTTAGTCCGAAGGCTATGGCTGCCATGAGTGGGGAAATACAATAATAGGTGTACTGACTAATCCCATAAGACACCCTTTTTATAGGTGAACAACTCCCCATTTTACTAACATAGTGAAATGTCATACAATGTCATAGCCTCCTATCCTGACTCCATCTCACCCACACCTCGCATTTCTCTATGTAAGCTGATCCTACCCTCTAAACAACAAAGCAAGACTGAAACGCATATAATTTTGATTCTAACACCGTTTGGTTTGCATTCCACCAGCTCTCCTCTCTGCTTGTCTTTGAAAGCAAGGCAGATTCAGTTTAGATGACAAAACATGTTGTTTTCTGTGTGCAGTACAAAGTGCATTTTTAGAGCTTTAAAGGCATGGAAATAAAAAATACTTTTTGTTCTAACACAAGATTCTTTGGAGTATTTGTTTCAGAATAAAAAAAATCACTTTGTGACTTGTAAGTAGAATTTTTTTTTTTTATTTAAAAATCAAGCGAATACAAATCTTTATCTTCTGACAGGTAGTTACAACAAGAGAGCTGCACCAAGGTAACATGGGGTGCTCTGTGACAAAACCAACTCAAAGCAAGCAACCAGTCACGACACTTACCCGGGGCATATCCATGGAAATAATGAAGAGTCCAATAGTTGCTGTTTAAAAGACTTTATTTATTATTGCCATACACAACCAGGCCAGCCCTCCAGGGTCAGGGAAACCACACAAATGATCTAACGTTTCAACTCATCCAAGTCTTTGTCAAAGATACTGCTCCTATGTTTCCAACATTTAAATAGCGTAGAAAGTGTCACATGTTACATAAGACTGATTAAGTTCATTTAAAGGTATAGCGATTAAAAAGTGCAACCACATACTATTACCAAATTGCAAGTAGCAGAGCAGGGGGTGGGGGAAACAAATCAAAAGGACTCCAAAGAGTAAAACAACATTTTCAGTGTTGTGTATTTACCTTTGTAAGGTGGCCCATCACATATTAACCAAGCTAAAGGAAAGATGTTTTCTTACAGAAGGAGATTATAATTTAACAAAAAAGTTTTGGAGAAAAAGGAACAAAGATTCTTTGCAGGTACTGTCCATTCTAGGATCGTGGATATGTTGTTCTATCCACACTTGTTGGCATGCCCCTTTTCCCTTTAAATCTTGCCAGGTGGTCTGAAAGCTGGTTCCTCCCACCCACCCGGGTGGTATGTCCCTCTGGTCCACCCCTTGATGCCAGATCTTCCTTTCTGCTGGAAGATTCAGGTTCCCTCCTTATCACTTCCACATTGAGTAGGTCCTGGTGAACAAATCCTCAGATTTACCTAAACTTAAACTCATTTGAGTTTCTCCACATCGTTTTGCAATCATCTGGGTTCTGCCAGGGCACTTGCACGCAGAAGATGTCTCGCACTGACCCACATGCCTTGTGCGTCTGCTGCCTGGGCCATGCCCATTACACCCAGGCTTAAGACATTTGTCGTAAGTTCCAGCCTAACATCCTGGATGATCGTCTTGCACGACTTCAGTTCAGCTGACCAGAAAAATAGAACCTGCCGGTCAAATCGAAAGAGACCCGTTGGGCAGTCTCCGCAGCTACAGGGTCCACTGATCAATTAGAACAGATGAAGGCTTTCAAGAAGAAGGGGGCTTGGGCCACTGATCAGTCCTGTTCTGTGTCGGGCTTTGTCCCACTCAAATTGGGCTTCATCTTTTCAGGCTTCTTCAAGGAGTTGTGCCAGTCTGTCCCGAACAAGGGAAAGGGCCCTTTGGGCATGCACATCTCCCGTTCCTGTAAAAAGGACAAGGAGTCAAAAGAAAATTCATTTTGTTGATGACGTTCTTGGGATCAAGAGAGGTCTCAGTCCCAGGAATCTGCTGTCCGACTTTGGTTGAGCTTGTGGCCACTGGCATCACGTAACCCACATCAGGCCAGCTGGCCAAGATGCAGGACGACAACCCGGTCAAGATTATTATCGACCCCATCGACCCATTGTCATTTAATGAGGCCGACAATCCCTTATTCAGGACCCCAGTCCTGACTGGATCTACCAAGGAGGAAACCCAGGTTGCTGAGAACCTCCTCACGGTCCCTGTCCCCATCCTGAAGGAGCCGCAGTTCTTCCCGGCTCCTTCTGAGCACCCCCTGTCGGTCCTCCCGACAGTCATTGTCTCGGACACCTTCGATCGACAGGCTGAAGAAATCTCATAAATGCCACTCAGGGCATTCTAAAAAGCAGTGCCACCACCATTCATCCTCGTCCTCCTTGAATGAGAAGAAGCTTTGATGCAAACTGCATTGATGCTACAAGGACCTAATGTGGCAACAGTTGATGGCAGGTTCGAAGTCGACCCTGGCTTTCACACCAGCCATCACTTGGCTGTCACCTTCCAAGCTGACACTGACCCCTCTGAGCTGGTCGACACTGTCCCTGTGGAGCCAGTGCAGGACCTCCCAGCTTGGCCAGAACTGGCCTCTCCACCAATGTGTGTGAAGCTGCCACCTAAGCAGCCTCCCTCTGGGGCTCCTGCCAAGGAGTCTCAGCCCACCATGAGCCTCCTGCATAGGCTGTCTGTCACCCTCACTCCTGAGATCAAAGAAGCCAAGCTGGCTGACTCTGGAGGTAATGGAAGGGGTGAGGGCCAAGAGAAAAGCATTCTGGAGACTTAGGAAACCAGGAGGGCAAGGGCACAAAGATGAGTATACGAAGAAGTCCAGTAAGGTTACCAGGCTAGTCAGAGTGACCAAGGCTTCCAGAGAGCTGAGACTGGCACAGGGAATCAAGGATGGGGAAAAGGAGTTCTTCAGGTACATTGGCAAGAGAAGAAGAAACAAAGAATAGATTGTGAAGATTAAGAAAGATGGGGTGGTGGGTGGTGGAGAAGGGGGAGGTCCAGGTAGAGGCACTTAATGAGTACTTCTGCTCTGTGTTCACGAATAAAAGAGGGGGGTAGATATCCCTTGGAAAGGGTGGAGTGGGCAGTAGGATGGGGGCAACTGATATCAGAATTACAGAGGACAGGGTGCTGTAGGGACTAAGGGCACTAAGGGTGGACATGGCACCGGGGCCAGATGGCATTCACCCTAGGGAACTAGTGAACATCCTGGCAGGACCACTGGCAGACCTGTTCAGTACATCACTGGACACAGGATGCATGCCGCAGGACAGGAGGATGGCCCATGTGGTGCCCATTCATAAAAGTGGCCCGAATGATGACCCAGGCAACTTCAGCCCAGTGAGTCTCACTTCAATCATGAGGAAACTCATGGAGTCAATCCTAAAAGAGAATGGTGAACTTTCTGGAAGACAATGGGTTCAAAGACTGCCATCAGCATGGTTTTGTATCAGGCAGATCCTGCCAGATGAACCTAGACGAGTACTACGACTGGGTTACCAGGGAACTGGACAGAGGCCATGCAGTGATGTCCTATATTTGGACTTCAGCAAGGCCTTTGACTCAGTGCTACATGGGAGGCTGGGGGGGGGACTGGAATACTTTAGGGTGGGGACAAAAATGATCAACTGAATCACCAACTGGCTGAGGGGTAGGCAGCAAAGGGTGGTGATGGTGGAGAACTCTCATCACTAAGGGACATTACGAGTGGGGTGCCCCAGGGTTCAGTACTGGGAACGGTGCTGTTTGGGATATTCATAACCAATATCTCAAATGGGATCTGGAGTAGGATCAGTCTGTTCACAGATGATACTAAGATCAGTGCAGTGGTAGATAACATAAAGGGGTGGAGGGGGCTGCAGGAAAACCTGACCAAACTACAGGAATGGTCAGAGACATGGCAGTTGGGGTTCAATGCCAAGAAGTGCAAGGTACTACACTTCAGAGCAAGGAACCAGTGGAGGAAATATCAGCTGGGAGGGGTACAGTTGGAAAGCACAGTGGAGGAAAAGGATCCAAGTGTACTAATGACGGGGATCATGAACCACTGAGCTCAGTGCAGAAAGGTGGCTGAAATGGCAAACAAGATGCTGGGGTGCATAGTGAGGGGAATTTCCTCCAGGCACAGAGAAGTGATCCTACCCCTGTACAGGTCACTGGTCAGGCCACACCTGGAATACTGCGTGCAGTACTGGTATCCATTCCTGAAGAGGGACATCAGATTGCTGGAGGGGTGCAGCATAGGGCAACCAAGATTATACAGGGACTTGAGGGTAAATCCTATGAGGAGAGGCTGGGAGAGCTGCAAATGTATTCCCTGGAAGAGAGGAGGGATGGGGGGTATGATGGAAATCTTTAAGTACCTAAAGGATATTAACAGGATTAATACAGAAGGGATTCTTCAGACCAGATTGAGGAGGGGCACAAGAGGGCATCAGCTGAGATTGGGGGGAGATCAGGAGACAGTTTTTAACAGAAAGGGTGGTTGATAAGTGGAATACTCTGCCTGAGGAGGTGGTATCATGTAGAATGGTGGGAGGATTTAAGAGAGGGTGTGACAGAGTGGAGGGTGGTTATGAGGAGGGAGGGAGGTGGGGCAGCCGTGAGTTGAGGGGCTAGCTGCACAATCTAGCAGACTCGAGCAGACCATTAGGCCTGTTTCTGCTGGCATTTCCTATATTTGTATGTTCTTCCTCATCTTCCCACAGACCTCCAGACCGCAGTCAAGCAGGTCCATGACCAGGGTCTGTTGGTTGCCAAACAACAACTTCAGATGGCTCTGGACATCAGGGATTCTTGTGCCCACTAGGTGGCGGCTGCAGTCATCATGCACCACAGGGCCTGGCTGAGGGTCTCAACCTTCACGGTGGACACTCAGCACAAACTGATAGATGTTCCCTTCCTAGGCACCGATCTTTTCAGTCGTGGAGTGAACAGTCACCTCCAGTGCATAGAGAAGTCCAGTGCCACCTTGGACCTATTTCACCAGAAGAAATCCTAGAGTTCAATAAACTTGGTCAGAGCCAATATGGCTGCAGAAACTTTTAGGAGTGGCAAAAGTGCTGAAGAAAGATTATGTGGTGCTCTCGCTGCACCAGAGTCAGCCTGCCACCTACTGAAGGATGTATCATAGCTGAAGCAACTACAGCAAGAGAAGGTGGGGATGTGACCGATGTCTGTATAAGACACGCATGAACTTGCACCTGGAATACTGCATCCAGTTCTGAAAGTCCCATCTGAGTAAAAAACAGTCAAAATGGAGGTGGTATAGTGGAGGGCAACTACAATGGTGCAGGGCACGTGGGATAAGACCTATGAGCAAAGATTAACAAAGTCGATATTTAAAATATTTATTTCATTGGGTAAGGCATTTAAGCCACTTTAAATATTGAATTTTTACAAGATATGCCACTTGAGATTCAATACATGATATATCAAATCTCAACTGGCATATCCTGTAAAATATCACTTACAGTGTTGTCATGCTTTTACTCATTATTTAATGAATTTGCACAATGCAGATCTGCTGAGAGGCAGTTTCAGGGCGGTCTTCCTTTTATACAGTTTTACAATGTGTTTTCCTAGAATATGCCTGCTGATTGGTATATATTGTAATTAGCCTGCATAGTTCACAGAAGACGTGGCATCTTATTTTCAGTGAGGCTCTACATCTACGCAATGTTATGCTGAATTGCGTAAAATCAGAACATGCCAAAAAGAATATTTTACATCTGGACTAGGGTGCCCTGAATATATACATTATGAAAAATGGTAAAATCATGACCACACTGAAAACAAGATACTGCATCTGATCTGGAACATCCTGAGTAAATACAGTGCCAAAATGTGTAAAATGAAGACCCCTATGAGAATGAGATATAACATCTCCCCTGTGCTATCCAGGATACAAAGTACAGGATAAGAAATACAGTATTTAAACTTGACTGTGTTCCACATAACCAAACAAAAGAGAATGTGGCACACAGGAGCTGAATGCAGATAAAATAACAAATGTATTCAGGCAAATGTCAATAAAAGCAAACACTGCTCCCAACATAGCAAATTATACAGACGGTGTTACTGTACCTCAGTGTTTCAGCTCTAAAAGTGAGTCTTCCTCAGAGGGTGTGGCATATGGGAAGACCCTTCCCTTTTATACATGTCACAGCATTTAAAAATAGTGTATACAAGTAATAGTGTCACCCTACTCACAGTGAACAGAACATTAGTTTAACAAGTACTGTTATACGAATGTACAAAAATACACAGATGTTCACCTACGTAGCTGAGTTCCATTAAAAAAAGTGGAGAATTCCCCTACGTAACAAATTTATTTTATTTTAGCTTTAAAGACATTATTTGTCTATTATGAGCTGCTGAGATGGCACTCAGAAATTTAATGGGAACTGAGAAAAATAAGGGAAAACTCCAAAATAAGATGTGACAGGTCTCAGAGAAAAATTCCATAACTTCCACTACACAGAAGTGATGCAAATCAATGATAATGTCTACAATAATAATAACTTCTTCTTCGACCCTCTTTTTCAGGACATCCTTCTCATGGATCAGGGAATGGATTTCAAAATATGCCATTGTACAAATTAAAACTTTAATAATATAACCATATGGAAAAGCGTTTCCATTTGGAATTGAATGTTGCTCTTTTTGCTGGCTTATGGGAGGCCAAGAGGATATTGGCAACAGGAGAGGGCACTTGTAAATGAGTTATGAAAGCATCCTTAGGAGCCAAGCATGAAGGTGTAGAGCCTTCAAGTTGGAGTGTAGGAGAGACCCGTGACACTGAGTCAAGAAGTCTGGTCTGTTCGGCAACGGGACAGGGTCCCAGACTGACAGTTGCAGGAGTAGGGGGAACCATATCTGGTGAGGCCACTTTGGGCCTATGAGAATCATTGTGGCCGGCTCTAGCTGTAATTTCAGTAGAGTCTGTTGCAGGAGAGGGACGGGGGGGCACATTTTTGGAGCACTTGCTCGTGAAGTGTCCATTTGTGAGTTGTAGACTGGTGACTCAGACGGTCAGATAACTGGTTGCAATGTCAAGGTAGATGGACTGCTGCTAGAGTAAATTGTTGCTCTATGGCCTCTTGCCAAACTGCAAGGGTCTCCCTGCACAGGGTGCGAGACTTCGTAACCCCTTGCTTGTTGAGGTAGAACACTACTGCAGTGTTGTCTGATTGGATCAGTAATGATCCTGGCTTGAGGTAGGGCCAGAATGCCTGGAGGGCTAGATGGATCTCTCTCATCTCTAAGAGATTGATATGAGACAGATGGGGAGAAGCAGGCCATAGGTCTTGGGTCTGATAAGGACCAAAGTGCGCTCCCCAGCCCTGTAGGGAAGTAGCCGTGGTCAACGTCTGCATGGAAGGGGGACCAGAAAGGCATTCCTTGATTCTGATTGTCCACCATGTCAGGGAAGACTTCAGAGAGGGAATGACCCTGATTTTGTCTCCAAACTGTCCTGTTTCTTGGGACCATTGATTCTGCAGGGTCCATTGGGCAGGTCTCATGTGGAGGTGGGCAAATGCCACCATAGGGATGGCAGCAGACGTGTGACCCAGAAGGCGCCGCATTCGTCTAGCTGTGACTATTTTCTTTTTTTTTTATTTCTTTTTTATTAAATGCTTTTTGTTACACTTCTGTCAAGAGTACATTTCATACATTTCGTTATATTGTCACATGTCTTAAGTTCTATGTGTATTATTGACAGTTATTTGTAATTCACCCTGAGGTTTAAATGTTTGATATACAGTCTTATGCATTCTTTTGGTCAGATACCATACTAAAGGTAAAGCTCCAACTCTTTTCTGTTTTAGCTCACACCTTGTTTGCCCCTTAAGTTTTGTTTACTCCTTTATGTCTAATATAACCAAATGATTCATTTCCTCTTCTCAGTTAACTCTTCCTTCATTAATTAAATTTTCCTTCCCTTCAAATCTTTGGTAGTTGTTCGATCATCCCCCCGTTACCTACCCCACCAACTCCACCAGACTTAAGGACAGAAGTGTGGATCCACCTCAGTATGATAGAGAACCCACTTCTGCCATCTCCTCATGTATGTTGGAGCTTTACCCTGAATTTCAGCATTAAGATTTTCTATTTCATATAATACAGACATGGTGGATCTCCATTCTGATACTGCTAGAATTATACTGGTCATCCATCTACAAGTAATGGACTTTTTGGCCGCCAAAAGACTGGGAGGCAAAAGAGTTTTTTCCCATGGAGGGGAATGGTCTGGAAAGATCCCTAGCAGAACTTGTTCGGCTGTCAGTTCTATCCCTTGTTCTAATAATTTGCTTAATTCTATTTGTAAGGATAGCCAAAAGAGCTTCAGACAAGGACACTCCCAGAATATGTGTCCCAGTGTCGCGCTCGGACATCCACACTTTCGCCAGCATACTCCATACTCTTCCGGAAGGAATTTGATCAGGACTGCCAGGGCTCTAAAAAAGCAGGAACGACACTTCCACGCAAATTCTCTCCAAAATGGAGAGGAAGTGATCTTTACTGCACTCACAGCTGATCCCTTCCATTCCTCCATGGTTATTTCAGGTGGAGATCTTTGTTCCATTCCTGTAATATGGATTCAGTTGATTCTTTTTGTTCGCTTCTCAATTCTGTATATATTGTGCCTATTAAATGCTTACCCAAGTTCCCCCTTATGGCTTCCATAAATAATTTGAGTAATTCTGGAGTTGGATCTTGAATTTTGGGGTGAATTATTCAATTTCTGAGTATATGGTTCCTGATCTGGAAATAACGGACTAAATCTGATCTGCTAAGGCCATATTGGGACTGTAATTTTTCAAAAGAGAGTATCCCCTGAGGAGACAAAAACTGGAAAAGATTTGAAAGGCCTGATCTTCTCCATTCCCGAAATGTGGAGTCCATATATATGGGTGTAAGTCAATCATCTTCTGATAGTAATTTAATATATTCGTATATAATGCATAGTGGACCAGTTCGCCTCAAACTTCTCCAACATTTATAAATTTGAGCTGTAATACCTGTTAGGGTAGCAGGTAACGGAGACCTTTCAGCAGAAGAGAGAATTTTTTTGATATCAAATAAATCATTAAGATGAAATTCAATATCCTTCCAAGGGGTCGAATAGGATTCCGTCAACCAGATCAGGACCATTCTAAGGAAAGACACCCTAGAGTATAATTTAAAGTCTGGAAGGTTAAATCCCCCCTGAGCCAGGGACGATTTAAGAACTGATAGTCGTAGCCTAAGACGTCCTTTATCCCAAATGAACATGGAAATTAACTTGCCCCATGATTTAAAATAATAAGTTGCTGGTAAATAGGGAATATTCTGAATTAAATAAAGTAATCTAGGTAATATATTCATTTGCACTATTTCTATCCATTGGTGGAAGGGGGTAAGAAAGGTGGACCATCTTTCCAGGTCATTTTGGATTATAGTCGTGAGGGGTTCATAATTTAAAATCTCCAATACTTATGGGTTAAGAGGAATGTTAATTCCTAAGTATTTTATTTTGGTAGTGTGCCATTTAAATGGGTATTCTTTTTTCAATCTTTGGGTGGGGTAAAGTTAAAGGCCAGGATCTCTGTTTTTGTACTATTTAACTTAAATCCCACCAGTTTCTCATATTGTTTCAATATTTGCCAAGCTGCCGGAATTGATTGAGATGGAAACAACAGGGTCAAGAGAATGTCATCTGCAAACATATTTATTTTATGTTCTTTTTGTGCTATAAGAATCCCCTCTACAGAGCCTACTTTCCTCAATCTTGCCGCTAGTGGTTCCAAATATAATGCAAATAGGTACAGTGATAGGGGACACCCCTGCCTTGTGCCCCTACTTAACTTGAATGGTGAGGATAGGTTTCCATTAACCCTCATGTAGGCCCTTGGGGAACTATATAGCTTGATAAGAATAGTGATAAATGGAGTCGGAAAGTGATAGGCCTCAAGAGTGCTCCACAGATAAGGCAAATAGACTCAATCAAAAGTCTTTTCGGCATCTAAACTAATGAAACCAGATGGAATTTTCCTAGTCTTAACATATTCCTGTAATAGTAGGGTCCTGCAGATATTATCCGTAGTATTCCTATTTTTAATAAACCCTGATTGGTCAGATGATATAATCTTTGGCATTATTGATTCTAATCTAGATGTCCAAATAGCTGTATAAATCTTATCATCAACATTTAAAATGGAAATAGGTCTGTAAGATGCCGGGTCCGAATTCTCTTTATTTGGTTTAGGTATTGGAGCAATGATGGCGTAATCCCATGATGGTGGAGGAGCTCCCTCTTGAGCTATCTCAGCAAATAAAGTTTATAATGTGGGGGTGAGTTCTTTTTTAAGTATCTTATACCACTCGGGTATAATCAATCAATCAAATCTTTATTTATTCAGGCGATCATCATTGAGCAAGGCTCATTTACAAGATGGACCTGATAAGGTCAAGGTTCGAGTTGGTGCACAGCAATTGCATCACATACTTATGAGACAGTTATACATACAGAAACAAGAAAATGTTATTTATAACACAATAATAGACAGAGAATTTACATGTTAAAGCTTGGCAAGAGAAAGTTAAACTAACATCTACAATATGTACAAGACATATATATCACAATGAGGGCCATGACAGTCACTCACATAATGAGTACAAGGATGGTGAAGGGAATATTGGGTGCCATATACTGGCGGTGTCTGGCTGGAAGGAATATGCCATATGTGATTGGAATATGGTTTTGTGGGATGACTATTCTAGCTCTAGTGGTAGCAACTGCATTTTTCTGTGAAGAAGGCTGTACAGTGCTGCTTGAAGGATGTAAATGGAATGATAATGGACAGTTTTAGGGATTTTTGTAGGGTGTTCCATGCTATGGCTAGAGAGTAGCTGATTGCTGCCCTCCCTATTTTGGTGTTGACTTTGGGCAATTTGAGCAGGATGATATTGTTGCTTCTTAGGCATAGAAGCTGGGAGTGGTCAGGTTGAAGCAGTCCAGGATATAGCTTGGGAGTTTTTTGATAAAGCTCTGTAGATCCATAGAGCTGCATTTCTGCTCCTCCTGACATGAAGGGAAACCCATCCAACTGAATCATAGAGAGAACAATGGTGAGTATTATATGGCAGGTCTGTAATGAACCTTATTGCTCTATGGTATAAGGTATCCAACTTTTGAAGGTAGGGAGTGGAGCAGTGACTATAGAGGAAGTCTGCGTAGTCAATGACTGATAGAAAGATGGCCTGGACTAATCTCATCTTTGAATCTCTATTAAGGAAGGGTTTTAATCTGTAAAGGAGGCCAAGCCTTAGGTGAAGCTTTTTCAGCAGTTGTTCTAGATGCTGAGTAAAGTCAAGTCTGTTGTCAATCCACACACCTAGGTATTTGAAATTTTCAACATACTCCAGATTTTCTCCAAGTATAGTGCATATCTGGAGGAGACTGATTGAAGAGGATGTGTTGGTGGAGTTTTGGGTTGTGAACATCATTGCTTTGGTTTTCTTTGCATTTAGCAGAAGCTTTTTCTCGAGAAGCTGATGTTGTAACAGGGAGAATTCTGCTTGTAGGATTTCATGAGCAACTTTAGGTGAAGGGTTGCTGACATACAGTACAGTGTCATCAGCAAAGAGATGTACTGAGGACTTGGTAAGGGTTGAATCAATTTTATTTATCTAAATGGCAAAAAGGATAGGACCCAGAATAGAGCCTTGGGGGACTCCTCTTGACAGTGGTCGTAATGGGGAGAGGTCACCTTCAGCTTTTACCTGCTGTAATCTACCGGAGAGGTAGCATCTGAACCACTTAAGGGAGGATGGATCTAGGCCAATGGAGTGTAGGGATGAGTAGCAGTTCATGGTCCACAGTGTCGAATGCTTTGCTCAGGTCCAGGAATACTGCACAGACATTGTTCTTTTATCCAGTTCGGTTTGACAATCATTGGTGACCTTGGCTAATGCAGTAATAGTGCTATGTTTGGCCCTGAATCCAGATTGAGCTGGATTTAATAGATTAGCATTGTCCAGATATTCCCTTAACTGAATACTCACTAATGTCTCCAGCATCTTGGATAACACAGGTAGGATGGAAATGGGCCTGGTTATTAAGATCCATAGGGTCCCCTGATTTTAGAAGGGGACCACTTGGGCTGTCTTCACAGCGTGGGAATAGAGCCAGAGTTTAGGAAAGGTTAAAGAGGTGAGTTAGGGACTGCAAGCACATGACACGCAATCTTTAGAAAGAATGGGTCCAGAAGATCTGCTCCTGCACTTTTTTTGGTATCTAGATGCCATAATAGATCCTCAACTTGTTTCAACAGTATAGGTTTGAAGCTAAAGGAGGAGTCAACTCTTTGTTCACCAGTATAGTGGGAGCTTAAATGATCCCTTAATAGGTTAGCTGGGGAGGAGTTAAAGGCAAGGCCAGCTGTTGTGAAGTGGTTGTTGAATGCATCCAGGATTTCCAATGTGCCAGTAATGGGGCCATAGTTACTGTGTAAATGGGTTGGAAGGTGTGAACATCCTGGCCCATCATACCCTTGATGGTGCCCCAAAATCTAGCAGTATTATGGTAGGAGGAGTCGAGCTGGGCCAGGTAGTAGGCAGCCTTTGCATCCCTAACTTTCCTAGTGCATTTATTCCTGGCTTTCCTAAAGATCATCCAGTCCATGATACTCTTAGTTTTTCTTGCTACTTTCCAAAGTTTATCTCTCTCCAGCAGTGCAGCTTTGAGGTCAGCTAAAACCAGTGACAGGATTTGTTTTTTATTCGGATACTAGAGATTGGGGCATAGGTGTTAAGGGCATTTTAATATAATGCTATTTATCACCCTACTGAGCTATTTCTACAGAATGTGCAAGATAGAACTTTGCCAGTGTGGAGAGTAGGCTAGATCATGCAGATATCCTTCAGTATTGATGTTTTTCTTGGATCTCTCATGAGGAATTTTGCAGGATCTGTTTTAATGTTGTTGGATCTTACCCCTGCGATGGGGGCAGTGGTCACTTTGCGATAGGAGCACCCCAGCTTGTGTGAATAGATGTGGTTTACTCACTAGTATGATGTCAAGTAGAGTACTGTTACTACTATTCCTTGCATTTAGTCTTGTTGGTTCATTAATTAACTGTGTGAGCCCATAGGTGTCACAGAATGATACCAGAGGTGTAGCTGCCTGGGTGAGCCAGTTGAAATTCCATAGATAGCCAATTTATAAAGCCATCAGATCCTGGACATCTTCCCGAGTTCAGATTCATGATAGTTTCCTGAATCTCCACTTGTGTTATGGGAGCCTCTAAACTATGAATTTGAGTAGAGGTGAGGGTAGGCAAGATCACTTGGTCCAGAAAATTTGATATTTCTGACTGTCCGGGAGTTATTTCTGGTGAATATAGACTAGTGTAGTACTCTGAGAAAGTCTGCAAGATATGAACATTTGAATGGTGTGTTACACCAGTATATGGATTTCGTAGTTTCAATATTGTGGAAGTATTTTTCCTAGCTCTGTGTTTCTGGGCCAATCTGAGAGCCCCCCTAGCTTCCCCCCCCCCATAGACCCTTTGTGTTAAATATATTAATGATTGTTGTATTTTGTTATCTATAATTTTCTATAGTGCGCCTTTGTATCTTTAATTTTTTGGTATAATTCTGAGTCTCCTTCTCTATATAACATCTGATAGTTCAGTAGCTCTTCAGATAATTCACGTTGTTTCACCTCCTTTATTTTTTTTTTTTGAGGTGTACACTATAATCTCCTACGCTACACTAACTTGTTTTTTTTTCTGTTTTAGATATTTCCTGAAGAAGACCCAAGGTCAAAACGTAGATTTGTAACTCTATTTTCTATTTTCAGCGTGCATTTAATATAACCATTTTGTTTTGCTTTTAGACCACATGCTGACGCAGCGCCTTGTTTTTGTTTTTTTACACACTATAATCTCCCCCTCATCACTGCCTTCATGGTATCCCATTGTATCGCCTCTGTGATGTCCTATGATTCGTTTTCTATATAAAATTGGTGCATTCTTTTCTTAACTGTCTCTTGGAATTCTTTATCTTTTAATGTTAATGGGTTTAACCTTCATCGGGTCCTCTTCCTTTCCCAGCCCAAATCTATTTTCCAGATTAAGGGATGGTGGTCAGAGAGTAATTTTAAACCTATTGTCATATGCTGGACTGATGTGAAATGCTCACGTCATCATAAAGTAATCTAGTCGGGAGAATGATTTAAACCATGGAGAACAGTATGTATAACCAGAAGTAGAGGGAAATAAGCATCTCCACACATCTATGATACCCAGGTGTTCTAGTATTTTTTTTTTATTTTTAACTGTAGCATTTTTTCTATAAGTTTGGTGATTAGAGCTATCTAAGTGTGGTGATAAAGTCATATTGAAATCCCCTCCCATGATTAATTGACCCTGAAGGTTATCTAATAATGTGGACATAAAGCCCTTCAGTACTGGGAATCTTGTCTGAGGAGGAAAATAAACACTAGCCAAGGTAATTCTATGGCCGTACAGAATTCCTTGTACAATTACATAACGACCCTGGGCATCTATATGGATTTTTTATATTTCCAAGGGAGTTGTTGCTGGGATTAGAATTATTGCCCCCCTGTTTCCTGCCCCTTGTGTGTGAGGAGGCTGTGACCTTATATCTATCACCCCAAGCCAGTTTCTTGTGCTCTAGTTCCGAGAGATGGGTTTCCTGTAGGTAGATGAGGTCTGCCTTCTGTTTGTTCAGGTATTGTTAAAGGCGGAACCTTTTTATAGGGTCATGGAGCCCATTTATATTTAATGAAACAATCTTGATTGGGTCAACTGACATCTTTATTTCTTTGGAACTTTGTCTGTTTTTTCCCCTCCTCTAGGTGGTAGAAGATTTGTATTTTCCAGACCATTCCCCTGCAAGGGTCAGCAGTCCAAAAACAAAAGTGTAAATTCAACTGTCCTGTGTATATGCAGTATAGTATTAAACATTTTTTATTCTGGATAAACTCTTGACTCATGTAATTTTTTATCCCTTTTCCCACCCCTCTCCCCTATGTGGTATTCAGCCTTCTGATCATCCCTTATTAAGCATGTTTTTCCTAAAGTATACCAAATTACATCACATTTCCATTGAATTAACCAACTTATGAATAGGTTGTTCAGCAATATAGTAATATATGATCGGTAACTGGGAGCCAGAATACCCCCTCCCCCTCTAGTTCTATTATCTCCCTTACTAAAGTAACATAACTGAACTATTAGTACATAATAGTTGTACTTAAACCTGTTAATTTTAAAAAGAACTTTGTACAAAATGACTCCCACTTGGGAGGTGCTCAACAGGAGCTCCCCCTGAAATTTCCTGTCCTTGTCTTCCTTCGGAGCAGGAGAGGAGTTTGGCGCATTATAACCCATCTGTGCAAGGGTAGTACCCAGAATGAGCACTATAGCCCCAAGTAGAATGAAGTTAAGTCCAGTATGTCTGGCGGCATTTGCATGCCTTATCTGAGAAGCTTCACATCTAATGAACTAATTATATGACTTTATTTTACTCTATTTGCCTTAAGAAAGAGGGAAGATGACCTCTAGTGGGCAATGTCTGAATTGCAGTCCATTTTAGGTTTCATTCATTATCTAATCTTTTAAACTATATAGAAACATAGAAACATAGACTTTGATGGCAGATAAGGACCACTTGGCCCACCCAGTCTGCCCATTTCCCTACCTACTGGATAAGCTGTAGATTCTAGTTAACCAACAGCCTACTTCTTGCCACCCCCCCACTATAATTGCCTTATGTCTGTCCCATGCATGTTTGAATTCCCCCACTGTTTTAGACACAACAACCTCCCCAGGAAGGCGGTTCCATGCATCCACCACTCTCTCCGTGGAAAAAAATGTCCCTCACATTACCCCTGAGCTGCCCTCTATCTTTAAATTGTGCACCCTTGTTCTTACACATCTCTTTTTCTGAAAGATGCTACCTCCTGGACTTTGTTGATTCCTTCAGGTACTTGAACATTTCTATCATGTCCCCCCTGTCCTCCTTTCATCAAGGATATACATATTAAGCTCTCTCAGTCTCTCTTCATACGGTTTCTGATGCAGACCCTGCATCATTTTAGTTGCCCTCCTCTGGACTGCTTCCATCCTGTCTATGTCCTTGCATAGATGAGGTCTCCAAAACTGTACACAAGTACTCCAGATGGGGTCTCACCAACTGTCTGTACAGAGGGATAACCACTTCCCTTTTTCTACTTGTGATGTCCCTTCCTAGGCATCCCAGTATCCCCCTGGCTCTCCTTACTGACTTCTCACATTGCTTACCAACCTTTAGATCATCTGATATGACTACCCCCACATCCCTTTCCATTTTTGTTGTTCTTAGTACCTTCCCTACTATTGTGTACTCTTCTCCTGGGTTTTTGTTTCCCAGGTGCATTACTTTGCACTTCTTTGCATTGAATCTAAATTGCCATATGTCTGACCATTCCTCCAACCTTGCCAAGTCCCTTCTCATCCTTTCTACCCCCCCGTGTATCAACTCTGTTACAGATCTTTGTGTCATCTGCAAAGAGGCATACCTTTCCCTCCAGACCCTATGCAATGTCACCTAGAAAGATGTTAAAGAGGACTGGACCCAGTACTGAGCCCTGAGGTACTCCACTAGTGACTCCCCTTTCTTCGGAATGTGTTCCATTCACTATTACCTTCTGTGTTCTGTTTTGCAGCCAGTTTGCTACCCAGGCTACCACCCTGGGACCCACTCCCAGGCTGGCTAACTTGATTATTAATCTTTTGAGCGGGACTGTGTCAAATGCCTGCTAAAGTCTAGGTAGGCCATGTCCACAGCCCCTCCCTGGTCTATTACTTTGGTCACCCAGTCAAAGAAATCTATTAGATTCATCTGTGTGACCAGGTAACCCCTGTCATTGGTGAGGTGCCCTGGTAGGGAGAGATGTGGGTCTTTCCTTGCCCCCCATTAACCTACCTTATGCCTATGTTATATGAAGTACATGGAAGGAATAGATGAAGGTGCTGGAGTACTTTAAAAACAATTAAAGCTTCAAAGTGCTAGCTAATAAAGTACAGGGATATGTTAAATGCTATGGTTAAAGTAACAGAATAGTGTTTTCTGTACAAAGAAAGAAAGTAAGAAATATAAAATGCATCTGTGCCTTTAATTGCAGTAATAAAAAAAATAGAAAGGGAACCACAGAGTAAGGACCCATCTGTATTGTCTGTTTTCTATGGTTGCAACCTCTATCTTCTTTTCTAGTGCAGCTATCCCTTTCTTTCTTGGTTGGAGGCAGGCCACCTCTAAGCAGCACCTCCCCTTCATTGTCTAAACCCTCTTTCAAGTTATCTTCCTTCTGGTCCAGGTAAAAGGTTCATGTAAGGGAACCTTGTAGTTATAAACTAAAACACAAGTGGCAATATGTGTTTTGCTTAGTGGCTAGTTAAATGAGCCCAGGATTAAATCAAACAGTAAGCAGCATTCCCTTTCCCTTTGCTTTATTATGCATCCTGTACTGCCTTTCTAGAAATACAAAGATAACATAAGTGGGATATTACTAAGATACAGTATTATTAGATGCTCTGTTAGCAAGTAGCAGTATTGTTGGGTTTATAGGAAGAGTGACTCCCTTTTGTGGCTGGTAATGTCCCCTGAAAGAATAGTAACAAAAGAAAGGCCCTTGGGTCTTACAATGAGACACAAACCATTTTCTGCTGAAGTTAAAGTATCAGTGTCTAGAGATGCTGTCTGTATAGTGCTGCTGTTGTGCCTGCATGAACTGTCACACATAGCACACTACGCAGCAACCGAAAAATAAATGAATACAGTAAATAAGTTACATTAAGCCCTAGTATGCATTGTAGCTGTGGATAGAAATTGGGGATTTCTGTTAAAAGTCCTATCACCTTCAAGCCTGTGTGAGCAGAGTCAGTAATGGATACAAAATTAAAATAAAGAACTGACAGTCCCCCAAATCATAGTAAAATGATGGGTCAATAGCTTATCTCAGGTTAATTTGCTGGTGTGTAAACAGTCCTGCAGAGGGTAAAAAAAGAGAGAGAAAATATATTGTTTGGTGGCCTGATAAGCTGCAGCTTTCTCTGCAGCAGGACAGGGTGTCGGCTGCACAAGCTCTTCTTCTGCACTCAGTCTGTTGCTATAGGGAAGCAGCGGCCCTTAGAGGCCTATATATGTACAGATTCTAGCTGCTTTAATTATTGATTGAGGGAGGAGCTTACAGTAATTAAAAAGATAATCAAGCATTTAGAGTCACTTTCTAACCAGGATTATGGTGTGTAATAAAGATGTTGGAAAGAAATAGTTATTAAAGTAATAAGGCTTAAAAGCAACTTTTTGTACTATGTATAGGAGCAAGATGTGAGCCTAGAAACTCAAAAATGTACTTAAAGGGAAACAATAGAAAAGACAAAGTTTTCCTCAGAGACTGCAGAAACTCTCAATTAGTGCTTTCAGACAGTAACAACTTTATTTAATGATTTAGAACAGCTACCCACAGCTTCCACTTCCTGTTGCTGGCAGCAACCATTTCATGAGCAGCAGTGAGCCTCCTGAGCTCACTGTATGCTAATATGCCTGTTTGACCTCAGCTATTGGTTGGCAGGACATATTAGCATAAAGTGAGCTCAGGAAGCTCTCTGCTACTCATGAAATGGTGGCTGCCAGCAAGAGAAAGTGAAAGTTGAAGGCCACTGTTTAAATCACTAAAAAATCAATTAGAGTTATTTGTTAAAAAATGTTGCCGTCTGAAAGCACTAATCAGGCATTTTTGTAGTGCCTGGGTAAAGCTGTGCCTTTTCCACCGTTTCCCTTTAATTGGAAATGAATTGATGTCACATGACAGTGATGTCATTGATAAAAACATATATAAGCCTACCACTAGGGTGGATTTATTAGATAAGGCCTCAGTCTAGAACTGACTGTGAGAGGTGTAAGACCTTAGGTTTAGAAGGCTTGTGTTTACACCCTAGACAGCATTGATGTTATTGACTTAATGACAATTCTCTTATTTTCTGTTCTGAATAATTATCATTTTATGCTACAAATAATAAAATGATAAATGCCAGCCTGGCATTTTTTATGCAGTAACTCTGGATGCCTGCTTGCTAATTGTCTCCTGAGCAAAAACCCTGCTACAGTCTGACATGACCTTCCTGCTGTAAATCCATGCTGCTTTGGGTCCTGTGCCCCGCTGGCCTCTAGGTACTCAACAATTATTTCTTTCAAAAGTGATTCCATCATTTCCCCTACCACTGAGGTCAAACTTACAGGTCTGTAGTTTCCTGCTTCTGCCTTGCTCCCACTTTTGTGAAGGGGAATCACATCTGCCCTCCTCCAGTCCTCAGGCACCACCCCATCCTCCCATGATTTGTTAAAAAGGGTGGTCAGTGGTGTCGCTAGGTCCTCCCTTAGTTCTTTTAGGATTCTGGGGTGAATCCTGTCAGGCCCCATTGCTTTGTCCACCTTGAGTTTTAGGAGTTCTTTCAGGACTCTTTCTTCTGTAAATGGACTGGCGTCAACCTCCCTACCCAGAGTGCTTCTATTGTCTGGTTTAGGTAACTCCTCCTTATCTTCTTTAGTGAATACTGAGCAAAAGTATTTATTCAGTATTTCTGCCTTTTCACTTTCTCCCTCTGCCCACCTCCCCTCTCCCTTATTAATCTTCACTATTCCTCCCTTAACCTTTTTATGCTCCCTAATGTACCTAAAAAAGGTTTTATCCCCCTTCTTAACTGAATTGGCTATTTTTTCCTCGGTTTGGGCTTTTGCTATTCTGACTGCCTTCCCCACTTCTTTCTGCTTTAATTGATACAGTTCCCTGTCGGCTCCTTCTGTGATTCCTACTTTTGAATGCAGCTTTTTCTCCTTAACCTTCCCTGCCACCTCTTTTGAGAACCATAGTGGTTTTTACTCTACTTTGTTTTCTTTATCTGTTTCACATAAAGGCTTGTTGCCTCTATGATGGCAGTTTTGATTTTTTCCATTGTTCTTCCACCCTCCTTTTGGCTATTTGCTAGTGTATTCCTCAGGTATTCACCCATTTTGCCAAAGTCAGCCCTTCTAAAGTCCTGTATGCTTGTTTTGTATGGCTTGTCTCCATGGTTGTGCTTATTGTAGCGCACACTGTGCAGTGGTTGCTTGTTCCCAGATGTCTACTGACTTCTAAATTTGATCCTCTCTCCATTTGAGAGTACTAGGTCTAGTATTGCTCCCTCCGAGTGGGGTTCCAACACTAGCTGTCTAAGGCCTCCCTGCAGGGCATCGAGAATGACCCTGCTCTTGGATGTGGCTGAGTACATGTCATCCAGTTAACATCTGGCATATTCCAGTCCCCCATCAACAGTATCTCCCCTTTTTCAGCCATTTTGAGAATGTCCTCTATCATCTTCTTGTCCATTTCCTCCCCTTGAGACGGGGGGTCTGTATACAACCCCTGTGTGGATTGTGATGCCATTCCCTGTCTCCAAGGTGACCCAGAGTGCCTCTTGTCCTTCCCCTTTACTTTTTAGTTCTGTAGCTTTGATCTCTTCCCTTATGTACAGAGCTACTCCACCTCCTCTTTTCCCCTTCCTGTCCCTTCTGTAGACTGTGTACCCTGGTATGTTGACATCTCAGTCATGGTTCTCCATGTACCATGTTTCCATGACTGCCACAATATCCAATTGTTCATCTTCCATCAAGGCTACTAGTTCAGGAAGCTTGTTTCCCAGACTATGGGCATTGGTACTCATTGCCCTCCATTCAGTGTTGGCTTTATCCTTTTTTCCCACATGCCTGCTCTTTTTGGCCTTGTCTATTTTTCCATTTACCCCTGTCCTGCCCTCTGTTGAGCACTGTATCTCAATGTTTACCTTACTACCTGGCATGTTTTGTGGGGGGAGGCTTGAAATTTCCTGCCTCTTATTAGCACCTCCCCCATGGCTAGTTTAAAAGCTTGCTAAGGAAGCATTTAAACCTGTCACTTAGGATCTTGGTTCCCTTCGTGGACAAATGCAGACCATCGTGCCAGTATAGACCTTCATCTCTCCAGGTGTACCCCCAGTCCCCAATGAAGCCAAAGCCCTGTGCTCTGCACCAGTTTTGCAACCTTTCATTAAACTGCATGGTGTGTAGTACCCTAGCCTCACCCCTGCCATGGACTGCCAGCAGCTCTGAGAAGGTAACCATGCTTGCTACCTGTCTGAGGCCCTTCCCCAACTCCACAATTTCATCCTGCATTGCACTGATCCCATGCCTAGCTAGGTCATTTGTCCCATGGTGGACAATGATATCTAGTTCCCTCTCCTGTGATGCTGCTTCTGTAATCCTGAGGATTCGCTTCTTGTCCCTCCAAGCCATGGCACCAGGCAGGCACCTTACTTCCCTCTCCTCTCCCTTCCCCAGGTCTACCCGTCTAACAATTGAGTCCCCTATCAGAAGCTGTTTCCTTCCCCTGTGGTGTCCCTTGCCACCCTTCTGTGGGTCTTCCTTGTGGATGTCCTCAGCATTCTTCTTGGTCTCCACTGAGGGTGCCATCATAGAGGAACCCTGCTCTGCCAGACTGGCATATGGTTTGTGTAGAGGTACAACTAGGGGGCTTCGCCTCTGTTCCACCACCCGCACCCTCCCAGAACCCACTGTGGTCCAACTGCTCTTCATACTTGGCAGCCTCTGTGGCAGTGGTTGTGGCAGTGGTGCTCTTTGGGTGGGGGAGGCCTCTTTAGTCCTTGCCATTTCAGCCTGGAGGTGGGCAACCTCCTCCCTCAGAGCTGACATTTGCCTGCAAATAGGACAGCAATGCAGTCTCCCAGAAAACTGCTGCCCCACAGCCAGTGCATTGCACCACTCCCCACATGTCCTTCTCCATAATATATAATATATATATATATATATATATATATATATATATATAGAGAGAGAGAGAGAGAGAGAGAGAGAGAGAGATAAACATTTGTGTTTTTTTTTGTTTTTTTTTTTTGTGGTGTGTACTTATCCTTTATGCACTGTGCTGGGTTATTAAGAATATGACAGTTCTGCCCCAAGACCTGTTGAGGAAGTGATGTCAGAACTTTGGCTATAAAGGAAATGTCACACCTGGGGGTGGGATGGGTAGTCCACAACCACTGGTGACTGTTAGAAACAATCAAATACACCACTGCTCCACCACCCTGGTGAGTACTGCCCTTTATAGTAATTCAACTAACCTCCAGTAACTGATTTGTAAACTATTTAAAAGTAATTTGATGCAAACTGTCACAGAATACTAGTAGACAGTCCAGTTACCCATAAAGTAAAATCAAATATGCAGTTATTGCAACCCTTCTGAAGTTGCTCACAAGATAAGCAGTTTTGAAAAACCCCTTCCTGATTTAAAAACTAAAATAATTAAACGCTAAGCAATACCAACGTAAGACTGTAGAGTAATGAACACTTCCCTCAGATGTAAGCAAGAGAGATTTGTTGCAGATTTCTAGTTCAGTATAATATATCCCATGCAGCTTCTCAGTTGTTTCAAAGCACCCCCTGTTATACAACTTGAAGAAGATGGGTTTCTGTCTGAAGCAGGATCACACCAGTAGTTTATAGTAATTGATCAATGCTGGAATGTTCCAAGGAGAACAATTGGCTATGATGCAGGTCTCCCTGACTAGTGAAGACAATTTCCACCACCTTTCATCTTTCCCCCCAACATTTCATTTGAGGTAGATTAATACTATAATTTAGCAAATTCCCCAACTATCAGGTTCCATAATCCAAAATTAAATCCCCTCCTCCAAATAACCTTGCGTGGTATATTTATAAAAGTTGGATGGCCCTTCATTTAGTCTTATTCTTTTCTCCGACCCCATCTGCTGACATACAGGTCCAAAGACCTGCAGCTGACCCAATGAAAACCACCCCCAAACTGCAGACATTCCAGCCCCCCCATGGAACTGAATCATCTCACCGTGGACTGTGACTATTTTCTGAGTCTGCATATCTAATGCCAGAGCTATAAGTGTGTCCTGCCAGGTAGGCTGGAGGTAAGCCCTGGCTGTAACTGTATCTAGGACAGCTCCAATATATTGGCGAGACTGTGTCGGATTTGGACTGGACTTTGGCCAACTGACTCTGATTCCCAGATCTGCAAACAGTTTCAAGGTAACATCTAGAGAGGTGAGCAGAGCTACCTTGTAGTCTGCTTTTATTAGCCAATCATCTAGCTATGGAAAGATGAAGTGCCCTTCTCCTCATAAGGCTGCTGCTACCACTGCTAGGCACTTGGTGAACACCCTGGGGGCTGAGGAGAGGCCGGAAGAGAGTGTTCAAAACTGGTTCTTTTGACCCTGTAGGTGGAAGCGCAAAAATTTGTGGTGAGCAGGGTGAATGGGAATATGAAGGCAAGCATCCTTCATGTCCAGGGCTCAAAGCCAATTGCCCTGTTTTAGGATCAGCATGATGGCAGGTAAGGTGATCATGCGGAATCGTTTGTACTGAATGTAAAGATTCAGTTGTCTGCAATCCAGTATTGGCCTGAGGTCTCCCATCTGTTTGGGCACCAGAAAGAAGTGGGAGTAAAACCCTGTTTGATGTTCAAGAAGGCACAATGGCCTGTTTGGTCAAAAGGGCCATCAGTTCCTCCTGTAGGAAGGGTATATGATTTGGAGGCTAATGAATCTTGCATGGAGGGCAAGGGAGTGGGGTGGAGAGAAACTCCAGAGTATGACCCTTCTGGATAACCTGAAGTACCCAATTGTAGGAAGTGATCATTTGCCAGGCCTCCAAATGGACAGCAAAATGGCCTCCTACAGCCTCTGAGGCCAGGTCGTGGAGGTGGGGGGAAAAGCCTTAGTGGGTCACTGGAAGGCAGGGGGCACAGCTCCACTGGAAGGGTGGGAGCGGGCACCCCGGGTGGCAGAGGTGTTGCCTCTGGTGGCTTGAGCATGACCTCAGAAGCAGCCTTTATTATTACCTCTGTATCGTCTTCCTCTTTTGGAACAAGAGTAGTGCTGAGTAGGGTAGGTTGTAGCTGGAGTATGATACATGCCATGTACCATATGGAGGGTTCTGCTTGATGCCTGTAAGTCACCCAGTAAAGTTTGAGTACCTGACCTGAACAGCTTAGACCTGTTAAAGGGGGCATTAGCTACTTTATGTTGTATATCAGGTGCAAAACCTGAAGCGCGTAGCCAGGCATGGCGATGCAGAGTGATACCAGTGGCTGATAGTTGGGCTGAGGTATCTACGGCATCATATCATGACCTGAGAAGGTGACAGGAGACAGAATTACTAGTTATCACTGTATCTAATAATTTATCCCTGTCCTGTGAAGGAGGGAGTTTATTGATAAGCTCAATGGCAGAGGACACCAAGGTAAACTCATATTTAATCATATGACCCATATAGTTCAGGATTCTGATAATCATAGCACCCAAGGAAAAGACCTTTTCCCCCAGTTAGTCAATTCTTCGGTATTCCTTATCAGGGAGTAAGGAGCTCATGTGCTTGTTTTTTTTTTTTTAGTACAGCCATAAGGAGCATTAATGACCACATAATCTACCTCTGGAATACTAGACAAAAAGGGGTGATCCAGAGAAGCCTGATAAATGTGATCCACTTTGCAGGGAACAGCTGTAATAGCTGAAGGCTGATGCCAAGCAGCCAGCATGGCATTCAGGTAGGTAGGTATTTGTGGGGGAACCACTAAGACAGGCTCCTCAGGTAATTCAAGATATTCTGCCATATCCTTACATTGTTTATCATGTTCAGTAGTAGAGAATCCCATGACCTTTTGGATTTGAGCCATCATTTCACTGAAGGTCGAGTCATCTGGGGGACAAGCTGCTGAGGGCAGAGGCAGATCCTTGTCCAGGGAAGAGATTTCTGAATAGGGGGATTCAGGATTAGGAAAATCCAAATCTTGAAACTCTTCATCCTCAAGATCACCGGCGAAATCAGGTGGTAAATCTTGCTCATCTGACAAATAGTCCTCTATATATGGAGGAGGATGAGACCAGAGTGGCATGGTATTCCTGTCACTATGAAACCTTTTGGGCGGAGGAGAGAGAAGAGATCGGGTAGGATCACCCAGCTCTTCAGAGGGCTGAGAATGCCGCATGGCATGCAAGACATGTCAGACTACATTGGTGAGGTCCCTTTCCTGGGAAGGAGGGGGGTGAGAAGGGGGACATGTTGGGAAACAGGGGGTGATAGAGGGAATGGGATGCATAGTGTGAGCAGGTCTTGCCCCTAGGTGGTAAAGACCAGGGTCCCAATTTCTGTCCACCTGACCCCTATAAGAAGCCACCTGTGTAGGCGGAAGGGCAATCAATAATGCATAAGCCATAGGTTTCCCCTGAGGAATGTGAGGCCTTGTTGACGAGCCCGCAGGGGAAAATGAGTTATTTTCACTTAAATTGTCAGATGCCGTAGATGGGAGAGGAGCCCCCGTCAATGGAGCAGCAGTATGTTTAACTGCATGTAAAGCGCTGGAAAGCATCGTCAATGAGAGGGTATAAGTCTCTGTCGATGGAGCAGTCATTATTTGTACTGCATTTAAAGTGCTGGACAACACCATTGACGAGAGGGTATGAGCTCCTGTCAATGAAGAAGTGTTTGAATGATGCCCCGTCGATGGAGGGACACCAGAAATTGTGGCCAGCAATGGGCAATGAGGCAGGGAGTGTGAGGAATGTTTCTCCTTCTCCTTTTTCTGCCTGGAACAAGAACCTGAAGAGGGGGAGCCCTTGGTGCAAGCCCTATGGTTCTCCAAGACAGACATATTCTGCTCCATCAAAAGGTGTTGAATTTCAAGCAACTTTCGTCGACGAGTTGCTCATTAAATTCCTGACATAAGCTACAGGAGTTGGTGTCGTGTGTGGGTCCCAGACACCTTACACAAAGTATGTGATTGTCAAAGTGCTGTATCTTCCTACTGCAATGGCAGGAACAAAATAAAGTTGTTTCTTTTAAGAATCAGTAGACATTCGTCTTAGTTCCAAATTTTTCGTCGATGACTGCTACACAGAAGTTGCACTAGCTGCTGCGTGAGCTGAAGATGGCGGAAAAATGAACTGAGGATACCAGGGACTGCCCACACTTATATAGGAAACAGGAAGCTGATGTCATATGTGGGCGGTCGCGGTTGAAAAATTGCTAGAAGAGCTGCCATGCACCACAGTGACCTCTGCTGGATACCCAAAAGAATTACCTACTGCAAGAGACCATTCCGTGGAAGACTAGATTTGCTGGCCAAGGCACCTAGCTTCACCTGAGCTCTTTCCTTCCAGGTTGCTTGAAAGGACAGAGCAAAGAACTTTACCAGAGCAAGGGAAAGGATTAAAGTTTCTTTTGGCTAGGCAAATTTACTGTGTGTTGTTATTTTTATTTTGTACTCACAGGGATTGTTACTGTTTGTTGCTAACATTTTATTGCTTTATTTTTCTCTGATTTAAATTGTTGTTGCTGGGTATACCTTCTGCTGCATTATTACAGGGTGTGCCTACAGGTGTGTGCTAACAGGTTACTGCTGTAATCTTCTGACTCACATTGTCTTTTGCAAGGTGTATCTTCTGTTACTGCTTTATTTTTTTCTGTAGCAAAGTGTTTCTTACAGGGTATATCTTCTGTGAAATTATTACAGGTGGTGCTTTACAGGTTTTACAGTTTTATATATCATTAGGATAAGCTTTCAGGGCTAGTGCGTTTGTTGCTGGCTGATTGTTTCTGCTCTTACCTCCTTGTTTCTTTTGTCCATGGTTCTTCTTTTTTGGTAGCAGAAGGACCTTGCCACCCAACCCCATCCCCAACCACCCCACACTACACTCCTTTTATAGGGTAGCACAGTTGTGACATTTCCTGTGGCAAAGCAGGAAGGGGGGGGGATCAGTGGGGTATCCACACCGTGACCTCATTTACAGGAGCACTAGTAATTTAACTTGTTATAACAAGTTATACAAAAACAAACAAACAAAACACAAAATCAAATTTTTGCTTTAATTTTCTTCCTTCTAGTTATTCTGACCAGGTTATAAATCCAGCAACTTATCTGGAATGGATATCATTAACTGCAGGTACTGCGGAACACTGTCCTACATGCTGGGCTGTTGGAGATCTAAGGGCTCAGCTCCAGGCAGCATGGGCAGAGATTGCGCACCTCAAATTGCATATTCAAGAGAAAATATAAGAACCACCTGCCATTTCCCCAACATCCAACAGAAACACCTTGATGCAGAGGGTAGTTGGTCCGGGAGCTTGGCAGGTGGTTAGGAGGGGCAAATCGGGTGCCCCATCACTCGGTGCTCTCCAACATATTACCTCCACAAACCATATAAAAACTACAAACAGGTATCTGCCTCTATCTCCAAAATCAAACAAAGGAGCAGAGGACACTGCAGAGCAGGACACTGCAGCACAGGAGCTAGCACAACAAAACTCACCCAAAATAGGAACCAAAACAAAAAAGGCGAAAAGGAAATCCAAAAAACTTCTGATCATAGGAGACTCCATGATTTGGAGAGTTGATACCTATCTCCAGCCAGGGGTAATGGTCATATGTCTCCCAGGTACATCAGCGTGGAGAGACACTGACCGCCTTGCTAAAATTGTTCAGGAAGCAGGAGAAAACATTGACGTCCTGGTACACATAGGAACTAATGATTTTGCCAGCCGGTCCGTTGTGGAGACCAAGGAACACCTGACCAGGTTGGGTGACAAACTATCATTCATTTCATCTGGCATCTCCTTCTCTGAGATCCTGCCAGTCTGGGGGATGGGGCAGATGGACGGAAGGTCAGAGAAGGGGAGATAGGGGAGCTAAACATGTGGCTCAAGGGCTGGTGCCAGGAAAAAGGACACAAATTTGTAGGAAACTGGCAACAGTTTTGGGAGTGAAAGTTCTTTAAATTTGATGGATTGCATCTGACTAAGGAGGGAGTCAGTGCATTGGGGTAGAAGTTTGACGTCTTTGCAGAATATTTAAACTAGCAAATGGGGAGAGGGGTGCAGCACCCCATACGTCGAATGGGAAGAACACCCCTCCCCCCTCAGCTAGTGGTTAGACAGGAGTTCAGCATGTTTGCAGTTCGTTTGCATCACCAGGTAAGGAAAAAGGTTCGGCTCCCCATATGACACACAGGGGAAACATCAGACCTCACCCAACAACTAACACACCGAAATCTGGCCAATGGAAAATCATGTACACAAATGCTCGCAGTCTGGGAAGCAAGATCCCAGACCTGCAGGCAATAATGACAGAGGTTAAACTGGACATAGCAGCAATTAGCGAGACATGGTTTACCAGTAACCACACTTGGAAGACTTCAGTACCTGGCTATGCACTGTTCAGAAGAGACTGAGGTGCAAAAAGGGGTGGGGGTTGGAGTGGCCCTGTATGTCAATGAAAATATCAAAGCTACAGAAATTCAGAATACACATAAGAAGTCAGAGGAACTGTGGGTCACCCTGAAAACAGGAAATGGGACAGCCATATGAACTGGGTTTGTCTACAGGCCCCCAGATCAGGGGGAGGACATAGACACATTACTGTTAGGAAATATACAAAACATGACAGCTAAAGGGAAGGTTCTGATAATGGGAGACTTCAACATGCCAGATACAGATTGGTCAATACCAGCAGGAACATCCGACAGAACTAGACACATGGTGGATTCCCTGCAGGGGGAGGGCCTCAAACAACTGGTACAACAACCCACAAGAGACAGGGCTATCTTAGATCTAGTACTGACTAACAGGGAAAGGATCACAGGTCTCCAGGTAGAAGGTCACCTGGGGGCCAGTGACCATCACATGGTTTGGTTCAGTTTGGCCACTAGAACCAAATCATCTCATTCCAAGGCAAAAATATGGGACTTCTGAGGAGCTGACTTTGGTAAGGTGGCCAATAGAGTTAAGCTAGCCCTGGCAAAAAGAAATACAGGTGAGGGGGTACAGGCAAAGTGGGCAAGCATTAAGGATGCAATACTTGAAGCAACATCCCATTGTGTTGGAGAGAAAAAGAAGTGCAAAAGAAGAAGGAAACCACTTTGGTTCTCAAAAACAGCAGCAGAAAAGGTCAGAGCCAAAAGGCTGGCCTTCAGGAAATATAAGGGAACACAGTGGGATGAAGATATGGAGACATACCAAACTTTCCTAAGGGAAGCAGGGAAGGCAGTAAGGCAGGCAAAGGCCCACACCGAGGAAACACTAGCACAAACAGTAAAAGAAGGTGACAAGACTTTCTATAGATACATTAGTGAAAGGAGAAAGTCCAGAGGGGGTATTGCTAAGATCAAAGGAGATAAGAGGGCGTGTGAGGAGGAGGACCATGTAAAAGCATCAATCCTAAATAGATACTTCTGCTCAGTATTTACTGAAGAGAAGGTAGGTCAGGGCCCACAGCTCAGCACCATGGACACAGGAGGGGAGGGAGGTGTGCACTAGTCCCTTCACAAAAGAAAGGGTCCTACAAGAGCTCAATAAGCTCAGGGTGGACAAGGCAATGGGACCTGATGGCATACATCCCAGGGTACTAAAAGAGCAAAGGGAGGAACTACTAGAGGCATTATCAGAACTGTTTGGTGAATCTCTGCCCACAGGAGAGGTCCAAGAAGACTGGAGAAGGGCTCATGTGATCCCGCTCCACAAGAGTGGTAGCAGGGAGGAGGCAGGGTACTACAGACCAGTCAGTCTTACCTCAGTAGTGGGCAAGATTATGGAGGCACTCCTTAAGGAAAGGATAGTGCAACACCTGGAATCCATAGGAGCACAGGATCCAAGACAGCATGGGTTTACAAAAGGAAGGTCCTGTCAAACTAATCTCATAGATTTGTTTAGCTGGGTAACCAGAGTGGTGGACCAAGGGGGAGCAGTTGATGTCGCCTACCTTGACTTTGGCAAAGCTTTCGATACTGTTCCACATAAAAGATTGATTAATAAGCTGGGTAAACTCAGGGTGGGTCAGAAGTTGGTCAACTGGGTGGCAAACTGGTTGACGGGCAGAAAACAGAGAGTGGTGGTAAACGGTATACAGTCAGAAGAGATGCAAGTCACAAAAGGGGTACCTCAGGGATCAGTCCTGGGGCCAGTCCTCTTCAATATCTTCATCGGTGACATTGCAGATGGACTGGAGGGTAAGGTTTGCCTGTTTGCAGATGACACTAAGATCTGCAACAGAGTAGATGATCCAGATGGAGTGGGCAGAATGAGAAGAGATCTGGATAAACTGGCAAAATGGTCGGAAGAGTGGCAACTGGAGTTTAATGCAAAGGAGTGCAAGATCACACACATAGGGAAGAGAAACCCTGAAGCCACCTATAGGCTGGGAGGGGAGTTGCTGGCAGTCACAAGGGAAGAAAGAGACTTGGGCATCATCATCACCGATGACCTGAAATCATCCAAGCAGACCACTAAAGCAGTAGGTAAGGCTAGGGGGATGCTGGGGTGCATTAGTAGGGGAATCACAAGTCAGAAGAGGAAGGTAATAATCCCTCTTTACAAGACACTGGTTAGGCCTCATCTGGAGTACTGCATGCAGTTCTGGAGGCCATACCTTCACAAGGACATTAACCAAATTGAGGCAGTCCAGAGAAGGGCAACCAAAATGGTGCAGGGACTGCATCAGAAAACATATGAGGACAGATTAATGGAGCTCAATATGTATACCCTAGAGCAAAGGAGGGAGAGAGGTGATATGATCGAAACATTCAAACACCTTAAGGGCATTAACAAGGTGAAAGAGTCTAACATGTTTCAATATAAGAAAAACAGCAGGACAAGAGGACACAGCATGAGATTAAAGGGAGGCCAATAAAGGGGTAATGTGAGGAAGTTATTTTTCACAGAAAGGGTGGTGGATGCATAGAACGGCCTACCTCAGGAAGTGGTGGATATGAATACAGTGCAGGGCTTCAAACAGGCATGGGACAGGTGTAAGGGAGCAATACAGATGAATATGAATAGATAGGCCACTGACAGAGCAAAGGCCGACGGCACATTTATAAGGTAGAAAAAGAAATGGGCAGACTGGATGGGCCTTGCAGTCCTTATCTGCCATCAACTTCTATGTTTCCATGTTTCTATCTGCTGTTACAGGTGAGTGACCTGTTTTTTCTCACATTTTAGTTCATGTGGCTCAACCTAAAGAGAAAACATACATGGTCATAGTTAACATCTACCCTTCAAAAACAGTTTCAACTCAATCTGTTCATTTAAAACTTTTCCTTTGTGTGACTCTAATATATGTGTCAAATACATTTCTCTCTTTCCAAGAAGATTTTCTCTATCTACACCCCTTTGTTCCAATTGAAAATGTTGTTTTACTCTTTGGAGTCCTTTTGATTTGCCCTCCCCCACACACACACACACACACACACACACACTTCCTGCTACACCTATCATCCTTTCAGTACGTATCTATTCTCGGTTTAGTTAATGCCTTTTTTGTATCAGAAAACAAGAAATATACATCCTTTCACTCCTCATTCCTTATGTTGTAATGCGTAATGAAAAATGAGTAATTATGTATTTCTTAAACTTTCTGTACTCTCAACCTTTTTTCCTCCACAGTCAAAATGTTCAAGGGTTACTTAAATAAATTACAAGGTAGTGATTACTGTTTTTGAATGAAAAAAAATGTATGACTAGTGGATATGAATTAGAGGAGAGAGTTTTTAAATATGGCTCCATTTTCTGTTTATCTTATTGTGATTTTCTCACTTAATCTGTTTATAAATAGCACTGTACACTTCCTAAATTATGCTGTAATATAGTTGTTGGAATTGTTTTTGCAATTTGGTAATAGTGTGTGGGGGCAGTATCTTTGACAAAGACTCGGATGAGTTGAAATGTTAGATCATTTGTGTGGTTTCCCTGACCCTGGAGGGTTGGCCTGGTTGGGTTTGGCACTAATAAATGAAGTTACAAGTCTTTTAAACAGCAACTACTGTACCTTCTGACAGGTGATAGTACATTTTGCAAAATTCACACTGCACATCATTCAATATTTTATCTGCGAAAGAAAGTTTTAGCCCACTGGCCCACCACTGTAGCAGTAGTACTACCGCTTGTGACACCGATGACCCAGGTTCAGAAGTGAACTCGGGTCATCAGAGGGCAGGCCAGGTGAAGAAGGATGCGTGGCCCAAGACTGCTGTCCTTCTCCAGGTGGGGAGGGTACTTGTGCCCGATAGACACTGACCTTGGCAATGGCTAGGGGTGAGTGCACCTGGGAAAAGCGCTGAAGCATGGGACTGGTGGGGTGATGGACATCTGCATGTCAGGGGTGGGAAGCATCCCTGACATGCACTGACATCAGTTGTTTCCACTAGGAGCGGACAACAAAATAAGAAAACTCTCCTTCTCATGTACAGCATGAAAGCCGTATGTAACCCCCCTACAAATGGGTGTTCACCAGAAGTCTTTCTGGGCTTGCCTAAATGCCCACTGCTAGGCTGGTGTCCTGTGTCCTAGCAGTTTAAAAGTGTTTGCATGTTAGTGCCTAGCTAGCCTCCGTGCCTGTCTCTTTAAGAGCTGCCTATCTCGTAGTTATAATTACTCTGGGTGGGGGCCGAGTAGTTTCAAGCTCGAGTCTCGCCTGGGCTGCAGTATTATTGCTCCATTCTGCCATCGCTAATTGCACAGAGGCAGCCCTGTTGACATCTGTGATTGTTTACTGATTATCTGCATTAATAATAATAATATCATAGTTTGTCTAACCTGCCTTCCTTTGCAGCAACGGACATTTCTGCATTGCACCACCATCTTGGTTCTGGACTGCCAGTTTGGGCCAATCAGTACCTTTGGGGACTCTAAAATGGAACCTGTCTCCAGGGGTCTTATGGGAGTGAATTTCTGTGGGAATTGTAGTTTTCACCCTTTGGCACCTAAACGGACCTGGGGGGAGCCCTTGCTGTGACAGACAGATGGATCAGCCAACCAAACCTTTTGGATCACTAGAAAGTCCTGTGCTGCCTGCAGCAGTGAGGAGTGTGAAGTTAGAACTGGAAGAGTGAACAGCTCATGAGATTCGAGCAGCTGCTACTGCATGCTGCGCAGGGGAAATCAACGGGAAGTCTGTGTCTGGCCTGCCTGCTACCATCTTCCCAAGTAAAGAGACCTTGAGTTGAAATCAGACTTTATCCAAAATTGCAGTCTTTGTGATCGGAACCCGAATTGTGACAAAGTGAATATCGCCTGAAGTGGACCGAAGATCTGCCTAGTAACGAATGGCCAGGCAAGGCTTGAGACTGCCATAGAGCATACGGTTTGTGCAGAGACACTGTGTATAGCAACCGGACTGTCATCCGAACTGTGGTATTTACTGGCTTTTATTATAAGTGTGCTGAATATGGAGGGTGGGTCGCTATCTGGTTCCCCACCCTGCTTAATGTGTCACACTTGCTGGAAGCTGCATCCAGTACTTTACCGGACTGTATCTGAACTGTTCACCTGGTCTGAACCTCATCAACTTGGCCCAGATTGCCACTCACGTCGCAGAGTTATATTCGACGAGAGCCCCGCCTGGGGATTCAGCTCCCTGCTCAACACCAACTAACAGAAACGACACCACGGTGCATCATGTGGGCCCTGCTTCTCCTGGCAATCCAGCTCTTCATTCTGAAGTCTCCATTTCATCCATCCTGCATCCTGAACTGGGTAGCGTGAGTAAACACCAGGGTAGCTCCCTGCAACAAAACTCAAATCAAAGTATGTCAACTGATTTAATTGTTGTTGCTAATCATTTCAGGCTGAGCCATCCGGCTCCGGATTACAAATTAATAAAGTGCATGTTGTGTTCTCTTTTTTCCAAAGGGCCCCAACAACAGCTGCAATGCCGGCCTACCCCGGGCAATGCTTCAGGCTAGCCTGTAGTTCCAACTGGGTACCTAGAGTGTGTGTGACTGTGTTACAGGGGCCTTTGAGTGCATGTCTTATAACCAGAACCATTCAGGTCTAAAATCAATCACTAGATTACTGCCCCTCCCTTGTTCACATCCCCCTAATAAATCAGATCTAAATCTTTTTGCATCCAAACTGGTTGTGGTGTACATCTGTATAGAAAGTACTGTGATATTGCTGTTTACTGTTACAGGCCTTGTTTTACAGGGGGTCTCCAGGGCTGTTCCAGCAAATCCAGCCCTGGTGGTGGGTGTGTTACAGGACAGGTTAACAGTGCATTACAGTGTGTATTGGGATTGCATTATCTCAGATGTGCTTTGGCCACTAGAGGAGAAAGAGGGGGGTATCAGTGTCCTGAAGGGCTGTACCCAGAGCAGTTACGCTGTCATTAACCCTGTCCTCAAGGTGGAGGGATCATTTTCATGAGCTCAGGCCCCTTAACCTGCAGACAGTCACGCAGGCAGGAGTAGTATCCCTTGCGATAGCACCACCTAGGGGTTACACGTTTAATTGGGATGCCAAGTGGGTGGAACTGGGAGCAGAATAGGCAAGGTATGTCCCCACAAGAGAGCAAAAAAGAGTTAAAACAAAAACAAAAAAAGATTGCTTTAGCCCAAGAACTGTACTCTAGGGATGGGGGTAGTTTTTCTGGTACTCTTCAGTAGTCTTGACTACATAGGACTTTCAAGAACAATGCTGTGGTGGTTCAAGTCCTGCTTGTCTGGCAGAGAGCAACAGATGACACTCGGCTCCTTTATACTGAGCAGTGCTGCACTCTGTTGTGGCATGCTCCAGGGACGATCCTTGCCCCATGTTATTTGTCATGTACATGTTACCACTGAAGGAGACCATTAGATGCTATGGCTGGGGTTTTCATTGTTATGGCAATGACAACCAGCTGTATGTGTCTTGTGCCCCGACGATGCTGCAGTCATTTTGGAAGTGAGTGATGCCTTTAGGAAATCCAGGACTGGATGACTGCCAGATCGCTTAGGCTAAACCCTGTGAAGATGAAGTATTGTGGAACACTTGGAATCCAGCGGCACACAGGATCCGAGGCAGCAAGGATTCACAGCAGGAAGGTCATGTCAAACAAATCTGATAGACTTTTTTGACCAAGTGATGAAGGAGGTGGATCGGGGGGGAATGGTGGATATCACCCACCTCAATTTCAGCAAGGCCTTCAACACTGTTCCACACAGAAGACTGGTTAACAAGTTGGGTGGCCTGGGGGTGGGCCACAAAGTGGAGAGTTGGGTTAGAAATTGGTTAGGAGACAGAAAGCAGAGGGTGGAGGTTAATGGGATCCAATCTGAGGAAAAGGAGGTGACCAGTGGGGGCCTCGAGGATCAGTCCTTTTTAATGTCTACATTAGTGACATTTGCTGAAGGGCTGGAGGGGAAGGTTTGCTTATTTACAGATGACAGCAATGTCTGCAACAGGGTAGACACTCCGGGGGGAGGGGGGGATAAAGAAAATGAGGAGGGATCTAGGAAAGCTGAAACGTTGGCCCAGTGTATGGCAATTACAATTTAATGAAAAGAAGTGCAAAATCATGCACCTGGGACACAGAAAACCTTGTGGAGAGTTATAGGATAAGGGAAGTGTTGCTGACAGTTACCAGAGAAGAAAGAGATTTAGAGATAATCATCTTAGATGACCTAAAGGTATCCAAACAGTGTACCAAGGCTGTGGGGAGGGCCAGTAGCATGTTAGGGTGCATAGGAAGGGGTATCACTAGCAGAAGAATAAAGGTGGGGATGCAACTGTACAAAACATTGGTGAGGCCTCATCTGGAGCACTGTGTACAGTTCTGGAGGCCACATCTTCGTAAGGACATAAACAGAGTGGAGGCAGTACAGAGAAGGGCAACAAAGATGGTGCAGGGCTTGCACCAGGAGACATAAGAGGAGAGATTAAAAGACCTCAAAATGTGTACACTGGAAGAGAAGTGGGAATGGGGAGATATGATAGAAACCTTCAAGTATCTTAAGGGCATAAACAAAGTGCAAGTGGACGACATCTCTTAGTATAGGAGATGTACAAGGATGAGGGGGCATGATATGTCATTGGAGGTATGCAGGATAAAGGGGAATACGAGGACATTTTTCTTCACAGAAAGGGTGTTAGATGCATGGAATAGCCTACCTCAGGAAGTCGTGGGAGCTAGCACAGTGGTGGGATTCAAACATGCATGGGATAAGCACAAGGGAACCCTAGAGGTGGGTAGGAAAGGCTAAACCCCATAACCAAGTAGGGTCTGTGACCACTGATGCAGGCAGGGAATACAGGTAGACTAGGTGGGCCTAGCGGTCCTTATCTGCCATCAAATACCATGTTACTATGTGTTAGTGGTTGAGCTGGGTTGGTCAGGTTCAGCGGCAACAAGTGGTAGTACCATCCTTCCTCTGTTGAATGGCGTGGCTCTTTGAGCCTTAGATAGGGTGAGGAATCTAGGGGTCATTGTGTACTCCAAGCTGGCTTTAAAGCACAAGGTGTACCCAGTCACTTCTATCACCTCTGTAACATCGCCCGTATTAAGCCCTATCTTCAGCCACCTGATGTTGCAACACCACCTCCAGCTGGTCTAGAATGTGGCAGCTTGGCTGGCTGCTGGAACCTACCCATATGGACATATCACACTGGTGCTCCATGCTCTGTACTATCTATCTATCTGTCTGTCTGTCTATCTATCTATCTGTCTGACTGTCTATCTCTATCTACTGTATCTATCTACTGTATGTGTTTATCTATCTACTGTATTTATCTATCTACTGTATCTCTCTATACATCTATCTCTATCCTACTGTATCTGTTTACTATATTTATCTATCTACTGTATCTCTCTATCTATATCTATCTACTGTATCTATCTATCTCTACTGTGTCTACTGTATCTGTTTATCTATCTACTGTATTTATCTATCTATCTATCTATCTGTAGTATGCTTGTTGACATACAAGGCCCTGCACAGTCTGGGTCCGAGCAACCTGACAGACCTCTTGGTGCAATACACTCCTGGTCGCACCCTCCAGTCAGTGGAGGCAGACCTTTTTTCAGTACCAAGATCTCACTTACAATTCTCAGGGGAGAGGGTGTTTGGTGTGCTGGCCCCAACTCTATGGAACGCCCTTCCCCGGGAGAAAAGAGATGCTCTGTCATTAGCCCTTTTTAAAAAATACTTAAAAACACAGTTTTTTCACTTATGTTTTGGCCTGGCTTAATGTTATATAGTTTTATTTATACTGCTTTAATGGTTTTTTTTGGATCTGTTATGCCATCACTTCTGTGGCCAGGGTCACTATTGCCCAGGGAATCCTATTTCCCAGCCTATGCAATGGGCTTGCCCTCTTTTATCAGGCTAACACAAGCTGCTTCCACAAACAGAATGTCTCCTAGGCAGTAGTAAAGCAGTAGTAAAAAATGTTATTCATTTTCACTTAATGAATAGGATACTCAGTTGAGAGAAGCTCATTTCCAGTGAGGTCCTTAGTACATAATACCAAAATTAGAAGAAGTTTCAAAAAAATTTCATAACATTAATTACTAACATCACAAGACAACAACACAGAATAAATATAAATAATTAAGAACTCTTAACAACACAAAACATCCTATTGCATAGTTGAGGACAATAGCACAGTTTTACGACAGGGAAATCCATCATATACAACACAGTTCAGAACAACAATGTAATTTTTGTTGGATCCATTAACCAATTGGATCCTATAACAACATGTGTAGATTTGCCCTATCTGCTCCTCGACTTAACCCGCCACTGCTCGCGCTATTCCAATCTAAACTGGCTCCCCCTCATGCATCTATATTCTACACTGCTGAATTGATAACATCCTTAGCACCTCTAAACCTGCCTCACTGGCCTCTATGATCACTCCTGCTGATTCTGCCCTACCTCCTACGTTCTAAGAATCAGGCCCTCCTGGCTGTTCCCAAGTGCTCCTCTAAAATGGGTGAGCAGGCATTTGCCCATTTTGCCCATAGAACTTGGAAATCTACTCTCTCACCTTCGGGTCTGCCAGTCACCTCACATTCGGAGGATAATTATTCAATTATCTTAGTTCCTCTGAACTATACTCCTGCTCCTGACTGATTTCCTGACATTCCATTAGATACCTGTCCCTACCATTGTCCTTTATTGTTTATTATTTTCCTTTCCCTTTTGTTTTGTTCTTTTGGCTCATTACCTACCATGTTTACTTGGTTACTTTAGATGTTTTTGCCAGTACTGATAGTGCATGATGCACTATTCTTACTGTTTTGCTGTTACCATTCCAGAGTCCACTTATTTTTTATTTAGGTCGGTCCACTTATTGTTGGTTCTTTTGCCTGTTTATGGCTATTGCTATATATCTGTATCAGTTATTTGTACTATTTATCATTGTAACATGGCAAACAACATAAACGGCAAATATGCTAGCATGATTGGACAAACTGCAGCACATGGTCAAAGTTAGAGCAGGGATTAATCACTGGTAATGCCGATCCAACTATTAATCATGGGGTCACGAGGTCAGGCTCTAGCACCACCCTAGCTGTCTCAGCAGCAAAGCTTGATATGGCCTAAGCAGCAGAAAATGCATAGTATAAGACCACAGAATACACATTGCAGCCGAAGATGCAGGATCTCACCAGCACAACAAAAGCTGAACAGTTCCAGTGAACAGAACTGTAAGCGGAAACAACAGCGCAAAATATTCCCATGTTACAAGCACATTAATGCCCTCCGGAGTCGACTTCTACTGGGCAATTAATGCATGGTTGGGAGGTTGTAGGCACTCGGCCAAGGCCTTGTGCCACAACCCCCCCAACCATGCATTAATTCCCCAGAAGAAGCCTCCTTCATCGGGCATTAATGCTTACTTGTTTATCCATTTTGGTTGCTGTTTTGGGAAATCCTTTGTATGCTTTTTGTACATTCTGCTTGGTTTTCCTGTCTTATTGTCTAATTTATTGTTACCCTTCTCTTGTAATCTCTCAGGCTGTGCCTAAAAATAGGCATTTTGTGTGTCTAGTGCACTTACCTGGTCAACAAAAACTAAGAGCCCTAGGGATTGGGTGCCATATAAATAAAATTGCCTTGTCTTGCTGGCAGAGTTTAAAAACTTTGCAAAGTCTGTGTGGACAGATTATGCAGACTTTGGACTTGGTGAAGAACCAGATTCATTTCCCCAGCATTTCCCCAGCAATGTGGTTATAGAAATCATACTGGCTGTTATAACAAACTCTGATCAGAGCCACAGTGGTTGCTAATGCAGTAGTTTTGCTATAATGTGACTGACATTTATTATTGTTAAACAATGAAATAAAATACAGATGTTACTAAAAATATTTATTTAAAAATGCATTAACCGGGTTAGAACTACGAACCCAAGGGCATAAATGCCCATTTTCAAGGGTGACCTGGCTCCCTACTTTTCACTGTCTGAACTTTGCTGTATGCCTCCTAGCCAGAGTTTTAACTGGTGGGCACACATTTTTCAAACTATATTTATTAGTCTGTTAAATGCAAGTAATTACAGCTCAGTTTGGAGAAGTTGTTTAGTTAAACTGCAATTTATATCTGTTTTCCCTGTCTTCTACTCTCTTGTTCCCCTACCTCTGTCTGTCTCTCTCTGTCTCTCTGTCTCTCTCCCCAGAGTAACCCCTAGTCCCCCCCAGCTTGGCTTCTCAGAGCCAACCCCTCTCTGTTTATTGCCCTCCTTTTGTCACTTAATTTGCTCCTGCTATCTTCCTGTATCCACTCACTGACTGCCCCACCCTCCGATTGCCTTTTTAATTTCATCCCTATTTCTCCCCTCTCTCATTTCTTCCTAGGAGGCGTCCCTTGACCAGGGCACTCCGGCCTGCCAAGGAACAGCACCTGGGGACGTGGCTTAGCTTCACTGTAGTCCTTGCGTCTCCAGTTCACCCTCCAGCTCTGCAGGTACGAACTTCCTTGCGGTTTGCCCCACTCTCTCCCCGTTGTTACCTCCAGCTCCTGATTGGACAGTGCTGGTGAATCCAGGCTCCCGAATGGCTCCCTACTTCTTCTCACTGTCTGAACTTTGCTGTATGCCTCCTAGCCAGATTTTTAACTGGAGGGCGCACATTTTTTTCAAACTGCATGTAACCCTCTGTGCTTGTATGTGTTCATTTTCCCATTAGCAAGTTATACTGTACTGCCACTAGAGGGACATAATCTTTATCTAAGCGATCCATGGCTGTTGTTCATATATACCCTCCTAAACTACAGCTCCCACCTCCATCTGACCAGCCCCTACATAGAAACATAGAAACATAGAAGTTGACAGCAGATAAGGACCCGCAAGACCCATCCAGTCTGCCCTACCTTCCTAAACTACAGCTCCCACCTCCATCTGACCAGCCCCCTCCTCTGCGGCCCCTGCTTACAAATTCTTCCTCATCCAAAATCAATTATTCACTAATTTCTCTGCCTTATGAACAATGCATCCCTTACTCTACTCTCTCCCCCTTGTTCTGTTCATATCCCTCTCTTTATCACCTCCATTTGCTCTCTACTCACCTATTCCTAATAACTCTCCCAACCCCATCAGTTACTATCTCCAATCCCCTACCCACATCCATGCTATCACTCCCTTCCTTCCATTTGAAATATGGTCTCACTCTACCACTATTCCTCATGTGGCTTTGATAGCGGTGTCCACTTTCACTGCAGTTCTCTACCTTCTTGTTCCTCACTCATCCACTCCCTTCTACTCAAAACTCCCAACCTCCTCGACAACCCCTTCAAAATCATCTACGCTCCACTTTCTCATACTCACCCTCCTCTTGCTCTCTGCCGGGGATATCCACCCCAAACCAGGCCCTATTGTCCCTTTCTCCTCTGGTGCCTCCTCCTCTACTACCTCGCCCTGCTCTCTTCTCTCAGCCTTCCCAAAGAGCTTAAAGATCCTGCATCTAAACACCCACAGCTTGTTGCAAAAAATAGACCAGATTCAGACCATGGTGTGCACTCTAAAACCAGGCATTTGAATCATCTCAGAAACTTGGCTAAAGTACAGTATCCCTGACCACTCGGTCTCCATTCCTGGCTACTCACTGCTAAGGCAAGACCGTGCTGGCAGGGGTGGTGGTGTGGCCATTTACATCCTAGCCTCCATCCAATATTCTATCATCTACTCATCCTCCAATCCTGAGATCCATGATGCCCTAACTATCCATATGACCCTTCCCTTCACTCTCCCAATCTTCATAGCTGGCATATATGCCGCCCAAATGTCCATCCTTTGGTCGCGTTAGATCTCCTAACTCTCATCACTTCCTTTGTTCGCTCTGGGAAATTATTCATCCTAGCTGACTTCGATATACAAAACGGTTGTCACCTAAAACTACCAAAACTAAATATGAAATCGGAGCCCTAAACCTCTCCCAACTCATCTCCAAACCCACCTTCCCAAACCACGAGACACAACACCACTCCCTACTCGACTGGACCCTTACCTCCCACCCCCACCGTGCCATCACCTCTGGCATCCTCCTCGATGCTCTCAGTGACCATAACCCAATATTCATAGTTAGGAAAGTCCACAGAACTAAATCACCACACAAAACCATACAGCTACACTTTTTCAAGTCTCTTGACCTTGAACCTCTCTTGAGTAACCTTGCCACTTCCGACTGGTCCCTCCTAACCTGCTTCCCCTCAGTTGAAAAGGCCCTTGCCTATTTCAAAGAAATCTTTCTTTTAAACTGGAACGCCTTTGCTCCACTCAAACAAACCAGAGTCAAAGGTAACCACTTACCTTGAATAAATCCTGAAATTCTGGCCTGTCTCAGGGCTAGAGAGTGAGCCTGGAAGCGTCATAAAGCTACCTAGCATCCTAGTGACCTCGCAAACTTCCGCATGCTCAGAAACACTTGCACAAGGACTACAAGGTTAGCCAAGTCCAAATATTTCAAATCTGCCTTCATCTCCAACATAAATTCTCCTTCAAAGTTCTGGAAGGTAGTGCACACCCTATTTACCCCACCATCTCACCCACCGCCCCGGTACTTAAATAGCTCACTAGTGTCCAATCCACCAGCTGTAGCTGTGGAATTTAACTCCTACTATACCTCCCCTCCCCTCCCCCTTCCCATGCTCTACTGGTGTGTCCCCTGCACCACCCTCCCACCGTCCCTTCTCTTCTGTTACTGTAACCCTAAACAATGCCTTAAGTGCCCTCCTCACCATCAACCCCTTTAAAGATGCCTCCCCTGATGGCCTTGACCCAAAACTCCTCTCCCTCTCCACTTCGGCCATTGCCTACCCCCTCTCAATAATCTTAAATCTCTCATTCTCTACTGCCTCAGTCCCCTCTTCATGGAAACATGCTATGGTCCTCCCTCTACCCAAAGGGGTGACCCTTCATCCCCTGGCAACTATCCCCCCTTTTCTCTCCTCGCTACCCTTGCTAAGCTTCAAGAACACATTGTCCTCTCCCAACTCACCGCTTTTCTATCTGACACCTCCTTTTTCGCCCCTTTCCAGTCTGGTTTCAGGAAAAAACACTTAACCACCACCTCTCTCTCTCCTACGGCTCACAGACTCCATCCTAACTGGGATAGACAATGGCCAAATTACCTCTGCCATTTTTGTCGACCTAGCCAAGGCTTTCAACACCATCTCTAACTCCCCGCTCCTTGACTCACTCCCAGCAGCTGGCCTGTCTCCCTTTACCACAAACTGGTTCAAGCCGGCCTACCTTATTGTTAGAACCCAGTCAGTTAAGATCTTGGATGCCACCCCCCCCCCCCGATTAGCACGAGGGCTCGGTATTAGGGCCCCTCCTATTCTCAATCTTCTTAAATTACCTTCCCTCTGTTTGCTCTCCATCCTCCGCTACACATATGTATGCTGATGATACAGTCCTGTATGCATCTGGCTCCTGTCCTGTTGAGGTTACAACCAGCTTACAGCAAGACTTCAACAAGGTTCAGCTCTGGTTTACTAACCATCAACTTTTCCTCAACGCCAAAATGACTGTCTCCTCGGCCTTTGGCACAAGTCAGATACTTTCTAGACTTCCCTCCCTGCCCACTTTTCACACCCTTGAGTGGACTTTACTTGAGGACACATCCTCTTTCCGGTACTTAGGTGTTTGGTTGGACCAACATCCAGTGCTCCCAGATCAGGCAAAGCATTTTCCTGTAGTGCACCCTAATTTTCCCTGTATTTTCCCCAGAAAACTGGGATGAAATTCCTGTAGATTTTCCTGTATGCACAGATCAACTTAAGTACGCAATCGGTATCATTGTGCCAGTCAATAAAATCACTAGGACAAATGTTCGGGCTGTTTTATGTGTTCTTATTTATTTTAAATATAAAAATATCACCTACAACGTATCGCATAACTACTCTACAACTATAAGAACTTTATATGTAACAATATAATACCATCTTGAGGCTCTGGGGACATGTTGGAATGTATACAGCTCAGTTCTCAAGGTTCACAAGTCTCCAGAACCTCCTGAAGGTATTAGAACCTTGTAATTATACAGTCCTTTATACAGTATTCTATTTATAGTATGAAATGCCTTAACTTCAAATTTATCCCTTAATCACAGATTGATACATTTTGTGTTCTGCTCACAATGCATGAAAGGGGCAGAGGGATGCACAAAATGCACATACCCCACCCTTGCCCCTTTACCCCACGGACAGGTGCACCCATACTGGCATTCACCAATGCCGACCACCTGTCCACGGCTCCTCCCTCAATGCACAGGACTCTGTAGAGTGGCCGGGGGAGGAGTTGTCCCAGGCAGACATCCAATGGGATGCCCCCCGGGACCCATAGTGGACCTCACATACAGAGTGGCATGGGTCTGGGGCTGTGCAAGCCGATAGCATGCACCCGGACCAGCGTGGCACCCTCCAGTCCCAGTGCTGCCTCACATAAACTTTCTGGGTGCTCACCCATCCAGCTGCCCTTGCTGCCTCCTGCTGCCCAGCAGTTGGGAACAGCACAGTGTGCACTGTCCTGGTTCCCCAGTGACCGAATACCTGTGTTCATGGGGGCATGCTGTGGGTTATGGCAGGGTCTCCCTGGTGCACCCTGCACCACCCTCTGCACCCATGCGGCCAGCACTACACGGGTTAGTGAAGACACGTAGTGCTGGCACACCCCCGGAACGTCCCTATCGCGGAGATGTCTGCAGACTTGGGGGATCGGCTACGGTGGGTCTGCATGTGCCCCCTTCGTGCATGCCATGCGGGGGCACAGGGGGTGTAGAGTAGCTACTCACCCCAGATATGCGTGCATAGCAACTGCACACCAATCATGCACTGGGCCAAAAGCTCTGTGTACCTGTAGAGCTGCATTAATAAACATTGTTTCAGTGTATTGTTGTGTTTTTTATTGGCATGCTTAAGCACCCCACACACACACACACACACAGCTTTGTGCACTGAACTCTCAGAGGTAAAAACAAATATTCCCTTTTTTTTTTCATTTATTTTACTGACCTTAAGCCAGACCAGGGTCTATGGGTCCCTTCTGATCTCACACATATAATTCGTTAACTCCTGCTTATCTTGATGAAAACACCCCCATACCTTTCCCTGGCTCACAATTAAATAGAAGCACTGTCTAATTTTTTTTCAAATAACCTCAACCTCTAGGCTGGTCAGAAGAAGTGCTGCCTTAGTGATCTTTTTAAAAACACAACTCTGCTCTGTGCACCAAACAAGCCAAGTAGCACTTAAGCACTCTTTGTGTCCCCGTCACCCTTTAAAGCCCACCATCATAGAGTCCCTTGTCTGGCTCGCTTTTTGCACTTCATGTGTTTAAAATAGACAAATTTTCAAAACAGAAGGTCTGTTTGCCTTGGTGGTTTGGAGCACTGCTTCCCTCAAGCAACACTTACACACTCTTTTTTGCACCCCCACAAAGCATATCATCAAGTGGTCAGTCTTTTGTCTGACTCATTTTGCACTTAAAATGAGTTTAAAATAGACTAACCTGAGGCTGCCCACAAGAAGGCTAGTTTACATTCAGTGGCTTAGGCTCTCTGCCAGTCCAGAACAGTGGCCTTTGAGATACAGCTCGGCTGACTTGGCTGACTCAATAGTGTTGCTGTTTTGCATGGGGCCACATGGCAGGTGTTTGGATCATGCAGCAGCTCACTGGTTCTTGATCAGAAGATCTGAATTCATCTGCAGAAAGATGCACTGCCAACACATTACCTCACTACCCCAGAGAAACACAGGCTGCAAATGGACCAACAGAATTGCTTAGTGTAGCAAAGTCAGCAAACTGAGCACCAGTTGGAGGGCTCTGTCTGGATCTTGGCAGCCATGAGATTCATAGTGGGCATTTTCCCATAGTGTTTGTCTATTTCCCCTGTTATTTTAAAAATAAAAGATTTCCTTCCCGTTTTGTACTAAAAATCCCTTAAAATACAGGAATCCCTGTAGATCTGGGAGCACTGCAACATCTGAACTTCTCTGGACAAATTGACATCATCCAGAAAAAACTGTGCCCCAGGTTTGGTGCCCTGTTCAGGAACCATGGTTGCATCTCTTCTATGGCTAGGCATGAACTTGTCCAGAAGATGATACTGCCCATTTTTGACTACTGTGACATAGTCTATGATGCTGTTGCCAATCCTCCCTGGCCAGACTGGACACCCTCTTCAATTCCTTCTGCCGCTTTGCCCTGGATGCCCCCTCTTCACACCCATCACTGCGATCTTTATCGTGCCCTATCCTTCCCCTCTCTTACAAACAGGCGACTCTCGCACTGTGCTAAATTCACTTCCAAGCACTGGTTGGGTGAGCTCCCTTCCTACCTCACCTTCTGCTCCTTTATAACACCCCCCACCCTCCCACTCCCTTAGATCAACCGACTCCCATACCCTGGTTGGCCCCCACAGATCCACCCAAATCGGCCAATCCAGTTACTCTCACCACCTCCCAAAAATTTGGAATTCCCTCCCCGCAAAATCCAGCACTCATCCTCCACCTACTCCATCAGCTCTGCCCTCAATAATTACCTTGCACCTAGCTGTCCCTCCCTAATTCCCTCCTCTAAGCCCTGGACAAATCCTACCCCCCCATCCTCACCTTCATTTTACCCTTTGCACACCCACTCCCCAAATCTCTAGCCCTCCTTCTCTTCCCCCTAATTGCTCCCCCTTACTGGCCTCCCTTTGATCTCTCACAGAATGTAAAGGACCCTGAATGCCCTCCATGGGTCCCTCTCCTTCCTCCCAGGGGGCTTGTATCTCTCATCTACTTCCTTCCCCCACCATCTTAAAGGGGTCTCTCTGGGACACTGCCTTATCCCCTTCTCTCTGGTCCCCCCAGTCCCCTTGAAGAGTTCCTCGCATCCTGAAGGGGTCTCCAGGGACATGACTATTCCCCCTTCCCCACCTCACCCCTCCCTCCCCTTTCCCTTCACATAAGCACTTGTTTACTTATTAACCCGGCACTTATTATTGTCCATTCTTTCTACATGTTATGCCAGCACTATTGTAACACTGTTTGTAACATCTGTCATACAACTGTATGTTAATGTTGATCTTGTAACCTGAATGTTTAATATCTCATTCCAGTTGTACCCCTTCCTCCCAGGTCACACTGGGAGATAAGTGACTTGTTGCTCTGTGTACCTTCCTGGTGAAACATTACAATAAATAAATAAGTAAAAATAGTATTTGACTTGTGCTGACGTGGGGCTGGGGAGATGGATGGCATTAGAAATGTTCTGCCAGCATTGCCATCATGGGGGCCCTCACTGCCAGAGAGGTGGTATAAAATGACAGTGATTGAGCCAGCCTGGTGGTGCTGAGGGCTGAGGTGCTGGACGCCTTACCTCACGCTATGCCGGAAACCCGGGTTTGGGCACTACGTTGGGTCATCGAGGAGTTGGCATGGGGGAAGGGATGGAGCAGGATCGAGCAGCCACAGGGCAGCTCTCCCCTCCCAGGGGTGGTTTCCCACACACCCCCATAGTTCCACTCCCACCAGGTGGCGGTCTGGTGGGAAGCATAGGCAGGTGGGGGTGGCAGCAAAAGCAAGGGGTTGGGAGGAAGGGGCCAAGCCGGTGCCCAGCGTGCTCGTGTGTCTCCACACATGCATATGTACATGTTTGCCAGGGTCCCAGGTATGGGAGAAAAATGGGGTTAAAATACTAATAAACCTATATAGGAAAAAAAATGACAGTGACTGCAGCACTGGACTGGGAAGAGGAAAGGGGAGATACTAGGTTTTCTAGGCATTGAAGAAATTGTTGCATCAGACATTGTACATGTCTGCATTTGGGTTCCCTACAATAGTTCATGACTGCAGAACAAAACTTTGTCCTGGGTAGTGGGCAAGTGTCTGCAGAAGCACATTTAGATCAGTGTTATGGCCATCACGGGGTGACTCTGAAAGCACCCAGGCTTGTATTTTTGTAGGATAATACATACTGGGTAGTTATGCATTGAGAATCATGAAAATAATGTCAGATAGTAGATTGGATTAACATTGTTTTCATAGAATCATTGAAGACTGTTGGCAGAAAAGGACACTAATGCCCATCAAGTCTGCCCTGATACTCTTCCCACCCTACCCCTGATCTAGATATATCTCTCGCCACCCTCTGGCCAATCCTTTGTATCTGTCCCATGCTCTCTTGAATCCTTCTATGGTTTCTGTTCCCATCACCTCCTCTGGTACACTGTTCCAGGTGTCCACCACCATTTTGGTGAAATAATGTACCCGTGTACTGCCCCTGAATCTTCCCCTCCCCAGCCTCAGACCATGACCTCTTGTTCTATTACTTCTTTTCCGTTTGAATAGGCTTCCTTCTCCCACCTTATTTATCCCTTTCACGTACTTGAAAGTTTCTATTATGCCCCTCCCTTTCCCTCCTAGTCTTCAGCGAGTACAGGTCCAGCTCCTTCAGCCTCTCTTCATAGAGCATCCGATGCATGCCCTGCACTATCTTTGTTGCCCTTCTCAGGATTCTTTCCATCCCATCAATATCCTTCCTCAGGTGGAGCCTCCAGAACTGTACCCCATACTCTAGGTGAGGCCTCACCATAGACTTATAGAGGGTTATAGAGGGGCATCAGTTTTAAATAAGGAAAATCAACCTGGACAAGGTAGAATTATAAAGCCACAGAACTTCCGTGAAGTGTGATTATTGGTGACCGTTTAGCTCTGAACCTAATTTTAAGCTATTTTCATCTATTTTATTTGTTTAGTTTGAGTTAGCTCACGGTTGGATATCATCCGAGGGACACTTTCTGTGTTATCATTAATATTTTTGTCCTGGCGGAGCACACTGTGCAATGCTGGAGTAGTGCTCATTCTATCAAGCTCGTACCTGGATTTTTGTTATGATTCCTTGGATTTGTTACCAGCCCTGCCTGTATACATTGGTGTGTAGAAACTGTGGCCTTTTGGCCTGAAGATGTTGAGGAATTTTCCTGGATGAGTCCTCACTGCTGAAAGGTCCTGCCTCAGGAGGAACTGACTGGCGAGGCGCTGTTTCATTGAACCGAGTTGCTGAGCAGGGGGAGTCTACGCTCTGGGAAGGATTTGCTGTATCCATTGAAAGGAGAAGGTGGGCCTGGCCTGTTTTGCCTCGGGGTGGGTGCTTGGCTCTGGTTATTGCCCTAAGGGGACTGGGTGGTGCTGTCTGGAAGGTGGGTGCTTTCTGGTTTACCTCAGGGTCGCCATCAGGCATTTGGCTAAGTCTGAGTGCTCGGAGGTGGCTCTAATTTGGGGAACGCTTGGGCTGGGTGCCTGCTCTGAGGTTTGGGTAGGCTTTGGCCAAGTGGATTAGAAACTGCTGGATTGTCATAGGATTCATTTTTCCCGGAGTTTGTGATTGCTCTTTGGCCGAAGGTCTTACCAGGATTTTTTACCCGAATATGGCAGGGATCTTTGATTTTCTTCACAGGGGTTTATGACTTTATGGAAAACTCGAACTCTTCATCCTCTTGGATATTTTACTCAGGACTTTACAGTTCGAGGTTGGGACTGTCCTGAGGATATACATGGTTCAGCTGAAAGGCTGTGAGAGGGCCATATTTTGCTGTTATTTTTTAAACATTTACAAAGTAAAGCTGTGGCAGTGAGAGTGCTGCAGAAAGTGAATATTCATTCGGTGAAGGAGGTGGAGCCCTCATCTCCAGCATTTTCAATACATTGTCTACTGTGACTATATTTATTAGTGCTCTATGGACCGACAGTGATCTATTTTCATTGATTGATTATAGTTATTTAATTTGACAGTAAGTGTTTTGATATTTGTAGTTCTGATTGATTTTGTATTGATATAAGATTTTATTAAGACTAGATTTATTGGGTTCATTGTTTGGTGTGTGACATTAGTTTTTAGAGTCTGTGAATCTGTGTATTACTTCATTGAAGTATTATGTGTTGGGGAGGTTTAGTCATGGTCAGGTATTACTCCCCCACCAGTCTCAGGGAATTACGCCCCTTTTATTGTCCCCATTAACATTTGACACCTATTTTAGATGTTGCGCTTTGAGGATATCCAGAAAACATATAAGAAGGGTGACAACTGAGCCTGGTGGGAGAGGGGAAAGGGGAAGGCAGATAGGAGTTGTGGGATCCAAGAGGCATCCTGGCGCAAAATGGAGTCAGGACAGAGGTCCTCCCTGTCTTGTCCCCATACCCAAGGGCTCCGATGTTAGCGGGCAGGTGCTGAGGTCTTCCCCCGACAACTCATCCTAATTGGGTGGTGTTATGCAATGCCAGATCTATTAAGAACAAGATGGCTATTATAGCTGATCTTGTTGGAACTACTGATCTGGCTTGCATCACCGAGACCTGGCTGGATGAAAATGCAGGCCCTATTTTGGCTTCTGCAGTTCCGGCTGGGTTCTCGGTGATATACCGCCCAAGGTTGGATCGTAGGGGCGGGGGTGTGGCCATTATATTTCAATCTGAGCTGGGCCTTGTGGATGTGCCATTGGAAAGTACCAGATCCTTTGAGTATATCCTGGGAGAGGGTGTAGGTTGCGGGATACTCCTCATCTACCATCCACCAGGAGATGGAGGATGATTCCTGCAAGAGATAGCGGACTTCATCGTCAACATGGTATTGAGGTCCCCCAGATGGATAGTTCTGGGGGACTTCAATGCCTGGGTCGACAATGAACTCTCGCATTTTGGTCAAAATCTCCCCCAACTGATGACAGTGTTGGGCCTTAGACAGGTAGTTACCTCCTCAACCCATGTAGGAGGTCACTCATTGGATCTGATCTTTCCTTTGGATATGGAGATAGCTGACTTGGGGGTTGAACCAGTCAGTTGGTCTGACCATCACACCATAAGGTTCAGTTTCAGGGTCCCCCCCCCAATAGGTCTGTCCCTACGGAGATGGTTCAATACTGCCCTTTAAGGGGAGTTACCCCTACTGACCTATTGGCGGTGCTGGACCTATTGGGTTTGTCAGATGAATGCATGAGTCCAGGTGATCTCATGTTAGCCTATAAGGCGGCTGTGGGAGATGCCCTGGACAAGATTGCTCCTGTCTGTGTTCAGCCTCTCACTCTTCGCCCAAGAAACCCTTGGTTTGATGGTTCATCGAAGGAGTTGAGGCGAGTTGGCTGAAGGAAGGAGAGACCCTGACGAAAGTCCGGCCTTGATGCTGACAGGCTTAGACTGATGGCTCATTGTGATGGCTATCAGTCAGAAATCACCTATAAGAAGACAGAATTCCTGTCCAGGGAGATTTCTGCTATGCAGAATCGACCAACTCAGCTTTTCCGGACTGTTGACAGATTGTGCAATCCGATCTGTCTCCAGCCCAGAGAAGCTTTTTCTCAGCTGAAATGCAAGAAGTTTGCTCAATTCTTCACAGATAAGGTTGCCAGCATCAGGTCTGGCATTGGCCCGGCATCTCCTATGAGGAGTTGTGGAGATCGGTGTGACTGGGTGGGCCAAGCGTTCCTTATCTGCCGTCAAATTCTATGTTTCTATGTTTCTCGGTCTATCTGGTCAGAGTTCTGCAAGCCAGAATTCACAGACATTGTGAAGATCATTCAGACACTGCGCCCAACCAGCAGTAGGTTGGCTCTGGGCTCTACACTCCTCTTAGTAGGTTGTGTAGATGTCATCTGCCCGATCCTTGCTGAAATTGTCTGGAGGTCCTTGGAGACGAGGCTCTTTCCAGACCCCTTAAGGAAGCGGTCGTTCGACCACTCTTAAAGAAATCTTCCTTGGACCCAGACTGTCTAGCTAACTACAGACCTATCTCTAACCTGCCATCTGCTGGTAAGGTTATTGAAAATGTGGTTGCGCTGCAACTGGATGATCACCTTATAACTCACAAGGTCTATGATACTCTCCAGTCCAGATTTAGGAAGAAGCATAGCACGGAGATTGCACTTGTCCGAGTATTGAATGACCTCCTAATGGCGAGAGATTGAAAGGCACATACCATCTTGGTCCTTCTTGATCTCTCTGCAGCTTTTGACACTGTAGACCATGGTGTGCTGTTGGAGTGCCTGTGGCTTCTTTCTGGGCCGCCTGGTACAGTCCTCAAATGGCTTCATTCATTATTCGAGGACAGGTCTCAGAGAGTTGCCACTGGAATTTATTCCTCTAGCACTCACTTTCTACCCTGCGAGGTGCCACATTGCTCCACTGCCCCCCATGTTGTTTGCAGTGTACATGCTGCCATTGGGAGACATCATCAGGCGATACAGTTTGAGTTTTCACTGCTATGCAGACGATACTCAACTGTATATGTCCTTTCTGCCCGGACAAAATGAGGCACTCTCTGTGCTAAATAACTGCCTTACCAAGATTAGAACCTGGATGAGTACTAGCTGGCTGAGACTGAATCCAGACAAGACTGAAGTGTTGGTAGTGGATCCTGGTCGTCCGAGGGCAGGTTTGGGGGCTGGACAGCCATCTGGTCATTTGATTGATGGTATACAGCTCACTACCTCACACCGAGAACGTAAACTTGGTGTTATTTTTGATGATGGTCTAACACTGAAATCTCAGGTGTCGGCTGTCCTCAAATCCTCAATTCACCATCTGAGGAATATCACCTGGATGAAACACTTGGTTTCTCTGGATGATCTTCCAACATTGGTCCATGCCTTCGTCACTACCCACCTTGATTACTGCAACTCCCTCTACCTAGGGCTTCCAGGGGTTGATATCCGCCGCTTGCAGCTGGTGCAGAATGTGGCAGCCAGGTTTTTGACTGGAACCTCTAGGTCCAGTCATATTACACCGGTGCTCTGCGAACTGCACTGGCTGCCTATTCAGTGGCGGATCATCTTTAAGGTTGGCTTGCTAACCATTAAAGCCCTACATGGTCAGGGACCCGGTTACCTGCAAGACCTCCCAGTACCCTACTGCCCCCTCTGTCCTCTCCGATCCGCCGATGAGGGATTGCTAGAGATCCCCAGGGTGAGAATAAAAACATCAATAAGAACAAATAAGAACAAACAATGGTGAGGAGAGGGTCAGAAGAAGGGAAGCAGAGACAAAGGGGCCCAGGCCAGGAAGAACAATTGCCGGGGAAACCAGGTCAGGAGACAAAAGACAAATGGAAGGAGGAGATAGGGACTTGTGAGGGGAGGCAAGGAAGTGGCAAAAGTCATGGAGTGGAAAGGAGAGAACAGGTTACTATGAAGAGAGAGGGAGTGGGCATTTGTAAGGGCCTTGAAAATAGTTGTGCACTGCTAGAGAGGAAGAAGGTGGAGGAGGGAAATGATGAAATTAGAGGAGTAATTGATAAATGCTTGGACCAAACTGGAGCGGGGGGAAGTGCTGCTGGGAGAATTGCAACAGGGGTAAATGGGAGAAATAATGTGCAGGAGGAAGAAGAGGAGCTGGAAATGAGAGAGGGAGATGAATGGAAGCAAGCAGGGAGTAAGAGGGGTGGAATCTTAGTGCTGGGGGACTCAATACTAAGAGGAGTTAGGTGGGGTAGCAAGGGGAAGAGGCATAGTCACATTTGGGTGGAGGCCATGCCAGGAATGACAGTGGAAAGGGTGGGATAGTCTGTTCTGAAATATGCTAGAAGGGGTAGGGACAAGCCTCATTTAATTATACATCTTGGAACAAACGACCTGGCTGACAAGACAGTAGATACAGTCAGAGGAGGTTTGAGGAACTAGCACAATTATGTGAGGGGCAGGAAGATCAGTAACTTTTCAGAGATACTTCCGTAGCAAAAGCAAGCACAACAAGAAAGCTGAGAATAGAGGAATTTAACGGATGGCTAAGAACCTGGTGTTGTGCTAAAGGGTATGGGCTGTTGGGGGTGGGGAGGGACCTGGGAGGACAGTAGTCTCTATGCCAAGGACAGACTACACTTGAGTGAGGAGGGAAAGAAAGTGTTGAAACAGAGGATGGAGGAGTACATAGAGGAAGTTGGGAATTTAAACTAGGAGTGGGGGTGGCAGTTGGGGAAGAGATATGCAGAGACCACAGGTTGGGAAACCATATGAGCGTACCCCCATAACAGTGACAAAGGACAAATGGCAAGTACTGTTGGTGATGCTAGGAAAAGAGGGCAGGATGGGGGGGGTGGAAGGTGGTTACCCATAATGCTAGGAGCCTTGGGAGGAAAACTGCAGAGTTACAGGTTCTCATGGCAGAGGGAGGTGGACATTGCAGCCATCACGGAAACATGGGCCACCAATACAATGACTGGGACCTGTCTGTACCAGGGTACAGGTTATTTCGTAGGGACAGGGTGATTGGGAAAGGAGGGGGTGGCACTATATGTGAAGGAGGACTGAAGTGTGTAAGGGAGGAAGGGGAGGAGGGTAGTGCAGGTCACTTTGGATGCAAATCCAGGATTCCAAGAATAGGATTCTTAGAATGGGGTGGTGTACAGGCCACCATCTCAGACGGATGAGTTAGGCAGGAACTAGCGGGACAGATCAGAAGGACCTGCAAGAAGGGTAGGTGGTGATTGTGGGGGACTTCAACATGCCAGGAGTGGACTGGAGCACCCCAACAACCAGGAACAGAAGGGAGCAGGTACTGCTGGATGCCTTCCAGGACAGCTTCCTGCTGCAAATGGTCAGTGAACCAACCAGGTTAGGGAATACCCTTAACCTTGTGCTGGCAAATGGGGACTTTGTGAGAGAACTTACAGTGGAGGAACCGCTGTCAGGGAGTGACCGCCACTCAGTATGGCTCACATTGGATATGGGCAAGGAAGGAGTGGAATCTGGCACAATAGTGCTGGATTTCAGGAGGGCCGACTTTGGGAGGATGGGGGAAGTGGTCAGAGGGTACCTGGCCAGAATTCAATCTAATATGGACACTAACCAGAGGTGGGAGCTCATAAAGCTGGGGATAGTGGAGGCAACCAAACCTGCTGCAAAGCCCAGAGCAAGAAGGCTGAGGGCTAAGAAACCGATCTGGTTGAGCAAGGAGGTCATGGAAAAGGTAAGCAGGAAAAGAGCTGCCTTTAGGAAGTACTAGAAAACAGGGAAGGGGGAGGACAGGGAGGAGTACTTGACAGAATCGAAGGAGGTGACAAGGGCAGTAAGGGGAGCCAAAGCATATACGGAACTCAGGCTGGCACAAGGCATTAAGAAGGGGGAGAAGGACTTCTTTAAGTACATCAGGGAGAAAAAGAGCTGTAAGGCACACATAGTAAGGATTAGGAAGGAGGGGGGTTGGGTGGAAGCAGGGTGCGATAAGGCGGAAGCACTAAATGAGTACTTCTGCTCAGTATTTACTAAAGAGAAGAGGGGGGTGACACCCAAGGTGGGAGAAATGGCAGAAGCAGGGTGGGAAGTGGTGACAGATGGGGAAATCATGGAGAGCAGAGTTCGAGAGGGTTTGAAGGCACTGAGGGTGGACAAGGCGCCAGGCCCACATGGCATCCACCCCAGGGTACTGAAGGAGCTGGCAGAGCTGGCAGAGGTCCTTGCAGGACCTTTGGCAGACCTATTTAATGCCTCACTACATTTGGGGTGTGTACCTCAGGACTGGAGGATGGCTCATGTGGTGCCCCTCCACAAGAGTGGCCCCAAGGATGAACCGGGAAACTACAGACCAGTGAGCCTCACATCCATCGTGGGTAAGCTAATGGAGACTAACCTGAAGGAGAGGCTGGTGGCAGTCCAGAGGCCAAAGGACTACAGGACAGCAGACAGCATGGCTTCATTACGTGGCAGATCCTGCCAAACCAACCTGGTCGAGTTCTCATGACTAGTAACTAGGCAACTGGACAGGGGCCATGCAGTGGATGTCCTGTATCTGGACTTCAGTAAGGCATTCGACTCAGTGCCACATGGAAGGCTGGGAAGGAAGTTAGTAGGCACAGGAGCGGGTGCAAAGCTGGTGAGATGGGTAGGAAACTGGCTGCAGGGAAGGCAACAGAGGGTGGTGGTGGGTGGGGAGCTCTCACACCCAAGGGCAGTGATGAGCGGTGTTCCACAAGGTTCGGTGTTGGGACCAGTGTTGTTTGGGATATTCATTGCAGACATATCATGGGACATCAAGAGCAAGATCAGTCTGTTTGCTGATGATACCAAGGTAGGCGCAGTGGTGGATGACCTAGGGGGATGGCAGGGGTTGCAGGATGATCTGGCAAAGCTTGAAACCTGGTCAGACACCTGACAACTGGGCTTTAATGCCAAAAGTGCAAGGTGCTGCATTTAGGATGAAGAACCCAAGGAGGAGTTACCAGCTAGGGGAGTGCAGCTAGCCCAGACAGAGGAGGAGAAGGATCTGGGTGTGCTCATTACAGGGTCAATGAACAACTCAGCACAATGTAGGAAGGCAGCTGCAAGGCCAACAAAATGCTGGGTTGTATTGCAAGGGGTATATCCTCGAGGAGGGAGGAGATGATTCTGCCACTGTATAGGTCATTAGTTAGACCACACCAGGTACTTGCGTGCAATACTGGCGTCGTATCTGAAGACGGACATTAAGTTACTGGAGGGGGTGCAGCGCAGAGCGACAAAGATGATCAAGGGGCTGGGGGACTTATCATACGAGAGGAGGTTGAAGGAGTTGAACATGTACTCACTGGAGGAGAGGAGAGACAGGGGTGACATGATTGAGACCTTTAAATACATGAAAGGAATAAACAAGACGGGTACAGAGGGGCTGTTCAAAGTAAGGGAGGGGAGGGCTACCAGGGGCCATGATATGAGACTGGAGGGAGGAAGGTTCAGGAGGGAGATGAGGAGACACTTTTTTACAGAGAGGCTGGTGGCTGGGTGGAATCGTTACCTGCTGAAGTGGTCCAGTAGAACAGTGGACTGCTTCAAAGGGTATGGGACAGGACCAGGGGAGGTTAATGAAGGGGAAGGGTGGGAGGGAGGGCAGCTGCAGATAAGGGATGCTAGCTGCACATTCGAGCAGACTTGATAGACCTCTAGGCCTTTATCTGCTGGCAAATTTCGTATGTTCGTATCTGGTGCCCATGCTTTTTCTTTTTCGGCTCTCCCCCTGTGGAATTCTCTACCTTGTCGGTTAAGAGAATGCCTGACCATTGATAGGTTTAAAATTGATTTAAAAATGTATTTATTTAATATTGCCTTCCTTAATTATGGTTAATATGTTTTTATTCTTCTGTTTTTATTTATATTTGATTTTATGTGCAGCGCCTTGATTTTGAAAGGCGCTATAAAAATAAAGTCTGATTTGATTTGATCTGATTTGACATGTGAAAAGTAAACTAGATAGTTTTTCACACTTTCTGGTTAGTGAGAGGGCTGCTGCTTTATTTTGGGATGTTGCTGAATGACATCAAGTATAGCAATAACATGTGAAATAAATATTTGTTTTGTACTTTATATTATTTTAGTATTTATTGGATTATATAGCTAAACTTAGCCAGAAAGCCATACAATTACTGACATACATATGTGAGATACTATTCAAATGAATAGTTGAACACTCCTTTTAGCAACAGGCATACACAAGTCAGTATTACTCGATACATCATATGAGGTACCACCAGAAAAAGTCTAATAGTTTCAGAAAAGAAACTATCCCTATAATCACAGAAGCTTAGCCAAACCATGACTGTGGGAAACCCTGTTAAAATAGAAAAAGAACAATAACATTTATCAACCTGACTTTGTCTAGTCATTATTCCCACAAACCTACAAAATGGTAAACAGTGAAAAATAGTGCACTGAACACTTCCACCAAAGAACTCGGAACTGAGAACCCCAAGGTAAACAACAGGAGTTTAACTACTTGGTCCCTCAGTATATTATGTTATAAAAACAGGGACATTATTTGCCATTAAACAGTTTATTCAGAAGGTAGTCACAGCTCTAACAGTCCCCTTGTTAACAATCCAAATTTAGTAAGTAGTTAAACGCAAGTGAAGTCCACAATCCATAACTCAGGGAAAAACAGAGGATCCAAATCACCGCGTTACAACATCTCCACGCGGTCAATAATAATACAGTATCTGCAGTGTCCAGGCAGGCTCAAAGCAAGAAAGTGAAATAAAAGTTAATTCATCTGAGGAAGCCTAAGTGAAAAGTCAGTTTTCATGCACCCAGTTAAAATGTACTCTCCTTCTTCTGCACCTTCTTGTCTCCTCTCCTGTACAGCTTCCTCTTGACAAAATTCTCGAACAATTCTTTCCATCCGTTTTTTTGCTTCTGTTGGATCGTTAAATTGATTGGTTTTATTTCTATAAGTGATCCAAAGTCGGGCTGGTGCCGATAATGAATGCACAACTCCTAAGCTCCTCAACTGCTGGCAAAGAGGGTCAAACAACTTGTGGTGGGACCTAGTTGTGTAGGACCAATCTGGGAACAGTTTTATGCTGTGTTCATCCAAGGAGACTGGAAAGTTTGCCTGGGCCCAAGCCAAAAGTCCCGTACTTCACAGCCAGCAGTCACCACCAGGAGAGGTCAAGGAACATCTCCGGAGCCCTGCGCATGCCTAAAGTTCACTCTGTAAACTTTCCAATCACAGTCTGGATTGAAAGAGAACTCCTCAGGTAAAACAGTGGTTAGCCACATGCGTATATATGTTAAAGGGTCATCCCATTCTGCCCCTTCAGGTAGACCCACCACACGTATGTTCATAGCTCTCTGTGCATTTTCTAGGGTCTCTAAACATGCTCAGAAGTGCACTGTTTCAGAGGACATCTTGTAGAAGGCAGCCTGGGTACAAAGGGAGTGATCATCCATTTCTTTAGCTGTCGCCACCGCTTCTCCAACCTTGGTATCTTAGGCGCCCACACGATCAAGGATTTTTTCAATTTTCTGATCCATCGGCCATACTGCTTGTAGCACAGAGTCCCAGGGCAGAGGCTCCCCTGACCCACTCGAACAAGCCTGACCTGGAGGATCTGGCATAGTTTTTTGGGCATGTTGTGGTAGCGAGGTCTGCTTTTGTACCTAGCCACCCATGGCTCCTTTTTCTTGTCCCATATCCAAATTTGATATCAAAATATTCAGGAGACAATGAGCTTCCCAAAGGTGTCGATAAATTTGTAGTTTGTACCTTAAATCTAGCAAAAATAGTCATTTTTTTCTGAGTTCCAGTGGAGCAGTGACAAAGCACATCCTGTCGTGGGCTTGGCTCACTAGCACCCCTAGGAAATAACATTTTTAAATGTTCCCTACTGGACTGCCTTGTTTATGTAAAATGCCTAGTTTCAATGAGGGTCTCAGGGCACTGGCAATAACACACACACACATACACACACACACATACACAAACATTTTCTACTTTTGCTCTTATCCCCAGTTCTTCCATTTTTGTCACTAGAGAGCTTAAGTTAGCACTCCACATTTTAGGCAAAGAATAGCTTTCTGCACTTAGAATTGTCAAGCTGTTTAAAATTAAAACCCCTAGCTGCCCTACCAAAACAACATTAGTGCTACCATTCACAACACTGGTGACCCAGGTTCGGGAACAAGTCCAAGTAGTCAGAGGACCAGCCAGGGAGAAGGTCTGTGCGTCCTACAGGACCACACCATCAGCAGCTTATAGAGAATAATGGATGGGTAGGTGATTATAATGAGGATTTTACACCCCCCCCCCCGAGGGGTGGAATGCCACATAAACCCCGAGAGCAAAGCTTGAGGGGTTTACTAAGACATTCCGTTCTGAGGGGCTGTGTAAAATCCAAGTTTTACAAACCTACCCATCCTTTATTTTGTATAATTACTGGGGGGCATTTTTTCACCACAGCAATTATACAAAAAAAGTGGATTTCTCTACGGAGTTGAACCGCGGACACTTGGGGTTTTAGTGCGGTCCATTGCAGCTGGCTTGTAAACTGAAGCAGTTTTTTTTTTGTCGAGTCCGATTAGGTAGTTGTTTTTTTTTTTGTGCCCAGTAGTAATTTTTGTTAAAAAAAAAAAGAACTTACCGCCGACTTCCCTCAGGTACATTTGCAGCACTGAAGAGCGGGGACAGATGGCGCAGAGAACAGGAAGTCTGTGGTAGGCGCATGTGGCGAAGTAGAGAAATTGGGTACGTGTTCGTGGTTACAACTGCCTGGTTATAATGATAAAATTATGACCCATTTTCCCCTATGAGAAAAAATGGTCATCAGTTATCATAACCTGATTATCAGTCGGTTTACATCTCTAACCCCCCCCACCACCAAATGACGCTGAAAACGGAAAGTATTTCTTAGCCCTACTTTTTCAGTCAGCAAAGACTAAATAAATGAACTAAATAAAAAGCACACATTCTAGGGAAGGTTGTGTGAAAAACAAAAAGGAAAACCCCAGGACGGGTGGATGGTATGTCAGCCCTCTCAGGTTCTGTGTAGGCTGACTGACTCCCCTCACAGACAATTCATTTTCAGATGGGATTCTTGCTCCCCTGATGGCTCTCCCTCAGAAGGGGGGATTTGGAAGCTTATTGAGGGACCAGCAAAGATGGCCTGGGTTGGGAGGGGAGCTAGGAGTGCCAGACTATGTCAGATAGAGTCCAGCTTAAACAGGAAAATAAACAGCAAGGCAACAGATCTGTGCACCACAGGAGGGTAATAAAGGTACCCAGGATGCCAAGACAATATTTGTGCTGCAGATCTCAGGTATGTGGAAATGGGCTAGGAAATGCACTGGGGCTGCTTAAAGTAACAGTATATGTTAGTGACAAAAATGTCATCATATTTTTTTAGTAGTAATGTATTACTGACAAAAACATCAATATATTTATTTGTGTTTACTGTATTGTAATATATGGCTAAGCTATTTTAACATGGTAGTAACCTATCAAAAAAAAAAAAAAACCTGTAATACCACTGCCCCAGCCAGCCTGTTGACACTGAGGGTTGAGGCGCTGGATGCCACACCTCGCACCATGCCGGTGACCCGGGTTTGGGAGCGAGCTTGGGTTGCTGGGGTCGGCCGGGGAAGAGAGGATTGAGCATCTGACGACAGCTCTCCTCTCCTGGGGGGAGGGTTGGGTGTAATTCCCTGGTGCTAGTGATGCACAGCGGAGGTTGGGTGTACTGAAGCCTGGGACCACATCAAAATGGGGTGAGGTGTTGGCGGATGTCCTGTAGGTGGGTATGGGAGCACGCTGCTCATGCTAGACATTATTGCACGTCCGTGCCTCAGGGAAGGAGGTAACATGCACAAAAAAGGAAAAACCCTGCACTGCCGAGTAGTCAATGGCACCTGGCCTCCATGCCCACCGCCGGATCCCGCCCACCTGGTCTCCTGTTTCTCTCCATCCCCTGGTCTTGCCTGCAGCTGAATCTAGACTTCAAGGAGCACTAAAGAAGGAGTGGTGGCCCCACCGAGAATCAGGTTCAGGGAGATCTCAGGCGGGCAGGAATAAGTCAGGATGCTCAAGAAAGTCACGATGGAGCAGCGACCGGAGGGAAAAATAAGTTGGAAAAAAAAAATACCACTGCCCCAAAGTTGATAACACCATTGATGAAGAGTGATAAAACTATAATTCAGAGCCCCTAGTACTACTGTTCAAAGAAACTGAACAGTTTCAAGTTTGTTTATTTGGAATAGTTTCATTGAGCAAGCTCATTTGCAATGATGTCCCGTTGCACAAAATCATAAAATAAAGTTCCATATAAAATACACAATAAAAAACACATAATACAATAAACAATCTAAAAGAAGCAAGATTAACAGAACAGATGTAACAGTGCACACTTATCACTATATATTGCAGAGAAATCCCTAAGTGAACAGCGCAAGCACGCCACTATCCCTGGCTGCTAAGCTTCCAACTTCACTAGATTCGCAATGTGACATTTTTCAAAGTGTGCCTCATGATTGGCCGCTTTCTGTATGTGAGTGAGCGGAACAATTCAGAAAACATGGCGACCATCTCTTGCTCACTGAGAATAATTCGTCCATACCCCCCCCCCCGAAGTTTAATGAATTATCTGGTTGATCCTGCCTTCGTTCACCTTGAAAATGTCTCAGAGGTAGGACTCCTAGCAAACATAATGACCAGCACCACTCTTAGTTAACCAGAAGTATGTGGGGTAGGGGAGGAGACAGAGCAAACGACTGCTCACTGTGGCCGTCAGCCAGCCTCACAGCATGCATGAAAGGAAAAAAAAAACTCATATATTACAAACAATAACAAATAAGTGAGGGTGTCTCACTTGGGAGTTATACCATTGAGAGGTTCTCAAGACTAAGGAACCTCTCGAGCATTGCCCTCAAGGTTCCCTTGTCCCCAAAACCTCTCAATGGTATTACTTCCCTGTAATACACCCTCACCTATTTATTATTATGTTTTTATTCCTGAACTGTAACATTGGATTTTAAAGTTTTCAAAAGTTCATGCTCTCTGGCCACTCCCACTATGAATAAATTAAACATGTTGGTGTGCTGCTGTGCTGTTTGCCATCAGAACTGTGTACTAGCACCCTCACAATAGATCCACAGCATGAATCCAGTATGTTAAGTCAAAAAATAACATGGAGAGGAGGGATATGTAAACATTGCTACTCGCAGCCATCTTTAATAGTGTCAGTCATTACCCCATATCTCCTAACCACTGTGTAGCACTGTATCTAGCTTCGAAGGTATCCCCTGCAGCAGGCCACACCTATGGAACTATAACCACCAGGCACTAGGACCACAAGGAAACTTTTCTAGCTGGCAATCTACCAGCAGGCTACCCACTCCGATGTTATACACCAATATCAACCTATCCTATAAGAGTGGGTGGTGCTGGGCTCTCCTCAGTTCTTTTCCCACCGTCAGCCATTGCACATCGGACTTCACAGAGATCCATCAGCTTCAGTTAACCACCATTTCACCAAGACTGTTTATCAAAACTATTTTTTATTTTTCTCTCCCTAGTGTGTGTCACTGTAGTAATAAAGTGATTTCCTCTCTTTGTTTATGCCGAGCTCATCCTCTGGGAACCTCTTCAAAAAGTGTGCCTGTGGACAGAAGATCCCTGAGAAGGACAACCACGAGGCCTGCATCTGCTGCCTAGGCCCAGACCATGACACCCAAGCTTGTGTGATCTGCTGCTGCTTCAACCAGGCCAGCAGGAAGCATCGAGTGCAGACCCTCAAAACATTTCTGCTGAAGCAGAAGGTCACCCAGATGGAGAAGGAGCTTCAGGCTTGAAGTTCTTCTGCTTCCTTCCTCCCTCGATGTCCTCAGGTTCACAGCATTCTAAGGCCCGGGACAAGTCTACAAGAAAGCACAAGCATCGAGACAAGGACTGTCCCAAAGAGAAAATCAGGTCCTCCTTGTCTGGATCCCTGTCACCGCTCCACATGCTGACTGTGGCGGGCCATCCTCATCACTGGGAGCAGCCCCCTCTGCCTCTCACACCCTTTCCCACTACAGGACTACCATTGGGAGCTCCCTCCACCAATAATTCGATGGGGGGGGTTGGTTCCAGGGGCTCTGGTGTCCCACCGACCTCACAGCCCCTGTTGTTCAGGCCCATGTTTTTGATGGATGCTCAGTCAGGTGGCTCAGTTGGCTCTTCATCAACGGGTTCAGCATCAACAGTCACTGAGATACTTCCTAACCCATCCCCCCGCCGCTGACCATAGCTGTTTCTTTGGCCACCGTCTCTGACCAGGAGCCTTTACCCTCTTCTGAATTACCCTGGCCTGAGCTTAGGTCATCATCGCCTTCTTCAATGCCGACCCATGTCGCAGAGCTATCCTGAAGGCCACAGCCTGTGCAGCTGCCCTCCCCAGAACCAAATTTGCTGCTGCCCCAGTATTACCTCTGTCAACACAGATAGGTCCGACACTGATAGCGGTGGACTTTCACTCAATGCTTACCGCCTTATGGGACTTTATGCAGGCTAGGCTTGCTTCTCCCCAAGGCCTGTCCTCCTCCCCCCCCACTCCTCCAGCAGGGCCACACCTCAGTCCCCATGACCCTGGGCCCTCGCTCCACCCGCGGGACTGGGTGGACAAGGATGTCGGCCATCCAGACCTCATTTCCCCCAATGAGGATGACAACAGTGACAAGGGTGGAGCTATTTCTTACAGCTTCGCCTTCATGGTATCATACAACAGCAAGGAGACCCCAAGGTACATCCCCCAAATGACCCCTCATTCAACTCGGTTATGAGACAGTTACAGTCAGCCATGGGCTTCAGCACTGAAGAACAAGATCCCGCTCAACATTGACTGACCACTTATTTAAGGCTGTTGGATACCCATCTTTTGGTCATCCCTCCCCTAATTGAGAGTTTTGAAGATGCGACCATGGCCACCTGGCATCGGCCCAGTTTGATACCCGCCGTACCTAGGGAGGTGGAAAAATTATACCAGGCTCCAGCAGAAAGGCCTTTCTTCACCGATCAGGCTCAAGCAGATTCGGTAATCATCAATGCTGCCCATGACCACCTCGAAACCCAAACATCTCAGTTCCTTGTCCCCAGATAAGGAGTCCCAGTGGCTGGATCACATTGACAAGAGAATCTTTGCTTCCGACACACTAACTATCAGGGTATTAAATTACATTGCCCATATGGTACAGTACTAGAACCAGCACTGGGACCAAACTCTGGAAACGGTCCAGGCCCTCCCAGAGGACCCCGATAAAACAACAGCTGATGCAGTCTCCTAAAGCTGGGTTCAACATCAGTACCATTCTCCTTAAAGCTGCCTACTGCACTATGAACACTTTGGCCAAGGTGGCTGTAACACGCATTTGCCTATGATTGTTGACAGTCTTGGTTGCAGGTATCAGGTTTTGCCAGGGATGTTCAATTTCCATCCTGGATACCCCCTTTTAGGGCTACCAGTTGTGTGGCTCAGATGTGCAGGACATACCATCTTAACTGCAAGCCTCAGGCCGCACCCTACGATTAGTCCACTCCATGTACCACACCAACCAACCAAAAGGTGGTCAGCGAGTGCCCTTTCATCAGTCTACGCATAGACCCAAACCCTTAAGTAAGCCCCAGAGCAAGCGTCAGCCACCAATGCCATGCGCACCCTCTCCTCCACCACAGGAAAATCCCCCAGGGGAAGAGGTGCCCCCCCCCGGATGTCCCTGCCAGTTCAGCCTGACTCCTTGCCTGACCTGACTCTCCTTTAAGTCAGGAGGTGGTGGTAGGGGGTTGCTTCTCCCTACACTTGAATAAGTGGGGGAAATCAACAGAGATGCCTGGTACTGCAGATCATAGAAAGCAGCCACTCACTGAAACCTCTGGAATTGCTGCCAGAAAAAAAAAAAACAGTTCTGGCCTCTTACTCTCCAGACCACTTTCCAGTGCTCTGCGAGGAAATCAACCCCTTGTTGTGAAAAAGGGTCGTAGAACCCGTTCCTCAAAGTCAACAAGGCAGAGGGTTCTACTCTCACTTCTTCCTGGTACCCAAATGCACAGGAGATCTCAGACCCATTTTAAACCTCCGGGAGCTGAATCTGTGTATCCAGTACAGAAAATTCCAGATGGTGACGCTTCAGGGTCTGCTGCCCCTTCTGCACCAGGGAGACTCGATTTGCTCCCTTGACATGAAAGATGCCTACCTGCATATCCAGGTACATACGTCCCACAGATAGTACATAAGGTTCTATTTTCAGGAGGCATGCTTCTAATTTTGAGCCTTGCCCTTTGGCTTGTCCTTGGCCCCTTGAGTGTTTACCAAATGCCTGGCAGTGGTGGCAGCAGCTCTCAGGTGGGAGGGACTCTATGTCTTCCCCTGCCTTGAAGACTGGCTTCTCAAAGTCCAGTCCAGGGAGCACCTGCTACAGACTCTGGAACATACTACCCACCTCTTCCAGGATCTGAGCATCACGGTCAACCTGCTCCAGTCAGTTCTGACCCCCTGTCAGTGTCATCAGTACATAGGGGCAGTCCTGGATACATCTCAGGGCATGGCCTTCGTGCCCCAGGACTGGGCAGACTGCCTTATACCTCATGTGCACTTGCTGTATAGAAGTCACTATGTCTCAGCTAGACCCTTCCTCCAGCTCTTGGGCCTGATGACAGCGGCCATAGTCACAGTGCCTCTAGCCAGATTGCACACGAGAAGTCCCCAGTAGACATTGAGGGTCCAGTAGGAACAACATACTGATGACCTGGAACAGTTGGTCCTGCTCTCCTCTCTGGTGAAAAGGTTTCTGCTTTGGTGGATGGAACCCAGCAATCTGTTAAGTGGGGGTTCCCTTCCTCATTCCTTCCCCTCAGCAAATTCTTACAACAGAGACTTCAAGGTTGGGGTAGGGAGCTCATCTAGGGCCCCAGCAAACTCAGGGGACATTATCCCAGCTGGAATCCTCTCTCTCTCCACATGAATGTCCTGGAGAAACAGGCCATTCTTTATGCCTTGCAGGCCTTCCAGACTCAGCTAACCCCAGGTCCTCTGCTAGTGCAGATGGACAATATCAGTGTAGTCTACTATATCAACAAGCAGGGGGGCACTCACTCACACCCCCTCTGATTGGAGGCAATGAGAGTCTGGTATTGGGCTCTGGATCGTGGTCTCCAGCAGGCATCCAAAATGTCCTGATGAACACCCTAAGCTGGTCACAGTCAAGGGCACATGAGTGGGAGCTGCTGACCTAGGTAGTAGAAGACTTGTTCGACATGTGGGGTCATCCAGAGATGGACCTTTTTGCACCCCCACTCAAGGCAAAACTGCCACTTTTTTGCTCACTCGATCCAGGGCCTGGAGTTTTCTGATGAAACACGTTGTCCCTCTCCTGGAAAGGGAGGTTTCTGTATGCATTTCCTTCCTTCCAGCTGCTTCAAAGGGTTCAGATCAAGCTCCAGATGGAAGGGGCCACAATGATCCTCATCGCCACCTTCTGGATGTCAGATCTGGCTCCCTTTACTGCAACAGCTGACAGTGGAACCTACAGTACCCTTTCCTCTCTGCACCAACTTGCTCTCCCAGAACCGAGGCACCATGATCCATCTGGACCTCAAATCCCTGCACCTTCATGCCTGGCTCCTGAAGATATAGCCATGGCTTGGTTTGGGGTGTCACCCATGGTAGCTGATGTCCTGATGGCAGCTAGGAAGCCACCCACTAGGGCCACTTACTCGATGAAGTGGAAACGCTTTGTGTTGTGGGCTGCTTCACATCATCTGGATCTCTTCACTTGCCCAGTGAATCAGATTCTGGAGTACTTGCTGTCCCTTTCAGATTCCAGCTTGAAGTACTCCTATCTTAAAGTACAAGTCTGCCATTTCTGTCTTTCATGTGCCTATTGCTAGATGTACGGTGGCACAGCTGGAAGTGTTCCATACTTTTCTGAGAGGCATTCTCCACGTGAAGCCTCCAATCTGCAATCCAGCCACACCTTCAGACTAGAATTTTATGTTGGAAAACCATCTTTGGCCCCTTTTTTGAGCCAGCCACACTGTGTGAGCTACGCTTTCTGTTGCAGAAAGTGTTATTTTTAGTTGCTATAATTTTTGCTCAAAGAATTTCAGAGCTCCAGGTGTTCATGTGGGGGCAGCCTTATTTGGTTTTCCACACAAACAGGGTGTCTTTGCATGCTAACCCTTAGTTTCTTCCCAAGGTGGTATCTGAGTTTACTTTAAATCATTCCATCCACCTTCCTATTTATTTTCCAGAGCATGCCATTCCAGGAGAAGCATTGCTCCACACATTAGATGTGCATAGTATTCTGTGTTACTATACACACCATATGAAGGACTGTAGAAAGTCCAAACAGTTGTTTGTTTCTTTCACCCCGGGAAAGACGGCGCCCCTGTTTCAAAATCGTGCTTGTCCAAAAGGTTGGTCAACTGTATCACCTATTGATACAGGAAGTATGGCAAGGATCTTCCTGGCATGATTAGTGGCCATTCCACCAGAGGCATGGCCACTTCTGCTGCCTGATTCAGAAATGTGTCAGCTGCAGAGATCTGTGCTGTTGCTACTTGGAGTTCTGTCCACTCCTTTACCAAGCACTACAGTCTGGACACTACCTCTAGGCATAGGGCCAACTTTGGACTACCTGTCCTCCAGGGCATACTTTCTTAGGCTTGAACTTTCCTCCACCCAGACTGTGCTGTCTAGTGACAGAACGGCTTGGGACTCATTCCATAGATGTGGCCTGCTGCAAGAGATACCTCTGAAGCCAGATACAACAGTTATGTAAGAACTTACTGTAACAGTAGATCTGCGAGGGGATCTCTTGCAGCGGGCCATGCCATCCCTCCATCCTTCCTCCAGGACCTGGGAGGCCCTTCTGTGCCTCTACCTCTTTCTCCATTATTTTTCTTTGGGCAGGTACCTTCGATTCCTCCTTTGTTCCCTCAGCTAGGACTAGGTAGCTTATGGTCGCTGGCGGGAGAACTGAGGAGGGCATGGGGACCACCCACTCTTGTAGGAAAGATCGATGTCGGCATATGACATCAGAGTGAGTGGCCCCCTGGTACACTGCTAGCTAGAAAAGTTTATGTGTGGTCTCAGAGCCTGGCAGCTATAGTTCCATAGGTGTGGCCTTCTGCAAGCAATCCCCTCACAAATCTGCTGTTATGGTAAGTTCTTACATAAGGAACAGTTATGTAAGAACTTACTGCAACAGTAGATCTTCAAGGGGATCTCAGTCATCTGGTCACACAGTAAGAATTTTACCATCAGTGAAGCAGGATCTACATGGAAGATTTTCCAGCAGTACAACTGGGGCCACCCATGCCGATGTCACCTGCTATTGTCAGGGGTGAGCAGCTCCACTCCCTCCTCAGTCCCCGAGACCAATGCAGCAAGCTTCTGCCATGGGGGACAGAGGAGAGATGCCCAGGCCAAATTAAAAGGCTGGAGACACCAGACAGCCAGTCTGAAAAGAGGACCCCAAAAAGGGGGTGGGGGGAGGGAAAGCTGACCTGATGACTGAGATCCCCTAGAAGATATACTGATTTGGTAAGTTCTTAAGTAACTGTTCTGTCTTCTTCAGGGATATCTCAGTCATCAGGTCACAGAGTGGGGATGAGTCCCAAGCGGTTACAAGCATATCAGAACAGTCTGGGAGGCAGACAAACCGAGGCCTAAGACAGAAGGCCCAGAAGAACAGCCCAGCCGAAGCCTGCATGAGCTCTGGAGGCAATGTCCAGATTGTAGTGCTTGGTGAAAGTGTAGACTGTACTCCAGGTGGCAGCAGCACAGATGTCAGCTGCTGAGACACCTTTGAAACAAGCCACAGAGGTAGCCATGCCCCTCGTGGAGTGCGCTTTCACAGCATGAGGTCATAATATCGCAACCAAAACAGTGCAAAGCACAATGCCACACGGAAAACACTGTGCACTTAAATGACAGCAAAGAACGCTGACCACAACAGTGCATATCAGCAAAGAAAATAGCACTGTCTGTTTTTTTTGCAGGGGGCTTCTCGCCAAAGGGCAGCAGCCAACGCTGCTATGCATTTTGCTGGTAGTATAGCCTATTGGTTAGAGTAACAAGCTGTGAATGAGCTTGCTACATCTAGCAGATCTGGGTTTGATTCCCATAACCTGCATTTGCATACCTTATGACTCTGGGCAAGTCACTTAACCACCCCAGTGATGCTAGTTATAATAATAAATAATAATAAAACTTTATTTATTAAGCGTCTTTCAAGCACCAAGGCGCTGTACAGATGAATATTAGAATCAGAAATATACATATAAAATCAACATTTACAACAGCATCAATTTATAAAGGCCTTACTCCACAAAAAGTCTTAAAATCCCACTTAAAGGATTCCATGGTCGTGTATTCCCTAAGCCGGCAAGGCAGAGAGTTCCAGAGGGTTGGGGCTGCAAACACAAAAGCCCTGGCCCCAGAAGACTTCAATATAACCCTCGGAACTTCTATCAACCCCTCGTCAGCTGAACGGAACTGTCGTACGGGGCCGTAAGGAATCAGAAGCTCTTTCAAGTAGTCGGGGCCGAGTCCGTGCAGGGCTTTGAAGGTCAAAAGACCTACTTTAAAGGTGATCCACCACTGTATAGGCAGCCAGTGCAGATCGCGTAGCACTGGGGTAATATGTGTCCTTCTAGTTACCCCTGTCAATAACCTTGCAGCAGCATTCTGCACTAGCTGCAAGTGGCGGATATCAACCCCAGGAAGCCCCAAGTACAGGGAGTTGCAATAGTCAAGGCGTGAGGTCACGAAAGCATGGACCAACACGGGTAAATCGCTGGACGGAACAAGGTGTTTCACCCTGGCAATGTTCCTAAGGTGGTAGAATGCAGACTTAACGACTGCTGACACCTGATGACGAAGAGTCAGCCCGTCATCAAGTACCACTCCCAGGTTACGCACCCGTTCGGAGGTAAGGATCTGATCCCCCCAGCAATAAGCCAGAGGGCTGGCCAGACCCCAACCCCCCGTCCCACGACCCGGGTCAACAACCATGACCTCAGTCTTACCGGCATTCAACTTTAACCAGCTCGCATTCATCCAGTCATGGATTTCAGCGAGGCAGCTATTAAACACCGAGAGAGCACTAACCTGGTCGGGGCCAAATGACAGGTAGAGCTGGGTTTCATCAGCATAACAGTGAAACCTCAGCCCATACCTTCTTACAATGTCTCCGAGGGGCAGCATGTACACTGCAAACAACATGGGGGGAAAGCACCAAGCCCTGGGGGACACCACACTGCAGAGGAAAAGGGTCAGAGGAAAAAATCCCCAACATAACTCTCTGCGTTCTCCCTGACAGAAAAGATGAAAACCATCTGAGCACTGTACTAGACAGTACACAGATGAACTCCAGGTGCTCGAGCAAAACCCCATGGTCTACAGTGTCAAAGGCTGAAAAGAGATCAAGGAGAACCAAGATAGAACGGTTCCTCTGATCTCTCGCCATCAAGAGATCATTGAGCACCCGAACCAGAGTGGTCTCGGTGCTATGCCTCTTATGAAAACCAGACTGGAGAGGTTCATAGATATTATGGATGGTCAAATGGTCCTCCAGCTGGTTTGCCATCACCTTCTCAATAACCTTCCCAATAAAGGGAAGGTTAGAGATTGGTCTGTAGTTGGAAAAAATATCTGGGTCCAAAGAAGCCTTCTTCAAAAGGGGAGTCACCACAGCTTCCTTTAGGGAACTAGGAAACTCACCCAATTCTAAGGAACACCAGATTATTTGAGCCAGAAATGGGCCCACTATCTCAACACAACCCAAAATCAGGGAGGTGGGACCCGGATCTAAACTACAGCACGTAAGGTGCATCCCCTGGATGATCCGCATAATATCACTGAACATCGGCAGGTCAAAGGAACACCAGGAAGCAGAGGATTCCCATGGCCGAACGCTGACCAATAGCTTCCCCCTTAGAGTGTGTCAGACGGATGTCGGATCTGATGTCGGCAACCTTATTCGCAAAGAATTGAGCGATCTCATCACACTCCTTTTGTGAAAAGCTCGACGGAGCTGGAGACAGGCTGGCTGCACAGCCTGTCCACAGTTCCGAAGAGCTGAGCCAGTCGATTCTGAGCAACAGAGATCTCCCTGGACAGGAATTCTGCCTTCTTATGGGAGATCTCTGATTGGTAGAGCTGATAATGCTCCTCCAAACTAAGGCGGTCGACATCTAGAGCAGATTTCCTCCAACAGCGCTCTAACCATCGTCCCACACGTCGCAACTCCCGCAAGGACCCATCAAACCATGGGGCCCGAGGGTGGAGAGAAAGGGGACGAACACGGACAGGAGCAACTGAGTCCAGGGCCAAGGAAATGGCCTGATTATAAGCCAAGACCATAGCCTCTGGACCCAAGCTGGCAATCGGAAACTCTGAGAGGTTCAATACCGCCATCAGGTCTTCAGGGCGCACATCCCGTAAAGGGCGGCATCGAACCATCTCCACAGGGGCAGACCTACGAAGGGGAGCACAAAAATTGAAGCCCACGGTGTAGTGATCAGACCAACTGCAGGCTCCACCACCAAATCAGAGGCCTCAATCCCCAGGAGAAAAACTAAATCCGAAGAGTGGCCGTGATTATGAGTGGCTGAAGAAACAATCTGTGTAAGGTCCAGTGATGTCATCAACTGGAGGAAGTGCTGACCAAAGGCTGAGAGTTCGTCGTCGACCCAGGCATTGAAGTCGCCCAGAACCATCAATCTGGGTGACTCCAATGCCATATCGGCGACGAAGTCTGCCACTTCCTGCAGGAATCGTCTCTCATCTCCTGGTGGACGGTAGACGAGGGCTATCCTGCAACCCACACCAGCCACTACGGTACACTCAAAGGATTCAGCTTCCTCAACTGGTACACCCGTGAGCCCCAACCTGGTCTTAAAACAGACCGCTACTCTCCCCCGTGATCCAATCTTGGGCGGTGAATCACCGAGTACCCAGCTGGAATGGTCGCCTCCAAAATGGGGCCAGCATTTCCATCCAGCCAGGTCTCGGTGATGCAAGCCAGATCTGCTGTCCCAACAAAATCAGAAATAACAGCTGATTTGTTTTTAATAGATCTGGCATTGCACAACACCGCCCGAGTTGGACAGGGCTCCAGAGCCGTCCCGACTACTTGCCCATCCAAATAGTTCAGCCTTGAAAACAGGAACTTATGCCTAGTGGGCCTTACCTGATTACCAAAGAATAAAATAAAAATAAATACATTTTGTAAAAATCCACAGCACAGAGGATAAGCCAAAGGGCAAGTATAGTTTTAGTTTATTAAACACATTGCAGCCAAACACTCCGAAGGGGTGGCTGAAGTTGCATACAATATACCATTTGCAATAAGAACAGAAGGAAAAAAACAGTAATACAAAACACACAATATTTCTCTAGTACAAAAATACATACTAAAATCTGTGTGTAAAGTTTTCATTCAAAAATGTTTTCTGACTCATTCACCCAGAATTCAGATTTTAGGGCACACTTATTCATCTTAAAAGCGTATAAAAAGGATGCATTATACTGCATTGTTCTAAAAATTGGTTTCCGCCATCTAACCGGTTTCCTTAACCCATAAACAGCCACATCCCTGGATGGTAACAATGCATGCAATTTGTGCTGAGGATTACATATACCCTGAAACAATTTCCTTGACATTTCTCTTCTTTCATCTAACCGCACCAACTTACACTTTTTTAAAACGTCTTCATAAGACATCTCATTCCCCAGAAGTATACGCAAAGCTCTCTTTTGTATCCATTCTGACTCTTTACTTTCTATCTTTGTGAGTCCTGCGTCAAACACTGCCAATCCATATTCCAAAATTGGTCTAACCACTGTGCAATAAAAGTACACCAAATCCTCCTGACTCACCCCAGCCCTTTTCAACACTGTTAAAAAGTATACTCTTGAGTTTCCTTTCTTTGACATCCCTCCCACCTGTTAATTCCACCTAAAATCATGTTGTGTGTTTATTTCTAACAATTTAACACACTCCACATCATCTCAATAGTGGTGCCTCCAAATACAAGAGATGTCAGTAATATTTTATTTGTATCCCAAATTTAATTTCCTGTATCTTTTCTGGATTTGTCTGCATCCTATTTATCTGTGTCCAAATTGCAATTTCTTTTAAATCATCCTGCATAGTACTTTGACTGAATTCACTGAACCTATCACTAAGGTATCACCCATGTATTGCATACACAGTCCACTGGTTTTAAAATCATTTATCATTATAAGGAGCAATACAGGTCCCAGTTTTGTTCCTTGTGGTACACAACCGCACATACTGTATACTCAGTATCTGACTTCAGACCCTCCCTTTTGATCCACTGTGACATACCTTCTAAAAAGTCATAAATCCACCTTATGATACAAGCTGGGATAGCTAACTCCTGTAGTTTTTTTATTAATATTTCTGAACTGGTAATGTTCGACTTGAAAAAGAAAACGGCGGACACACCGAAATATGCAAGTAAGTGTCCTGCATATTGAGGGAGCACAGCCAGTCACCCTGTTTGAGCAGAGCAACAGAACAGGCAGAGTGACCATGCAAAATGTTTTCTACTGAATGTACAGGTTGAGATCTTTGAGATCTAGGATAGGCCTCAGGTCTCCAGTTCTTTTGGGGACCAGGAAAACCTGGAATTCAAAAACTCTGTTCTTCTGCCACCTGGGCACTGGTTGAAGTTCCCTTTTCTGCAGAAGTAGAGGCATAGGCAGGGGGGTGTTTAGGGTGTTCAAACACCCCCCGACATGACCTCTGAAATGTATTTAAAAAATTAATTTTACAGAGCACGCTGGCCCTTTAAATTCGCGCTTCAGCGCCAATTGCTGTAATGCTGTTTAGTGTGCTGTGTGCTGCCTGGGGTAGCCACCCTGCGCTCCTCCTCCTTGGCTCCTCCTCTCAACATATCATCAGCCAATTAAACTGGCCAATGTGTATTTGGCAGCTTGGCGCACCACTGCACGCACTGCTGTGATAGTTTTTCCTGAGAGAAAGAGAGAGGATACGAGAGAGAAGAAGCAAGTGAGTCAGGACTCAAGTTGAACTCGAAGTGAGAAATGGGAGTCGCGGGACTGTAATATTTATATTAGGAGACTCAGCCCCTCGTAGTCGCCGCCAGCAGCTGTATGGAGCTGAGCCTGAGGTGCCTCCTCGACTTAAGTAATTTAGCAGCAGGCGCGGGTGTGTGTAGTCGCGATTGCGATTCACCAGTAGGAGCCAGACAGGTCTGCCACAGCTAGGAGATGAGGAGAGAGATACAAGAGAGCATCCATTGAGCCAGACACCTTGCCCTGCAGTCTGTCGCCACCTGAACTTTTTGGTCCCCACCTCGGGCCTCTCTGACAGTTGTCACCCCCCATCTGAACTCTTCAGAGAGTCTAGACTCAGACAGGAGCCTGGAGCTACATTGAAGCCAGCCAGGTAAGGTTTGACACTGTCACTGTCCATCACGGGGGGGCAGATTGGGTGCCACTGCTGCCTACCGGGTGGATGAACACAAGAAGTATGTTGGTGACCCATGGATGGAGGTCCTAGCAGTGGTGTACATTGAGGGGGGCTAAGGGGCTGAAGCCCCCACTTGAGAAATTGCTCCATATAAGTTAGCCTTGAGTCAGGTACAGCAACAGATGGATTCTTTTTTAATTTAAATATTGCAGATGCAGCTGTCTGCTGTTTTATTTCCAACTTTGTATAACTCTGTGTCCTCCCCATCTAACCTGACCCGATCTGTCCTGATCTGATGGAGTTACACTAATGAGCAGCTGGTAAAAGAAAGTACTGTAGAACTTACTTTCAGTTTTTGCAATGCGGGCTGTTTTCTCTAGAGAGCAAGAGGGGGCAATCAAGACAAACTGATTTGGCGGTGCTTTCTGATACAGTCATTGCGTTTATGTTTGCATGGTCACGTCATGTACTGTTGCCACATGACCAACAGAGACAGGCATAAGCAAGAAAATGTTTTTGTGCTTGGGTATCACACCTCACTTGCAGTGGCATGTGTGCACACATCCGGAACAAGAGGCACTGTACCACGTGGTGTGCTTAATGTTTTCTTTTACCAGCACCCATGTACTACAATGCTATACAGCCTTCATGCATGCCATCTGTGTGCAGTCATTGTCTGGAACCAGACTGAGAGACAGCACCTTGCTGTCATAGTGAATTGAGAGAGATGTTACTCATTGTGTTTCAAGGCAGCAACTTAAAATTTTAAATATTATGCTATCTCCAGTCTCCCTCTTCTGTCACTGTCATTGACTCATTGAACAACTAAACTGGTGAGATAACTGCAGCAGTAGGAAGGGTCGCTTATGCTGGACTGGGGTTTGGGAGAGATAGTATGGAAGGAAACCTCTTTTCTATATGATGAAAAATGTAAAATACAATAAAAAAACTAGCATAAAAGATAAAATTAAATAAAAACAAAAACAGTAACTCAGACAAACTGAACTGAGTGATGACAGCTGCAAATGGTGGTGGACTGGGAAAGATATAGGCATTGTCCTTCCAAAAATCAGGAAGAGTTCTATTCACGGCAGTCTGCTTCCCGTCATGAGTTTTGCTAGAAAAATGCTCAGATTGCATCTCAGAGCATGAAAATAAAACATTTGTTTTTCTGGGGGCATAAGTAGCCATCAGACTCCAGCCTATTGAGTTGGGTATGTCATATTCTGAAGACCCCTTAGTTGTGTACCCAAACGTTCACCTCTGGGTCCTAGCCTGTGCAGCCAGGGGATCTAGGATAAATTTTTGTTATAAAATGGGCAAAGGATTTCAAGCAATCTGATTGGTTGTTAGCCGTGCGTTAGAAGTGTCTAATGCACAGCTAAAACTAGAAACCCCATTTAGAATACACAGACCCATTTTATAAGTGCAATAAGCCACTCCAGGGATGTATATTAGACAGTTCTAATGCACGGCTAGGGGACTGGATGCACTCGACCTCTGGCCTCGTGCCTCACTATGTCCCCCTAGCCATGCATTAGAACTGTCTAATGCACACCCCATTGTGACTTATTGCTTACACAGTGATACCAGAGCCTCTGGTGTCTAATGGCAATGGGTCATCATGTATGGCAAAGGAAACGCCTCTCATTCCTCTAAGTCCCATGGCATTGCTATGCTATGTGCCGGGGACTGCCTGGTGCTTGGCATCTCTTCCTGACACTGCTGGTGGGATTGTGTTATTGGCCACTGTAGGGCCTGGGGACCCTTTAGACCACTGGATAAGGGGGACTGGTGAGCCTGCAGCAGTTGGGAATTGCAGCTCATGTGGTCCATGGTACATGCTCCTGGAAGACAGCAGGAGAAAGGAGATGAAAGACTGTATGAGGGACCCATGGCGGAAGGGGGGAGGATAGAAAAATTAGGTTGGGGAGTGGGGTAAGAATGATGGTTAAATGGGGAGAAACAGAATTTTTAAGAGAGTAGTAACATAATTTCTGAACACTGAATAACCACTTTTTGGGCTTAGCATATACAAAATTATAGAAACTCAGTTTAGGACCTGTTCAGTGGTGCTGAGCTGTTGGACATCCTCTTGGCATGCTGGCTATTCAGGTTCATGTCCTGAGCCCGTGATAGCAGCAGTGGAGGTCAGCAGGAAGGGGAAGAAGTGTCTGTGGTGGCTTGTCTCCTGTGTGAAGCTTTGGAACTGTATGACTATTAGAGCTACTCCTGGTGACAGGGTTGCAGTGCTGCACTTGGTGACATGTGTGACTATGGTCACAGAGCACCCCCCCAGATGCTGCTATATACATTCCCACAAGGAGGGGGTGGAGGAAAGATATAGAAAAAGGGAAAATGGCCCTTTCCAGCATGCAAAATAATGGCTTATTAGGGTCCTGTCCATGCCAACTGACCCTCAGCTCACAGCCATAGTAAATGTAAGGACTCCTGTGACATTTGTGCCAAGGTTACCTTACAATGCTACTGGGTCACCACAGATGTCACGGTGGCTCCAGGGTTTATCTTTTTGCTCAGTGAGGGGTCTCATATGTAGATAGTAGAAATAGCAAGGTTCCTCCACCCAGAAAAAGTTTTAAATGGTTCTGATAAAAAGACAGACCAACTCCCTGGGATGTCTTACCCCCGTCCAAAAGTGGTCACCCCTACTGTGAACTCACATAATGCTAGATAGTTCCCCCAGCTGGATTTCACTTATCATATATACACCATTATGGATAGAGGGAGCCCCTCTGACCAATCGGAGCACTCCTTTTCTCTGCGTGTGAGGCACTCTTATTTTGTGAAGAGTATCTAATGCACAGATGCCCTGAAAACAGGCATGTTCTGGAAAAGTCTAAAAAAAATATATATATTGATCGAGCTCGATCAATAATTTATTATTTCTGCCACAGAGACCACATTTATGATTGTAAGAGTGGTCTCACTTACATTCTTAGGGTATCAGACCCGCTCACCTTCAGTTCACAGTTCTGATCATAACTTAAGAATGTGCATGAGAACACTCTTGCAAGCATAAGAGTGGTCTCCACGGCGGTGTTAACTTACATATGAACAAGAACTGGATAACTGATTCAACCAAAGGAACAGAACTTTATTAGGGCTGCCGACCTAAGGGGAAAAGGGGTTAGTGCAATATGAAGTATTGTAATGCTACATGGCTAGTTGTCCATTGCAAGTCAACAGGTGGCAACATGGCTACCATTCTACTGTTCCAAAGGCAGGCTCCACAAATGTACTGATGTACACAAAACACAGTACAAGCACTGACTGCACTCTGATCCAGTCTCACATGACTGCACACTCCTGGCTGGAGAAGTCACTTTGTATATTGAGCGACTCTTGATGCAGTCACTGCCATGACAGTGTTGACTCCATCAGCAGTGGTGAATACCTTTTATGCCCAAGCATGAAAAGGAATTTTTTTTCATGTTATCTATTCCCAATTGTGCTCACCTCTGGTGCTAGGGGGTTGCTGGAATTGAGTTGCAGGCTACTCCAACATAGCAGCACTGCCTACAGTCAATCCATATAGTTCTCATCTTATCCCCTGGATATGGTGAGCTGGGGGGGGCAACTCAGGATAAGCAAGTTTATTAACATGGTGGTCGGGACAGGCTGAGATCGGACAGGACTGCTTGAGCCTTGCTTTGCGAGACAACCCCTCCCACACATAGATCTTAAGTTTACCTTTGTTTTTTAGTCTGTCTATCAGGTTCTGGTGAACGGGATGATGGCAGTGGGCACTGCCGCGAAACAAGATGTGCGCCTTTTCATTGCTTCACCACCACTACCACCATCAGTTTAGTTTCTGCAGGGGTTGTATCGGAATGAATCTGGAAGGAGCAGAGGAAAACCAGAAAATAAGTACTGTGCACTGCTGAGTCAAGAGACCAGCAGTACTTTCTTGTATGGAATCGAGTCATGTATTTTGACTCAGATGTGCTGGCTAGTAGGGCAAGTGGCAGTCGGAGGGCAGGGACGTGTTTCTAATAACTAGTGGTGTTGCAGAAAGGACACCTGAATTCTAGCTTGGTGGGGGATAACTCTACTTTCTACTGTTTACTGTTTGTGGCACCTTCTCATTCCAGTGTTGGGGAATTGTGCTGGCAGGCCATTTCTTGCTTATTGAGAGAAAAAAATGGTGTCCATTTAAAATCCAATGTTCTATCAGTTGAGTGATTTAGAACGTTATCAGGTAGCCAGAGACTGGGACTCATTATTTCCCAGTCTCTGCTGCCTGATGCTGGACCAGCTCGTTAGTGGCCTTATCCAATCAGGAAATAGGATTCTCCTTGCCCATTTTCTAATAGTAAATGGAGTCTACGCTGAAGAAATGGGGGTTACTAGCAGGGTACCGCACGTTTCAGTACTGGGACCAGTCCCCCTTAATGTTGTTATAAGTGGCATTGCGGGGGAACTGGAAGGAAAAGTATGTCTCTTTGCAGACGACACAAAGATCTGCAACAGGGTCGATACACAAGGATGGGTGGAATGGATGAGAAGGGACTTGGCAAGGTAGGAGGAATGGTCAAATGTATGGCAGCTTAGATTCAACACAAAGAAGTGCAAAGTAATGCATCGGGGAAACAAAAACCCAGGGAAAGAGTACACAATAGGGGGTGAGATACTAACAACAACAAAAATGGAAAGGGACCTGGGGATAGTCATATCAGATGACCTAAAGGTGAACAAGCAATGTAAGAAGGCGGTAAGGAGGGTTGGTAGGATACTGGTGTAACCCTTAGGTGGCGCTATCCCAAGGGCAACTACCCCCACCTGCTTGGCTAGTAGCAGGTTAAGGGGCCTGAGTTTTGAAACAGATGCCTCCACCCAGAGGTCAGGGTTGGTAGTGGTCAAGCTAACCTGGGCACAGCCCTCCGGGACACTGTAACCCCCTCTTTCCTTAATAGTGGCCAGAACAATACACAATAATCACTTTCACAATACCCCTGATATACCACACAAGTACCCACACTATTTGCACTTACCACCAGGGCTTTCCGCTGGCCTGGCCCTGGGAACCCCCTGTAAAACAAGGTTATACACAGCAAATAACAGCAGTACAGTACTCTTGCACAAACTGAAACCACAGTCAGGGTAAATGCAAAAAAGAGTTAGATCTGATTTATTTAAGGGACTTGAACATGGGAGGGGCATAATCAGGTTAATATGCTTAAAGGCTCTATCAATCAAACAGTTATGCATGCACTTCAGGGTCCATAAACAGTCACACACTCTGGGTACCCAGATGGAGAATGGTGGGCTAGCCAGGAACGTTGCAGCTGGTTGGGGCCCTGTGATGGAAGAAAACAACATGCACAACACACGCTATTTGTAATCCGGAGGTGGAGGGCTCAGTTCATGAAAATAAAACAACAAGACAATCAGATGACACACATTTAGATTAGGCTGTTGTTGCAGGGAGCTACCCTGATGATTACTCACGGTACCCAAGACTGGACACAGGCTGAACAAAAATCGAGACAGCAGGTGGTTAATCTGGAGTGCCAGGAAAAGCAGTGCCCACACAAATTGCCAAAGCGTCATTCCTGTTCAAGCGTGGAGCAGGGGGCTGATCCCCAGGCAGGTCTCTTGCCAATGGCTTTCTCTGTGCAGCGGGTAGTCTGGCTGGGCCAGTGTGGCAAGGCCCCACCCAAATGGAGACAAATTCGGATACAGTCCATTTTGGGCTGGATACAGCTTCCAGCAAGCAGAACACAGTTCACACAGTGGGGAACCAAATCACAACCCACTAACAACTCACAGCACATTTACATGTAAGGAAATTCTACTGTACCAGGCAAACCGCTCTCTAGTCATGATCACAGAGTCTCTGCACAAACCGGGGATTCAAAAGCAATTGAAAATCCTGACAGGCCGATCACATTCAGCAAAATCTTCGGTCTTCTTCAGGTATGAGCCTGGTAAAAAAATCAGTGGCTTACGTCGTTCTCGCAAACTTGGATTTAGTCCGAAATAATTCTCTGCTCTCCCTCTCAGGGGCAGCAGACAGACATGCAGGCCACAACTCAGGCCTTTTCACAGTTCTGCCGTGCGAAACTACTCAGATGGCTGATTGACTGTCTCAAGCTGTTGCCTCTTTAGTTCCCAACTTAGGTCTGACTCAACTGCCAGCAAGCCTGGGACTTTCCCCAGAATCCAAAAGGTTCGGTTGGCTGATCTATCTGTCAGTCACAACCAACGCTCCCCCTTCAGGTGCAAAAAGGCACCAAAAGCCCAAAACTACAATTCCTACAGATTTTGACTCCAGACAGCTCCTGTAATCCGGCTCCATTTTAGGTCCCACCAGTACTGATTGGTCCAATTCACAGTCCCGGGCCAAGATAATGGAGATAAACGAAACAGTCCTTGCTGCAAAAAAGGCAGGTTAGACAAACTACATTATCATTATCACTCTAAATGATTTTCAGCAAATAGTTACATCTTTCAACAGAGGTCCTTTTCAGATTACTTATGACTGCAATCCAGGCAGCTCTTAAAGAGACAGTGCACAGAGGCTATACAGGCACTCTCTGGCAATCACATTTAAACTGCTAAAACGCAGGACCCAGCCTGGCAGTGAGCACTTAGGCAAGCTCGAGGAAGACTTTTCAGGAACCCTCATTTGTAGGGGGGTGGTTACACCCTTCCCTGCCTGGAGAAAACTTGGCGTCCTCATCAAGTCTGTACCATCATGCATCAGTTAACATAAACTTATTACTTTACTATACATATTTACTACATTTCCCAATACTTTGTCCATTCTGACAATACATTAGGCATATTTCACACAAGTCAGTTGAACATTACTATACTAAATCAGGTAATAACTTGTTGTACCTTGAACAATGCAAGAGGGGGCCCTTCCCTATCAGCTAACTTGGGACTGGATGGGGCAGGGGCACCATGGTGAGAGGGCAGAACAAGTAACCTGGAATGGGCCATCAAACTCAATTTGGGCAGTGAGCTTGGTGAAACATAAACACCTTTGAGAACTACATGGATGGAGAGGTAACTCCACAGACCTCCCTGGAAAATCATAGCTGAAACACAATATTGGCTTGACAGCTCGGCCAGTCTTTCTGAGGGGGATAACTACAGTCTCTGTACTCTCAGCACTGGTCTGGGGATGCTCGTCACTTATGAGGGGTGCCGCTGCCTGGATGGGAAGGTCCAAACTTGGGGCACTGTCGGCTCCTTGCTCTGAAGGCTCTGTTTCTACAACGCTTGACTTATTTTGCAAAGGCTCAGGCACACTCAAAATTTGAGGCATTGAAGGGAGGTTGTCAGCACTCTCATGGTGTTCTTCAAATTCTGGTATGTCACCAGAAAGACTCATTCCATCAGCCCCTCCCTCGGGCAAATCATACAGTTCCACAATACACAGAGACTCAGCATCTTCAGACGTGATACTTTGCATTTCACTTTCAGGGAGCATTGGCTTCAAGGACAAAGCTGGGGGGGTTTAGGCAGTCCAGAAGGCCCAGCTTCATCCCCACAGTTAATCATGGAGTTACCTCGAAACAGCTGACTCAGTTCATGAGAGGGGTAACAGGCATAGTCACACTCACTTTCGTCAGAAGTGGACTGACAGTCACTATCATTCTGGGCCTGCTGCTGAGGAAACCTTAAATCTTTGACCACTGGGGTAGGTTGACTTTGTCTCTTTCTTGCAGCAGCACGAGTCACCGGCCCAGATGGCTCAATGTCTGAGGGTTCAGCCTCAATTATGACTTGGCCAATAGGTAGCAAGTGGTTACGGTGCATGGTCTTGACAGCTTTGACGTTGTTCTCTGGGCGCACTTTGTACACAGGTAAATCATCTAACTTTCCAACTACTACATGGGGAAGATGATGCCACCGATCAGCAATTTTGTGGTTACCATATAGTCCCAAATTGCGTAACAACACATGGTCTCCAGGTCGACGCTCTTGAGCCTTTACTTTTTTATCATGCCTCTCTTTGTTGGCTAGATTTCTCTTGGTGGCCATTGTCTGGGCCAGTTGATAGGCATGGTTCAACTGAGCTTTCAGTTTTTGTACATATTGAAAGTAGTTTTTGGCTTGGACCCCATCTGGACAGACCCCAAAACAGACATCCACTGGCAGCCAGGCCACTCTCCCGAACATGAGGCAGTAGGGGGAGAACCAGTAGCAACATTTTTCATGCAACTGTATGCGTGTACCAAGGTGCTAATCTGCTGGCTTCATTTATGCTTGTCTTTTGGGTGGAGGGTGCCCATCATGTCTAGAAGGGTGTGGTTAAAACTTTCTGGTTGAGGGTCTCCTTGCGGGTGATAGGGGGTGTTTCTTGAGTTTCACACCCCCCATAGAGAGAGAGCATTTCTTTGATTAGTTGACTCTCAAAGTCTGCCCTGGTCAGAGTGGATCCGCTGGTGGGCACGATAGTGGACGAAGACATTTTCCACTAGCATCTTGGCCACGGTAGATGCCTTTTGATCTTTGGTGGGAAAACTTTGTGTATATCATGTGAAATGATCCATAAGCACTAACACATTGCCAATGTTCCGATGATCAGGTTCTAAACACAAGAAGTCTATGCAGACTAGATCCATGGGGATGCTGGTAGTAATATTAACAAGGGGGCAGCCCTCTGAGGCAGGGCTTTTCTTTGCAGGCAGCGACTACAAGTCTTTATATGGTGCTCAACATTGGCCCCCATTTTGGGCCAGTAGAAGCGAGATCATACCAGGTCAAGGGTTCTGTCAATACCGAGGTGCCCCATGTGATTGTGGAGGGATCTCAGTACCATATCTTTAAAGGCCGTGGGCAGGACCAATTGTTGCTTGTCTACTTTGCCACTACGATCTACTGTCTCTCTATACAATAACTGATTGAGCAACTTCAATCTGGGGCCTTCTTTAAACAATAAAGCAGTTCGCAAGTCAGTGGAACCTAACTTAAACACATCTTTCCCTGCATGCAGGGCATCAAGTGCTGGCTGAATCATAGGAGCTTGGGATTGAGCCCACTGAATACTGTCATTGTCAAATTGTGGTAGTGCACTAATATCTAGAGCAGAGAAGTGGCAACAAGCAGCTGGTATGCAGGTGTCATAAGGGACCAGGCAAATCGACTAAACAGTCCACTGTGTCCGCAGACATCTGTTCATCTCTATCAAACTTTTGTCACAATGCTCGAATGTCAGGTTCAGACAGCCTTACCCAATCACTCTTGGAAGTGGGCCTTCGTGATAGGGCATTAGCATCAATATGGTTCAGGCCCGGTCTGTATTCAACAGCATAATCATAGTTCGATAATGCAGAAAGCCACCGGTGCCCAGTCGCATCTAACTTAGCTGACGTCTGTACATAGGTCAACGGGCTATTGTCAGTCTTCACCAATATCTTTGCCCCATAGAGGTATTCATGAAACTGGTCAACGATGGCCCATTTTAGCGCAAAGAACTCCAACTTATGCACAGGGTAGTTTTGTTTGGATGGGGTCACGCTTCTACTGGCAAAAGCTACTGGTCTCAGGCCATCCTCATGGTCTTGATACAGCACCGCTCCTAGACCCTGCAGACTAGCATCTGTATGCAGCACATAGGGTTTGGTGGGGTCAGCACAGGCGAGGATGGGGGTGTGGGTGAGCTGGTATATGATCTCATGGAAGGCTGCTGCACAGTTGGGCATCCAGTGGGGACTAAAGAGTTCACCTGGGTGGAAGTATACTTTTTCTGGTTTTTTAATAGACCCTTTTTTCTATTTACGATTAGTAGGAGGGTAACCCTGGGTAAGGTTCAAGAGTGGGAGAATCACCTTGGAATTGTCTTTTATGAACCTGCAGTAGTAGCCACAGAACCCCAGGAAATGTTGTAGTTCTTTCAGATCATGGGGACTGGGGCTAAGTAGTCAGTGCTTCAACTTTACTGGGATCAGTCTCTATCCATTTTGTAGATACTATGTGCCCCACATACTTCACGGTGGTTTGGAAAAACTGGCCCTTGTCAATGGACAGCTTGAGGCCGAAGTCTTCCAGTCAGTCTAGGACTTTAAACAGTCAGTTCTCATGCTCCTCTAAGGTGCTCCCAAACACAATGACATCATCCAGGTACACCAGACATTCCAGCAAATTCACATCTCCCACTGCATGTTCCATTGGTGGCTGAAAGGTGGCCGGGGCACCCAATATCCCTTGTGGCATCCTCAGAAACTCATAGAACCCCAATGGACAGATGAAGGCTTTTTTCTCACGGTCTTCCAGGGCCATTGGGATCTGGTAGTATCCACTGCAAAGATCCAACACTGAGAACCATTTGCTCCCATTCAAGCAGTCCAGGGCATCTTGTATACAAGGTATAGTGTATTGATCTTGGATGGTCCACCAGTTCAGTGTTGGTAATCAACACACATCCTCACAGACCCATTCTTCTTATGCACAACCACAACGAGAGAGGTGTACGGGCTCCTGGATTCTTGTATCACGCTAGCAGCAAGCATTTTCTGCAGGTGTCTTCTCACATCATCTATGTCTGCTGGGACTAGGCGTTGGGACCTCTCTCAAAATGGTCATGCATCATGCAGGTGTATGTGATGCTCCACACCCTGGATACATCCCACATCCCATTCCTTCAATGAAAACACTTGGTCTCTCTGGGCAAGCCTCTTGCTAATTCTAGCCTTCCATTCAGTTGGCAATGGGGAGTCTCCAAAGTCAAACAAGTCTGGGGTCACTCTCTCCTTCTCACCAGGGTGCTTGTTGCTGGGCAATACTACAGTGTCTGCACAGTGTACCACAGCTAGGGTGCACCCTCTGTTCACCCCGATCTCCCAATCTGACACATTGTGAAACTGAACCATTACTCATCGTGCACAGGAACGGGCATGAGCAGGCAAGATGCTGGGCTTGACCAATAATCCTTCTGGCAATTTTCCATCACCTGGTGCATCCAACATCAATATTTTGTTCTTGACATCTTTCCGGAGGCAGATCTCCCCTTGAATGGTACACTGGGCATTAGCGGTCAGTACCATTGACTCGGGATTCTTCTTCCACATGATCCCCACTGGTTCATCCTGGTCTCCTTCCTCGGGTTTCTGTTGCAAATCATAGGCCCTCTTGATCAGAGCCAGAATTCTCAGGGCCCTCCCAGTCCATTGCCCTTGTTTCTTGTGACAGAGTTGCACCAGTCTCCCAAACATATGGTCGTTTGCCCCAATAACAGGGGGACCCCATTATACAGTCTGGTGGGGGGAAACACTAGGGCCAATGTCTCTACTCACTCCTCTACACCAATTACAGTTTGCAGGAAAAGACGACTAGAGGCAGACATACCCTAGGTAGGGATAAGACTTGTCGCTCAGGCCCCACACATGTAGGCCTTCCAGGGATTGCAAAGGCACATCAGATAAGTGTTTGTTACACCAGTCCTGGAATACAATGGTCACTTGCGACCCACTGTCAAGCACAGCCCAAGTATGAATACCATTCACAGTCACCATAGTCTCCATTGAAGGACCCACTATTTTGGACCAGTCAGGAGAGGCAGTAGCAGAGGCCTGGACAGATGATTTAGCCACAAAGAAATTTTAGTTAGGGTTTCTCAAACCCTCACTGCGGTCATATCTAGCACCCCTTGGCCACTGATTTGCTTTTTGGAGCTCCCCTTGGAGTCTGTTTACTACTCTTTCTAAGTCCTTCTGAGACTGGCATTCTCTTTTCATATGGCCATCCTTTTCATAGTTGAGACAAATGATAGACTCCTGGGTCATCCTGGGAGAGAACATCGTATGAGGAACTAAAGCAGTACTAAGAGATTGGAGTCTAGTATCTGCTTGCAGCAGTGCGAGTGGTGCAACATGTCTTAACAGTTCCTTTAGAGTAGCAGTCAATCCGGTGATCTCAGCCTTGGAGCCACCCTCGGTAGCGGATGCCTGAGGGTGTACCCCCACCACCATGGCAGTCATGTCCTGAAAGGGACCAGCATCTTGTTCCATGGTGGAAACCCTTGCAGAGGCACCAGTCTTCAACTCTCGGACTTCCTTTAGTTGCTCATCTTTCCAATGCTGGGCCCAGGGTGGGAAGTCCTTTGCATTCTCAGAGTGCTCGTTAAGTGCCGACTTTTGGCCCTGAGCCTCTCTTGGCTGATCATTCTCGGTCACTTGTGCAACAGCAGCAGATATGGGTGCAATTCCCCCATGGGGTCGCCTTTGCTCAACCCCCCGAACTTCTTTCATTAGATCGTCATGGGGGGGCGATTCCAGTCAGGTGGCAAGGCACAACTGAAGCAGCAATAATTCTGAAAACAGAGCAGACTTAAGGATCCAGTCCAGCCTAGTTCGATCTAATTCATTTGATGGCAAACTACCCTTTCTGAGGCACTCTTGTAACAGCTTTTCAAGCCAAGGTACATACACATACAATGGCTCCCCTGGGTACTGCTGAGCATTTCTTATTCTCCATCACAGATCCTCATCTGAATCCGGGCTCCCATACACATTCTCCAATGCATCAAGATAGTTCTGTGCAGTTGCTTTGGGGTTATTGTCCACTTGGCACAGATGGTAGCCAGGGCAGAACCTCAGAGGCTCTCACTCAACCTCTTTTGTTTCTTTGCTTCTGAGCATTGCCATTCAGATACTAGAGGGGCAACATAGTCTAGCCAGGTCTGCCAGTCATCCTCCCCCTGTGGGGTGGGGAAGGTGCCCGAGAAGATTCTCAGCCTTCGGTAGGAGTCATGACTAATGGCAGGTTCAGATATAGGGGTCAGCATTGGTGTGAGCACAGAAAGTGGGGTAGTCACAGGTGCTGGAGTTGGAGGGGGTGTTGGGGAAGGAACACCCCAGATGGCAGGAACAGTTTCTTAAAGTCCTCTACAGTTTTCCCTTCCTCCAGCAACAACTTAGCAAATTTCTCCTCAAAAGTCTCAGATAATGGTGGGAGCTCATCCTCCTCAGGGTCTTTACTGTCTTTTGTTATCACTCTCCAGTCAGCTGGAACCCCTTCTGGGGCAATAGTCTGTGGCACTTTAGAGCTGTCCACGAGGTCACTACACTCTACCAAGGCTATGAAAAATTGGGTGTTCAAATCAGCCTGTCAACCCACCACCACAGGGTTTTTTAAACATTCAGCTTTGGAGAGTGCTCCCTCTACAGTGTCTTTACTGGTACCCAGGGGAATATCCAGTATAAGTAGAGCATTTTGGGGGTCAATCTCCAGCCCAGTACACCACCCCACCAACTGGTATACAGCCATTTCTGCTGGGGTAACCATTAATCTTTCACAATAATTCATAATTTTTGGCCACTAGAAGGCACAAAATCCCAGCAGTGAGCCTTCAAAATGTAACCCCTAGGTGGCGCTATCCCAAGGACTAATACCCCCACCTGCTTGGCTAGTAGCAGGTTAAGGGGCCTGAGTTCTGAAACATGTTCCTCCACCCATGAGCTCAGGGTTGGTAGTGGTCAAGATAACCTGGGCACAGCCCTCCAGGACACTGTAACCCCCCACTTTCCTTAATAGTGGCTGGAACAATACACAATAATCACTTCCACAATGCCCCTGATACACCACACAAGTACCCACACTATTTGCACTTACCACAAGGGCTTTCCTCTGGCCTGGCCCTGGGGAACCCCTGTAAAACAATGTTATACACAGCAAATAACAACAGTACAGTACTCTTGCACAAACTGGAACCACAGTCAGGGTAAATGCAAAAAAGAGTTAGATCTGATTTATTTAAGGGACTTGAACAAGGGAGAGGTGTAATCAGGTTAATTTGCTTAAAGGCTGTATCAATCAAACAGTTATGCATGCACTTCAGGGGCCATTAACAGTCACACACTCTGGGTACCCAGATGGAGAATAGTGGGTTAGTCAGGAACGTTGCAGCTGGTTGGGGCCCTGTGATGGAAGAAAACAACATGCACAACACACACTATTTGCAATCCAGAGTGCTCAGTTCATGAAAAGAAACCAACAAGACAATTAGATGACACACTTTTAGATTAGGCTGTTGTTGCAGAGAGCTACCCTAATGATTGCTCACGATACCAAAGACTGGACACAGGCTAGACGAAAATCGAGACAGCAGGTGGTTAATCTAGGGTGCCAGGAAAAGCAGGGCCCACATGAATTACCAAGGTGTCATTCCTGTTCAAGCGTGGAGCAGGGGGCTGACCCACAGGCAGGTCTCTCGTCGATGGCTTTCTCTGTGCAGTGGGTAGTTTGGCTAGGCCAATGTGGCAAGGCCCAGGCCACAGTGTCAGTGGCTCAGTAGGTAGCACACTCGCCTCTGAGGCCGGGAGATCAGAGGGCTGTGGGTTCAGTTCCCACATCTGGCACTTGGGTTAATATCCCAGTACTGACACTGTAATGCAGCATGAGAGGGGTGCTGCATTTGTGAGGTGCCGTCTTTCCGACGAGACGTTAAACCGAGGTCCTATCTGCCTGGATTGGTGGTAGTTCAGGTGGATGTTAAAGATCCCATGGCATTTATTGAAAAAGAGTAGGGGAATGTTTATTTAAAAACACAAACAAATATACAACACAGCATCATGGTAATTTCCAATACAAAAAAACAATTTACAGTAAATCATAACAAATTTACAAAAATGTCAAATATGAAACTCAAAGCCTCCTCTCAATCCATCAGAATAAACTTATAGAAAAGAAAACAGTTTATACATAGTAAAAAGAAATCAAAAAAAATCCCAATATCGTTCCCATATATTCCTTCTAAGAATTTTCCTTTCTCCTTCCTTAACACGATCGATATGGCCTAATACTTTTTGGAATAATTCCTCAGGAGTAAGACAACGTTGTTGAAAAAGGAACCAACATCTGGCCTGCCATACCCAATACAATATTATAATAGCAACAATATTCAAAGAACTAGAATTACATTTGGACCATGAAACTGGAAATAAACCAAAAAATAAGGCCCTCTGATCCCACTGGCGCCAAACTTTATCCCAAAAATGACAACGCCACAAAAACCAAAAACGTAAAATAAAAGGACAAGAAAAATATAAATGGGACATAGTTTCTGTAAGATTTGTACAGGAATCCCTAAAACAATATCTATCTAATACTTGTTTATGCTTCTGGTTATCACGGACATTAATTTTCCCATGTGCACCTAACCAGGCAATATCCCACAGCGCCACAGGAATACGGGGATCAGTTAAACGGTTTCCAACCAATTTCTTTTCTGTTGGTGAAAACCCTGGAAAAATTTCCTCCGAAAAGTGGGATTATACTATAACTGCATACAATTGTTTCCGAGATAAATCTTTAATCATTTTTACCGAAATATGCCATGTTTTTAACATGTCAAACACTATGACCCAATCCATGGATAAAACATATTTTCTTTTATTTTTATGGAGAAATTCCCCTTTACTCCATTCCTGAAAAATCCCATTAAGTGACACACGTATCAAGCGGACCCAAAGCTGGAAAGAATCCAAAACTAAAGGCTTCAAATTGGTTGAAAAAAAAAGGGAATAAAAAAACACAATTGGGTGAATCATATTAACCCCTCCTTGCCGGTAATTTTGTAATAAAACGTTGCGCTTGATAGGATTAAGACGGCTTCCCCAAAAACAAGAAAAGAAAAGACTAAGAAGAGGTACAAAAAAACATCTGGGTAATGGGAAAATATGTGCTATATGTAAAAACAAAGGCACTAAGCACGTTTTAATCAAAAAAATATGTTTCTTTTTACTCAAGAACCACTTATGCCACTTGCTGACTGTTTCTCCCTTATTCAAACATATCTCCCAATTATACTTTGCCATATCTGGAACTCCAAAATAAATACCCAAGAGTTTATGTGGACAATCCACTAGTCTAATACCCCAATAGAGGAAATACTCTACTGAGGAGGCCAAATTCAGACACACACTCTTTTGCAGATTCAGACTAGAACCAAGGATTAATAGAAAAACCGGTAACACCTTACATAACAACGACCTACTGAAATAGTGGGTACTAAGACACACAAATCATCTGCATAACAGATCACTTTTGTACAGTATAGTTAGGATCGAAAGACCTAAAAGTCTAGGTGATTTGTGAAGCAACCTAATAATAGGATCCAGTGCTATTAACGAACAATAAAGGGCTTAAGGACAACCTTGTCTTACTCCCCGATTTAATATAACAAGGGATCCAATCCTTCCATTAATATATGGTCTGGACGAGAGGCTAAGAACAGCATAAGCTAATCCAATTAACAAAGTTTGTGGAAACCCAAAGGCACTAAGTGTCAACCAGATAAATTCTTGTGAAATTCTGTCAAAGGCTTTGGAAAGATCAAAGTTAAACAAATATCCGTGTAGGACTCCCTTTTGTCCTTGGGAAAACAATTCTCTTAATAAAAGTAAAGCATCATGGATAGACCTACGGAAACTGAACAATACTGAAAGGAAAAGCAAAGATGGTAAGTGTTTGATATCCTGTTACCCAGTAATTTGGAAAAATTTTATAATCCGTGTTTAATAAGGTGATTGGTCTCCAATTCAGTAAATTATTCCTGTCACCTTTTTATAAAGAAATAACATCAATCCTTCATACATTTGATCGGTCATTCGATCTTCGTGTAGGAAGGCATTAAAAGACAGCTAAGAGCTGAGTTGGCATAAATTTCCATAAAAATTTATAAATTTCTGCTGATAAACCGTCTGAGCCAGAGCCACCTTGTCTGAAGACTCTGAATAATTCTTTTCATTTCTTCAAAAGTAAAAGGTTTGATAAGCTCCACTGTGATGCGATGTTAAGGTAGGTACATCCACTGCTTGCAATAAAAGTGACATATCAGACGACTCAATAACTGGAGTTTCAAATGTATGTTTCACAAATTTTGTAACACAATTCATAATATTGTCTTGCCCTTTCACAATATTATGCTGATCATCCAATAGTTGAGACATTTGTTTACCACTGAATTTTTCTTTAGTAACATCAAAAGGATTAAATTGGTGTCGTGTCCCAGTAGTCCGAAATTTCTGTTCAAAAAGAATAGATCTTTGCCTATCATATTGCACTTTAGTTAAAGCAGTTTTTACCTCCTTAATACGAACTGAACAATCAGAGCCGTGTAAATAAGAGTCAGTGAACAATTTTAATAATTCAGCGCGTAGTAGACCAGAAGTATGGTGTCTGGTATCAGCTAAGAATCTGGCATAATGTTTGAAATAAGACACTATAGTTAATTTTGTATCATTCCACCATTCGATTATAGAATCGTAAAGGATAACTACTGTAATTCGATCTGAAAGTAATGCCAGAAACCCATGCGAAAATTCCGAATCAAGGATTAAGGACGAATTAGCCCGACAAACTCCAGGTCCTTGTGATAAAACTTCCCCTAACTGGATTCGTATCCCTATTAAATGGTGATCCAAGTAGCCATATAGTACTGTAATGCCTTTTACCACCCAATAGTCTTTGAACATAACCAAAATCAATTCTAGAAGTCAATTTGCCCTTTGAAAAGGTAGGCAACAAGGACTGGGCAAGGACATCAATTAAATTCATTTCTGCTATAATAGTACGTAAGGCATGGGTATCGCAGTAAGTCTTCTTATTGGGAGAGATTGCCAAACTAGTATTAAAATCCCCACCCCACAAAATAATCCGATTCGTAAGCAAAAATGGTTTAATTAAGCGTAAAAGCTGAACTCTAGCAGCTTTTTGTTGTGACGCATAAATGTTAATAAATCTATATGGTAAATTATACCATAAAATATCCAATAATAATACCCTTCCAGGAACCAAATCTACTATTTTTTGTAAAATAAAGTTAGAGGAAAGAAAACAAATTCCAATACCAGAACAAAGGTCCTGTCCTAAGGACCAATATGAAGGCCCTAAGCCTCACTCTTTTGAGGCTACAGTCACTTCTTCAGCTGTATATAATCTAACATCCTGCAAAAAATAAACTTTATAATCTAAACTATGCAAAGCTGAGAACGTAGCTGTGCATTTATAATGCGAACGAATACTATTAACATTAAAGCTGGCTATGTGTAAAGAAGTCATAACCAAAAGAAAAGAAAAAAACCACTGTGAATTTAAACACATCATTTCTTTTTCTTCGATTTAACAAATTTCTTCTTCGAATGAATCCCAGAATTATCAGTCAAGGGTGGTGGTACTGGGGTTGCCATAGGAGAGGGGGAAAAAAGGGAATCCCCTAATTCTTCTTCCTCCATAACATCACCCCAACTTTGTAAAGGATCATAGGTGTTAGACACTGGAACGGTAAGTATGGACACAGTTTCTGGTTGTTTAGTGGAGCGAAGTCGCCTAGCAATTGGGGGGTTCTTCCAACTCCGCGTTCACTTTTAACGGAGGAGAAGAATTCTGTAGTAAAGTTGGAACCGAATCACTAGGTGAAATTAAAGGTCCCTCCAATAATGGAGTTTCTAGAGATGCGAAGGGATCTGAATTAGTTAAATTTCTGGGCAGATCAGGGTTAATGGAAGTATTATGGGGAACAGATGATAATTGAGCCGTTTCCATATGTTTGGTAGGATGTTCTGAACTTTGGGGGGGGTCTAACAGTAGCTGAAGAGTTAGCTATATAAGAATCATGTTCAGTATAGTCAGATGTATTATGGCGCCCATGGACATGCTGCATAAATATGAGAGGTGTCACCACATAGATTGCAAGTGGGTGGGACCTGACAAGAGAAAGCTGAATGACCTAACATTCCACAAGATGTACATTTTACTTGATCACAATCGTAGTTTAAATGAGTTAAAGAGCCACATTTGTAACATGCACGTGGTTGTCCTGGGTAAAACAGAACACCACGATCTCTCCCTAAATAAAAGCAATTAGGGAGATGCTGAACTCCATCCTCGGTTATTTTAAGTTGTACATTAATTTTCCATCCCCCTGTCCAAAACCCATTATCATCAATTAAAGCACGTGGTACTCCATTCACTGTACAGCGTTTTTCCAACCAATACACTATATCCAGAACATTGACTCCTTCATTTCGAAACAAAACAGTAATAACCTTAGCAGTCGGTTTGGTGATTGGAATCACCACAAAATGTTTCCAAGCAGGGTCTGTACGAGCAGTGTGATAAGCAGCCCAAAACTTATCAAGCAATGCAGCTGAACGAAAAGAAACATCAAAGTTAGAATCCCCTGAGGAATGAATAAAAGCATATACCTCTGAGGGTCGAATTCCTAATGAGTCTATTATTAAAGACCTGCCCACAAAGTTTCGATCAGGAGGGAGGTCCATACCCCCTTTGTTGTGAATCCTTGCCACAAAACGTTTTCTCATTGGAATGTCTGTAGGTTTAAACAAAGAAGCATAGCTAGCCGGCCTTGCATGCTGCAGTTGAGGAGAGCTATTAGCAGTAATACTCGTAGTACCAGCATTTGTAGTAGCGTTTGTAAATTGTGAACACTGACCTTTTGGCGCTATTTCAGGTACCACAGCAGCAGTAGTTACTATTGTTGTAGCGTTTCCATGTTCCAAGTCATTCCGATTCAAAATCGGTAATCCAGCCTCTGGTGCTACCAAATCAGGGTCCCGAGAGTCAACTGTAGCCAGCCGAAATGACGCGTGACATGTGGTCCGACTTCAAAACTGACTTCTGCAACAGCCTGTGCTTCCAAGACGTCCTCTGGTGTTTCTGCCTTATTCCCGGTAACGGCAACTGGGGATCCAGGATCCAGGCGTTTGTGGTCCGTATCCAGCCGGCTTGCTCCAACGCCACCTCCGGAGACCAAGTTGAAAGTCGAGCAGTAAAAGGAAAGGAGTCATCATCCAGGTCAGTTACAGGGACTCCCGTGGTTGAGTCCCTCGGTCCAGCAATTCCTTGCATATTACTCTTTTTAACCAAACCGGAAGAATCAACCTGACCATTTTCAGGACGCTTTCTTTTTTTTTCCTCCTCTGTAACCATATTGAAAGCCACATCAGACAGTTTCTGTCCCTCAGCATCTTCTGACATAATCAATTCTTCAGTAGGTGGAGTATGCTGTACGACTTCCATGTCCACTGACACGGATGAAGCCTCCACGAGTGCTTCAACTAGATCCATAGAGCCATCACCTACCACCTCCGTATTCTCTCCGGCAGCTGAGACATACTGAACCCGAGTCCAGCTGCCTCAGGAGGGGCCCTACCTCCAGAGTAGGGGAATTTCCTGGTGTCCTGGCCAAATTTCCTCATTCACTAAAAAAAATACCACCAACAGCTTAATCTGGTTCAAGGTCAGTTGGCATTCATCTGTATCCCCTTCCCCCGGGTCATGCCTGAAAATAGGCAGGATTTGTCTAGTGCACTTACCCAGTCAACAAAAGCTAAATAAATAAATAAATAAAAAAATGAAGACAAATTCGGATACAGTCCGTTTTGGGTTGGATACAGCTTCCAGCACGCAGAACACAGTTCACACAGTGGGGAACCAAATCACAACCCACTAACAACTCACAGCACATTTACATGTAAGGAAATTCTATTGTACCAGGCAAACCACTCTCCAGTCATGATCGCAGAGTCTCTGCACAAACCGGGGATTCAAAAGCAGCTGGAAATCCTGACAGGCCGATCTCATTCAGCAAAATCTTCGGTCTTCTTCAGGTATGAGCCTGGTTAAAAAAATCAGTGGCTTACTTTGTTTTCCAAAACTTGGATTTAGTCCGAAATAATTCTCTTCTCTTCTCTCACTCTCAGGGGCAGGAGGCAGACATGCAGGCCACAACTCAGGCCTTTCCACAGTTCTCCCACGTGAAACTATTCAGACGGCTGCTTGGCTGTCTCAAGCTGTTGCTTCTTCAGCTCCCAACTTAGATCTGACTCAACTGCTAGCAAGCCTGGGACTTTCCCCAGAATCCAAAAGGTTTGGTTGGATGATCTGTCAAGTCACAAAAAAGGCTCCCCCTTCAGGTGCAAAAATTCGCCAAAAGCCCAAAACTACAATTCCTACAGATTTTGACTCCAGACAGCTCCTGTAGTCCGGCTAAATTTTAGGTCCCAACAGTACTGATTGGTCCAATTCACAGTCCCGTGCCAAGATAGTGGAGATAAACAAAACAGTCCTTGCTGCAAAGAAGGCAGGCTAGACAAACTACATCATCATTATCACTCTAAATGATTTTCAGCAAATAGTTACATCTTTCAAAAGAGCTCCCTCTCAGATTACTTATGACTGCTAAAGTGCTAAAACGCAGGACCCAGCCTGGCAGTGAGCATTTAGGCAAGCTCGAGGAAGACTTTTTGGGAACCCCATTTGTAGGGGGGGTTACACCGGGATGCATAGGGAGAGGCATCACCAGTAGAAAACAGGAAGTTGTTATCCCTCTGTACAGACAGTTGGTGAGAACCCATCTGGAGTAGGGCACAGACAGGATGGAGGCTGTCCAGAGGAGGGCAACTAAGATGATGCAGGGTCTGCACCAGAATACCTATGAAGAGAGACTAAAGGAGCTTAATATGTACACCCTCAAGGAGAGGAAGGAGAGGGGGGACATGATAGAAACTTTGAAGTACCTCAAGGGAATCAGCAAAGTCCCAGAGGGTAGCATCTTTCAGAAAAAGAGACCTGCAAGAACAAAGGGGCACAAGTTGAAGACGGGGGGGATGGCTCAGAGGCAATGTGAGGAAGTATTTTTTCACAGAAAGGGTAGTGGATACATGTGTAATCCCTGGGCAGTGCCACCCACCAGTGTTACATCCCTGCCTACTACCCTGAACATAGGCTAAGGGATTTGGGTTCGCTAACTTATAACATTTTTTAAAACCTTTGCGCAGTGCCTCCACTCAGGGTGCTTTACGTGGGTGAGATAGTACTGGATGTAGCCTCCTGAGCTGCTACACCACCCACGGTGACCAGTTACCCTCCCCAGACATGCCCCAAGACACAGCTCCCCACATTTCAACATTCTGAATTAAAGGCTCTCTCTAATAATATGCTCACACAGGATTTCAAACAACAACAACAACAACAAATTTATTTTGGGGGGAATAAAGGAGCTAGGAAAGGGAAACAGGAGGAGTAGAGGTTATCTTACCATATTTACACATGTACAGAGATCATTTTGGAATTTGCTGGTGAACCCTCCAGCTGGGTGGCTATATATTAACAGGCAGACATAAATCACATTTTGCCATTCGACTTAAGACATCCAGAGCCCTGGCTATCTAGCTGCTGATAAATCAGATGTTAAACATAATTATTAAAAATACCCACACTGGTACCAGTCCCAGATACAGCAGAAACCCCACAATCTCATACCATACTTGTTAAACAGATACCACAGTCCAAGATGTTGCAGGCCTAATGGAGTTGTAGCTGGTCGAGGTGGCAAGCTATTAATTTGAGGGTGGGGGCAACTTGGAAACAGATTTTTGTAAAGCAGCAAATTACTATTTACAACCACAGCAGGGACTGCCCTGCACTATAGCAGACAAAGCAGGGATTGCCCTGCACTTGCTGACAAATCAGGGATTGCCCTGCACTCACAGACTTCTGAACATTCCAGAACAAACTATGTGAATCTTACATCCAGAACATTCAGCACAATATATGAAAGTCCCATCCAATGCAATGAGAGTGATGCTTCTGTCAAGCATCCTAAACGCAGTTTAAACACAGTCACATCCAGTACTTTATATACCAAAAGGCATCCATCCAGAGTAAGTTGGCAATGACACTTTTATCAAGCATCCCATACTTTAGTCACAGGTAGTCACATCCAGTGCATTCTATATACCAAGAACATTATCCACAAGCGGAGTCCTATGCAGCATGTCTAGCCATTTAACACTTATACCAAGCGCTCTTAGATGAAATTCAGTGCAGACACAGGTACATTCTCTTTAAGGTATCTTAGACATTAATATGCTCTAGGGACTCCTGTCTCATGAAGTGGCAAATGTGTCTTGGCAGACAGCTCCACGATGGTAGGACTCTAACCCATAGCTACACATTTATATGATTCACTAAGCCCAGCATCTTGCTGCACCTGCAACTTAGCCATTTGGGCCACAGACAAGATGCATCCATTACTTGAACTAGGCAGTCTCTTATGGGGTTAGTAGCCCAGACTGATGACTTCAATACTTCATACTTAACAGCACACATTTCTTAATGGGGCATGGAGCCCCCAAGATTACTTGCTTAGCTTCTCCCTTGCACCTGGAGGTACAACGGTACTCACTCAGGTCCTCCACGGGTCTCATCCACAATCTAAGGCATCCTGCAGACTTCTTCAGCTCTCTCATCGCTGACGTACTTGGTCAGCGCTGTCACCACTGCATGATGTCATCTGGTCTGGTCAGTGCTTTCACCACTGCTGGACATCTGATTCTTCGGTCCATATCTTTCCCCGACATGGGAGGGAAGGCTAGCCTCTGGAGGACAGTACTGGCAACCTCCAGACTAGCTGCTGCAGAAAGTACAATTACTGTAACTAGTTAACTGTTAACTGAAGAAAATAACAAATGCCCTCTGAAGACTGAAAGGGCTTGAATTAAGTGGCCCAGGCCTGATGGCATGGTTGGAGCCTGAGCCCCTCCCCCATGGGGGGCTCCCAGCAGGCTGGAGCCTACTCTGCTGCTCTCTGTCTCTCAGCTCTGCATCTCTGAATCTCCAGACAAACTGGCAACATTGTCTCTTTATAGAGCTCCTAGCTCGACTCCTGATTGGTAGCAGGAATGGGGTGACATGTCTCCAAGTTGCTGAAGGACCTGTCAATCAGAACACTTGAGGCACAATTGGGTTGTGGAATTTGCACCTAAAATAATGTCCCTCTAAGCCCCCATAAGCACTTGGATGCTTACCCATGAGATGCAGTGAATGTCCCACAAGTCCTGGCTTTCTATTGCTGCAATTTCAATTGGTTGTACTGCTGGCAATGGCTGCTTAACCCACTATCCCTTATAGCAGATTAGATACAGTCCTGAATAATGTCCTTGTGCAGCCAGAAAGAAGTAATTATTTGCCCCACAGTTCTATAGCTTAAAGGCTGTACTTGTAGTCGCTGCACAGATGAAAAACATGGCTTTTTTACTTTTCCTGTCACTACTGCACTTATGCAAGCTCCCCTTGCAGCAGCTGACAGGCTGACACACAGAGTCCCAGATACTGGAATTGCCAGGGAAACAGTACTCATTTTAACTTTAAGCATTTTCCCCACATGCACAGTATATTCCCAACAAGCAGCAACAGTTCCATTATGTAAAACATTTTAATTCTTTACTTTTCAGCTGCAGCTGAACATAGCTACCCTGGAGGCAGCCAGACACATTGTTATGCATTATTCAGATGCCCGGGGCCCTGCACAGACATACTCAAATGAGCCCCGGTCAGAACTCCTTTAATTCCCTTCTGAGCAGTCCCCCAGCAGGCTGTCCGTGGTCACCGGGTCCCAAATAGGTGGAAGGGATCCCGGGACCCATGGCACAGTCCCCGAGGTGACCGCAAACAAGTGGCTCCACATCAAAGGTGCTTTGCGCGCCAACGTGACTTCCGCTGCCCTGGAGGCAGCGCTTTTGCAGTGGGAGCCTGCGGTCAGCAGTTCATGCCCTGAGGGGTTGGATTTTCATTTGACTGCAAGCTGGGGCACACATGAGGGCAAACAGGACCTGGAAAGCCAGAAAAATTAGAGGCCAAGTCAGGAGAAGCCCGAGAGACAGCGGGAGAAGGACAGAACAATCCAGGCTAAGGTAAACCCAGACTGGCATTTCTAGGAACCCCCATTTGCAAGGGGGTTACACATGGAACAACCTTCCTGAGGAGGTGGTGGAGTCAAAAACAGTGAGAGAATTCAAGAATGCATGGGACAGACATAAAGCAGTTGTGGGGGGGTAGGAGGAAGTAGGCTGTTGGTTAACTAGGATCTTCAACTTGTCCAATAGATAGGGAAATGGGCAGACTAGGTAGGCCAAGCAGTCCTTTTCTGCCTTCAAACTCTTTCTATGTTTCTAGGTTAAGAAAAAGACAAGATAGACAGTAGTGAACTGTGTGCTGTTACTGGTGGTGCTTTGTGCTGGGTTTGTGGCCTTACAGTGCATATGTGTGTGTGTGTGTGTGTGTGTGTGTGGTTGTTAATTGTGAGAGAGTGACCCTGAAACCAGTTGTGTAGAATCTGTGATGTGGTTTAAACAGCAGGTTGAACTAAATAAATATAACTAAATTAACTAATATAATATAAATATAAAAACTAATATAAATTAACTAAATATAATCATGATATAACTGATACCCCTTGACATGCCCCTCAGGGTGGGACCACTGCTCTGATCCAGCATGTCTACTACAGGAGAAGGTGTCGGTAGCGGCTGACATTACCTCCCTGGATTCCCCTCATGGCGGGGTTCAGGGCTGGTTGGTGCAGTGGAGCCATGTTAGGTAGGTGGAGTGGCAGGGAGCCATTGAGACCAGGCATCTGGCATGCTTCATCTAGGCCACCAATGATGTTTTCTGAGCCACCTTAGGGATGGGGGTGTGCAATGACATCCAGCGTCCACCCCTCTAATTTCAATATGCCGGTCATCTGTGGTTCCCTGGCCTCTTCCAGGAATCCATCAAGCACCAGGCACACTATTCCTTCTTCTTCCCCTGAAGAAGGAGAGCACTCCATGGGACACTCAATCCTTCACCCTCAGCCGGCCTTCCGGTTACCTTAGTCCATTCCCGAACCCGGGTCACCGGCATCGCAAGCAGGAATCTCACTGCTGTGCCAGTGGGCCAGCTTGAAATGCTAACTTTAATGGGGAGCCAAACATTCCTGGCTTACTCCAGGATAGGCAGGCAGGGAAATTTACTTCCGTTTTGCCGAAGTTTAGACATTGTGAGTAGTGACTGAATCACTTTTTCGAACAGAGGGCAGGTGGTGTGCACGGGCCAGCCCTGAATGGGCAATGGTAAAAGCACACCCCTTTCCCCTCTGTTCAAAAAAATAAGTTCAGTGTCACTGTCTTCACAAACAGTGTGACATATTCCTGCTTGTTTGAGCAATATGCCTTCTGCTTCTCCTGAGGCAGGTATCAACAAACTGCTATGTGGGGCTCATGGAACAGTGTGATTCTGGACTGTATTCTGTGGCACGTAACCCCATGTCCTTATCTACTTTTCAGCTTTGGAATGAGAGGTAGTACTAATTTGGGGACCCTAACCCTACTTCTCTCATTCTTAGCCCACCCACAGTAATAACAAATTTATATAAGGGTAGAAATAGTGACACCACTGACTACCCTCTTTAACAAATCATGGGAGGATGGGGTGGTACCCGAGGACTGGAGGAGGGCAGATGTGATTCCCCTTCACAAAAGTGGGAGCAAGGCAGAAGCAGGAAACTATAGACCTGTTAGTTTAACCTCAGTGATAGGGAAAATGATGGAATCACTTCTAAAGGAAAGAATTGTCGAGTATCTAGCTGCCAGAGGGGCACAGGACCCTAGGCAGCATGGATTCACAGTGGGAAGGTCATGCCAGACAAATCTGATAGATTTCTTTGACTGGGTGACCAAAGTAGTAGATCAGGGAGGGCTGTGGACATGGCCTACCTAGACTTTAGCAAGGCATTTGACACAGTCCCACAAAAGATTACTATATAAGTTAGCCAGCCTGGGAGTGGGTCCCAAGATGACAGCCTGGGTAAAAATTGGCTGGAGAATAGGACACAGAGAGTAATAGTAAATGGAGTCCACCAGAAGAAAGGAGGTTACTAGGGGTACCACAGGGTTCAGATAGGACTAGTCCTCTTCAATGTCTTTATGTTTACATTGCAGAAGGACTGGAAGGAAAGTATGTTCTTTGCAGATGACACTAAGATCTGCAACAGAGTTGATGCACAGGGTGGGTGGAAAGGATGAGAAGGGACTTGGCAAGGTTAGAGGAATGGTCAAATGTATGGCAGCTTAGATTCAATGCTAAGAAGTGCAGGTAATGCACCTGGGAAACAAAAACCCAGGGAAGAGTACACAATGGGGGTGAGATACTAACAACAACAAAATGGAAAGGGACCTGGGGGTAGTCATATCAGATGACCTAAAGGTGGGCAAGCAATGTGAGAGGGCAGCAAGGAGGGCTGGGGGATACTGGGATGCATAGGGAGAGGCATCACCAGTAGAAAACAGGAAGTTATTATCCCTCTGTACAGACAGCTGGTGAGGCCCCATTTGGAGTACTGTGTGCAGTTCTGGAGACCCAATCTCCATAAAGATATAGACAGGATGGAAGCTGTCAGAGGAGGAACTAAAATGGTGCAGGGTCTGCACGGAGGACATATGAAGAGAGACTTAAGGAGCTTAATATGTATAGCCTCGAGGAAAGGAGGGAGAGGGGACATGATAGAAACTTTCAAGTACCTCAAGGGAATCAACAAAGTCCAAGAGGGTAGCATCTTTCAAAAAGAGGTGTGCAAGAACAAGAGGGCACAATTTGAAGATAGAAGGGGGGCAGCTCAGAGGTAATTTAAGGAAGTATTTTTTCACAGAGAGGGTTGTGGATGCATGGAATGGCCTTCCGGAGGAAGTTGTGGAGTCAAAATCAGTGGTGGAATTCAAGCATGCATGGGATAGTCATAAGGCAATTCTGGGGGGTGGGGGTAGGAAGAAGTAGGCTGCTGGTTAACTAGGATCTGCAGCTTATCCAGTAGGTAGGGAAATGGGCAGACTGGGTGGGCCAAGCGGTCCTTATCTGCCGTCAAATTCTATGTTTCTATGTACTGGCATTGGCATCACCCACGTCCTATTCATTTCACAGTAGTGTCTCTGTGTATAAAGTGTCAAGCCCCTCCCTTACAAGTGGTTAGCCTCCTATTCTGCCTGCTGTGTTAGTAATACCTCCTGGTAACAAGGCATTGTACCACTATGTACATGGATTATCATAGAATGTTATGCCACCAGCGCCAGGTCATCCTCCACAACCCACTCATGTTTTCTGTCATGGTGTCCTAGTTGCCCCCCCCATGTTACTAATGTGCAAGTGTGTGCCCCTTTTGTGTATTTGTATGTCAAAAATGAGAAGTTATATGTACTCCGAGTTCTGAGAGTGAGCTGTTAGGCTTATGCTGCTAGGTCTGACTTCTGAAAGTGCCCCACCCATGTCAGTCCACACTGGAAACAAACATCGAATGTCCACTACTAGAAATGGGATTGTGAAGTATGGTTGTTTCCACCCACAAGATGGTAAACACTCAAAACCACGTGGTCCCCCAAACTTGGTCAAGTTACACACTGGTGAGGCAGGCAGCAACTCTTATTTTTCCTCAGAGCACAAAGGCATTGATTTTTCACTAGACAGAATTCAAACATGCCCATCGCTCTGTTAAAAGAGATCTAGGATATTACATCTTTTCTTTCTGGGAATTTCAGGAGAGGTTCCTCCCACCCTAGCCCCAGCCAGCCTCTGTCATGCCATCCAATTGGGGTTACACATAATGACCGGACCGTCCACACTCTCTAGGGCACTAAATGCGTCCACTATCAATTCAAGCTCAGCACATATTTGTGGGGAGGCTGAGGCTTGGACTGGTGTATTCTAGCCATATCTCTGTGCATATACACCAAGAGACAGCAACACAAAAATTGCTAGTCTCCCTCTCTGTACTCTCAGCCTTGTTTAACTTGCAATACAGACATCTGACTAAAGAAAACCTTTCACTTTCAAGGGTCAAAGACTGGAAACTGGCTCTTGTCTCCTCACAAGACTGCTAACATTCTTCTGCTTTAACAGGGGATTGCCTCTTGCACTCACAGAACTGCTGCCCCATTCTTCTTTCTCTCTGAAATGATAATCTATTGTCCTGGCATCAACAGTCACCACCTTTTTCCAGTGCCACTGCTGACATCACACTCACTAGGGTGAGATAAAAGACCAAAGGTCCTTTACCCAGTCACTGGACAGACTGGCACACACCTCTCACTCTGACAGCTCCACTTGTGCTGGGCTCTCACACTCGAACCATTACAAACTGACTGCACTTCAATATCACTATTCTAAAGCTGTCCTCCTCAACTGATTCCATTGTGGCTCAAGCTGCTGCAACTGTTCTAAATGACATAATCATCCTCTGCTCAGGCTGAGTTAACAAAGATGTCATGTAAAGAGCTTCTAATAAGCCCTCTACTAGCTACCCCTATCATCATATTAGGAAAGTAGGGGGCAGCTGGTAGATCATGGCTAACACTGATGGAATTATCATTCTAGTAAGCCCAGGGGACTGGGCCATTACATACTCTTTAAAGTTTGCTTTAAAAAATTGCATTTAACTCCTTGAAATGTCCTAAATATCTTTCTTTAAAGCAATTTACCAGTTGTTTTGTGGGTGGTAAAGCTTCCTATGTGGCTAGGAAGCACAGTGCAGCAAAAACCTGAACTATCCCTTTCCCCACACGTGTCTCCACAGTTTCATGCCTTATAATGGCTGGTGGCTCCTGATGGGAAGTGGAAAGCACTGGGGTCCCACCTCCTTCTGCTTTTCAGATCAGTATAGTAGTGTTACTAGAAGTATAAGTTCATATATCTTGTCAAATGTTAAATTTCAGCCAATCAGCGCATGCATGTCATTTGACAGGTGGGCGTGGCCTAAAATGGACCAATCAGAATAGTCCCTTGTTAAACCGGAAGTCCCTCCCTAAAAGTGTTAGCCCTGCTCACTTTTGCCGGAAGTGACATAAGCTCGAACCCTTGTCCGGCCCTTGCACAGGAAATGACACGCATGTGAACCTGTGTCCCACCCACTTGCGCAGGAAATGAGCCACACTGAAAACCTGGAAGTGACATAACACCACCATTTTGTAAGTGTCCTACACCCCTCCTTCTCGGACACTTCTTGAACCCTGCCACCCACCATTTTGTAGGCGTCCTATGCCCCTCCTTCTCGTGCACTCCTCAAACCCCTGCCACACAACCAGCGTCCTACGCTTCTCCTTCTTGTACACTCCTCGAACCCCTGCCACCCACCATTTTATAAGCATCCTATGCCCCTCCTTCTTGTACACTCCTCGAACCCCTGCCATGCCATCCTGGCTGGAACCTGAGCCCCACTGTGCTAGCTCAAACTCCTGTCCCACCTCCTTTCTCCTGCACCCCCACTGTCCTGGCTTGAACCCCTGTCCCTCTTCACCACCATGCCCCCACCAACCCCAAAAATAAGTTAGGGTTTATGTAGTGTTACGTGCCCCCCATCAGCTTGGGTGCATGACTGCAGGGGCATGTGTGTGTTTTTTTTATTAGGATATTTTCAGAAAAAAGTATCTAGGAGGCAACCTGATCATGCAGAGGTTTCACAGATCTGTTTGGAAACCCCCCAGAGGGAAATTCATCTGCCTGTGTGAGTACCCCTTTTTCTGTTTTATAACAAGGTATAAAATAATTAACAAGCATCTGTAGGACAGTGTAAAACTTGCACCAAAAGGATACCTTTATGTATATGCATGTAACATTTATAAGCTAAAACAGGGACCTCCGTGTAAAGAAGACAGTTAAACAGTTTCTCTGGACTGCATTGCAACATGGTGTGTGTGTGTGTGTGTATGTGTGTGTGTGTGTGTTCGTTCCTCATTAGAAACAAAGAAAAAAAGCAGTCATGTGTAGGTTTGAAATACACATGGTGTTTCTGGAGTGCAAGGAGCTGCGGGCAGTGTGTGTGTGTGTTCCTCATTAGACACATAGGAAAGCAACGTCATATATGTAGATGTGAAATAGAAATGGGCTCTCTGGACCCCCTTGTACTGTTATCACTGGGCTGGATGTCTTTGTGTCTAAGAGTCTGTTTTATAGACTTGGAGCAGATTATCCAAAAACATTAAGAAGAAGATGGCACAGCGCAGTGCTTCTCAATTCAACATCCCAGCAACAGGCCAGACTGTCACACCACCAAATGAAAAGTCTGGAGATGAAAAACCAAGCAAGAAGATGGCTATCGGGGGCCCCACAACCCAAGCCAACGTATGTGTACTACACGAGGTGTGAAAAAGAATGTCCTACACAAGTCTTGTTGAGTGGAAGAGTGTCTGACATGAAAAAGGAACTCACTGAACAGTTTGGTGAATAAGAAAATCCTAAATCTGACTGTCCTTCTGAAGATTCACCACTGAAAGACCTTGAAGAGTTGCTGGGGTTTGAATCTGATGCAGAAAAAGATGTTACTATGAAACCCAAATCGGAGAGCGACAAGATGAGGGAGCCAGGGAAGATGGGCAGCGAGACACTGTCAAAAAAGGCATCAGAGAAAGTTGTGAAAAAGAAATCCAAGACACAGCCAAGAGGCACCTCTGTCCAAGAGGTGGATGATGATGATGATAATGCAGCCACAAGCAGTCAAGCCCAGGCTAAGAAAGAGGAAGATAAGAAAAATGAAGAAGAAGAAGAAAAGAGTTGCCTTGATGAGGTAAATGCATTTTAACATTAAAAAATGTGTGAGTGGTGACATGCGTACATGGTGTAACTGAGGAGATGAGTTAGCAGTAGAACTAAATCTTACCTATAGTGAGTCACAGGACCAATGCTGTTTTCTGTTTTTACTTTAATAGACTGAAGGATTTGCAATGGAGCAGCAGTCATATTCGGACAGCATGGATTCACAACTTTCCACAAATCTACTGCTCAACTGTGTTTGTTGTGTGAAAGATACAAATGTGGTTGTTAATGAGATGTGTGAGGACCAGTATGTTAGAAATACAGAGAGCGATAGAATGTTTCAAAATGTCACAGAACAGGCTGTGATCACTACCCAACCCTCTCCTTCTTCTACTGAGATTAGACAGGGGCCCTCATGTCAAAAACCAGGCCTCAGTAGTAAACCCCCCAAAACTGACCATGATATGTATTGCAAGTACGTTATGTATAATACCATCCGTGGCGTAATTGCTGCAGTGATATAGAGGGTGATACATGCTGAATTGGTCGATGCCTGTCTCAGGTGCGAGGTAGATGACCCTAGTCAGAAAAATCATTCTTGTATCACCGATGAATTGACTCTTATAGAATTATACAGAAATGTTTCTGAAGCCATACATATGGGGCAACTTATGCCTGTGATTTTAGCAATAGCAATGAAACAACAGGGCTTAAATATGACCAACGAAACACTACAGCATATCGGTCATGTTTTAAATGATGTGAAAAGAGCTGATGATCCCAAGTGGTGTATTAAAAATATGTACCACCAGACAGACAGAGAGATTAGAAGAGAGGTCACACGCCTGGTCAGCAAAGGCTCATTTAAAACATTTCTAAAAAGAAGATCAGGGACCCTGTTTATATTGTAAAAACCATTACCCCCCCCAAAAAAAATTGATACATGTAAACATTTCAGTACCAAAAAGTGTCATATTTTATTTTACAGATAATTATATGGGATACAAGTACAGAGAGAATCCAAAGACTTGTGTATCTGATCCTAAGCCATTACTGCCATCCATCACTGTTTGGTTCATCTCAATATGACATTTGCCTTTGTGAGATACATGCAGCCTCTGAACTGATGATGTGTGCCCTTCCAGAAGTATGGGAGGATACAGATAAATATATAAATGAATCGGTGTTACCACTTGTAGAAAATGTTAACGTGTTTGCCGATATATTCACGGAAGACAATGAATGTCTTTGTGGACTTCATATCATGATCGTCATAGTCATGTGTGTGTGTGTGTATACTATAAAGCAGAAAAAACCTTGTGATATTGTATGTGTTGTTAACCTGGCTTCTCTGCTTGCTGAAATGATCCACTGGTCAAAAAAGGGCCCTTTAAAAAAAATTCTATAAGGAAATTCAGGAACCCTGTTTATGTTATAAAAAACATTTACCCCCAAAAAACTGTTTCTTGTTACCATTTTAATAGTGTTCACATTGTTACCCTGGTTTTTCCACTTGCTGAACTGCACCATGCAGTGAGAGGTCACTAGAACATAGTGCTGTATGTTTTTTTCCAGGGTATACCATGATGGGAAATGCCCTGTCAGTGCATCCAGAGGCTTATTTACTAACTAGTCAGACACAGAGCTAAACAACCTGGTTTAAATTTACCTACAGGATAAGCACCTTCTGTACTTTTAGAGACATGCCAAGGCCTTTTTGACGGTCTCACAGAGGGACCCCAAAAGGAAACTGTGGATTATTTTAAGGATGAGGGTGCTACTCTTGAGGATGCAATGTATAAAATTGCTATAGAGTTTATGCATGATCCTTATGATGTAGTACACTTTTGTGGTTTTATCTGTACCGCTGTTGAATTTTTAGTGTTTAGTCTGCAGAACCGGGGTCTAAGTCTGTCATCATATATTTTGCTTCTTTAATCGCTTTTGTTGTGTTTCATAAATCAGATTTTGCATATGCTATTCCTAAATAATGTATTATAATATACTTTCAGATGGAACGTACCAGCATGCTCCCAATATTCCAGTCAGTCTTCATGTCTACAATGTACTGTGTGATAAAGGACATTTTAAAGGAACCTGTATACTTTGGAAAGCAGCCTGCATTAAATGTCTACTCTGAAGATGCAGCTGCTTCACTGGCAGAAAACACACTGATTCTGATTAAAGAGTTGCCTCCCTTTATATGGAAATTCTATATTGAAATAATGGAAAAAGTTAATCGTAAAGCAGTATGTAAGGTGAACGACATTGTAGATGTAACAGCTTTTCTTAAAAATCAGTCTGATTATTTTGAGTGTTGCATGGCATATGTGTGTATGTATTGTGCCCGCCTCATCACTAAGGGGGAAGTGGATGATGCCCATGCTTGTGTAAAACATGCAGCTCAAAAGTTACTGTCTCTGGGTATTGTAAAACGTGTAAAACTGGAAGAGTAGAAAACAAGATATTATGTAATCACTGCATGCTTGCTATGTGTTATGTCTTTTGTGTGTAGCCTCTATATGCATTAGTTTATGTATTATAAAGTATATAAAGTAAACTTTTAAATACTGTTATGATGTGTGTATTTATAAATAAAATATAATCATGCATTGAACTTTGTGGTTGTCATAGTGTTTTTAAAAAAATAGAAAGAGCACATGCTTTATTTTACTGGTGACAAGAGTTTTGCTAGCTAACAGATGTATCAGGGTTTGATGAAAGAAGATGAGTGATCACCTGCTCCAGAATATATATTTTAATGCAAAAAAAGTGGGTAGTTTCACAGGAGTGACTCAGCTGTATAAAGCTGCAAATAAACTTGATAAAGATGTCACCAGGAAAGATGTTGCAGAATGGCTTGCAAAGCAGGACCTCTATGCATTACACAAAGCAGCCAGAGTCCGATTTAAGAGAAATCCTGTCATTGTTTCTGACATAGACAGACAATGGCAAGCTGATTTAGTGGATATGAGTCAATATGCAAAGTACAATAATGGGTTTAAGTACATATTGACATGTATCGATGTGCTGTCCAAATATGCCTGGGTAGTGACTTTAAAAGACAAATCAGGAAAGGCAGTGACTCAAGCCTTTAAAACGATTTTTAAAAGTGGACGCACGACTCAGAAGTTGCAGACTGATCAGGGTAAAGAGTTTCTAAATATCTCCTTAAATAACTGATTAAAACAAAATAAAATACACCATTTTGTGACAAACAATGAAGTTAAGACCAGCATTGTAGAAAGATTTAATAGGATACTGAAGTCACGCATGTGGCGTTACGTTGCAGCCCAGAATACTTGGAAATATACAGATGTGTTGTCAGACCTGGTGCACAGCTATAATCATACTTATCACAGAAGCATTAAACACAGGCCTGTGGATGTTAACCCTTCCAATGCCCTAGGTGTATGGAAGATCCTCTATGGTAATACTGTTCTTGGCAAAAAACAAAAGGGTACCCTTCAGAAAGATGATCACGTGAGACTATCTAAGCTAAAAGGGGTGTTTGAAAAGGGATAGGAACAGACGTACATAGATGAGATATTTATTGTGAAGGAGGTCTTAAAGACACAGAGGCCCACCTATAAGCTAAAAGACTATCAGGGGGAAGACATCAAAGGTACTTTTTATGCTGAGGAGTTGCAAACAATTGAACCGGATGAGGACCGTATATATAGGATGCAGAAAATCCTGGCAGAGAAAAAGCATGGCAGAAAAACTTGGTATCTGGTAAAGTGGCTAGGATGGCACGATAAATGTAATAGCTGGGTTGAGGCAACACAGGTTCAGGACATTAGAAGCAGATAAGGCTTAAAATGCTTAAACATGGCTTTTATATCACCTTGCCCAGCAACGCCTTGCACAACATTTTCCCCAACAATACTATATCCACTTTTACAGTGAAGTTACTACAAACGCTTGAACTACCTGTTGAATGGGAAGTGTGCTTAGCAGAAATTCAGTACCCTCATACCCTGGACAATGTGCCTGCACAGAAAAACAGGTTCAGTATGCTCTATCAGCTTCTAAGCATAGCCCACAATAAAACACCACCAACCGGCACCTTTGTTGAGTCAGCAGCATTTAAAATTCCATCGGGCTATTATCCTAACATGGCAAGTGTTATTACTCAAATTTAATAAAAGCATATTTGAAGTAAATGAACTGCCAATGGTTTTGGAACAACAAGCTATTGGGAGAGAAATAAGCATTGACAGCAACATCAAATGCATTTTGTTTCTGCATGGGCAGTTACAGTACCTTTTGGGTTAAGCAGACTTGAGGTAGGTGTAGGAAAGACTCTAACAAAGAACTGTACAGATATCAAGGGGGGCTTTTACACATTATATATCTACACTAACATTATCATGCATGAAATAGTGGGTGACAGTCTAGTGCCTTTGCTGAGATGCGTACCCGTCAGGGGCCAAGACAATAGGATAGTGACCGTGACCTAACGATAAACCCCATTATCAAACAGTCAGTAAACATCAGATCAATACAGTCACTATTGAAATAAAGAATGATCAAAATTAACCTGTGCTATTTCAATTTGGAAAGGTGATCATGAAGTTGCATTTTCACCCCCAGAGAGTGTTTTAAAATTTAAACTAGGATGGTGATCGTTTGACATTATGGGGACCCTGCCTTGTACAGAAGCTATTACAAGGCACAGGCGGGATACGGCCTGCCCAGCTTTCATGAACTTCCTACTATGTATGGTTCTGGTATAGGAGGGATATTTTGTAGTCTGTTCAGAAAAGCAGTTCCATTTATAAGAAGGGGGTTTGAAATTGCAAAACCACATCTATAGACAGCTGTTAAAAATGTTGCAAAGGATGTTGTGGGGCATGTGACTAGTGCTGTTGCTAAAAAAAATGTCAGGGGGTGATAAGCCTACTCAGGGTGGTTCAGAGCTGGTTGTATTCAAGAGAGGTAGAAAGAGAAAGCGCAGAGTACACCCTTTGCTTCTCATCAGACCTCCCGGCTACTATAAAAGAGGTGTTTCAAAATGCAAAACTTCACATAAAAGAAAGCGTTCAAAGGCCAAAGGACCTTCAAGGTGGCGTAAAAAAAGCAGAGACCTGTTCTAAAAAATAACATGGCTTTCGTGCACTGTGGTTCTGAAGAATGCACAAAATCAGAACTTGACTTGTTTGCCATTTCTCCCACACAGACAAGCATTGAAAAAAGCATTTATGTAGAGATACCCCCTCTGGCTGCCCTTTCAGAAAACTCACAGATTTTGAATTTTATATAGCAGAGAATGGTGAAGACTATTTGGATCTAAACAACACACTTCTTTACCTGGTTTGCAAAATCACTGAAGCGGATGGTGGTGATATACATGCAGCAGCCAAAGTGGGGCTTATAAACTACCCAGTGGCCACCATTTTCAGTCAGCTGGATGTGACTGTCGGTGATCGGCTCATCAGTTGGAGCAATAACCGTTACCCCTACAGGGCAGTCATAGAATCTGTGCTAAACTTCAGTGAAGAGACCCTTTCTACCCAATTTACCGCAGGGTTATTTTACAAAGACACCCAGGAAACATGAAATCACAGACAGAGATGGTGACAATGTAGGTTTTAATAAAAGAAGCTCCTTCACACATCTCAGTAGAGGGGTAGAGCTGCTGGGACACTTCCACACGGACTTGTTTTTTCAAGAGAAACTGATGCTGAATGGTGTGGATATTAAAATTAAACTGACACATAACAGGGACAGCTTTTGCCTGATGAGTGGAGATGCTGAGCCTTATAAGCTAAAAGTCATGGCCGCCTCTCTGTCAAAAGGGTTAAAGTGACCCTGGTGTTCATCTGGGCACTCAGAAGTCCTGCTGACCTCCAGTACTAAATACCCTATAGACAGAGTGGGAATGAAAGTGTTCAGCCTCCCTGCAGGCAGCAGGGTCTGCAATCAAGATAATTTGTTTTTGGGACAGTTACCAAAAATGATGGTCATGGGATTTGTTGACAATGATGCTTTTAGCAGTTCCTACACAAAAAAAAACCTTTAACTTTAAACACTATAACATTAATTTTGTGGCTCTATATCTGGACGGTGAACAAATCCCCGCTAAACCTCTGCAGCCCGATTTTAGAAATGGGAATGCTGTGAGAGAATATTTTAATCTAGTACAAGCGGTAGGAAAATCTATGAAAGATCGGCCACTAGTTGTTAACCGTCAGGAATTTACCCAAGGGTACACACTGTTTGCCTTTGATCTCACTTGGGACCAAGAATGTGCTGATCATTACTCTTTAATTAAAACTGGGCACCTCAGAGCAGAGATCAGATTTGCAGAAGCCCTTCCACAAACAGTTACTCTCATTGTATATGCTGTGTTTGATAATGTCATTGAAATAAACCAGAGAAGAAATGTCATTTTTGATTATATGTGATAAACCACAAAAAATGAACAAAAAGCAGCTGGAAAAAATTATAACCAATGACTCCCACATCCATGTCTGCTTTCTGGGTGTTTCCCTGTGATCTGCTACCCAAGGAGAGACTGAGAAACCTTCCCACAGCAGTAGTCATCAACACTGACCCCTATGACCTCCCTGGACAGCACTGGTTAGCTGTATACATTTCAGAAAATTAGACTGGGGAGTTCTTCGACAGCTACGGTTTTCATCCTGACAATCATGCACAAATGATTGGGGGCCTTTTAAACAGAAATGCAAAGAACATTTTGTACCAAAACACACAGTTGCAAGATACCTTCTCTATTACCTGTGGATTTCACTGCATTTTTTTCTTACACCATAGATGCAAAGGACTTTCTTATGATCAGATTCTAAAAATGTACTCTAATGATTTGCTGAAAAATGATGCCATGGTAGCTAGTTTTGTACGTCACCTTTTTAGGCATCTAAACATGTCAGGGCATGTATCAGTGAGGTGGCAACATGTTCAGACTTGTTTGTCTTGTAATGAATATAAAATATGCAACCGCTTGTAATTTTATTCAAAACCAGTCACTTATAAAATCATATATAAACACTCATAACTGTGTGTCTCTGTCAGTTTTTCTGGGGGCTGTGTTTAAACTTGGAGGGGTAAATTTTCAGATATGCAATGTCTTCAATAATGACAAAAATATATAAACTATAAAGGTATTTATTGTAAAAAACATGTCAATAAAATAAGACATACATCAGTGGTAACATCATGGATAAGATATAATAAACAGAAGCATCTCCTGTTAAAAAATGCACACTATATATACCATAGCACTGAGGTAGAATTAGGATAAGCACCTCTTTCTAAAAACATGTTAACATATATACTATGAGGTAGGCTAACATGCATCGATATAAACACTTTTTTTTGTAAAAACAGGATTACATATTCAATACGAGATAAATGGCTAACATAGGTTGTACACAGCAGTCACTGAGGTAGGATTACATATTTAACATGAGGTAAATGTTTAACATAGGCTGTACACAACAGTCACTGAGGTATATAACATTCATACATAGAGATGGCATTTAAGTTTTACATAGTGAGCCACGTAGGTTTTTTAAAAGACTTTCATCTTTTGGGCATCACTGCTGCCAATTTCAACCTTTCCACATAGCTCCTGTTTGCTGAATGAGCTAACACTGAGGTGGGTATGTTAGACTCAGCTGTTGCTTTGACAAAAACATTCCAGCCCTTTGGCTTTCTGTGGTCAGGGATTGTGTGAGTGGCTGTAGCTGCTCTTACCAAATCAACCATGTGAGACCCAGAAACAACAGTACCTTTATGCATTAATTCCCCCTTATCACTTCAAAAAACAATATCCTTGTTCTTTGCCATATGCTTTAACAAAAGTTCAGCATTGGTTTTAGACCGATGAGAAACACTACTTAAAATGTCTTTTTCCATAGAACTTGGTACAGAAGCTGTCTCTGCCGTGTCCACAGGGGGGTCAGACATTGATTCATTTTCAGGCATGAGTAATGTCAAACTGGTTTTAGCTTGTTCTCCCTGTCTTACCAAAGTCAGATAGTGCTGTAACACAGCAAAGTACATTTTGACTATGTCTTAGTCTGATAAATCAGTCAGGAACAGTATAACTCTCTTGTCAGTGTCCAAACTGTTAGTTGCCACTTTTCTAGTATCCTGATCAGGGTAATTAGTTTTAATGTGATCCATCTGTTGCTGAGGCACCAAATACATTTTCTGAGTAAAATCCATTATCTGTTAGCCAGCAGGCCGGTGATCAAAGGGATGGCAATTCCTAACAGTGTCCCTATAAAGTGACCTGTCTGGCTAACTATTTTCTTTTTCCTTTTTAAGGTTGTTTATCGCTTAAAGTTTCAATGACTCTCCATTTTTTTTTCAGCAAACCTGTTTTGCTGACAGTGGAATATTTCCTTTGAGAGCGTTTAAGGCTATCTCAGCTATAGCTGATATCAGATCATCAGAGACTGAACATAAAATAGCTTTTCTTAGGCTGGGAGGTCCTTTTACTAGTCACTTTAAAACAGACAGATTTCTCTGCAGTCTTTTAGACATAATGACAATACAGTATCATATATTTTTAGAAGCAGAATGTGTTTTTTTCATGCCATATGCCACAGGCCAGTCAGGGGGAAACAACCCACTACGCAATCTGTATTTGTCTGGTGTATTGGATCTTAAATTGGCCAGTAAATAGCCATGAGGCTTTCTTGTGGCATCTTCAAAAGCTAAGAAAAAATGTTGTCTGACCAGGATACATCTGCCTAGCCAGAGTTATGATCTGCAGCTTGTCTCTGGGGTTTTTAAACAAAATCATGTGTTTGCCATTTAGTGTTATAGTCCTGCTTTTTTACTTTGACAGAACACATTCTGGACAATTAAAAATATTGTCAACTGTTTATGATGGCTGCACTTGGTAAACCCATACTCAACTTCACTATTTTGACAGGCAGAGTCCATTAAATCATCTATAACAACAAAATTTACCTTCCCAGAGGGTAAGAGATCATTGTCAGCTAGTGACATTGGTAGCCCCTCCACAGATTTAATCTGTGGGAACTTTAACAACAATTCATTATACAAAGGTTGCCAACAGCTGTAGAACCAGACAATATTTTCAGGCTTGTGTGATAAAGTGGCCTCAGCATTTTCCAACAACTGTTTTATAAAGAAGCTCTTCCCACTATTAGAGGGGCAGCCAACAGACAAGTAAAGGGATGTTGTAACCTGATGTTACAGCGTGGGAATAACAGACACTTAGGCAGGAGGTATAATTCATAAAATAAATGCACGAATGCGTTTATGATTTTTTATTCAAAATCAAATAAAATTAATATTTACAGAAATGGAAAAAAAAAACAAGGTGTTAGTCAACACACCAAAATAAACAAAACTCTGAAGATGACTCTTCCCTAGTCACTTCTCCTCTTAATTTTACCACTTTTAAACCAATTCACTGGTGTGAAAACAAAAACACCTTCCTCCTGCAAGACCAGCAGCTCACTTGCCTACCTCTCTCTAAACATCCCTCTAGTGGTGAGTTTTTATAGCCTTATGGCTGATGACATCATGGCCAGGTGACCAACATCAAGGAAACAATTAGGCTTTTGTTCTTTTATTTTACAGAATAAATGCATTTTATTTCATGCTTTTCCAAGTCCCTATACTCCTTTACCTGATAAAAGACTTTAGTTTAAAAATACCTACAGGTAGGGATCAATAATAGCTCTTTTAGGCTTAATTGGGACTCATGTGGAAGCAAGCCCCTCCCTTATTCTGATGTCACTGAAGCCTGCATCATTAAAACCAGCCATTTTGTGGGCAGCCAGCCCTATAGCAAGAACTGCAGGGAAACCCACAGGTAATTACCACTCTTTTTTTTCTTTTCTTGTAGTAACCATAGAACCATTTAGCCCTCATTTTGTTTAAAAATGCTTCCATTTTACTTAACCCTTGCAAGGGCTCTTACTAGGTTCCTTTAGCAGGCCCTGCCATTATGCAGCAATTTCCTTTATTGCTCCAATGGCTGAAATGTGCAGCCATCAGCAAAACATTTAATTTGTACCACCCCTTTTGCTCAACCTGGTGTATTTGTGAAGGTGTGCTGGTAGTACCGTAGCAAGTCGTGTACCTCTTTGCTCTGTTCAGGGTCTAACTCAGGACTGATCTGTACATTCTGCTTCTCTTGAGAAGGATCTAATCGTTCATAAACAACATCCAACTCAGTGTGCACCTGTTCAGGGTGAATAAACAGAGTGGGAGGGGGGCTGGTTTTTCTACTCACCTACGCAGCAAGTTGGCATGATAAACCCATTTCTGGGGCTGCCTCCCTGGCATCTCGATATCAAAATTTACCACCCCTTTTTGGCATGTTACCTTAAAGGGATGCTGCCATTTCATCAACAGTTTGTTTTCTGTTGATGGCAAAAGTAACATTACTTGCTCTCTTGGGTTAAAACATTTCTCCTTCAGTCCTACATCGTACCACCTTTTCTGCTCTGCCTGGTTACTGGACACATTCTGATGTGCCATGGTGACAAACCTCACCAACTTTTCTCTTAAAAATCATGTAGTCCAATATGTTAGTATGTCCCACATTTCTACCTTCCTCCCAATGCTCTTTTACAACATCCAGGGGGCCACGCGGATTCCTACCATACAATAGCGTGAATGGGGAAAAACCTGTTGTAGCATGGGGTACCTCCCTATATGCAAAAAGAAGGTAGGGAAGAAACCTGTCCCAATCACGCCCTTCTTCCTGCACATACTTTTTTAACATAGTTTTCAAGGTTTTGTTGAAACGTTCTACAAGGCCATCCATTTGGGGATGACAGGGGGAGGTTCGTACTGCTGATACACCCAGAAGTTTGTACAATTCCTTTAACAATTCGAAAGTAAAATTACTTCCTCTGTCAGTCAGGATCTCCTGAGGGATAACCACCCTATTAAACATTTTGGCCAATTCCTCGACAATCTGAGAAGCCTTTGCAGTATGTAGGGGTATAGCCTCAGGGTATCTTGTAGCGTAATCACAGACAACCAAAATAAACCTATTGCCTTTTGAACTGGTTGTCAGGGGCCCAACTATGTCCATTGCAATGCGCTCAAAGGGAGTGATAACATATGGAATAGGTTGCAGAGGTAGCTTATCTGCTTTCCCATCTTGAGCAACCAACTGGCACTGGGGACATGCTTGGCAATAAGCTGCTACATCCTTATGAATGCCAGGCCAGAAAAATCTATAGGTTATGCACCCAAGGGTTCTATCTCTTCCCTCGTGGCCTGCCATAGGTAGGTCATGTGCTAATTGCATCAGTTTTTCTCTGTATACATTAGGAACCATAAGCTGTTCTACACAATCTTGAGTTACTGGATTAACACAGTTACGGTATAATAACCCATTTTTCAACACAAAATGAGGCAGTCCTTCTTTTACTTTTTCCTGGATCTGTGAAAAAAAAAAGGTTTTAAAGATGCATCAGACAACTGTTCTTTTTTTTTAAATCACAGCTGATCAGACCTGGTGCAACCTCAGAGCTACCAGCCTGTTTAGTTTCAAGCCATAACCTTTTCTCTCTTCTTCTTTGTTTCCTGGTCTTTTTTGGTTTTCCCTGGGCTGTCAAACAAGTCCTCTTCAAAGAGAAACAGCTGGGCCTGTTTAGCTTGGGAGCTGGTGATAACAGTCACAAGTTCATTGGTAGCATGTTGGGTACTCATTAGGGTAGAAAAATGGGGAAAGTCTTGCCCTATGATTACTGGTACAGGTAGTTTTGGTACCAATCCCCACATTCATGCAGTGCTGCTGGTTGTTAACAGTCACTTCAACCCTGGCAATGTGGTATTGATGAACATCACCATGGACACATATTACAGTTGTATCAGCCTGGATATATTCAGTAGTAGGCAGCAGATCTGCTCTCATCAATGTCTGTTTACTGCCTGAGTCCAGCAGGCCCAAAGTCTGATGCTGTCCAATCCTCACAGTGGTGACATATTCAATATTGGCCAAGGCTAAATGGGCAGCTTCTGATCTTTTGTTAGGACAATTCCTAACAATATGCCCTTTTCCCAAACATCTGTGGCATATAATCTCAGAATAGGGTACCCTTCCCCCTCTGTCTCTTCTTACATAATTAGTCTGTCTCTGTGGATAAAATTGAAAGATCTTACCAGCTCCGAAGGTCTGGGTGCCACATTCTGTCCTCTGGGTCTTGAGATCCTGGCTGCCAGGTAGTCCTCAGCAAGCTGGATAGTTTTCACTGCAGTTTCTGGCTTGTGCTCCCTCACCTACACTTGTACATCCTGGGGTAGAATCTGTACAAACTGCTCGATTTCAATAGCCTCCAGAATTTGGTCCATGGTTTTTGTTGCCGGTTGTAACCACTTATTACAATAGTCTTTTAACTTAGCAAAAGTCTCTCTCACGGCATCAGAATAAGACATCCTCAGTGACCGAAAACGATGCCGGTATGTTCAAGTATTAATGTCATACCGACACAATATTTCTTCCTTAATTTGATCATATACTATGGTGTCTGGTCCGATTAACTGTCTATAGACCAGCTGGGCATGTCCAGAAAGATATGGCACAAGTCTTATTACCCACTGGTCCTGCGGCCATGTACATGCGAGAGCAATACACTCGAACGTAGTAAGGTACGCCTCTATGCCATCATAATCAGTTAATTTTGTTAGCTTAATGTCTTTAGGTACCATGTGATCAGGTTGGCCTGGTATTAAGGCCTGGATTGCCTTAATAGTGTCTGTCCACTTCTCCTCCTGTCGCCGTCGATCCTCATCTTGCTGCCGTCTATCCTCCTGCTGCTGTCGATCCATCTCCTGCTGTCGGATGCACAGCCACTTCAGGAGCTCACTGGTATCCAGTGGTGCCTCCATCTTCTTCGTGTCCTGCTCTTCCTCCTCCTCCTCCGACTCCTCTTCAGTCTTCCTCACCTTTGGCTTTATGCTGAAATCTAAGCCAGGTCCAGGTTGCACACCTGTCTTCTCAGCCATTGCCCTTGTCAAGTGAATGACCTTCCCCCTGCCTCTTTTGCATCTGCTGGGCACTAGATCCAGTACCCACTAATGGTGCCTCCCAAGCAGTCTCGACACCACCAGAATCCCACTTCTGACACCAGTGTTACGGCGTGGGAATAACAGACACTTAGGCAGGAGGTTTGATGCATAAAATAAACACACAAATGCGTTTATGATTTTTTATTTAAAATCAAATCAAATTAATATTTACAGAAATGAAGAAAAAAACAAGGTGTTAGTCAACACACCCAAAATATACTAAACTCTGAAGATGACTCTTCCCTAGTCACTTCTTCTCTTAATTTTATCACTTTTAAACCAGTTCACTGGTGTGAAAACAAAAACACCTTCCTCCTGCAAGACCAGCTGCTACCTCTCTCTAAACATCCCTCTAGTGGTGAGTTTTTATAGCCTTATGGCTGATGACATCATGGCCAGGTGACCAACATCAAGGAAACAATTAAGCTTTTGTTTTTATTTTACAGAATAAATGCATTTTATTTCATGCTTTTCCAAGTCCCTATACTCCTTTACCTGATAATAGACTTTAGTTTAAAAATACCTATAGGTAGGGATCAATAATAGCTCTTTTAGGCTTAATTGGGACTTATGTGGAAGCAAGACCCTCCCTTATTCTGATGTCACTGAAGCCTGCATCTTTAAAACAAGCCATTTTGTGGGCAGCCAGCCCTATAGCAAGAACCGCAGGGAAACCCACAGGTAATTACCACTCTTTTTTTTCTTTTCTTGTAGTAACCTTAGAACCATTTAGCCCTCATTTTGTTTAGAAATGCTTCCATTTTACTTAACTCTTGCAAGGGCTCTTACTAGGCTCCTTTAGCAGGCCCTGCCACTATGCAGCAATTTCCTTTATTGCTCCAATGGCTGAAATGTGCAGCCATCAGCAAAACATTTAATTTGGGCCTTTCCTAAACCCATTTCCAACCTTTGGCTATTTCTTTTATTTATCAGCCCAGTTACAACATCTCTGGGCTGTTTTCTTTGTACATGAATGTTTTATTCTTTATCTAAACACTTCTGTTTTGCTCTGGGCACTACTGCTAAACTGGGAGCACTCCAGGAAATTCAGGAGTGTTTTCACTATTTAAAAGTAAAGCCCTACTCATGTTTGGACATATCTTCCACTAGGGAGAGTGCTTTACACTGCACTCAGCCCTATATGGTGCACCGTAAGGGGGGTTTGAGAAAAGGGATAGTAAAGTAAGCAATGAGATATGTCAGGTTGGCCACCCTGACATGAAAAAAAAAAGAAAAGGACAGAAGAAAAGATGAAGAGGATAGGACAGTGTGAGAGAAAAAAGGGGGAGGAATCACCTTTTTATATTAGTAGGGGAGTAAACCTTACAGGGAACAGGGACCCTGTTACACCTGATATCCGTTTTTCACAATCAGTATCCATAAGGAAGTGTTTTAAAATTGTTGTGTAAAACTCGCTTGTCATGAACTACTCTCTGGGTCTTGGATGGCATTTTTGTTTCAAAGGACCACTGCTTTCTATTTCTAACAATGCTGGGTTGACTCACAGTAATTTCTTCAGAGATCTGTGACCCTGTATAATCAGCCAGTAGCCGTAAGTTTTTGGGGCCTGCAGAAATGAACTCTGTAATGTGTTCATCTGCAGGAACTTCACTGGTTAGCTCCCCTAAATAATCGGCCAAAGGTGGGACCCAGTCACCCAGTCTGGACACAAAAATGACAGAGTCAGTGTCATGGTATAGGCACCTGTCCTGTAACTTATCTAGCAGGTTGTAGAGTTCCACTCTGGCATATGCTGTTGTAAAACTAGCTATAACTATGTTGATATAATTAGAATTTGGGTAATGATCCCTGGTATATTTCCAGCTTAAAGAAGCTGTTTCATCATCATTGAAAGAGCATGAGGCAATATCGTAGTAAGGGGCAAACACATACTGAAAGAGCTTGTCAGGGTCTGTTACTATGCTTGTGGTCAGTAAATTAGCTCTCTGCCCAAATCTGCCCCAGAGAGAATTTAAAAACAGTTTAGATATCTGTCTCCTTGCGGGGTTAACAGCTATGGCACCAGGGTTCATATGTACATTTTCCCTTTCAGAATACTGTTGTATGTATCTGACTTTATCTGCTTCATTTTTTACCCATGAAGGGAAACCAGACACCTCCTGCTTGCCTTTTAGATGCAGCTTGATGTAGTCTGCAAAAAGTTCTGTGTATGACTCTTTAAAATGGCAAACTTCATAAATGTTAATGATTTTGTAGCCTTTTTCCAGTGTCAGGTTTAGTTTTACAATACAGTAGGTACCTGTAAGTGCCCTCTGTTCATCATTGTCTGTGAACGATGTTGTTTGAAGTCTGTTTTCAGCGCATGCGAGACATAATGTAAACACTAGTTTTTTCCAATCCTGGATGGCAGCACTGGAAAAAAAAGGCATCTAGGGGGTAAGACTTTTAATTTTGCTAAACCAAAGTACTGAGTGAGGTCATCAAAATTTTCATAAATGATGTCAGAATGATTGACTGGATACTGTTTTGTTTTGTTAACAAAAGGGTAGAGGCTGGTAAAATCATAATAGTGTATTTTCTCATCAGGCTGTGTCTTATAGTACAGACAAATGGCATTTTTTCTCCCCCCAAACAGTGACTGCCTAGGTTTGAGTGGCTGTGGTAGCTGCCTGTCCCTCAAGAAATTATTCAAACCCTGATCTGTAGCCAGCATTGCTTTCCATTCATGTTGCCACAATACTCTAACGACAAAACCCTTGCTTTTTAGAAAATGAAATTTGTGCATGGTCCTATTGAATAACTGTCCAAAACTAGTCCCTGTCATGTGGTTTCTATCTTTTTCACAGTAACAGATGTTGCAGCCATGAAAAAAAACAACCATTAAATTCAAATGCTGTGGGTATTCCATTTATGACAGCAAAACCGTCCAAAACATATGACCCTACCTTAAATTCAACACCCCTTAGCACATGCTAAATAGAAATGTTTTCTTTCTCAGATATGTGCATAAGCCACTGAATAGCTGGTGTGGAGTATCTCTTTAATTGTCTGTGGTAGCCATCTGAGGGGAGAACAGCGATAGTGCATGCTTTCAAAAATAAAAATCTGTACATGGCCATGCAGACTGAGGCTATCGTGATGTACTGGAAGGGGTCTAAGGATATTGTTTCATACTCTACTGTATCACCATAAGACTGTTTTAAAACCCTTTTGGCTGTCACGTTCATCACTTCTTTCCTAAATCTGTCACTGGCTTTTCGAAGAATTTCAGCATCTAACTGACAATAGAAGTGAAGCTCTCTTTTCAGATCAAATTCTCTATGTCGGTTAGCTAGGTGCCATTGCAAAAACTCTTGCTTTTCTGCAGGCAGCATATATTCAGAACCATAAAACTGAGCATCGAACAGGGACCTACGTAATTTTCATTGGTCTTGGTGTTAAAAAAAAAAAAAAAAAAGGGAAAGTAACCTTTAGCAATCTCATTCTCAAATCCAAGGCCGCAGGAATTTTTGCTAGTTTAAAGGAAGAAAACAATGACTGTCGATAAATCTGATATGCAGGGATGGCACCGTGACACAGATAAGTTTTCCTCCTTGGGTGAGCAATTTAATACCAATTCTTTCCTTGACTAGCTGGCTGACGATAAAATAACTGTCATAGCCTTTGGCATTGTGTGCAATAAATGTGTAATGTCTAAATGGAGCGTCAATAAAATGCCCTATAAAATCTTTTATACAATCTTCCCCTTCAAATTCCCAGGACCTCTTCCCATCTAATTGCTTAGCATACACAAAATTTGGTATGTGAGTCCCAACTTCCTGTCTGGCCTCAAAATCAAACACAATATATTTCTCAGAGATTTTTACATCTGTGAGTGGTGACATGTAACACAGATGCTTGTCTGCGGTCATGAAAGACTCGCATCTGTTACACTGAATCAACTTACATGTATGAAAACCCTTGTAAAATACAAAACATTCTTCACACAGTTTCATGAATTTACAAGGCACGGTGCCACCATCAGCTCTAGCTAAATGCCTTTCTAGGCATGCTTAAAGACCTACAAATCTTTTCACAGTAGGGGCAGGATGCAGTGTCAGTTTCCTGTTCAAGACAGTTGGGGTCAAAGCAAACTTTGCACTGTTGTGCACAGACATGATTTCCCTTGTGGCTATAGGCTATGTCGCAATATCCGCATAGGTACCTAGCACCGATGAATTTTTTTACATTTGTTATACCATAATAATAATTGTTATGCAGTAATACAAACAGTGTTTTAGGAAGTTTTTCTGGCCCTGTTGAAAATGTTTGCCAGTTTCCTTCATTATGATATAAAATCTTAATTTTGACTCCTAAAAAACATTCAAACTGGGGCACATCACTGAAAGTGACAGGGGTTTGGGCTGACAAACCTAGCTCAGCATGCAATATTTTAGCCTTATTCAACAACTGACTGTCACTCATATGTGGATTTAGGAGTGTGAGAATGGAGCCACCGAAACACAAACTATTATCGCTGTTATTTAAATCAATCAAGTATTGTCTCTTTTTTATTAAAATCCTGCTATATAAGATGGAGCTCAGTGTGTCTCCCCCCAACCCCGAACCCTGGTGATTCCTGACAGTAGTCACCACGAGATGTATAGTGTCATCAGCAATTACTTCTGCATTGCTCTGTAGCATATCAGCTAGCTGATCTAAGAAGGTGGCAGCATTTAACTCATTAGGGTGTGTTTTCCTTGAGAACAAGGGTTGATTTAAAGAAGCAGCATTTAATCTTAACTGTATAAAGTCTCCACGGCGTGTTTGTCTCGTCACCCTGTCCAGCAATTCTTGTATATCCTGGTGCATTGCAGCAATGGCCTCTGTAAAAGATTTTATTTTATCTAGATTTATAAACTTATATCACTCATGCAATTCAACAGCCTTGAACTTTTTTAAGACAAGTTCGCATTGCTGCACGTGTTTTAAAAAAAACTGTAGGGAGCTCCCTGTTTGTCCGCTCATCATCTTGCATATGTACAGCAAGCTGGTTTTCTAATTCACCAGCTTGATGAACATCAGCAACATGCTGTAATACCCTACGATGTAATTTTTTCTGGGCACGCTTTAATTTTCTTTTCAAATTTTCTCTGATTGTTTTATTTTTTACCCATATTTTTCTTTTTTGGCCCCATTTGTTATTTTTTTTTTCATTTTGTTAGTGCTGCCCCCCTTTTCACTCAGCATGTGAGATTTTTTGGGGCTTCATTTTATTTTATATTTTTTGGACAGCTTTTCCTCCAATGTCCTAAACTTTTCAAACATTTGAGCAACATTTGCTGTCTGTTTCAGCTCTGAACATGAGTACTTTGATACACATGATAAAGAAAATATACTACTTAGCAAGTACCTTTACAAAACTCAGATTTTAAAATCTCATGATCGTAATCCTCACTACATAATCTGCTCTCAATTACCATATCATTGAACAAACTATCAACTGTAGCAAGAATACAAATTTTTCCTACATTCACCACGTCACGGTCCTTTTCTCGAAACCTTGGGTTCAGTGACTCTTTGTCAGACACCCCTGCACTGCTACTGCTCATAGATGGGTGTACGTCATCAATAAGATTCATATAATATTTAATTTGCTCATGACTCGCACCAGCAGCAGAAACTTGTGAGCATTTCTGTGTCACTTCTGAAGGTCTTTTTTTCCACTGTCTCCCCCCCGAAGGATTTCTTTGCGCTGTTGGCAAAAACAGAAAATACACCCCTGTCACTACTTTTGTATTTTCAGCTTTATACTGTAGGACAAAATTTCAAATCTAGAACCTGCAACATCTACTATTCCTAGTTAAAAATAAAAATACAAACCTTCTGTAGTGTTAAGCTACACCAAAATGAAGTCAAACAGGTAAACAAGCAACATTTTAAACAAGCATCTAAACTACAATGCTTAGTTAAAAGTAAAAATACACACCTTCTGTAGTGATAGACTGTACATTATTCAGCTGTTCCATGGTTGAAAAATGTTGGAATGCTTTTTTCAAGAGTTCTGCAACTCAGGTGGTATTCTTGACAGTCTCACTGTAGTCTTTTTGTCCTAGCACAGGATACACAAGAGCTGCTGGGTTTATATCAGGCTTTGTAAGCTGGACTGCCTCCTTGGTAAACCACCACCACACCCACCAAGTATGTGGCTACTACTGAAAAAATGTTGAACATGTGGCACTGTCAGTCCAACAGCCCTTTATCACAACACCCACCAAGTATGTGGCTACTACTGAAAAAATGTTAAACATGTGGCACTGTCAGTCCAATGGCCCTTTATTACCACACCCACCAAGTACGTGGCTACTGCTGAAAAAATGTTGAACATGTGGCGTTGTCAGTCCAAGGCCCTACCCATCCCCATGGAAAAAATATATAAAAGCCCTCACTAAACAGCTTACAAGTTTTTTCTTTTGACTCAGAGTGATTGCTGGGGGTGTTGCATTGACTTTTCATTCTGCTAAAGCCTGGGTCACTGTATACTAAAAGCTATGCAGAATGTGCCTTTTTTTCTAAGTCAGTAGTCTAGTAGCTGATACTGTTGTATAGTATTCAGGTTTAAAACAATTTTTTTCGGAAGAGTACAGTACATAATGAAATAACTTCTGTCTTTTGTAAGGAGGGTTAATAGCCCTTTTGTAAATGAAACACAGATGTTGTTCCAGTCTTAAAAGACACAAAGACATCCAGCCCACTGATAACAGTACAAGGGGATCCAGAGAGCCCATTTCTATTTCACATCTACATATACAACGTTGCTTTCCTATGTGTCTAATGAGGAACACACACACACACACACACTGCCCATAGCTCCTTGCACTCCAGAAACACCATGTGTATTTCAAACCTACACATGACTGCTTTTTCCTATGTTTCTAATGAGGAACGAACACACACACACACACACACGTTGCAATGCAGTCCAGAGAAACTGTTTAACCATCTTCTTTACACGGAGTTCCCTGTTTTAGCTTATAAATGCTATATGCATATACATAAAGGTATCCTTTTGTTGCAAGTTTTACACTGTCCTACAGATGCTTGTTAATTATTTTATACCTTGTTATAAAACAGAAAAAAGGGTACTCACACAGGCAGATGAATTTCCCTCTGGGGGGTCTCCAAACAGATCTGTGAAACCTCTGCACAATCAGGTTGTCTTCTAGATACTTCTTTCTGAAAATATCCTAATCAAAAAACACACACATGCCCCTGCAGTTATACACCCAAGCCGATGGGGGCACATAACACTACATAAACCCTAACTTATTTTTGGGTTGGGTGGGGGCACGGTGGTGAAGAGGGACAGGGGTTTGAGCCAGGACAGTGGGGGTGTAGGAGAAAGGAGGTGGGACAGGAGTTTGAGCTAGCACGGTGGGGCTTGGGTTCCAGCCAGGATGGTGTGGCAGGGGTACGAGGAGTGTACGAGAAGGAAGGGTGTGGGATGCTTATAAAATGATGGGTGGCAGGGGTTCGAGGAGTGTACTAGAAGGGGGGCGTAGGATGCTTACAAAATGGTGGGTAGCAGGGGTTCGAGGAGTGTACAAGAAGGAGGGGCATAGGACGCTGGTTGTGTGGCAGGGATTTGAGGAGTGCATGAGAAGGAAGGCCGTAGGACGCTTACAAAATGGTGGGTGGCACGGTTCGAGGAGTGTATGAGAAGGAGGGGGCGTAGGATGCTTACAAAATGGTGGTGTTATGTCACTTCCAGATTTTCAGTGTGGGTCATTTCCTGCACAAGTGGACAGGACACGGGTTCACACACATGTCATTTCCTGTGCAATGGCCAGACAAGGGTTCGAGCTTACGTCATTTCTGGCAAAAGTGGGTGGAGCTAACACATTTAGGGAGGGACTTCCAGTTTAACAAGGGACAATTCTGATTGGTCCATTTTAGGCCATGCCCACCTGTCAAATGACGTGGCACGTGCTGATTGGCTGAAATTTAACATTTAATGAGATATATGAACTTATACTACTGTTACTGAATCATCTTTATTGATGTTTCACTTGCAATTTAAGTGAATGGAGCTGTAGGCACACACCATCTATCAGGCACAGCATTAAACAGTTCCTCGGGCTTAAGAAAAACTGGAGGATTTTATCACTGCTGCCCAAAAGAAAAATTGTGTTTATGTGGCCTTTTATGCTTTTGTTTGCATTCGCCTTGTGCTTTGTTTAAAGTTTACTATACTTATAATGTTTACTTCTACTTGGTGAACCGTAGCACTGATGAGCATTAATCTGCGCTTTCTGTTATAGCTTGCTGGAGTTGTAGTCCTGGCTACTACCTGCATTAAAATCTTATCACTTTGCCTGCAGTGATCAAGTTGTGATCCAAATAAACAGCAGCAGGATGTATGAGAAGGGAAAAAGGAATGAGCATTTGCCAATGCCGAATGTTGTCTCACTGGCATTGGTAGTGCAGGAGTTAGAGATACATAATAGGAATGACAGTGAAGTATTGAACTGACACAAACCCCACCCTGCAGAGACTGACAGGTGTTGGGGTGTGCCTTTGGGTCGTCAGCTATAACACTAATGCCATTTTACCTCACCCTATCCTGTAGACACGGACAAGTGTCATGGTGTGCTTTGGGCCTTATACTTACCCCATTCCATAAGGAAATACACTGAGACGGGTGCAGCATAGGAGAATGGGTGAACATTAAGGCCAAACACTCCAAGGCACACCTCGATGCCTGTCACTGGCTGCAGGGTGGGGGTGAAATGGCACGAGCATTACAGCCAGTGATCTCAAGTCACACCCCTGATGCCTGTCAGTCTCTAGGATGCTGGATAGCTTTATGACACTTCCAGGCTCAATCTCTAGGCCTGATGCAGGCCAGACATTCAGCGGTTATCCAAAGTAAGTGGTTACCTCTGACTGTGGTTTGTTTGAGTGGGGCAATGGCATTCCAGTTTGCAAGAAAGACTTCTTTGAAGTAGGCAAGGGCCTTATCAACTGAGGGGTAGGAGGTTAGGAGGGACCAGTCAGAAGTGGCAAGGTTACTCAAGAGAGGTTCAAGGTCAAGAGACTTGAAAGAGCGTAGTTGTATGGTTTTGTGAGGTGATTTAGTTCTGTGAACTTTCCTAACTATGAATATTGGGTTATGGTCGCTGAGAGCATCAGGGAGGACACCAGAGGTGATGACATGGTGGGGGTAGGAGGTAAGGGCCAGGTCGAGTCATTTCATATGAACACATGACTGTAAAAGGTGGTCTAGGTCAAGATCATTCTCATGTACCATCCGATGGAACATGCATGTGATTTCTTCCAGGAAATGGAATGCTTCATGGCCTACCTGGTGGTGAACTCACCCAGCCTGTTGGTGCAGGGGGACTTCAATGGCTGGGTCAATGACAGTTTGCACAACAGTTGCTCCAGTTTATGTCTTCACTGGACCTAGAACAGGCTGTTGCCACCAGAACTCAAGGAGGTTTCACCTTACATCTCTTTTTGCGTTGTGTCCTGATAGCAATGTCAGGGCTGATCCAGTCAGGTGGTTGTATCAATTTTGCCTTTATGGAGAACCTGTAATTTCAGATCCACTTCCCTTAGCGTTGTCTCTCCACAGTCACTCCCCTCCCTGGCCGCACTATGTTTTGGACCCTCATCAGTTCCACAAAAGCCCACTGTGCCGAAGATGGCCACCGTGAGCTCATTGCACATGTGTGAATACTGGCAGTAATTGCACATGCGCACTATCATGGTGGCCATCTTGAGGATGGCAGGCTTTTTCTTGTGTATGCACAATTATCAGTTACCGCGCATGCGCGAGTACAACATAACTACGGTGTCAGCCATGGTGGGAGCTCTGAGTGCTGTTTGACTCATTCTCACTGCTCTGAAGCAGCTGTGTTGGCTCTGGCTAGAGTTTGTTCCTTCTGTAATCCCATCTGATACACACATGCATCCTATTAAGCTCACTATAGACTTTGTTACACTGGCTTGACTGAGAGTCACTAATGGTGACTCCCAGGTCCCTTTCCTCTGCCACAGTGCTCAGTTTAACCCCTCCCATCCAGTACTCTGTCCTGTTTCTTTCCTGTCCCTTGATGCATAACCTTGCATTTTTCAGAATTTAATTCCAACTGCCAAAACTGCACAGATATAGTATCAAGAAGCATAATAATTTTACGTACCATATTTTACAATTTGGAAGCTGCAGCTTCTATTGTGTTTTTTTAGCTTTCAGCCACACCTTTTAAATGGGAAAAGGTTATATTTGGAGGTGTCTTTAGTTAAGAAGTTGCCTCCAAGCAGAGAAATTTCACAATTACTTACTTTGTAGTGGCACGTCAGTTTAAAGACAACAGGGATTTTGAAACTGAGCTGCAGTACATTTTTTTCTTTTAACTTACTGTCCTTCCGTGTCTCTTCATGTTTGCTGCATGCAGCGTGTCTCTCTGTTCTCCCCCCTTTGCCTACACACAGTGTTTGTTTCTAGCATTGTGGCATGCCAGTTAGAGATGAACTGCACCGAGCTGCACTAACTGCAGGAGTGAAAGTTTTACTCCTGCAACAGTCTTTAACAGTACATGCTTTCTTTTAACTTACTGTTTCTCTGTGCTTTCCACATGCAGCATGTCTCTCTCTCTCTGTCCCTTGCACCTCCTACTCACAGTGTATTTCTTCCCTCTGCCTGCACACAGTGTTTGTTCATAGCCAGTGTCTCCAACACGATACAGCATCAGCAACACAGCATACATACAAAAAAAACAGCAGAATAAGGCCATTTGGTATATCTAGTCTGCTCGTACTGCAGGGTCCCCTGCTTACACTGACCCTGCCCCCCCCGCAGTCCTAGCCTTTCCAAATGCCCTTCCCATGACAATAACTTTCCCCTTATGTCTATTGCAGCCTCTCTTGAAGCTGCCCATAGTCTTCATCAAGACCACCTCTTCAGGCAGTGCATTCCGAATGGCCACCACTCTTCTGCATTAAGAAATTACTCCAAACCTCTCTTCTGAAGACCCCCCTCTGGTATAAGACTGTGCTCTCTCGTGTTCTGGTTGCCACTTAGCTTAACTAGAACCTCCTTATCCACTCTATTCACCCCTATCAAGTATTTGAAGGGGTCTATCATGTCCCCTCTCTCCTCCAGGGAGTACATATCAGGTCCTCCAACCTCACCTCATAGAAACATAGAACTTGATGGCAGATAAGGACCGCTTGGCCCACCCAGTCTGCCCATTTCCCTACCTAATGGATAAGCTGCAGATCCTAGTTAACTAACAGCCTACTTCCTCCTACCCCCCACTAGAATTGCCTTATGTCTGTCCCATGCATTCTTGAATTCCCCCACTGTTTTTGACTCTACGACCTCCTCAGAAAGGCTGTTCTATGCATCCACAACCCTCTCTGTGAAGAAATACCTCACAGTACCTCTGAGCTATCCCCTCTATCTTCAAATTGTGCCCCTTGTTTTCCACATCTCTTTTCTGAAAGATGCAACCCTCTTGGACTTTGTTGATTCCCTTGAGGTATTTGAAAGTTTCTATCATGTCTCCCCCCTTTCCTCGAGGCTATACATCTTTAGTTCCTTTAGCCTTTCTTCATATGTCTTCTGATGCAGACCCTGCATCATTTTGGTTGCCCTCCTCTGGACAGCCTCCACCCTGTCTATGTCTTTGCGGAGATGGGGTCTCCAGAACTGTACACAGTACTCCAGATGTGGTCTTACCAACTGTCTGTACAGAGGGCCAACAACTTCCTGTTTTCTACTGGTGATGCCTCTCCCTATGCATCCCAGTATCCCCCCCCAGCCCTCCTTACTGCCTTCTCACATTGCTTGCCCACCTTTAGGTCATCTGATATGACTACCCCCAGGTCCCTTTCCATTTTTGTTGTCAGCATCTCACCCTACTGCGGTCTCTTGCAATCATCTTTGTTGCCCTCCTCTAGACCTTCTCCAGCAATCTGATGTCCTTCTTAAGGTGTGGGCACCATTATCTTACTCAGTACTCCAGGTGTGGCTTCACCAGTGACCTATACAGGGGCAGTATCATCTCCTCTTGCATAATGCTGATTTCTCTGGCAGTACATCCCAGCATCTTGTTTGTCTTTGCAGGTACTGTTTTGCACTACATGGAGTACCTCAGGTTACTAGTGATTATCACCCCAAGATCCTTCTCCTCTGTTGCTGTTAGTCAGACCTAAAGATGTGCAAAGTTTACATTTTCTTCCGTGAAACATTATGTGAAATTTGAGCATCACAAAATTTTTCATGAAAGTGAAATGCGAAATTGTACCCCAAAACAGCAGAATTATGCCATTACCCTGACCATTAAAATGAAAGGGGATGATAATGGGCATGGCATGAATACACCCCCACTACCTAGCTAGCGGTCCCTCTCCCCACACGATTAACCGTCCACCCATTTATTTAATTAAAGTCATGGTGGCTAGTGGCCCATTCCCTTTCATCTTGATGGCCAGGGCAATGGTGGAATTCCGTAGTTCGTGGGCAAAATTCTGCTGTTTTTGCGCCTGCAGAATACTCCATTCCCATAAAATATTTTGCACGGAAAAATTGCTGATTTCACAGGAATTTTGCCTGTGAAATAAAACTTCAGCACATCTCTAGCCAGACCCCTCCCAGATAGTACTCTGTCTTTGGACTCCCTGCTCCAGTGTGCATGACTTTGCATTTCATTGCATTGATGCTGAGGTACCAAATCTCAGACTACCTCTCAAGCTTTGTCAGATCATCCTGCAGATCCTGTATCTCCTCAGCTGCATCCATCCTCCCACAGAGTTTGGTATCATCTGTGAATAGGTACATTTTGTCCTTAATGCTATCGCCAATGTCATTGATGAAGACACTGAACAACACTGGACCCAGCAACAAGCCCTGCGGGGGCCCCCCCACTAATGACTTCCCTGGTGCTGGATAACTCGCCACCCTCACCCTCTGGGTCCAGTCCCTCAGCCAGCTTTCTACCCATGTGGTCATCTTCTCACCAACCCTGAGTTCTGCCAGCTTCCTGATCAACCTCTTGTGTGGAACATCATCAAAGGCCTTGCTGAAGTCCAGATAGGGGATGTCCACAGCTTGGCTGCTGTGTACTGTCTTAGTCACCCTCTCAAATCACATAACCACTCTCTCCTGGACTGGGTCCTCACCAGCCATCCACACCACATCATTGATGCAGGCACCCTCACCGATACACTCAGGGACCACCATACACAGCCATTTCTTTACAGTACTTTATGAATGTGACAGCTGTCATTTTTCCCAGCTCCTGCCCAAAATGTGTTTCTGCGTTCTGAAAGTGGATTTCACAGTCCCTGTGCAAAATCACCTTTATGCCAGGAGTTGAACATTTTTTCTGCCTTTCTTCATGAGGCATGGTCATAACAAGGCTATGTTGAAAATTTGGTGTAAAAATATTAAAAAACACATTTTCAATATTTTTACCCCAAATTCCTCAGCTGCAGCCCCCATTGGCTCTGGCCAGAGTTTGTTTTGTTTGTTGCTACTTGTGTTCTCCCATACCTCATTTACATCCACTTATACTGTTACCCTAGATAGGGTACTGCTCCTCTTCCCAGTTTTAGGCATATCGATTACCTTCCACCCTTCCTAGCTTTACCTTCTTTTGGCTGTTGGTACTTGTATTCCCCTATACCTGGTATAATTCCCCTTACACTGTTACCCTATAGTAATTAAGAAATACTGCTTATTAACCTGTGCAAATAAAATGCCTTCATTGAATCAGGGAAGCCCTGCATCAGCAGGAGACTTCTGAGCAGAGTTTTATAGCCTCCAATGGAAGTGGACAGGTGGATGTCCTATGGAAAAATGTTCCATAAGACAAGGCTTGCAACTGCAAAGGTTTGAGTTGCCATATATTTTAAACGTGAAAGGCCCTCTCAAAAGTCCCTTACCTGTGGACCTAGCTGTCCTCCTGAGGTTATGGTGGGTAAGGAGCTCAGGGAGTACTAAAAAGTATTTGTAGAATGTTTTCAACGCAGTTTTTTAGATGTTCTTTTTTGTCTCCAAATGAAAAAACCAAAATACATACCATGTTTTCAGTCCAACTATAATCTTAAGCTTTTTGTGTACCTTGAGGCTACAATTCAACATTAAATTTATATTATTTATAAAATGGGGTATTAAAAACGGACAAAAAACAAACCCCTTCATTGATTAAAACACAGCACTTGACCACTGATTAACTAGAAACTGCACTGCTTGGGACTAACCTGCTCTTCTCTACCTAGCAACAATCTAACAAACTAATTTAGTGGCTACAACACAGCGCCTGACCATTATTTACCTAGAAACTGCACTGTTCGGAACTAATTTACCCTAATCTACCTAGCAACAACCTAACTAAATGAAAATAAAACCTTTTTCTATTGGACTGGCCCGGTGGCGCAGAGGCAGGGTGTCCATCTGCGATGTGGGACATTGGAGGGCTGGTGGGGAGGGGAGGACTGAGCATCCTAGAGACTGCTCTCCTTCTCTTGGGAGGAGGGGATAGAGTGTTCAGCACATCACGGACCTCCGGTGGAGGTTGAGGGATCCCTTGTGCGGAACTGTGTCTCGCGGGGGCAGGCAGGCGCTGGTCATCATTGCGTTCACACCCGGTGCCCACAGTCAGTCCGGGAGGGTGTCCATTCCCGTGGCCCCACCCTGCAGGGTAAGCCAGGGCACATTACGAAGGACCATGGGAGGGGCGCCTGCCTGGTAGCCTCGCCCGGGTGGGGGTAAGCCTGGGCATGGGGGAGCAGGGCCGAGCTCCCTTTCAGGAGGGGGGGTGGACCAGACCAAAAAAAATTTTTATATTAATTTTTTCCCCCACTTTCTGAACACAAAAACCAACAGGGTATCAGTTTCTTCAAAATAAAAGCAGCTCTCATGTTCATTCAAAGGCACACAGCCTTGGTTACCAAACTCACCTATTCTCCCTAGTAAGAACCTATCTAAAAGAAAATAATTTTTTTTCATAAAAAAAAAAAAATCCATTTTATAACTTTAATAACCAAGTCCAGGGCATGGGGTTCACCATACTACTATGTCCCTACTCATCCTACAACAGTCATTTATGCTCTATTTATGTCTTCAAATCACTTCCAGAGACACAGTAGATTTCCAACGTCCTTAAATATGGTATACTTGGTTTTCGGTTTTGAACTGTCCTATCAGTTTGTTATATACTATGCTTCATTTAAACAATAAGGCACAACAGTAGTTGGGCCAGCTGTACAGAGGGCAGAGGTGCTTGAAGCCCCACCTGGCATAAGGCTGGCGACCTGGGTCACTGGGGGTTGGTCAGAGAGGGAGAAGATATAGCATCTGGAGGACTACAATCTTCTCCCAGGGAGGGTCGGTCATGTTGCCCAGTGCTAGCCTGGCACCTAGCATCAACTGGGGGCATGGCAACCAGGGACTGTCTGTTGGGAGGGAGAAGAGTGGTAGCCACAAAGGGCCTATGTGCAGGAGCATGTGTGGGGCTGTCTCGGGCGTCAAGGCATGCTCACTCCTCCACGTGGGCCGACACGAAAAGCGTCCAGTGTGGCTAGCTGACTTCCAGCCACCCGCAGACCCAGCACTTGAACAGGACCCAGGCCTTGCTGCTTTTGTGCAAGGGCAAGACCTTGAGGAACATCAGCTCAGACATGGGGGGGGGTAATTAAGTAATTAAAAAAAAAATGCACAACAGAAGAGTTACCTCATGTCTTCAATCATCCAAGGAGTAAATCCCACAATCATAGTCTGCAGTGTCTTGCTGCGTTTATAAAATTAACCAAAATTAAAAAAAAAATCTTTAAAGATAAAAAAGAAGAAAAACGCCATTTTACTTGAGGAAAAAAACCAAAACAGCTAAACAGAATTCAAAAACAATGCAAGAATCAAAGCCTTGGGTGGTAAAACAATAAAATAATAGGATCTTTCGAAGGAAGTCCTAGATAGAGATATGGATGAGAAGGGAATTCATGGAAGAAGCATGCATGCTTTCCTTCATCTGTACTTCTTATGTTCTCAATACCTATTGCTTTTCTCTTTTCAACAACTGCTTGCACAGTTGTTTATTTAAGGAATTATGTATGACAGGGTGTGTGTTGAGCTGGGATAATGTTACGCCTCAGGTGGCGGCCTCGTGCATCCAACACTCAAGAAAGTACAGTTACATAAAAACTTACTGTAACAGTAGATCTTTGAGGAGTGTCTCGTGCAGTAGGCAATACTTTTGGGTATCCAGTAGAGGTCGCTGTGGTGCATGGCAGCTCTTCTAGCAGTTTCTCACCAGGGATTGCCCACACATGACATCAGCTTCCTGTCTCCTATATAAGTGTGGGCAGTCCCTGGTATCCTCAGTTCCCCCTGCCGGATTCAGCTCGCAAAGTGAGGACCGAGGGGAAGCTGAGGTACCAACGGAGTCCCAACCCTAGTCATTTTATTTATTTATTTATTTAATTTCATAGTTCGGAAACAACCTTTGAGTACAAGACTTTTACAAAGGTTCCACGTCATGGATACAGGGAAGACAAATACAGACAAGCAATTATTACAATAATTATGGAAACAAACAGGAAACTGTACATGGTTATGCATAATTACAAAATAATAGTGTCACATGTTGCTTGGAAGAATACTATCCAATTCTAGTGTGGAGCAGCCCTGGGCCTTGTCGAATCTGCGTCAAAAGGAAGCAGCACAGGGACCTTGTCAGAGTAATAAGAATATAAGAGGTGTATATTGAGCTTAAGTGGCGGGGTCAGGGTAGTAGAAGGGGAGTGATAACAGGAGTGGGTGTAGAGGGTAGGAGAGAGAGGGGATTAGTTAGGGGCAGTGTTGGAAATGGTGTAGGTATAAGGAAGGTAGGCTCAGCTGCACCCAGCCTAGGTGGAAATAACTGGGGGAACTAGCAGTTCAAAAAGAAAACCCTAACAGGAGGAGTGAATGCAGATAATAAATAGTGAGAGGGGAGGGGAAACAGTAGGCTGTGAGGGTGTTGCAGTTGTAGCTGCTGAGATTCAGGGACAGGAGTGTGAAGTGCCATCTTCATAGGGGCCTGGATCAGAGCCTGCACTCACACTTGCTCAAACTCCTGAGAAATTGCATTAGCTCATTTTTAAAGGCCCCAGGATTAGCTGTGCTTAGGGAAGTTACTGGGATCTCACTGAGCCAGAGTGGTGCTCGACAGACGAAGAAGCGCTGTCCCAATGCAGTCCTACAGAAAGGGACACAGAGTGGGATCATGGCCATGCTCCTGGTGCTGTGCCTTGAACTTCCAGCCTTGACCAGATCAGAGATGCAGGAAGGGGTCATACCAAGCATGGCCTTCCTGCCTAGAAGGCAGGTTTGGTACCTTATTCTGTATTTCAGAGGGAGAATATTGGATTGCTCATACAATAAGCAAGTATGCGTGAGGCGGTCAGCATTCGACAGTAAACTGCATGCCTTATTGAGGGCTGTCACAACCCTTTTGAGAGCAGAATCAGAGGCGGCAGCACCATGTGCCTCCATGTCAAAAGGGTGCCTACAAAATGGTGCCGAAAAAAAACAGCGAATAAATAGCCACAAGAAAAATGGCAAGAAGCACTACAGCATGCTCCAAAAACAGTGAACAGCAGTAGTAACTTTTTCTGAACCCCACACCCCCCTTTGCAGGGGGCTTTTCCCCACACACACCCCTATTTAAAATAACAGTCACTGGGGGGATGCAATTAAGAGACGGGGGAACAGAAATTGCTCTCTTAGAGAAGGAGGGGGATGGAGGGTGGGAACAAACCTACTGCAAGAGACACTCCTCAAAGATCTACTGTTACAGTAAGTTTTTACGTAACTGTACTATCTTCCACAGCATGGTCTCTTGCAGTAGGTAATACTTTTGGGATGATTCCCAAGCAGTAAAGCCCATGTGGGAGGACAGTTATGATAAGAGACCTTGTAGGACTGCACTGCCGAAGGCTATCCTACATCATGAGGCAATATCCAGATTGTAGTGCCTTGTGAATGTATGGATCGTGGACCAGGTAGCTGCACTGCAGATATCTGAAATGCAGGCTGTCTTAAAGCAAGCCACAGTGGTGGCTATAGCTCTAGTGGGGTTGGCTTGGACAGGTCCAGGTAAAGGCTTGTTGTATTTTTTGTAACAAAATGAAATACAATGTGCCAACCAGGATGAAAGAGTATGTGTTGTAACCGGGAGGTCCTCACGACCCGGAGCAAAAGAGACAAACAGTTGAGACATCGATCTAATCGATTGTGTCCTATTAGCATAGTAACATAGTATATGGTGGACATCCAAAGTATGTAGCAGATGTTCACCCTGATTGGAGTAGTCTGGACTGTAGACTGGAAGCTCCAAGGACTGATTTAAAGTATGTTTGGAGACTACTTTAGGAAGGAATGAAGGGTTGATACGAAGGACCACCCAGTTTTTGTGGAAAATCAAGTAAGGTTCCCTACACATGAGGGCATGGAGCTCAGAAATACATTGAGCGGAAGTGACAGCCACCAGAAACAGGTTTTCCATGAAAGAAAATGGAGTTCACAAGTGGCAGCCGGTTCAAAAGACTCAAGGGTCAATTCTTCTATCATAAAATTGAGATCCCACGGAGGGTTCTTCTAATAGAAGGTTTAATATGTAACATTCCTTTCAAAAACATCTTAGCTAGATGACGTTGGTACAGTAACCTGCCATCCAGAGGCTCATGGAAAGTAGAGATGGCAGCCAAGTGGACTTTAATGGAAGAAAAACTTAGACCGGACTCAGATAGTTTTATTTTTTTATTTAAGGATTCAGAGAAGACCTTTGAGCACAAGCTCTTTTAAAAAGGTTCCACATCAGGCTGATAGACAATAGACATATATCAAGCAGGTATAGAACATACATAGGTTACAATATTACTGTGTTATCACAAGAACCATGGAATTGGCACAGCGTCAGTAAAGGATACAGAAAAGCAGTGGTGAGCTATGTGGGGAGAGCAGGAGAGGACCCCCTTTCGAGTCGACAGGAGACTTAGGAAGGGTAAGCAGCCTCAAACTGAGGCTTTGTCAAAAACAGGAAGGGAAACAGTGGCTGGGGGGTGCCAGGGAGGTGAGGGGCAAGGGGAAAGGTGGCACCAGAGGCGAAAAGTGCTTGACTAAATGGTTAAACAGGGGAAATGGGAGGAAATGGGTGGGGATGGAGTTATGATGAAGGGAGTTACTCAGGGGGAACAGCAAGGGCAGCATGCTGAAAGCCACATGGGGTGGGGTTGGCCCTAGGCATGTCAGAAGAGGTGGGGGCAGGAGGGACCGGGGGGGTTGGAAACAGAGTGAATGCCTAGTGTCAGTTCAGGGGGCAAGGTGTAGGTTAATGGAGGTGGGGGGGAAAGAGTACCAAAGGAGGAGAAAAGTGGCTACTACAGAGAGCAGACACTAGCTGTACAGAGGAGTGGGGTGCAGTATGTCTGCCACATGAGCAACTAGGGAGGCTAAGGAGGCTGAGGGACTAGCCTTTAAAGGCGATCAACTCTGATTGATTTAAGATGTTGCCTTAGTCCAGTTTTGAAGTGTGAAAGGCATTTGGAGGTTTGAATGGGCACAGGGATTTCGTTAAGCCACTGGGGGCCCTATAGGAGAAGGCACGTTGTCCAAGTGCAGTACGACAGAAAGGTATTGATAGGGCCCCCCTCATCCTACCTCTGGTGTCATAGAGGGTAGCAATCGGCAAGAGAATGTTGGATACACGGTGGTTTCGAGGGGAGGATAGTGAGGCCAGGTAGTCCAGAACCTTCGTCAGTGGACAAGAGTAAGGGTCCAAAGCTTGAGAGGCTGATCATATGGAAAAACTTTTCCATTTGGAATTGTATGTTGCTCTTGTTGCTTGTTTAAGGGAGGCCAAGGGGATATTGGCAACAGGAAAGGACACTTGTGAGTTATGAAAGCATCCTCAGGAGCCAAGCATGAAGGTGTAGAGCCTTCAGGTTGGGATGTAGGAGAGATCCGTGACACTGAGTCAGGAGGTTTGGTCTGATCGGCAACAGGACGGGATCCTGTACTGATAGTTGTAGGATTAAGGGAAACCACGTCTGACGAGGCCACACTGGGGCTATGAGAATCCTTGTGGCCGGTTCTAACTGTAATTTCAGTAGAGTCTGTAGCAGGAGAGGGACGGGGGGACATATAAGAAGAGACGTGTCCAGGGTTGGGACAGAGAATCTATAGATCATCCCTTTCTGGCTGGGATAATGGAAATATACCTGGGAAGTCGGTAATTCTCTGGGGAGGCAAAAAGATCCATCTGTGGAGTGACCCATAAATTGAAGATTTCTTGGAGCACTTGCTTGTGAAGTGTCCATTCGTGAGTTGTGGACTGGCGACTCAGCCAGTCGGCTAACTGGTTGCAATGTCCTGGGTAAATGGACAGCTATTATCGTCAGTTGTTGCTGTACGGCTTCTTGCCAAACTGCAATGGTCTCTCTGCATAGAGTACGAGACTTTGTACCCCCTTGCTTGTTGAGGCAGAACACTACTGTAGTGTTGTCTGATTGGATCAGTAACGATCCTTGCTTGAAGTAGGGCCAGAATGCCTGGAGGGCAAGATGGACCATTCTCATCTGTAAGAGACTGATATGAAACAGATGGGAAGAAGCGAGCCATTGGCCTTGGGTCTGATGAGGACGGAAGTTCGCTCCCCAGCCCTGTAGGGAAGCATCTATGGTCAATGTTTGCATGGGGGGGGGACTGGAAAGGCATGCCTTGATTCAGATTGATTCTGATTGCCCACCATGTCAGGCAAGACTTCAGAGAGGGAGTGACCCCGATTCTGTCTTCAAACTGTCCTGTTTTTTTGGGACCTCTGATTCTGAAGGGTCCATTGGACAGGTCTCATGTGGAGATGGGCGAATGCTACCATAGGTATGGCAGCGGACATATGACCCAGAAGAAGCATCATTTGTCTGGCTGTGACTATTTTCTGAGTCTGTATATCTAACGCCAGAGCTATAAGCGTGTCCTGCCAGGCAGGCAGGAGGTAAACCCTGGCTGTAACTGTATCTAGAACAACTCCAATGTACTGGGACAGACTGTGTTGGATTTGGACTGGACTTTGGCCAATTGACAGTGATTCCCAGATGTGTGAACAGTTTCAAGGTAGCATCTAGAGAGGTGAGAAGACCTACTTTGGAGTCTGCTTTTATTAGCCAATCATCTAGACATGGAAAGATGAAGTGCCCTTCTCTTCGTAAGGCTGCTGCTACCACCACTAAGCACTTGGTGAACACTCTGGGGGTTGATGAGAGGCCAAAAGGGAGTGTTCGAAACTGGTAATTTTGACCCAGTAGGTTGAAACGTAAAAATCTGTGGTGAGCAGGGTGGATGATAATATATAAAGGTAGACATCCTTCATGTCTAGGGTGCAAAGCCAATCGCCCTGTTTTAGGATTGGCATGATGGCAGGTAGGGTAATCATGTGGAAATGCTTGTACTGAACGTAAAGATTCAGTTGTTGGAGATCCAGAATTGGTCTGAGGTCTCCTGTACGTTTGGGCACCAAAAAGAAGTGGGAATAAAATCCCGTTTGATGTTCCAAAAGAGGTAGCGAGAAACTCCAGAGTATGTCCCTTCTGTATACTCTGAAGTACCCAATTGTCAGAAGTGATAGTTTGCCAGGCCTCCAGATGGAGGGCAAAATGACCTCCCACAGCCTCCGAGACCTGGTCGAGGAGGCAGGGGGGAAAACCCTAGTGGGTCACTGGGAGGCAGGCTGTGCAGCTCCACCTGAAAGGTGGGAGTGGGCAACATGGGCGGTAGAGGTGTTGCCTCTGGTGGACTGAGCACAACCTCTGAAGCCACCTTTATTATTACCTCTATATTTTCCACCTCTTTTGGAATAAGAGGAGTGTTGAGTATGGTAGGTTGTAGCTGGGGTATGATACATGCCATGTACCGTATGGAGGGTTCTGCCTGATGCCTGTAAGTCATCCAGTAAAGTTTGAGTACCTGGCCTGAACAGCTTGGACCCATTAAAAGGGGAATTAGCTACTTAATGTTGTGGATCAGGTGCAAAGCCTGAAATGCAAAGCCAGGCATGGTGACGCAAAGTGATACCAGTGGCTGAAAGTCGGGGCGGAGGTATCTACAGCATCATATCCCGACCTGAGAAGGTGATGGGAGATAGAATTACTAGTTGTCACTGTAGCCAATAATTTATACCTGTCTTGTGAGGAAGGGAGTTTATGGATAAGCTCAATGGCAGAGAACCCCAGGGTAAGATGATATTTAATCATATGACCCATACAGTTCAAGATTCTGATATTTATGACACCGGAGGAAAATACCTTTTTCCCCAGATAGTCAATTCTTTGGGATTCCTTATCAGGGGGTAGGAACTCATGTGCTTGAGTTTTTTAGTATGGTCATGAGTGGCAAGTAATGACCACAGAATCTGCCTCTGGAATACTGGACAGAAAAGGGTGATCCAGAGGAGCCTGATATAGATGATCTGCTTTGCAGAGAACAGCTGTAATAGCTGAAGGCTGATGCCAAGCAGCCAGCATGGCATTCTGGTAAATTGGTATTAGTTGGGGAACCACTAAGACAGGCTCCTCAGGTAATTCAAGATATTCTGCCATATCCTTACGTTGTTTGTCATGTTCAGTAGTGGAGAATCCCATGACCTTTTGGATTTGAGCCATCATTTCACTAAAGGTCAGGTCGTCTGGGGGTAAGGCTGCTGAAGGGAGAGGCAGATCCTCATCCAGGAAGAGATTATGGAATAGGGGGATTCGGGATTAGGAAAATCCAAATCTTGAGACTCTTCATCCTCAAGATCACCAGCGAACTCCAGCGGCAAATCTTGGTCATCTGAGAAATAGTCCTCTACGAATGGAGGAGGAGGAGACCAGGGTGGCATGGTATCCCCGTTGCTATGAAATCTTTTAGATGGAGGAGGGAGAGTAGATCGGGTGGGATCACTCAGCTCGTCAGAGGGCTGAGAATGCCGCATGGCATGCAAGACCTGTCGGACTATGTTGGTGAGATCCCGTTTCCAGGAAGGGGGGGTGAGAGGGGAGGCATGTTGGGAAACAAGTGGGAGATAGATGGATTGGGACACGTAGCATGAGCAGGTCTTGCCCCTGGGTGGTAAAGACCAGGGTCCCGATCCCTGTCTGCCTGACCCCTATAAGAAGTCACTTGAGTAGGTGGAGGGGCAGTCAAGTCATTAAGGCTTAAGCCATAGGTATCCCCTGAGAAATGCGGGGTCTCTTCAATGGGCCCGCAGGGGAAAATTAGTTATTTTCACTAAAACTGTCAGATGTCTTAGACAGGAGAGGAGCCTCCGTCGATGGAGCAGCAGTATATTTAACTGCATCCAAAGAGTTGGAAAGCGTCGTTGATGAGAGAGTATAAGCCTCCATTGATGGAACAGTTACTATTTGAACTGCATTTAAAGTGCTTGAAAATGCTGTTGGTGAGAGGATCTGAGCCCTCGTTGATGAAGAAGTGTTTGAATTACGCTCCGTTGATGGTGGGGAACCAGAAATGGTGGCTGTCGACGGGGGATGAGGCAGGGAGTGAGGAGGGTTTCTCCTCCTTTTTCTGCCTGGAACGAGAACCAGAAGAGGGGGAGCCCTTGGTTCGAGCCCCCTGGTTCTCCAAGAGAGAGACATTTTCTACTGCATCAAAAGGTGTTGAATTTCAAGCAACCATCGTCGAAGAGTTGCCTGATTAAATTCCTGACAAACTACAGGAATTGGTGTTGTGTGTGTGTCCCAGATGCCTTACACAAAGTATGTGATTGTCAAATCGGAATATCTTCCTACCACAGTAGAAGGAAAGATATAAAGCCTGTTTCTTTGAAGAATCAGTAGACATTCGTCTTAGTTCCAGATTTCTTGTTGATGACTGCTAGATAGAAGTTGCACTAGCTGCTGTGCGAGCTGAAGATAGCGGAAAACTGAACTGAGGATACCAGGAACTGCCCACACTTATATAGGAAACAGGAAGCTGATGTCATGTGTGGGCGGTCCCTGGTGAAGAACTGGTAGAAGAGCTGCCGTGCGCCACAGCGACCTCTGCTGGATATCCAAAAGTATTACCTACTACAACAGACCACCTGTGGAAGATCTGATGTTATTCCATCACAACACACACCCTGGACTGCATTATTCCTATTATAAAATGACTTGTTAAAAGAAATAAAGGGCTAACAAATATGCTTAAATTACAGTTTGTATGTCTATTTTTGTAAGTGGAGGTATACCTAATGCAAAAATAGTGCACTATTTCTGATTTGTCCGGTACATGGTGCTGTTGTCTGTTTCAGTTTTTGTTCTCCTGTATCTCTGTCTGTTGCTATTGCCAGCAGCCACCCCAACCTCCGCGCCCCCCCCCCCCAAGTTTTATATTTGTTTCTGTGTTTAACTGCTTATGTGCATTTCTCCTTTTACTTTACGTCACCCAGGGGTAGGTGTGGGGGCTGGGCAACCTTCAGGTATATGACTTGACAGTGTCCAACTGCCCACCTCAGGCCGGGTGAAGAACCTTAGCATTATTCTTGATGATGGTCTGACTCTGAAATCTCAGGTGTTGGCCATTGTCAAGTCCTCTTTTTACCATCTGAGGAATCTCTCCTGGGTGAAATACCTGGTCACCACGGATGACTTGGCTACCCTGGTCCACACTTTTGTCACCAACCGCCTTGATTCTTGCAATGCCCTCTATCTAGGGCTACCTGGGGATGATATGCGCTGCTTGCAGCTACTGCAGAACATGGCAGCCAGGCTTTTGACTGGCATATCTAGAGTCAATCATATTACACCTGTGCTGCACGAACTTCACTGGCTGCCTGTTCAGAGGCAAATCACCTTTAAGGTTGGCTTGCTAACCTTTAAAGCCCTAAAAGGACAGGGACCAGATGACCTGAAAGATCTTCTCACTTCCTACTGCCCCCTACGTCCCCTCCGATCCACTGACGAGGGATTGCTAGAGATTCCCAGGGTGTGTTTGAAAACATCTGTCGCCCGAGCCTTTTTGTATGCGGTGCCTACCCTGTGGAATTCTCTACCTCATCGGTTAAAAGAATGCCTGACCATCGAAAGTTTCAAAACTAATTTAAAAACCTATCTGTTTCAACAAGCTTTTTTTTGACTGCTTTTTGTTGTTTTTCTTAGGAACTTAATGATATATAATCCATTTATTTGCTGTATTTTAATTGTCTTATTTATGTTAATTATTTATTCACTTGATTGTGTGGTTTTATTGTGGTATTGTACAGTGCTTTGATACTTGAGAAGCGCTTTATAAAGATTACTTACTACTTGCTTACTTTTTCTCCTGAGATGTGCCCTGTCATTCTGAGCGTGGTTCGTAGTTGCTGTGCACGTCTGTACTGCAGTTTCTCTGTCCCCACTGAACTAACAGTTTGAACAGTGAGTGCAATCCTTTATCTGATTCCGCCGGTACAGTTGTATTTGTACTGGGAGAAAGAAGCAGCAGTAACTGTGCAGTGGACGTAGAGGTGCTTGATAAGCGAAGCACCAGGAGTACATGTGCTCACATAATTGCAGCCATCGGGAGCTGGTAGTGAAGCCCACTACGGGGTGGGTGGGGGAAACCAATTGTGGTGGTGTTTTACTGCTTTTTTTTTTAAAGAAAGAAATCAGGAGCAGACTTAAAAGAATTTTGTGTCAAGTCGGATATATTGGATACATTTTCAATAATTTTGGGCTCAGCTTTGTGGCACTGGGAGAGAGGGATTGAATTAAAAAAAAAGTTTGAAGTACTGGTGGACTGATTTCTTTACTTCTTACTGCGGCTGTTCCCGTGCTGGGACAACATCACGGGTGCAAATCTCAATCGACCAATCAGATTTCAGGATTCTTTCTTGTCATTCTATAATTTTACTTTTTTTAGACAGAAAACGCCTGTGCAAACTTTTTAAGGAAAATTCTGGACACGTACAGTATCTAGAGATTCTGAGCTGCCATTTTCTGCCTCACCAAAAATGTATTTTACATTTTGCTAGAGCTACCAAATGGTACATGAAGATACTCTGCATAACTATCTTGTGGTGATTTCCAAAGTTTAAATTTACTTTTTTTTTTTTTTTTTAAACAATCTTCATGTCATTAGTATGTGTACGAGTATGGCCAGGAATGCTCTTGAACTACTTCTCCGTAGAACTCAGCTGTGTAAATACTCTACTGCTGTTAGGGCTGCAGATTGGTTCAATGAACTGTCTGAAACCATGCTGAACCTCCTCAGGACTGACCAATTCAAAAGATCCCTGAGGGCTGTGTTAGCAGCTTGGAGCAGCTGCACCAGTTAATGAGCTACAGTAGCTCCATCACTCTGCATTTATACCTACTGGCCCACATTTTCAAAAGAGATGGGCAGTGCACCTCTGCAAAAAAAGGAGATGAACCGCCCATCTCAGAATTTGCTCCAAACTCTCATATTCAAAGGAGGGGATTGGGGCACCCAAATTGAGGTGGGCCACAGCCCAAAGTTAATGTATGCAAGCCCAAGTTGAGGGGGTGTGCCCATGAATATCCTGCACATTGGGATGTTCATAGGAGATGGGCCATCCAAGTGCAGGGGATGAGTGGCACAAAGTTAGGCATGAAGAAACCATGCTTAACTACTGGCTATCTACAGGCAGGCTGCAACAGTTCAAACAGTAGCACAGCAGCCTGCCATCCCTTGTAGCCCAGTGATACCCCCCCCACCAGTCCATTTCCCTAATACCCATGTACTATATGCGGAAACAAGTTTGCTGTAGTGTAGTGGACCCCCCCAAGCCCCGTTTCCCAGCATAAACTACGTAACCCCCAGTTTCTGGAATGTAGCGGACCCCCCACCACCCCAAGCCCCAAACCCCGAGACACAGCCATGCGCCCGTCCACAATCCTGTCCAAATAAGGATCCCTACATGCAGGATTCCATAGTGTAGTGCCCCCCATCCCATCCTGATCCTTGACTGTTGCACAAACATCCCCATCCCCATTGTTCCATAGTACAGTGCCCCCACCCCAGAACCCCAATCACTGTAAGGCACATGATCCCAGTTCCATACCTTTTCCATAAAGTAGGGTCCCCCCCCCAACCTGTATGCAACTAACAATCCCTGTTCAAACCACAATCCCTGGTTGCAAACACTTCCATTGTGTAGTGGCCCCCCCACCCTGGTATGCAGGACCCTCTCCCCACACCCCTGCACCACCCGTGCCAGTGACTGGCACAGCCCTCCACTCACCTCCATGACAAGATACCGACTGAACAGTCTAGATATATCACTGTATGGAAGACACGCTCATTGGTGGAACGATCCTCTGTATAGCGCCGCATCTGACTGCCTGAATGGCATCTGGCCGTGGAGGTGAATGTGGAGGGCTGTGTCACCACCGCACGGTGGTGCTAGGGGGCTGCAGGAGGGGTCCCTGCATACCGAGGTGTGGGGCCACTACACTATGGAAATGTTTTCTTTTACACAGGATGGTGGCTTGAACGGGATGGTAGGTTTAATGGGGATTATGATTCAGGGACGGGGTGGGGGGATCCTGTTTTGAACATGGATCGAGGTACCAGGGTAGGGGGAACCTACACTATGGTGAGTGCATGTATGCAGTGTACATTCTTTGGATGGGGTTCAGGCAGGGATGGTGGGGTTCCACTGCACTACGGAAAATATTAATGGAACATCAGGCAGGGATGGGGGATTCCACTGCACTACGGAAATATTTTAAAGTATTGGCATGTCACCGGATGGGGATCGGGCTGGGGAGGGCAGGCTGTCCCGGCACAACTTGCCATTGCAGCCATGCAAAAAGCATGCAAATGGGGCCATAACAGGCATGCAGATGGTTCGTTTGTGCCTTGCGTGCCTGATGCCCCATTTGCATATATGGGCTGAATATCGGGGATTTGGGATCAGCGCATCTGGAGTTGCGCCGCTCATTCCCATTCCCGGTATTCAGCTAATCCCCCAGGATGCGCTGGCACATTCTCGACCACCCCCACTTGCGCCGGCCGTGCAGGTTGCTAGTTTTAAAAAGGTTGTACGATTCAGTGGGATCGCGCATCCTGTTTGAATATGGTGTTTTTTTGCACCGGCCCATTTCTTTGGGCGGCGCAACTGGACGCGCCACACATCCCCTTCCCTCTGAGTATCCTGGCAACTGTCTCTGTGCAGAGTTTGTTGCCTTGAATGTCTCCTCATTTAATCTGAATGGTTTTCAATATTATGTTTGTTCACTGAACACACAAAGATTTCCTTTGGAATTTGCTTTGTTTGGTCTTTGTCTTGACTCTAATATTATAATCTGACATGTAACCTCTGTAAAAGAGCACTTGTGCACAAAGGAACTGTCTTCAAATAAATGAAGTATATAGAAAGTACTAAACTAAGCTGTTGAAAACTGCTTTGGAAACACATGGGAGGCTAATCTTAGATTTGAGGACTTTAAGGAAAAAATGCAAGGTGATTTTATTTATATAGTGCCACTTCCTGAAGGCTTGGAGTATTTTACCCCAAGACACAAAATGTAGAACTACATACATCATAAAACATTTAATAAATATTACCTAAAACACAGAGATCAGCAACAGATACAGATACATTTGGATCTAAATTGTGTAGCAGATCTGGTAATGCAAGGGTGAACAGGTGGCTCTCTAATGTTTTCTTAAAGAGTGCCACAAAAGCACTTGATTAAATAAATGGGGACTGTGAGTACCCCAGCAGTGATGGTGCCACTGCAAAAAATTAGAAAAGCGTACATACTAAACTCAATTAACATGAAGAAACTGAAACACAAAACTTTGCTTACTGTGGATAATTTATTCAGTATCCTTAATACATATGGGTATGCAAGTATAAAACAGTAAGATTTTCCTAAAGAAGATCTATAGGCTTAGTAGGCAATAAACAAAAATTCTGCAGTACATTAGTACTGCAGAAGCTAGCAGTATTTTAGAAACTCATTTCAAGAAATAATTTCAAATTGTTTGCTTTAAGTACATCTGCAAGCAAAGAACAGTTATCCGACTGGATTCAAGATGATTTTTTTTTTACATTTTCTTAACATTTACTGTTATATTTACAGAATATTTACAATTTAAAAAAGTGACAGTATTTATGCAGAAGGCTCAGTTTTTATAGTGCGTGTGATCTTTGTTTTTATAAAACTAGCAACTAGAGGCTCTACCCACACATCCGAACTACTGTAAAATTAGTTATTTTCACGTAAAGTAATTTTAGAGCAAACACAAATGCAACCATAGTTACGTGAATTTAATTTAGCGCTACATTATTAGCTCCACATTTACTAGAAAGGAAAAAGTGCTAATAGCACACTTTAGCACAAATTTATTTTAGTGCCCATTAGTGCTTCAGCAAAAATAGCAAAAATTATTTGACAGTGAAAATTTCAAGTTTTACAGTATGTACATATCCGGTTCCCTACTGTCTATAAGGGAAACAGGCACGTAATACATGTATAGTGTTATTAACTAGATCCCTAGGTGCTGAGCTCCTTCTTTTAATATACATCACAGAGGGTGTCAAGCCCCCTCCCCATCCACATTTCGTTATTAATAATCCAATGGCCACCAAGTAAAGAAAAGAAAAAAAAAAAAACTGTAGTTATTAAATACTGGCACAAGCTGGGGATGGCAGTCTTTCTAGTACTTTGGCCATGCTTTTCTGGGTTCTCAGAGCCATTTTATGTGTTCTGTCACCACTAATGTGTTTTCTTTGCAACATGTATACCTCTATTCGCTAGCTAATGACTTAAATAGGTATGTCCATGTACGGGGAAACAATTATTGTGTGGAGCAACCCCAATTTACACGGAAGTGCAAAATGAAAATTTTAACTCATGTAGTCTGGATGATCCTGCTGCCATCACCCCCCACCCCCCGGTGCCCTGCTCTAAACAAATGCATCCCACGATCCTTTACAACAGTCACTGCAGCCGGTGAGCAGTCCTGGGGGATTCCTTATACAGCAGTGGTACTTGTAACAAGGCCCAGGGGCCATATGTGACCCCCCCAGGTCTCTTCCAGTGGCCCCCTAACCTGTTCCAAGACATGCCATGCTGACAATTTTCCCTTGTATGTGTCCTACATTCTAAATCTAAGTAGTCAACTTTAGGAAATGAATGCCACCAGTGGCAAAAAGTTCAGGAAAAAAGTCAGAGGGATACAAAAATAAATGGCACCGATTTAGAAAAGACGAAACAGAGAGATGGAAAGAACATTAAAGTAAACTGAAAATCATACAGACAGTAACAAAACAATAAAGAAAAAGGCCTATTCCCTACCCCACAAAAAAAAAAAAAAAAAAAAATGTTGCTTGGCATGACCCTCGATGGTGGACTCATCCCTGGAACCTGTTCCCCCATGAAAGCATTGTCAGTACCAATGTTGTGCAGTAACACTGCTGTAAGCTTTAATACACTCAGCTTTGACCAGACCAGTGGCGCAGAGATCTGAGGTGCTTAAGTGCCTTACCTCTCCCACCCCAGCAACTCGAGTTCAGGAATGAACCTGGGTTGCTGGGGGTCAGCCGGGGGAAGGGGAGAGAGATGGGAGTAGGACTGAGCAGCTGGCAGGCAGCTCTCCTAGGTAGGGAAGGTAGGTCTTTCTGATGCTTGGTAGTGTTGCGTAGATGGGTGAGCAGGCACTAGGATGGGTGGAGGGAGGACCGCTGGATCTGACATGCATGTGGGTATGTGACCATGCTGCCGCAGTGCCTGGGGAACTATGGGGAGATAACTGGAGGAAAAAGGACTGGCATGGTAAGAGCGTATGACGCCCACTGGCCACACCTCCACCCACGTCACCAAGAAGACTGGAGTGAGGAAACGGGATTATGTACTTTGGGGGGGGGCACGCAAAACCATGGGGGTGCTCTTGCTACTGGTACCTGGGGAGGTGGAAGATGGTGGAAGGGCATGGCAGCAGCTAGCAGAAGGGAGCCTCCCTTGCTGTAGCCCCAAGTAGCACCAACAGAACATGGAAAATAGTTATGCAAGAACTTACCGTAACAGTAGATCTTTGAGAGAGGTTCCTGCAGTAGGTCATTACAGACAGGACTGCACCCCCTGGTGTCAAGACCACATGGCAAACTTCTAGCTAGCAATCCATAGTGGGGGACTGCCCTAGGCATCACCTGATGGGACATTAGCATGACACTTTAAAGGGGGCGGTCCCCACACCTGCCCTCCAGTTCTCCTGCCGTAAGACCTCTGGAAGGTAAACGGGAGAAAGGAGAAAACTCCTTGAGCCCTGAGATGCTAGAGAAGCACCCTGGGAAAGGAAAGAGGAAGCAAAAGCTGGGGGAAGGTGGGAAGGAAAAATATGACCTACTGCAGGAACCTCTCGAAGATCTACTGTTACAGTAAGGTCTTATGTAACTGTTGTATCTTACCTTGAGAGGGTTCCTGCAGTAGGTCATTACAGATACTGTAGGACTGAATTCCAAGCAGTCAAGAAGGAACCATAGGAGACCGAGGTCCAGGAGATGTAAAAAGGTCTGCAGAGCAGGACGCAAGTTAGGACAATAGACCTTGAAGAACAGCCAGTCCAAAACCGGCTCTGCGCCTAAAGGCAATGTCCAGACTGTAGTGTTTCGTGAAAGTATGGACGGTACTCCACGTGGTTGAAGCACAGACGTCATATGCGGACACATTTCTCAAAAAGGCAGTGAAGGCGGCCGTGCCGTGGGTTGAATGCCCCTTGACCTCCCCCGGAAGTGGCTTCTCGTACCTCTGGTAGATAAAGGTAATGCAGTTAGCCAACCATTTGAAAAGGCACTGCTTGGACACAGCATTGCCCTGATGCTTGGGCACAAAGGAAACAAATAATTGGTCCGATTTGCACGCCTCCTTAGTCTGAGAAATGTAGTAGCATAGTACCCCTATGAACATCCAGAGTGTGCAAGAGGCATTTCCCTCTACTGGAATATTAGGGAAAGTAGATCGGCAGTTGGATATCCTGGTTTAGTCTCCTCGGATACCACCTATGGGAGAAAGGAGGGATTAGTCCTCAGAGCCATCCTGTCTCTGTGGAAAATTAAATAAGGCTCCTTACAAACTAGAGCCTGAAGCTCGGAAACCCTTTAAGCTGAGGTAATAGCAACTAAAAATAGCACCTTCCAAGACAGGTAGCACATATCACAGCTTGCTGCTGGCTCAAAAGGGGGGGGGCAAATCAGCTTCCCTAAAATAAAATTCAAACCGGGGACTGGACTGATGGACCGGAGGTTTCAGTGAAGGATCCCTTAAGAAAGGTTTTGGAGACCTCCAACTGAGCAATAGTCTTGCCTTCCACTGGGACATGATGGGCAGATATTGCTGAAAGATGGACCTTCAGTGAGGAATAGCTGAGGCCCAAATCAGAGAGATACAAGAGGTGCTCAAGGACCTGGTGTGCTGGGCAAGAAAAGGGGTTCATATCCCTGGCAGTCACCCAGATGGTAAATATCTTCCACTTCATAGCATACGTAGTTCTGGTGGAGGGCTTTCTGGCTTCCACCAAAACTTGGGCTACTCGGGAGGAAAACCCAAAACTTGATACCACTACGTCCAGAGGTGCCACGCATGCAGGTGGAGAGATCTGAGTCCCGGATGCACCAGGCTGCCCTGCTCCTGAGACAGAAGATCATGTGGGAGAGGCAGAGGTATTGGGCATTCCAACGCTAGCGGTTGCAGCAGGGGAAACCATATCTGCCGAGGCCAAAGAGGGTCAATGAGAATCACGTGTGCATCCTCCGCTTGAAGCTTCAGCAGGACTTTCTGCAGAATTGGAAAGGGAGGGAAGGCATACAGAAACCTCCCTGTCCAACAAAGTGACAGCGCGTCTTACCAAAAAACACCATGCCTGGGAACAAGCAAGCAAAAATTGGGTAGTTTGCATTGAATGGGGAGGCAAAATGGTCCATTTCTGGATGGCCCCACAGGTCAAATAGACCTTCTACCATGTCTTGCTTCAGTTCCCACTCAGCCCACGCGATGGTGTAGCTGAGACAGTCCACCAGAATGTTGTGAACGCCCGGGACATGGACTGCTATTAAGTGCAGATTGTGCTGGACTGCCCAGTACCACACACACACACACACACACACACACGTCTCCCTGCAGAGGGGGCACGAGCGGGTGCCTCCCTGTTTGCTAATGTACCAGACTGTGGCAGTGCTGTCGGTCTGAACCAGTAGTGTTTCTGGGCATAAGAGGGTCTGAAAGGCCTGGAGAGCATAGAGCACCACTCTCATCTCCAGAACATTGATATGCAGGTGCATTTCCTTCTGGGACCACCTGCCTTGGATGCGGTGTTCTCCCAGATGTGCTCCCAAACCCTGACCCAAGGCGTCCGTCATGAGGGTCATGGAAGGGAAGGGGGGTTGGAAGGGGACCCCCGAAGAGAGATGGAACATCTCCTGCCACCAGAGCAGATCCCTCTTCATGCTGTTGGAGACCATGACTCTATGGTCCAGGTCGTGCAAGTGTTGATCCCACTGGACCCTGAGTGTCCACTGGTTCACCCTCATGTGCAGTCAGGCAATCTGTACTGTGGGAATGGCAGCAGCCATCAGACCCAATAGTTGAAGAACAAAGCGAGCTGTAGTCCAATAAGAGTTGGCTATAGCAGAAGCTTGCAGTTTCAGAGTATCCGCTCTGTCCGAAGGAAGGAAGGCCCTGCCCTGGACCGTATCCAGCACCACTCCAATAAATTGGAGGTGCTGGGAGGGTGAAAGGTTGGACTTGGGGTAATTCACTGTAATACCAAGTTGTGAAAACAGGTCCTAGGTGAAGGAGAGAGACTCCTTCAGGCTGTCCTGAGACTGGGTTGACAGAAGCCAGTTGTCTGGGTATGGGAACACATAGATCCCCCTGTCGCGTAAGGCTGCTGCCACTACCGCTACGCACTTGGTAAAAACTCGAGGTGCTGAAGACAGGCCAAAGGGGAGAGCCTTGAACTGAAAATGGTTCCCCTGGAACATGAACCTGAGGAAGCGGCGGTGGGCTGGGAGGATGAGGATGTGCCGGTAAGCATCCTGCATGTCCAGCGAGCACAGTCACTGATCCTTGAGGAGCAGGTGTAAGAGTCCCTGGAAAGTCAACTTGCGGAACCTCTTGTACTCGACAAAGAGCTTCAGCAGGCCGAGATCCAAGACAGGTCTTAGAGCTCCCGGCTTTTTTGGCACCAGGAAGAAGTGGGAGTCATATCCTCTTCCTTCCTGGGCTGGAGGAACTGGCTCTATGGCTGATTTGGACAGGAGAGCCTGATTTTCTTCCCACACCACTGGAAGGTGGCTTGATGGGTAATGTGACCTGCCCGGAGGGTTGTCCGGGGGTCGGTCCAGGAACTCTATTGCGTGTCCCTCTGCGATCATCTGCAACACTCAAGTGTCTCAGGTGATCGCTTCTCACTCTCTGAGGTGGAGGGTGAACCTACCCCATGGTTCCATTGGCAGATCTGGAGGAGGTGGAGGGGTGTCCCGCACATCAAGAGGCAGAGGAGAGGGCCAGCTGATGGCCTCTTGCTGCCCTGTGGGATTTGGCTGGCGGGAGGGGTTGGTGCCCCCGAGCCCATGGCGTGACGTTTGCCCGGACATCTGACCTGGGGCTGTCTGTTCCTTTTTTGTTGTTGGCGGTGAAAAGGCTGCCTGGGTTTGGCACCAGAGAGATAGAGGGTGCGGACATCTCGAAGGGACCTACCACTGTCCTGAAGCTCCGTGATGATGTCCTTAACATACCCCCCCACAAACAGGATGGGGCCCCGGAATGGGGAATCCAGGAGCGTGGATTAGACATCTTGTGCCAAGCCTGCCAGGTGCAGCCATGCCAGCCTTCTAAGGCAGACACCCAAGGCAGTGCTATGTGCCACCGAGTCCACAGAATCGTAGGTTGTGCGAAGTGCATGATGTCATGAAAATTTGTTAAGCCTCACCTTTTTAAGAAGTCTGTTCCCGAGGTCTTGGTCTGGGATAGCTAGAATGTCTGATTCCAGATCCGACAGGGAAGATTTCTGGAAGGAAATCATGTGGGCCACATAATTCAAAGACCTCAAGACACAAGTGGAGGAAGCATACACTTTGCAGCCATATTGGTCCATTTGTCTGAACTCCTTATCTGTCAAAGAGGCACGGAGATGCTTTGGCTTGGCCGATCTGTCGTGGGCTGCAGTGATCACTATGAAGTCTGCCTTGGGCTGCATAGTAAAGTGAGAAACCCCTTCTGGGGGATGGTAGGTCCTGTCAGCCTTTTTAGAGACTGCAGGGATATAGGATGGTTGCTGCTAAATGGTAGATGTCAAGTCTTTGTGCAGCTCCGTCCAAGGAGGGATGGGTAAGGATCCGCATCAGAAATGTCCAGGTGCTCAGCAAGCTTTTTCTTTTGGGATCTAATTCCTGGATAGCCCATCCACATATGGTCTGAACAGACCGAAGTAGGTCAGCGAATAAAGGGTCCTTCAGGGGAGACTTGGGGGACTCCTTCAGCTGAAGTTCTATGGGGGAGCGGGACCCGGAACTCACAGAAGAGTCTGACTCCGAATCAGATGATACTGGTCTGCTGGGTGACGAGACCTTATCTGACGCCCCCTCTGTGGGTCTGTCGCCAGGTAAGTCTCGGGGAGGGCTTCTGGCAGGCTCCCTGTCTGATGTCCGGGGGTCGGCAGGGGAAAAACTCCTGGGAGCTGATGTAGGGATTGGTATTGGCTCCGGTCGAGACAACTCCTGTAAGAGTTGTGATTTTGCATCCTTCCACCAGGAGGGAATGGACCCATGCTTGTAGGCCTGAGATTTGTCTATAGCCAGAGGCTGTGGAGTAGGGGGAGGTGGAGGAGGAGGCTGGAACCCTGGGTACCCCGAGTGAGGGTGGGAGGGGTAGCCAGGATAATGGTAGCCAAAAGGGTAGCCCTGTGGGTTGTACCCCTGAAAAAACTAAACCTGCAGCAGGTATCGAGTTGCCAGGCTGGCGACAGGTAGCCCGGGCGACGATATCCTGGCACCAGGTAATAGGATATTATGGGCGTGAGGTAGCCTGGGACCGTGTCTGGGGAACACCACCAGTCCGGCAGGAGGTGGGGCTGAGGGACCGCTAGGAGCGGAGGGGTCAGACGGCAGGCATTGAGGGGTTGGGACCCCGGAAGAACCTGGTGGTGGCTTCGGCATTGAAGCATGAGGCGTAGGTGGGGCGCCCATAGAGCCGTTAGGCAATGGGAGGTCGACTGGTACGCTGACCATCACCGAATCAGGAAGGTCGTCAACCAGTGAGGAGCTCCGAGTGAGAGGGTCCCCTGTGGTATCCAACGTCAGGGGACCAAGCGTCTGAGGGACCACTAATTCCAAAGGCTGATTTGGTGTGTGTGTGTGTGTGAGGTGGATCTGTGAGAAGAGACCCCCGTCGACAGGTCCAGTGGGACAGTGGAAGACCCAACCAGTCAGGTACCCAACGTACGGGAAGAAATCCCCGAAGACACACTGCTTGTCTCCTGCAGGGAATCAAGGGCGAGTGAGGGATCGGGCTGAGTCAGAGGAAAAGAATCCCTGGAGGGAGAACCCTCGAGGGAAGAAGTAGGGTCTGACAGCTGGCTGTGATCACCGCCGGGGAATTCCCCATCTGATGGGACAGCCTTGGCCGTGCAGTTGTCGGGCGAGCTGGCGACTGACTGATCGGCCATGACAGAATGGGCATTAGAGGAACCAGCGTCCTACTTATTGGTCGGGGTTGGGTGGACGGCAGAGGAGCTGGAGTCCAGCTTATCGACCATGGCCATGCGCTCTTCGGTGGCACTGGAGGGTGACTTACCAGCCGGAGTGCTGCTTACAGTCCCAGAAGAGGTACCCTCCTGAGAAGAATGCCCCTTCCGTTCTCGGACCACTACGGAAGGGAGTGCTGGCGACCGATCCGCCAGGCAGGAGGGGTACTTAGCCAAGCTGATGCCTCCCCTGAGGCTGCTTCTTAGGTCTGGCGGCACTGGACGGAAGGGTACCGATCCCTGTCCTGGCACTTCTCCTTATCCTTTTTCTTCTTTTGCTCGGTGGTGGGAGAGGAAGAACCTTCCTGCACCTCCTTTTCCATGGAAACTAGGTGCTTCTTGAGCAGATGGGAACACAGAGGTCTTTCTGGTGTCTGACACGTGTGGCCCTGGTAAAGGATAGGCAAATAGAGCAGTCCTGGGCCCGGTGTTTTGGGGTCAGACAGAGGACGATGGGAGTGGTCGCCCCATGGATCTGCGAACCGCACTTGTCGCACTTCTTTTTTGGGTGACGCGACAGAGAAGACATGCAATGATGGAAAACAGAACTTTAAAGGAAGAAAATAAAACCATTAGCTGCAAAAATGGCGGTCGACTGAAGGCGAAGGTTTTCACAAGGTTCGACTGACTCAGGTCGGTGGCAAGAAAGAACTGGTGGGCGGGTGTGGGTTTGCTAGCTAGAAGTCTGCCATGTGGTCCTGACGCCAGGGGGTGCAGTCCTATCTGTAATGACCTACTGCAAGAACCCTCTTGAAGTAAAAAAAAAAAAAAAAACTGCTCAGTTTTGATTGTTGCCAGTCCTGTTCCATTACCGAGGCTAGGTATCAGTCACACTATTAATACTTAACCTTTGTAGTGGAATGATACTGGGGACAGTCAAAGACAGTCTGTCTTTTTTTCTTAGTTTCTATGCCTACATTCCCTGTCTTGGTGGCATCCCCCCAGCCTCATCATCGATCGGTCTGGACTTACAGGTTAACCACTGTTTACTCAGAGCTGTATCAGCGGGCAGCCAGCCACATAGGGTCATGTGGTGCATGCCAAGCGAGCCATTTTCCTCCATTTTCTCCCCAGGGCATCTGCGAATGATGCATACATGTGCATACTGATGCACATGCATGCTGCATCAGCCTGCATCCCCCAAAATCTTCTGGCTCCGCCTGTACTGACACCCAGCCTCCACTAGGAGGCAGGCAAGCAGTGGAGCTCACCTCCCTGAGGGAGGAAAGCTGTCTTGGGATGCTCAATCCTCCCTCACCCAGCCAGCCCCTGAGCGACCCTGGTTTCCTCCTGAACCCGGGTCACCAGAGTGGTTGGAGGTAAGGTGCCAGCACCTCAGCCGTTCACACTACTGGGCTGGCTCACGTTTCACACAGTATTTATCCGCAATGTTTGGCCAGGAAAAGGCATACTGAGCTGAAGCTCATTTCCTGGAGTGAACCAGTAGAGAATCATTTATTTATTTGAATTTTGGTAACTGGGTAAGCCCACTGAGACAATGCAGTCCCTTTTTCAGGGGCAACCCGGGTCTAGGGTACAAGCACAAGAACATGTGATAAGATCTTAAGCACAGGTAGATTAACTGACTTGCTCAGGGTCACACAGCATGCATGTGACGATTCTGGGATACAAACCCAGGTCTGCTGGGTCTTTAGGATGACAGCTTTGTGCTCAAACCACAAGGCCATACTGCCTCTCATTACCACACAATAAATCTCTCATTGCTGCTCCCCAGCTATGACGACAGCCGTTGTGGAATATGGGGCACCCCCCCCAAGTGTGTTTGTTTATATCAGGATGCTTGGGGGGGGGGAGGAACAACCATATTTATATACAAATAATGTACAGAAAATTTTTATTTTAGCATATGAAATAAAAATTGGGGGCAGCTCCACTCAACAGGTGGGGGGCTACGTACTGAACATCATAACAAAAAATCCTCAGGCGAAGGATAAACATTTGACAACAATCGTTTCTGTAAACCTGTGGTGCATGTTCCTGCTGAACAGAAAATAAAATATGTGGTAGAAGACAGACTTCTATAGGTATGTCTTTTACTTTTATGAATAACTAAACCTTTTTATTACATTTTGTCATTTGGTATTTGGGAGAAAAATAACTTCCCTGCTACATGATACACTATACAATATACAAAGACTGTGATAAACCTTTTTTTTTTTTCCAAGATTTCTACATTTGGCTGTTCTTAAATGTTTTTGCCCTGTGGTTTTATTTCAAATGGATGTTTTTTTCTTCCAAACCCACAGTGTCATCTAGTGGTGTACTGTGTCAAGCTTTTACTGCACACAGTAAAAATACACACCTTGCTGCCTATCTGTTCATCATAAATGACATTTCATAATGCCTTACATGTAATAATTGCTGTGGTTTCTGTCTTAGAAGAAATGATCAGAATCACTGTACTTCACAGTTGGTGACTGACTTGTCAGATAATTATGATTCTATCTGCTCACAGCAGAAAATGTAGTCAGTCATTTAAAATTCTAACATATTAATAATGATCTGTGTACATCAAAGTGAAATCAGGGTGATTTACAGTATATCCTACTAAAACTCTGCTTTATACAATACAAAAACAATTACAACAACAAAAAATTCTTATAGTAAGTCAGTTTACGAGAATGAACTTTTTTCTGGGGGTTCAGATAAGTTTAAAAAAAAAAAATCAACAACTTCCTACTCATACACTGACAGATTCTGAAAGTCAACGACTTCTGAATGGCAAGACAGGATGTCTGTTTAGAAGGTTCTGATAAAGTTAAACATAAACGTAACCTGTAGCATGGAGCAGGTTGTATTTCACAGTTAAAACTTTTTTATGCTTCACTTCATTTTTAATATTAAAGCAGTAACGTAGGCAGCCGGCCCACCGACGCAATAGTGCTACCACTTGTGGCACTGATAACCTGGGTTTGGGAGCAAATGTGACAAGTCGGGGGGGGGGGGGAGGATGATCAAGCATTCAAAGGACTACTGACCTCTGGAGAGGGAGTGGCACGATACACGGGGCAGCACTGCCCCCTGTTGGAGGCTAGGGATCAGTGCACCAGGGCAGTGAAAGAGTGGCAGACATCTGGTGCACCACAGATGGAAGTGTGCATGGCAATGCCATTAATAGCACTGTACTCCCCTTTTCTGTGCCACAAGACAGAAGGGAGGCACAGAAAGGGGAAAACAGTCCTGGTTGGTGTGGATGACTGCCACATCTCGCAGGCCTCACATCCAGTGACTGAGGCACAGCCACTGAATCCTTGAGATGGCATGAAGGAGTGCCATGCCAGGAGAGGGGGAGCAAAATAACTAAGAAAACAACAGCAATATACATGTATGACTAGGAGTGCATTAAAGTAATACCTCAGGTGAGTTGTGAGGTATGAGGTGAAGTCAAATATCTTCATTCAACCCAGAAGTGACAATATCCTGTGATGAGACATGCCTGGGAGATTAAGAACTGGATCCCTGAACTTAAAACCATAAGAAGTAATTTGTTCTTCGTCATGATGATATATTAGGATATCATCACTGGGATCAGTCAATGCAGCATGCAGGAAAACAGCGGGAGGTAGAATTCATCTTCTAGAAAGGGAAAGTGAGAACACTCACAACCTATCTTCCTTGGAGAACAATTATCACCCCCTCAGTCAGCTTCCAGTTTCTATTACCTTATCCTCCCTCAGGCTCAGAGTTCCGTCCTAGCTGTATATGTTTACTTCCTGAAAGTAGCACCGAATTTGACACACACAAACAATCTGTTTATTCATTCTATTTTTTATTATTGGCATTTAACATACTATCTGGGGCCTTTTTAAACTGGCCTAGTTACTATAGTTAAACCTATTAACATTGTGGATTCTTACACATGCCCAGTGGGAATGTCAACTGGTAAAGCCACTTTTCTATACTCATATGTTTTTGCACACAAAGTGCATCTTGGGACCTGCCCCACATTTGAGTGCGAGGCCCTTTGTGGTGACTGTTCCCCTTTAACCATCTGGGGCATACGGACATAATTTTCTGTTTTACCCATATCTCCAATGACTTTGTAGTAGCATACCCTCAATACAGCACCATCTGCCAGTACTATTTCAGGTTTGAACATTTCTACTAGAAATCCTACTGCAGACACTCCTCTCCTACAGTAGGTTGTGGGAATTTTCCTGACAATTTGGTATAAAACTATCAAATGTCAGTTATTTGGAACCTTGTTTTCACACTGCTTCACAGACAGAATGTTATGACAACGATAGCTATGGTAACACAGAGTTGTTTTTCCTCAGTTTGATTCAACATTTAAATGCTATGGCAAGCAACGACAAGCACAATGCAGGAGTAAAATGTTTCTCTGCTACAAAATATTCAAGCAAAACATTTGCAGCTGGTGCCAAAAAATGACAAAATTATCCTTCAGCGTGTACCTGATAAAAAATTTTTACCACTCAACTTTGGATTTTATGCAACTGGAAAGTTTCATCTGTGCACTACAATACATCAGGCCAAACTAATGCTAAAAATAAAAATGCTTCACATTTCTATAAACAGGGACATACAAAAACCCTCAACATTGTAAATAGAGAGTAATCCCTCCTTTTTAAAAGGAGAGACATAATAATCTTCTATCAAGGTGCTACGGTATGCTCAAGTCAGCTAACATAGATACATATTTGGTCCTTGGCACTAGCTACACATTCTTTAAACATCATTAAACCGCGACTTCAAGGTTCTTTCCCAAGATGAAAAACTTAATGAACTGTCAGTCCTTTTACTTTTTTTATGACAAATAAGCATAAAAATGCTGATACTTCAACTACTATTTGTTCAAAACACCATATGCACATATTCAAATTGTGAAGTATTAGGAAAATACATTTGCAAATAAAGAATATAAAGAAGATAAAATACATTTACTGTAAGTTTAGGCTTTTACATTAATCTATAAAGTGCAGAACCCTTCTAAAGGGAAATAAACTACTACTCCCCATTATAATAGTACATTAATGACAGCAGCAATTGCATAGCAGTACTGTAATAGTTGTTCGTTGTTAGTCGTTTCAGGAAGAAAGGGCCAGAAATGAACCTCCTAACTCTGATCTTTTCACTGCTGTGGAGCTACTTTCTTCTGGGATTGTTGCTGGAGCAATATCTCCATTGACACTATTCCTCGAACAGTGTACAGGTCCTGTGGAAAACAATTAGAAAACAATGTTAAGACATGGTGCATTCTGATTGGCTGACAGCATTGTAACAAGGTACATTAATAGCTAGAAACCCTCATGTGCAAGAGAACAGCTGGAATTGTAACTTTAAAATCATTTAAAAAATAGTTTAATATAACAGCATAAACAGCACTCCAGGGGTTGGGTTAGCTTTGTTAATGTAAACCTAGGGGCATAAAACACACGGCTATGCCTCACGACCCTCTTGAGTTAAGTAACAGTCAGTAACCCAACCCTAGTCATGATTTAAATATTTTTTTTTTTTTTAAAGCTGCATTCTATTGAAAACAAAGATCACAACCAAATACAAAGCAATTCATTTAATTTCCTTTACGCAGTGTTATATTAATAAAAGATGTTTTTGGGGGTGCTGCGGAGCACCCAACATGGCGGCGGCTTGATTTTGTTCTCCTGACAAGGCTTTTCCTTATTCTTAATTCTCAGCGTTGTTTTGGAAAAGAGTGATTATTTTAAACGCGTTGGACTGTATCTGAGACGCTGGAGACCGAAATAGGAGTCCTAAAAAGGACAATAAACATGCAACACAGAAGTTAGATGCTTACCTCTCCTCTCCGCAATGCTCAAGAGATGTTGAAGCTGGGCCATCCTCCTCCTCTACAGGCAAGGCGAGTGAAGCCCCGAATCCCCAGATAATGGCTTTGTTGCAAAAAATCCAAGCGACTGGGAAAGAGACTAATTGCCGTTTGACAGCAACTGAAGCTTGGTTCACCAAGTTAGATAAGGTGCAGGCAAATGAAACACACATCAGCGAGCTTCAGGCAGAAGAGGAGCACCAGCAGGGAAGAAACGCGGCGTTTGTGAAAGACCTTAGTTTCTTAAGGGCGAAAATAGAGGCCTTGGAGAATGTAGAGAGACAGCCTAATATACGCATAGTAGGCTTCCCCCCCAAAATTTGCCAGCAATACTGAAATTCTTGCAGCAGTCACCAGAATGATATTCATGGATCTATCCTTGTTGCCTACCAATACTGGAATTACAGTGATTAAGGCCTTTGCTATCCCAATGCGGTCAAGATTGAGAGATTCTGTGAATGCCCGACCGCTAACAGCTATTGTAACACAGCTCACTGCAGACCGCTGGAATGGAGCCTCCGGATTCGCTGAAGTGGCACAGCTGACTGAAACCGAGTGGGTATTAACCCACAGGTAACGCCTGCTCGGTCAGTACCAGCTGTTGCCATGGAGGCACCAGAGGGTAGCCACCCGCTCCGTCACCACTGTGAGCCCCCACCGGTGGCACTGCGGAGCCGCCAACCCCGCTGTCCTCCTCCGCGGCGAGGCGCCACGACCCGAGCTGCGGCGGTGTTCAGGCCGCGAGAGTACGCGACGCTACCTCCCGGATCGGGCGCACAGCTGCAATCATTGAGCCATCCACTGTCCTGAGTCCCAGCACCGAGGCCACTGCAGCGGTGTCAACAAGGGGCACCCGAGCACCGCAATCGTGGAGCAGTGCTCCACCAAGCGATGTTCCTTGTTCACCTGTGCCTGTAAGTGAAATAAGTACCCCTGTGCTGCACGATCTGTCTCCCGTGTCCATGCTGCTCGCCGAGGTGATGCCGGGTAACACATAGGCTCATCGCCGCCGCCGCATTTAGCCTATAAACATATTAATCACCAGCCTCGGCTCTGCTGGGGATTAATGCCGCTGCTGCGTTGACCCTCGGCTGTGCCTCGGCACCAACCCCCCAGCGGTATTAATCCACCGCAGAGCCCTCCTCTGGTGGTGATTAATGCTTATTTGTAACACGGCTCACTGCAGCCTGCTGGAATGGAGCCTCCCGATTCGCCGCAGTGGGACAGCTGACTGAAACCGAGAGGGTATTAACCCACAGGTAATGCCCGCTTGGTCAGTACCAGCTGTCGCCATGGAGGCACCAGAGGGTAGCAGCCTGCTCCGTCACCACCGCGAGCCCCCACCGGCGGCTCTACAGAGCCGCAAGCTCGCTGTCCTCCGCTACCCAGAAGCGTCCGACCGAAGGCACCAGGCACTCAGCGCGAGACCCCCCCCCGACCACATGCCTGCAGGCAAGCCGAACGAGAGACAGACCTCCTCTCCGCGCCAATCCTGGAACCCCAATGACCCACCCAGGAGGCCAGCAGCGCACCTCCGATGCGACAGCCACAGGAGCCTGACAGCCAGCCCACGTCTCTGTCCTGTGTCCTCTGTCCGTAGGGCTCCCACTGCTCGCTGGAGGTGATGTCAGAATATAGGCTCGTCCGTCACCGCGACGAGCCTCAGTTATAAGCGCATTAATCACCTCAGGTCAGAGTTTGCCGGGATTAATGCCCGCTGGGTGGTTGGACCCCTCGGGCACTAACCTCCCCAGCCGGCATTAATCCACCGGCAGAGCCCTCCTCTGTCGGTCATTAATGCTTACTTGTAACTCTGTCTAGCCTTAAAGCGTGAATTCCTCTACTTCAAGCAGCAAGGCAATGAGGGGGGATATAGTGTGGGAAGGCAGCAAAGTTGCTTTTTTCCAGACATTTCGTCCCAATCACAGAATCAGTAAAAGGCGCGCCAACTCACCAAGAAATCTCTCCTCGAAAATTGAATAGCGGCTCAGTTGTTGCTCCCTGCAAGGCTTCAGGTTTGCGACACTGGTAAGACCCATATTTTGTCAGACACTGAAGCGGCAGCAGCCTTTGCCGCTAAGCTTATTGTAGCCCAGAGGACTTCATCTGAACAAGAAGGGAATTCCGAAATGGACTCCGATACAAATGACTGAACCTAATGTGGCTTCCTAATAGAGCTAGTTCTTTATCCCAGTTGGGGTATTTTTGAAGGGAATTTTGAACTCTGCATGGGTGAAGTTATAGTGAGACTATAGATTTGTACTATCTTGTTTCATTTTTTTTCCTAGCCATTTTTATAGCCATGCTGGTTGCAGTGCTTTAAAGTTCTTGTGATTAACATCCTGCCTATAAGGGGATTAGCTATTGATAGGGGAAAATACCCTACTCAATTTGTGAACTTTTATGTTTATTCCTAAGAAATATCCTGTCTCCCTAACCAGCCAGCAGGTTTGACTTTAGAGGTGGGGGTGCAAGGCAACATAATTGAGTCAAGGCCATCTGGTGTGAACCACATTGTTAATTTACCTCTTATTAAGGTTTATCAGCCCTCCACATACATTTTAGTATCCTGTGGGGGGCGGAAATCCTTTAGGGCATTGAGTAGGTGACAGTGTTCTCTCCTACAGTATTATCCAGCTACAATATTTGTATCCTTGGAAATCTATGGTTGTCAGCTTTAGTCAAAGGACAATTTCCTGTATTCAATGTTTATGATCTACTATTAGACTTGTACTTTGCTGAGCTGTACAGCTTGTTCATACTGCTGTATTATTTAAATGAAATATGGTAGATACTGTTTTTTTTAATGAAAATCAATAAACATAAATTTTAAAAAAATGTTCTATGATTCACATTCATTATGACCTGCACATTTAAATTTCAATAAGAAAGTACAATCCTATGCACCCTTTTTTGCCTTTATTTTTGATCTTGGTTACATTTTTAAATCATACCAAGAGACTGTAGGGGGTTACACCTCTATCGCTTCTACGTATTTGTGTAAGGATAACGTATGGAATTGTATTGTTCTACTTATAGTCTCAACTTCACTGTAATTATATACATGTCCATAAAATCACAGTACGTTTGTCTAGTTTAAAACTTAGAACTTTCGGGGGGCGCTAGAGAGACGATCTCCTGGCAGGAAGCAATCCATAATTATTCTGCATTTCAGCTCTATAAAATCGCTGATTATAACAGTTTGGATTGATCCTCAAGTAAAAATACAGAAATTATTGTAGGGGAAGTCACCACCTACCAGACGGTACAAAAATCGTGATGGGAAAACAGAAGATTTCGACGGCAACTCCCTCTAAAACTTCAGCAGCAAAAACCAACAAGGCCGCAGAGCCCCAGGGCTCAGAGGGAGACAACGTGGTTGAGGCAACTACTACTCCTCCATGGCACCAAATACTGGCAACAATGCAGTCAATGGACGCTAAGATACAGAAGACATTAACCCGGCTCGAAAAGCATGATGCAGCCCTTACTGAACTTTCTACAACTGTCGCTGACAGTGAGAAAAGATCGATCACTACCCAGGCTGCAGTTGCTACTTTAACCCAGGAGAACGGGCAATTATGCAGTAGAATTGAGTCCCTAGAAAACGAAGCCCGAGCAAAGAATGTGCGTTTGATTGGAGTACCAGAGTGTGCGGAGGGTACCAATCTGCTGGGGTTTCTCAAAGAATGGATGAGAACCTCAATCCCAGTGCCAGAAGATTTCGACTGGAGCTCCCTGAGGAAAGCTTACAGAGTCAACACCAGAGTATGGCCTTCTAATACCAACTTACCCCATACAGTTCTCTTGCAAACAATAGGCGTGGATATCCGAGATACCCTGATAGCTAATGCGAGAGCAGTGTATCCATTAGAGATTAATGAAATGGACGTGAAGCTCTTCCTGGATTTGTCTTTCCAGACCTGGTCTCGACGAAAAAGATTCGATGGAGTCCGACATCGGCTGAGAGCATTGGGTGTGATTCACTCCTTTCTGTTACCAGCGAGGCTCAGGATAGTATACCGGGGAAAATCGTGGCAATTTACTGATCCAGCCGATGCGGGAAGATGGCTCGAGAAGACAGAAAAAGAGTTTGCCGCTAAAGACTCTGTACTAGTGGAGGAAGAAGACTCCGAAGGGGACTGAAGGACTGGTTTGCTTCCTGATTTTGTTCATCTAGTTACTCAGAGTTAATCCTTTTAGTGGGGCAACTAAAAATATGTGTTAATATAAATGGGGGCTTCTTTTTCCGTGTTGTGCAGAGAGTTTGGTTTAAAAATGTTCTGGGGTAATGAGCTGCCTGCAGTTCATATATAATTACAGGGAGGAGGTATCTTAGTGTGAATCTCTTGCCTGTTTTACTTTATTTCTCTGCACCTTAGGGAAGGGGAAAATTGAAGTTGGGACAGCTCCAATGGGGATTGATGAGCCCATGTAATTCAGTCTGTTAAAATGTTTATAAGGGTAATACTGGATTTCTGACAAAGGATTACCGAAGGATCTTCTCAGTAACTTCAAATGATTTGGATTGCAGATGTTATGTATTGCATTTTCATTCCTGTTATTTCTTTTTATGTATGTATGGATAAATAGCATTCCTTGGAGAATGCCTGAGCCTTTCCTTTTTTGATCTACCTAAATATGGACACTTCACAGCCGCTGAGATGGCTAGCAGTTTTGGATCTAATAATGGACTTTAATCTGTCTTTTTTTTTTTTCCTGGATCCCCCCATTCCTATTGTATAAGATTACAGGGGGCAAATATGAATATCGTATTTCTTGTAATTTGCTCTTTTATTATTACCCTGTATGAGAAAAGATGTATATGTCTCATCTAAAATAATAAACAAAAAGTTAAAAAACAAAAAAAAAAAGGAAACTTAGAACTTTCAAGTACTTTCCTGGGATTGATCCAGTATTGCCATTAAAGTACATTTCCCCATTATTTTAACATTAAAATTGCAGCCACATGTCCGCCTACTTGAGCTGCAGTAACGCTACTGCTTGCGATGCCAGTGACCCAGGTTCAGGAGTAAGACTGGGTCCTCAGGGGCCAGCTGGTGGGAAGGAGGACCGAACGTGCCAGTGGACACTCACCTCCTCTGGGAAAGGAGGGTCACTGTCTCCACTGCAAGGTGGCAGTGCAGCTAGGGCACCATCTGGGAGGGGAGGACGTAGGCTGTCCACGACCTCATTCGGCAGAAATGGGAAAAACTCACTTGACACCAGCATGGCTCCTCTGGAACCCAGGTATATCCGAGCTGGTCTCTCCAGCCTCTGCTGCTGCCCAATGCAAAGTGTGGCTAGAAGTGCACCCCTCCCCCCAACTCCTTCCCCGCCCATGCAAGCAGGCAGCAGGTAAGGCAGTGGGATTGGCCAAATGGAGTGCCAGGAGGCATGAAGAATAAATTCAAAAAACAAAAACAAACAATGCATCCACTGCCTCTCTAACTACAGCTTACAAAGGGAACCATTGTTTACTACAGTATCACAGATGATTAGGTTTGCACCATGTGGGTTGCATACTTACCTTACTGAAACGACTAATACATTGTTTTATGTTTATATTCAGTTACTGTTTCTCTAGTGGTTATGAGGAGTGCATTCTCAACTTCTTTAGGTGACAGAACTACACTGCAAAGCTGAACAGTTCTGGTACATACAAGACTTGAGAAGAACTTCTTATAACCATAAGAGCTGTACATACTGTATAATCATATTATAAATCATGTTTGAAGATTTCTTTTTCCAACAAAAATAACTTTAAAATCAAAACGTTTTACTTTGCAGAAAATCTGAAAACTCCATATTTAAGAATTTGAGAGTAACAACTAGAAGGAAAACTTTAGAATTTCAAAAGTGTAACCGTGAGGAACCAGCAGATTAGACCACTATCAGGCAAACAAGGAGAGGTATGGGACTGGAAACAGGATGCCTGGAGTAAGGCTTTAGGCACAGCATCTGATATAAAAAACAGTTACGTACTTACCGTAACAGTAGATCTTCAAGAGAATCTCTTCCCTTAGGCCACACCTTTGGAACTATACCCACATCAGCACTAGGACCACCCAGAAACTTCTGCTAGCCGGGGGCTGCACATGATGACGTAACACATCACCATCTACATAAACGTGGGAGGCCCCATCTCTCCTCAGTTCCCTGTAAGAGACTGTGCTCGGAGGACTCTCTTCTTGGGGAACCAGGAAATTATACTAGCACCTCTAATATGAGGCAGATGCAGGCACTGAAGATAGCAACCGTGGAAATTCCCAAGACAGAACTGGATGCCATATTCCCATACAACTGATAAAAGGGGAAGGGGGGGGTGCCGGGCTGGCATGGCCTAACAAAGAGATTCTCTTGAAGATCTACTGTTACGGTAAGTATGTAACTGTTCTATATTCTTCAATGATCTTTCTTCCCTTAGGCCACACCTTTAGAATGAGTCCCAAGCAGTCCAAAAAGCCAACTGGGAGGATGGTGTAGTCTGCTTATGACAGCAGACCCTGTAGGACAACAAGGCTGAAGCCTGCTCATGTACAAGAAATAATGTCCAGACTGTAAGGTTTAGTACAAGTGTGGACAGTACTCCAGGTGACTGCAGCGTAGATGTCAGTCACAGATCCATTTCTGGAGAAAGCAACAGATGTGGCCATATCCCTTGTGGAATGACCACAAATGACATCAGGAAGTTTCTTACCATAACAACAGAATGTAATACAATGTGCTAGCCATTTGGTCAAGCATCATTTCGATACAGGGATACCCTCTTTCCCAGGGGCAAAAGAAACAAATTACTGAGAGGACTTTCTACAGTGTTTGGTATAAACAATATAGTATTGTAGGATTCTGTGTTCCTCCAAAGTGTGGAGCAATGCTTCACCTTGACTGGCATGCTCTGGATAATAAACTAGAAGTTGGATGATTTGATTTAGTGTGACCTCAGACACCATCTTTGGCAAAAACTTAGGATCTGCATGTAAAGACAACCTGTCTTTATGGAAAATCAAATAAGGAGGCTCACATCTATTACTTGAACAAATGAGCGAGATGTGAATCATTGAACTGATTAATTAATTGAAATGGTATGTATATAAGGAGAAACAAGTTAACATTACTCACAGCCCTTGGAAGACCCAATGGTCGAGGCGCTAGGGGCTTGCCTTCATTCTGTCATTCTCTCAACTCTGGTATTGTACCACGGAATAAAAATACCTTAAGTGGAACAAGCTATTTCTGGAGTGCTGGTTTTTCATTCATAGAATGTCTGGACTGGCTACCCTATTTGGCACTCACCGTCCACAACCTGAGCGCAACGTTAATACTCTTATTCACTATTTTGTCTTATTGCTGCTGCTGGCTGGTGTGATTGAGCGCATGGACAGGTTTAAAATTTGCTTTCCACCACTTGTATTTGAACTATTCTGACTCCCTGATTTTTTCATCTAATTACAGTAATTTGATCATCTGATTTCTGATTATATTCAAAAATGGATGTCCTTTGGCTTAATTCTCTGAGTGAGATTCAACTGTTTAACAGACAGTAAAATATGAATCAGGATCAGGGTATAATAACCGAAACAAGGGAGGAGCACCATTGTCTTGAAAATACAGAGTCAGTACTTGAACGCAGAGAAAAAGCCAGACAAGCTCTATTCTCGGGAGTTCAAGGGGGAGAACTTTTTGCAGAAGCCTGGAAATACGTGCCATATCATATCTGAGAACACCAATACTGCCTGTGACCACTGGAGTTGATGAGCCTGGATCAGTAGACGATGGTGGCATACCATCCATAGTGGGTACGGTAGTGCTTAAGCCAATCCCCGACCTTGGTGTCCTTGGGTGGGGACTGCTGTCACCTCCACTGGGGCGGATGATGACAATGCAGGCTGATTACCTACGGGCTGCAATGGTGACCTAAATCTTGCCGGAGGATCAGATCTGTCCTTAACCTTATGCTGATGTCCAAATGATGACCTGTCTTCTTCGTGGTCTTTAGACTTCAACGACCGCAAACTGGTCAATGGGGCTAGTGACGTAACTTCTGCCCTTGGACTCGTTCCATGGCCACTAGAGTTTTCTCTAATAAAAACTTCTCCAGCACCTTTCTTCTGCATTGCCTGGTTGCTTGACTGAAGCCCTGACAAATCTCAAGTCCTCATTTTGTAAGACATGCTTAAGCAGCAGACACACACTTCATGGGTGTCATCTTTGTACATCGGAGGCATCTCGGTGAGGTACGGTCACCGAGCCCGCTAGGGGTGCCGGCGGGATAAAGCATACTATGGAAAAAAAAAAAAAAAAAAGCCTACCTCTATTATTTTTGAAATAAATTTGATCCCCAGATTGAGCTCTAAAAATTGTATAAATATTGGACTTTTTTAAAACTTTTTTTATATTTAAGCAGTAAGGCATGACAGTGTGTGTGTGTGTGTGTGTGTGTGTGTGAGCCCAGTGGTTGGTTGATAGCCATTCAGGTGCGCCATTTGGTGGGACCGCCCCTCCCTCCCCACCCGCATTGCAGGCAACATTGTTTTTTGTTTGTTTGTTTTTCCAACACCTGATCCACCCCCACAGCCCTTCTGACCAGTTGTTGCTCTCCCGTTGAAAGCTGAAATGGTCCCCCTGTAGCCATGTGCTAGAAGTGTCTAGTGCACGGCTACAAACAAGTGCAAGTAAGCCTCACCTAATCTGGCCACTTAGAACGTTGGCATTCGAAACGGCAGCCATCTTTCTTTCCAGCTGCCCGCACTACCTACTGACAAAACTGTTCAGAAATGTCTCCTTACTGTATCGTGTTACCCTTTCAGACAACCTTTAACTTCTCAAGTTTTGTTTTAAAGGTTTTTTTTTCTCCAGTCCTCTGCTTTAAGCAACTCCACTCCCCGTTGATGGCTCCCTCGCTCGGCCACTGCCTGCAAATGTTCAATCACTTGTTTACAGCCACCTCTCATTTTCTCTCTCTCTCCTCAGTCATACAAACAATGCCCATTTTGTCTCATTCATATAAACAACCACAGCTCATTTGCTCCTTGTACTCTTGTTTTTTTCTCTTGTAGTGTGCCTGCCACCAATGAAATAAATAATTTTCCCAGTTGTTTGTACCTTGCTTGCCACAACCTCTTCCCCGCCAACCTGCTTAACTGTCCACCTCCTAGCCACTGGCTGTTTCCCTCTCTTAGCCCCTCACTTTTTCCTCGCAGTCACTAACTTTTGCTTACTTATTATGAAGTTCTTCTCTTCAAACCTGCTGCCAGCATTCTTGTTTCAGACTCTGCCTTGCCATTCCTCATTGTAGCTCTGAACCCGCTTCCCTCGTGCCACTGAAACATTAGCAGTGCCTTGTCTCCGGCTGCCAAAATACATAGAAATCCTTTTTTTTTTTAAAAAGGGCATTTTACTCCCATCTCCAAGTAAAGGCTTTTCATTATGTATGTAATAGAAACGGAATGGTGGTGGTGGTGGGGGGGGAGTGTACTGCCATGACAGCCAGCACAACTACGAAGGCTTTAAGTAGGACAAAAATGTCTAAAGTAAAAAAAAAAAAAAATAAATAAAACTGATAAAGGCAGAGGATCTATTTTATTTAAAATTAAGTCAAAAATATAATTTTTATTACTCAGCCCTAATAATTTTAATTTTAACATGCATCTACATACAGATGCCCATTTCATAAGCATAATAGTTACTCGGGTGTGTATTCAGACAGTTCTAATGCACGGCTAAATCTGATGCACTCGCCTGTACTGCCTCACCATGCCCCCTAGCCATACTTTAGAAATGTCCTACACACACCCTGTCATGTCCTACTGCTTACATAACATCATGCCTCAGGTGATTGAAACATGAGACCACAGGCCAAATGCGTTAAGCACTCAAGAAGTGACATTATTACGCAATCATACACATCCCTTGCGTGCCTTATTACTGTTATACAATGGCTCCTTTATAGTTAAAATAAAAAACTATAGTTTTAAAATATTTTTCTATTTTTTTCAGTTTGGAAGCATATTTTAACAAAAAAAAAAAAATAAAAGAGTTCCCGTCTGTGTTTCTGAAGCAGGTGGAGCTATTATCTGCCTTGTGTGACTATTTCGTCGTGTGTATCTCCTGAAAGCTGGTCTCTCTGCTCCACAACCCCTTCCCAGCCCTGTATCCTGGTCACACACACTGTTGGCTGTCCTTCCTCCGCGTGCAAGTAGTGGAGGTGTTTACTCTCTCTCAGTACAGTTTATGCCATTAATGTTTGCACTGGGAGATGGATCACTTTTGTTTTTGGCTGCCGATCACTGCTGAGTAAAAGGCATCTCAGGATACCTGGCATCGGAGGATGCAAGGCTGCCGTACAGGTGAAGTCCAAGAGGTGGGTTTTATTTTAGGGTGTTCCCAAACGAGTTCTATAAAATAAAAAATAAAAAAGTGGTGTTTCTTTTCAGAAGGGGCTTTAATACAAACTGCTGCTGGGTGCGGCTTTTGAGTGAAACTGCCAGCTGAGCGTGTGCTGTGGTAAAAAACACTGAACTGCTCAAGACAGGGTAGAATCATGTTGGTGTTTGAAAGCGGTTGGGTGGTGGCATCGAATGGGCAATGGGCACTTATTTATTTATTTATTTTTAAATGTCATTCGGTCGTATATGTGCTGGGACTAGATCCGTGATGTTGTACTGGGATAACATCATGGGTCCAGCCCCAGACTGACCAATCAGAGACCAGGATTCTTTCTTGCCGTTGCATAATCTAATATAGTTATTACACAAAACACTCACTTTAAATACACACTTAAGCAGCACCTTTTGTCGCATCTGAGACTTCGGAGGATGCACAGACTTATGAAATCAGTAGTCACTAGCGTATGGACGTTCTTTTCACCATGCTTTGCTTGCTGTAAATTCTAATATGTGATTTTGCATACTTTGTCATTCAACAGAAGTTTTCTGTTGCTAGAGAACTGGTGCCAGTCTGTTTGTGCTTGCAGTTCTAGTTGGTTGATCACTGCACAGTCTACACAGAGAAGCGACCCTTGCTGCTTTTAGGTTTATCTCTGTCCCCACCCCAGTCTCTAAGTTTGAATGAGGAGACTAGCTGAATAGTACCCAAACTATGAAAAGACTTCAGCATATGGGCCTTTCTTTTAGGCAGCAGCAGACCACAACAGACTACCAGTCCCCTTCGACAAACCCTAACCTTCCCACTTTCCAAAGGCTGCTGCTTGAACAGCTCAAAGATCCATGTAGATACTCTCCCCTTCCTAAACACTCCACCAATGTTTAATGATTTTAATGGAATACTAGTCCCCGTCTTAATTTCAACATTCAATAGTGCCTGTGTGGGCAAACCTTCAGCACCAATAATCATACCTTATCTTATCCTCTACTGTTGCCCTAAACTTTCATATATGGTTAGTACCCTGCATTTGTGTATCCTTCTGGAAAGTACAGTTACTTGCTGTATACAGCAGATCTTTGAGATGATCGCTTTCACTGAGCCACACCTGTAGAACACTGACGCTGTCTGCATCAGGACTACCGAGAAATATTTGGCGAGCTGAGGCCACCCTCAAGTACAAAGCATCACTGGCACCTACATGGTGTAAGCAGTCACATCCTACTCAGTTCTTTTCGCCCTTGGAGACGCACACAACACAATGCCAAACCAATGGGAAGAATGCCCCCCAACCCCAACACCACCACCATCAATGACTGATCAATAGGAGTGACAACAGTGTGGGATTGTACAATAGATCCAGTACAGGGCACAAAACAAAGAATGAATCAGTAAAATCAGAAACATGCCCTACTCAGACCATGCCACCCACAAGTAAGGGGAAAGGCAAGAGAGTAAGCAGCGACTCAATGGATTTGAACATATGAAGAAGCCAGCAGAGGAAGGCCATTTGGTCTATCAAGTGTGCTCATACTGCAGGGTCCACAGCTTTAGCAAATGTCCCTGCCTCTCCCTCCCCACTCTTCCCATACTCCCTACCCATGATCCTTACTTTACCCTATGCCTATCCCAGCCTCTCTTAAAGCTGCCCACTGTCTTCAACAAGATGACCTCTTCCAGCAGTGCATTCCAAGTGTCCACCACCCTCTCTGTGAAGAAGAGCTTCCTGATCTCCCTCCAAAACTTCCCACCCTCCAGCTTAAGACTGTGCCCCCTTGTGTTATGGTTGCCACTCAGCTTAAAGAGACTCTCCTTATCAACCTTATTTATCCCTTTCAAGTACCTGAAGGTCCCAATCATGTCCCCGCTCTCTCTCTCTCCTGTCTTCCAAGGAGTACATGTTCAGTGCCCTCAACCTCTCCTCACATGCCTTACCCTGCTAACCCACTATCATATTTGCAGCCCTCCTCTGTACCTTCTCCACCAAGTTAATGTCCTTTTTGAGGTGTGGGCACCAATACTGAACTCCATACTCTAGATGCGACCTTACCAGTGACCTGTACAAGGGCAGTATAACCTCCTGTCTCCCACTACTGATCCCCCTAGATATGCATCCCAGCATCTTGTTTGTCTTTACTGCTGCTTTCTTGCACTGTGTGGAGTGCTTCAGGTCACTAGTGATCATCACTCCCAGGTCCTTCTCCTCCTCCTCCTCTGATGCACATACTCTGACTCCACCCAGGTAGTACTCTGTCCTGTGATTCTTGGCTTCAATATGTATAACTCTGCATTTCTTGGCATTGAAGCCAAGCTGCCAGATCCTGGACCACCTCCCCAGCTTTTCCAGATCTTCCTGTAGATCCTGTATCCCTTCAGCTGGATCCATTCTCCCACAGAGCCTGGTGCCATCTGTGAGTAGGTACATTTTGCCCTTAATGCCATCCCCAATGTCACTGATGAAGACATTGAACACCACCGGCCCCAGCACAGAGCCCTCTGGGACCCCCCTGCTTACCTCTTTCATACCACATGTCTCTCCCCCGACAATCACCCTCCGGGTTCTGTCCCTCATCCAGTTTTCCACCCATCTGGCCATTTTTTCCCCAACCCCAAGATCCACCAACTTTCTGATCAACCTTTTGTGGGGCACACAGTCAAAAGTCTTGCTGAAATCACGACAGAAGATATCTACTGCTTGGCCCCTGTCTACTGTCATAGTGACACAGCCAAATAAGTCAATCAGATTAGTTTGACATGATCTCCCCATGAACTCATGCTGCCTCTCTTCCTGGAGACCATGCTCCTCTAGATATTCCACCAACCTTTTCTTTAGTATGGTCTCCATGAGCTTGCCCACAATGGAGGTCAGACTGACTGGTCTGTAATTCCCTGGGTCATCCTTAGGATTTCTTTTGTGGAGGGGCACTACGTGTGCTGTTCTCCAGTCCTGCAGTACCACGTCTGACTCTAGTGAACTATTAAATAGGTCTGCCAGTGGCCCTGCCAGCTCCTCAGCCAGTTCCTTTAGTACCCTTGGATGTCTTCTGTCTGGGCCAGGTGATTTGTCCACCTTCAATACCAGCAGCCCCTCCCTCACTCTACCTTTCTCTATCACTGCATCTGTGTTCCCCTCCCTGCTCCTCTTTTCCCTCCTGAAGGCACTGGTCTGTCCTTCTCCCTGGTGAAGACGGAACAGAAGCATTCATTTAGTATCTCTGCTTTTCCCCCCATTATCCTCCACCCACTCCACTCCTTTCTTAAGCCTAACAATCCCTTCCTTCATGTCCCTTTTCTCACTAATATAGCGAAAGAAGCCTTCTCCCCCTTCTTAATTCCTTCAGCTATCTGCAACTCCTTCTGTGCCTTTGCTTGCCGGACTTCCTTACTTACCTCACTAGACAACCTTAGGTAATTTTTCCCTATCCACCTCTCTTTTGGTCTTCCTGAATTTTCTATAGGCCAACCTCTTTTTCCTTACCACCTGGGCAACCTGAACCAGCTGGACCCTTTGGCCCTTGTGTTCTTACCTCTGAGCCTAACACACATCTGTGGCAACCAGTATTCCTTCCTTAATAATGAACCACCTTTGGTCCACTCCCATATCTGCTATGATGCCCGCCAGATATCTCCTTAGCACTTCGTCCATTTTCCTGAAGTCCGCCCTCCTGAAATCCAAGATTCTGGTCTTAGTTGGGAGCCTTCCCTGCCCATATCCAACTGGAACCACACTGTGCAGTGGTCACTTCCACCCAGTGGATGAGATTTTCTTAAAGATGTACTGTTATGGTAAGCAACTGAACTACCTTCTTCAAGGATTTCTCCATCCACTGAGCCACACCTGTAGAAAAATTCCCAAGCAGTACCTCAATAACATGCAGGAAAGAAGCCCAAGAAAAGGGGCAGATAAAACCCCCAACCAGGCATGGCAACAGATCAAAAGCAACATCAGTAAGCTGTAATAGCACTGACCTGGAAAAGGAAACAGTGTCCATGCCAGGGCAAGGCACAGCAAAAAGCCATGAAAGGAGACAAGCAACAGTAAACAACGAAAGGAATAGAGATGACAAAGCAACAGCTGGAAGGCCAGAAACACTGTGACAAGACAAAGAATCAAGGTTAAAGGCAAAGCACAGGAGCACTGATGGCATAAAAGCACAGGGAACCCTCAGGACTGGACAGAAAGACTCCAGCACCAAACAATGAGAAAGGAACAGGAAGGTGCCCAACAGAAGAATGGTGATGACACAAAAACCTGTCGATGAGCAGCACAAAAGGCAAATGCCACAGAAGGTGACAACAAATCATAGACAGACTGAGACAGAGACACAGTCAATCAACCAGAAGATCGATAAGGCAGAGCCAGGCAACAACCTAAGCAGACATTGACAGTAAACATAGAAACATAGAATTTGATGGCAGATAAGGACCACTTGGCCCACCTAGTCTGCCCATTTCCCTACCTGATGGATAATCTGCAGATTCTAATTAATCAACAGCTTACTTCCTCCTACCACCCACTAGAAATGCCTTATGTCTGTCCCAAGCATTCTTGAATTCTCCCACTGTTCCTGACTCCACAACCTCCTCAGGAAGGCTGTTCCATGCATCCACAACCCTCTGTGAAAAAATACTTTCTAACATTACTTCTGAGCCATCCCCCCTCTATCTTAAAATTGTGCCCCCTTGTTCTTGCACATCTCTTTTTCTGAAAGATGCTACTCTCTTGTACTTTAATTCCCTTAAGATACTTGAAAGTTTCTAGCATGTCCCCCCTCTCCCTCCTTTCCTCAAGGGTATACATATTAAGCTGCTTTAGTCTCTCTCAGTATGTCTTCTGGCGCAGACCCTGCACCATTTTGGTTGCCTGCCTCTGAACAGCCTCCATTCTATGTCTTTGCGGAGATGGGGTCTCCAGAATTGCACGCAGTACTCCAGATGGGGTCTCACCAACTGTTTGTACAGAGGGATAACAACTTCCTGTTTTCTACTGTTGATGCCTCTCCCTATGCATCCCAGTATCCCCCCGGCCCTCCTTACTGCTTTCTCACATTACTTGCCCACCTTTAGATCATCTAATATAATTACTCCCAGGTCTCTTTCGATTTTTGTTATCTCACCCCCCATTGCATACTCTTGCTCCGGGTTTTTGTTTCCCAGATGCATTACCTTGCACTTCTTTGCACTGAATCTAAGCTGCCATACATTTGACCATTCCTCCAACCTCGCCAAGTCCCTTTTCATCCTTTCCACCCCACCTTGTGTATCAACCCTGTTGCAGATCTTTGTGTCATCTGCAAAAAGACATACTGTACAACAGGAAATATTAGCTTTCAGTTTATTTTCACTATATTAGCTTAACTGACAAAAGTGCTAAAATAAGCTGATCGCTAATATGACAATGAGCATAGTGCTATAATTGGACATGAAGCTGATGCGCTAATTCAACAGGGCGCTAAATAGTACTGCACCCTGCTCCGCGCTAAATAAAGAGGGCACTAATACAAGCTGCTGTACAGTACTTTTCCTTCCAAGTGCTCTCCAATGTCACTTATAAAGACATTAAAGAGGACAGGGCAATGAAGACGCAACAAAGTCACTTGTAAAAACAGAGGGTAGTGAAGAAAACAGGAGAGTCAATGGGATGGAGACACGTGATGACCAACATTGACAATGACAAGGGAAGTTGTGAAGATGAATGGGAACAGCTCTGCAGAGAAAGCTGCAACTGCCAGACGGCACAGACATCAACAAAGCAAAGCCAAGTGGTGAACAATGCAATCATGACAGGGAACCCATCAATGGAAAAATAAAACAGCTGCTGCAAAAGACAGATGAGTGCACACAAACCAGGTTGCCGATGAGGCAAAGCCAAGTGATAACCAGTAGAAATGGCAATAGCAACCCAAGCAGCAAGAACGTCAATGAGGCAAAGTCAGGTGATGGAGCTGAAAGGAGTCAAGGGCCTCCTCAGAAATGAGGGTTGGGTTTAAACGCCAGGAACTGACCTTAGTGTCCCCAGGACAGCTACAATTGCGACACAGGCTGATATATATTTATTTGTTGACTGGGTAAGTACACTGGTTCAAGGGACCTTTTACAGGAATGACCTGAGCCTCGGCAGTCAAACAAAAGGATGGAGATGAGAGAAACATGTCTCTAAACAAGAGTAACTGAAAGTGCAGATAAAAAACTAAATAAAATATTGTATACAATTCCAATAAAGTGGCACAAAAAACAGGTGTTAATTTGTTTTGTAAGAATGCAATACTGGTGAAGTGCTTCAGATGTGCTTCGACTTGGAGGTATGGAGACTGTATCCAGAGGATCGCTAGAGCAGCAGGAGCTGGGAGGGAGCTGGACATCATTGTCCACCCAGAGACAAATGGCAAGGGATAGGATGGGGGTAGAGCAGGCTACATTTCAGGGAACTGGGGAGGGACCTTGAGCAGGAGGCACACGATGGCTTTTGCCTATGTGTTACCAGTGTATGGCCAGGGAAAGGAAAGAGTACTCTGCACCAGGGCATTTAACAGTTGGTTAAAGGTATGATGCATGGAGGAGGGCTTCATCTACACTGGGGATCAAACTGGGGTGTTATGGGCCTCTATATTGGGGGGGGGGGGGGCAGCCTGCATCCTTCCAGGAAGGGGACCGCAGTTTTTAGTGGGAAGTTTAAATGCTACCTGGGTGAGCATTTAAACTAGCTGGGGGGAGGCTGTAAAACCAAGGGAAGCAACAATTTCCACCACCTCAATGATGTAGCATTAGGGAAAGAGGGCCCAAGCAGAGTAAACTCCCCCAGCTCATTATCTCCTGGTGGCCATTTTGTGTCAGGTTAGCAATGGACAGTATGGACATCATACAAAGCTACTGGAAGTAATGAGCTAGGGCAGGGGCACAAGAAGACAGTGGTAGGGACAAGGCAGAGGAAAGGGGCTATAAGTCTGGTAAGCAAGAATAAATGAGTAAAGGAGAAAGGAAATGGACAAGGCAAAAGGGGAAGAGGTGGGTGGGGTGGAACTTCAGGGGACAGCACAGGCAGTAAGGGGAGGGGGAAGGAAAGCAGGCAGGGAGGGAGTAAGGTATGGAGAGTCATGTGCACCAATGTAATGAAGCTGGGAAATAAAATTCCAGACCTGGAGGCCATCATGGTGGAGGTAAGCCTGGATTTGGTGGTCATAATGGAGCTGTGGTGTACAGAGCACCATGACTGAGGCACAGCCACATCTGGCTCCTCTCTGTTCAGGAGAGAGACGGCAGGGAGAAGAGGCTGCACTATATGTGAGGGAGGGAATCAAGGCCACAGAGGTGCAGGATCACCAGAGGAAAAGGAAGGGCTTCAGGTGCTGCAGGTCATCCTGGAGAAAGACTCTAGGGCTGCTATCCATACTGGGGTAGTGTATAGACCTCCAGCACAGGAAAAGGATTTGGATAAGGCATTAGGGGATGCTACCATCAGAATACCAAGTAGAAAGGAGGCTCTGCTAGTTGGTAAGTGTTAATCTGCCAGATGTGGAGTGAAGCTTTCCAGCGGCAGCTTTGGCAAGGAGGAGGGCCATCCTTGACTCCCTACAAGGGGCTTTTCTCAGGCAGTTAATCAAAGAGCCTACTATGGCTGGGGCAGTGTTGGAAATAGTGCTTACAAACAGGGACAGAATTGCCGACGTCACAATGGGCAGTCCCCTATGTATCAGTGATTACCATACAGTGTGGTTTAACATTAAGACTGCACATGTGTAGGAGAGTCCTGGACTTTAGGAGGGCAGATTTTAAAGAAATGGGAGATCGCCTCAAACTGCCTCATGAGGGAAATTGCCAGGGAAGGGCAGAGGCATTGTTGGGAGCAATACGGGAGGGCATAATTAAGGCAACCAGCCTCTGCTTGAAGGAACCGAGTAAAAGCAGAAGGAAAAAGAGACCATTATGGTTCTCTAGGGAAGTGGCCAAGTCGGTGAAGGAAAAAAGGGTGGCATTCAGGATGTAGAAGAAAATGCAGAGAAAAGAGAACAAGGAGGTAAAGCAAGTAAAACAGAGGGAAGCAGGAAAGGTGGTGAGGTAAGAAACGACACAGACAGAGTAAAAGGTAGCTAAAGGTGATAAGGCTTTCTTCAGATACAAAAGTGAGAGGAAAGCAAGGGGAGGGACAGTGAAGATTAGTTGGGCAGCAGGGGAAGACTCCATAGGAGAGAACCAAGATAAAGCGGTCTTCCTGAACAGGTATTTCTGCTCAATCTTTACAGTGTGTGTGTGTGTGTTGGGGGTGGGTGGGGTTGGACCACCAGGGATAAGAAGGAAGAAAGGGGGGAGACAAGGTGGACACAAGTCTACTATTAGAAGAAAGAGTCCAGAAGGATCTCGCAGCTCTGAAGGTGGACAAGGCTATTGGACTGGACAGAATACACCCAAGGGTGCTAAAGATGCTCAGTGAGGTGCCAGTTGCTCCACTGATGGTCTTATTCAACAGTTCACTGGAAACAGCTGTGGTTCCAGAGGAATGGAGACTAGCAGACATGGTCCCTCTACATAACACTGGCAGCAAGAAGGAGGTAAGCAACTACAGATCAGTCAGACTCACTCCTGTGGCAGGAAAATTAATGGAAACCCTGCTTAAGGAATGGCTGGTCGAGTATCTTGAATACAATGGGCTAAAAGACCACAGGCAGCATGGAATAATGGGAGGAGGTCACGCCGGACAATTCTGATTGCTTTCTTCGACTGGGTGACCAGAAAAATAGATCAGGAGAGGGCAATGGACATGGCCTATCTGGACTCTAGCAAGGCCTTCAGAACTGTGCCGCACAAGAGACTAAAAGAAATTGAGCAATCTAGGTGTGGAATTTAAAGTGGTGAACTGCGTTAGAAATTGGTTAACAGGTGACAGAGGTTGGTGGTTAACAGCACACTCCAGCGATAGAAAATTGACCAGCGGGGTACAACAAGGCTCAATACTGGTCCTCTTCAATTTCTTAATAAGTGACACTGCAGAAGAAATGTACAGAAGGTATGCCTTTTTACAGAGGATACCAAAATCTGTAACGGGATGGACACTCCGGAAGTGGCAGAGAGAATGCTCAGGGATCTTGGAAACTTGAGGAGTGGTCAGAGCATGGCAGTGGAGTTCAATGCCAAAAATGCAAAATCATACACCTAGGACACAGGAACCTAAGAATGAAGTATAGGATGGGGGGCTGACAGTCATTAAACAGGAAAGGGACCTTGAGGTTATCATAACTGATGATCTCAAAGTGGCAGGACAGTGTGACATAGCAGTGGGTAGGGCTAGTGGTGGGCATAGAGAGGGGTATTTCCAGCAGGAGGAGGGAGGTGGTGTTGCCACTGTATCACTTGCTGGTGAGACCACACCTGGAGTACTGTGTCCAGTTTTGGATGCTGCACGTAAGAAAAGACACAGACAGGGTGGAGGAACTGCAGAGGAGGGCAACTAAAATGGTTCAGGGGTTGCACAGGAAGCCCTATAAGGAGACTGAGGGATCTCAACATTGTAACAGGGAGCGCCTGCCACTCTTGAGGACTGACCTTTTCTTAAATCTTCTATTTCTTAGCATAATCTATTCTTTACAATGTCTATTCTATAAAGTTGGCTATCTATGGGCACCCCTCATTCCCTCTCCTGACTGTGCTGTGGTGTCCTCTTTAATTTTCCTTTTCCCTCTCAGGTCCTTGTACAAGGAGGTTATTGTGGTGACCTCCGAGTTGATGTAAACCAACAGGCTGTGTTCCTCACTGTTGGATTTAGAATGCAACGGCACTACATCACAAAATGCATTGGTGCATATGCCTTGTGTGTATTATACCTGTAAATGTTGAAAATACAATGGCACTAGGTATTTTTGATAAAGGTAAAAAGTTATTAGGGGACTGTATTATAAAAATTAAGTTAGTTGTGCTATTTAAAATGCATGTAAATTGCTATAAGTTGAACAAGTGTGAAACGTCATGGTGATTTGCATATATCACACGATGCTTTGCATTATGGACATTATGTGTGATGTTGTGTTTCTTTAAAACTTGGCTTATGGCTGGCCCGCTGGTGCAGCAGTTGGATTTCCGCTTGCGATGCCAGCGACCCGGGTTCGGGAACGGACCCGGGTCACTGGAGGGCCGGCCGGGGGAGAAGGATCGAGCGTCCCAGAGACAGCTCTCCTTCTCCAGGGAGAGGGTAGGGGTCTAATCCAGCACCTGCTGGCTCCTAGCGGAGGCTGGGAGCATCGCAGGATGCCCGACCTAGTATTAACCGTGGGAGGAGCGGACGTCGGCATATGCCATGACGTCACTACGCTGCCCCCAACAGAAAGCCAGGAAAAATCGCTTGCTGGTCCTCCAAGATGACAGTTCTCAGTTCCTGGGGGCCTCCAGTGCCTTTCCGGTGCCGCCTGTTCCCCAGCAGCATCCCTGGGCCCTAGACAAAGGACATGCTGGGGTTGTCCTCCCCCCCTCCCCGGTGCTTTCCCCCTCGGGGGAGAGGGACCCGCCTGATGAAGGGATACACCGGGATATCCCGGGGTTGGCTGCGATCTGGGGACAAGAGGAGGGCCGGGCAAGGACAGGGGAGATCGGGGGGAACTTTGGCGAGCCTGAAGGAGTGGAGGTCCAGCGAGCATGGGGCGGAAAAACAGAAAATACAAAAAAAAAAACCTTGGCTTATTGTCAATGCCCTTTGGGATAACCCTGGTTTCAGAGCTTAAGTACTGAGGTTCTTTGTCTTTAGGTTGTTTTTTTTTTTTGAGTCCCCACCACCCAAGCAAACAAGGCTGAATCTCAACTGATAAGTTAGATCAGAGATCAGTGAGTCAGTAGGTGCTGGCTAAGTGTAGAGGAAAGACTTGCATAGTCTGTTGCTACAAATTGATATACTGAAGAAGGGATATACCATTGCTGAAGGTTATCTCCTGCATTTTGAATAAACATTACACAGAGATTGTGTGTTGAACTTGAAGTTTGGTGTCTGGTCCATCTGTTACCCACAACCCCGCCACAAACATTTACACCCTGTAAAACAGAAGAGCGAGAGAGCATATGACAGAGACCTACAAGTACCTCATAAGGGTGAACAGGGTGAAGGAGGGGAGTCTGTTTTAAATGAGAAAGAGTACCAGGAGGCATGCGAAGAAGCTGGGGTGGGGGAGTTTAAAAGGGGTGTGAGGAAATACAGGTTACTCACCTGTAACAGGAGTTCTAGGAGTGGTATATGTTGTTCATCCACACTGTCTGGCAGGTTCCTTGCCGCTTTAATTCTTGCCGGAAGGTCTTCAAGCTGGCTCTTCCCACCCACCTGGGTGGTAAAACCCTCGGCTCCGCCCCATGACACCAGATCTAGCCCGCTGTAAGCCAGGTTGCACGTCGAAGCCAGGGAGGTCAGGTGGGTTGTGTGGATGAACAACATATATAGGGTTTCCAGTTTTCGGTTTTAACCGATAATCACCGATAAAACACCACCGATGTGTTTTTCGGGATTTCGGTTAAAACCGATAAGCACCGAATAAATTCGTTTTGTGTTGGACATGGTGCCGGGTGCTGTGGGAGCAGTGTACTTACATGCTAGCAAAAACATCTGTACCAGTTGTAAACCCACAAAAACACTGATTGCTGTGCACTGCAACGGAGTGGGTTATGACACTCCAATAGCTGTCTACACTACTGGATCTGCATCACAGCCTGATGCTTACTGGCAGCAGAGCAATGCCGATTACACACCACTTGGTGTGTGTAAACACAGCTAATAACATCAAAAATAAAATATACAATTAAGTAATATATCAAATGCAATTAAAAGGAGAACAGAGGAAGTAAAATAAAAATAAGTCAAGATACTTGCCATCTCAACTGCCTTAATCAGTGGCAGTGTTCTATTACTTAAAAACAAAATTCAGACACACACATAGAAACGGGGGACGTTGTCACTGGGGTTTGAAACTGCAAGAGAATGCATAGCAGCTTCTTAGAAGACAAGCACATATTAAAAGTAATAAAAGTAACAGCAGAAAATACTGAGTTTCTGAATGTTTTATTTTCATTATGCTTAGTAATGTTGACCATATCTGCGTGACAAGGGTTACCAGAATTACACCTATTTAAAAAAATATATATACACACACACATATAAATAAACACCGATAAATAATGAAAATGAGTAATGACTTATTTATTTACACCGGAAAACACAGAATTTTAACACTTGAAAAACTTGCAAGAAAGGGTGAAAAATAAACACTTTTTTTTTTTTTTTAGAAAAATAAACCCCTAAAACCGGAAACCCTAAACATATACCACTCCTAGAACTCCTGTTACAGGTGAGTAACCTCGCAGGTCGGTGGCTCAGTAGGCAGCACACTCACCTCTGAGGCCGGGAGATCAGAAGGCTGTGGGTTCAGTTCCCACATCTGGCACTTGGGTTAATATCCCAATACTGACACTGTAGTGTAGCATGAGAGGGGTGCTGCACTTCTGAGGCGCCGTCTTTTGGATGAGACGTTAAACCGAGGTCCCATCTGCCTGGACTGGTGGTAGTTCAGGTGGATGTTAAAGATCCCATTGCACTTATTGAAAAGAGTAGGGGAAGTCTTTATTGAACATCAACTGAACAGAAAAGAAAAACGAAAATGATACAGAGAAAAATAAAACACAAAATAATTATGTAACAGGAAAATCAGAATCAGTTATCCAAGGTAATAGTGTCCATAATTCTAACAAAGAGTCAGACGGCAAATGCTCTGCCTCTGAAAAATATATGGCCTTCAAATCATGTTCGATCCTTCGAATAATGGTAAGAAGAGGCACATCCTGATTCTGTAAATTAAACAGACAACGAGCATTCCACACATGCCATTTGATTATTACAAAAATCAAATTTAACATATTAACATTCCAATGAGACCAAGTGAGGGGGAAAAAAACATACATCAAATTGTCATAAGTAATGAGAGCAAACAAGGGTTCACGCCATCTGGCAGCTAATAGAGTCCAAAAAGAAAAAATAAATGTACACGAAAAAAAAAGGCGTTTGTTTATTTGTTGAATTTTGTTGACCCGGTAAGCCCACTGGGCCTAGAAAGTCCCTTTTTCAGGGGTGACCGGGGGGATACAGATGGTAAGCAACTGAAATTGAACCAGATTAAGCTGTTGGTGGTATTTTTTAGTGAATGAGGGAAATTTGGCCAGGACACCGGGGAAATTCCCCTACTCTTTTCGATAAGTGCCATGGGATCTTTAACATCCACCTGAACTACCACCAATCCAGGCAGATGGGACCTCGGTTTAACGTCTCATCCGAAAGACGGCACCTCAGAAGTGCAGCACCCCTCTCATGCTGCACTACAGTGTCAGTACTGGGATATTAACCCAAGTGTCAGATATGGGAACTGAACCCACAGCCCTCTGATCTCCCGGCCTCAGAGGTGAGTGTGCTACCTACTGAGCCACTGACACTGTGAAATAGTTTCTTCTTGTTGCTGACATTCAGGTCTGGAACAAAATCTGTCCTGTAGTGATTTGTGTTTATGGTTACATTTGACGTTGATACGTTCATGGCAGCTAAGCCAATGTAAGTCCCACATCTTTTGGGGAACCCTAGAATTACGAAGCAAATTGAGCAAAGCAAGGAGATGTTGCGTAGGACATTTGGGAAAAACAACAATCTCCAAACATACACGGTCCGCTAAATACTTATACAATGATTTTCTGGAGACAGTTATTAGCATATGGCTAGTAATCTGCCAGTGTTTCAAACGAAAAAAACTATCCCTAACATAAGCAGAAATCTGGGGGGAATGTGTTAAAACTGTCAATTTGTTAAGTTCCCATTTATGAAACCAAGGACCACAGGATTCAAGAAACTAAGGTTCCCAACCTCGATCTTGGTTAACCAGCAGGGGTCTAATATTATGGAACAAGAAAAAAACTAGTATAAAAAAAACAGGTTGGACCATAGCTAGGCCTCCATCCCGAGTAGGGAGATAGGTGATCTGACGTTTAATGGGGTTCAGGCGGCTACCCCATAGGGCTTGAAAAAACAGACTAAGCAATCTGGTTTCAAATTGCCGGGAAGGGGGGAAAATATAAGCCAGAAAGAGAAAAAGGGGAAGCAGGAAGGTTTTAATCATGTAAATCCTTTTTTTCCTACTCATCTGCCAAGAATTCCAACGTGCAACCATAGTTTGAGCATAATCTAATTTGGGAGTCCAGTTAAGGACATTTAAAGGACTATTACCGTATAAAATGCCCACAATCCTAATAGGGTCATCACAAAGTCTAATGTCAACAGAAGACTCATCTACAAAAGGGGAACCTAATCTACGGCCTACACATTTATCAAGATTAAGGGCTGCGCCTGAAACAGCCCCAAACTTGGAACAATGCCACAATGCAGAATGCATGGAGGCAACATTAGCCACCATGAGACTTATATCGTCTGCATAGGCCAACACGGAATATGGGGCTGAGGGAAGTGGCATAACTGTTGGGGCCGAATATATAGAACGAAGTAAGGGATCCAAAAAAAAAATATATGAACGTGGACTAAGGGGACAGCCCTGTCTAACCCCTCTATGTAGAGGAAGCATAGGGCCCTTCCATCCATTGACCAGTGGGACAACAGCTGCAGACCGATATAGCAACCGGAGTCTAGTCAGGGTACAATCAGGTACTTTATAATATCGAAGAGTAGACCATAAAAAATCATGATGTACAGAATCAAAAGCCTGCCATTGGTCCAGTGAGAATATGAAACCATGTAAAACATTAGAATTTCCACATTCAATCATTTCTCTAAGTAAAATTAGATGGTTCTGTATACATCTCCCAGGGACACTGCAAGATTGTGTGGTAGAAATCACATATATGGCCAATTTAGAAAGTCTGAGGGCCAAAATTTTGGTCAATATTTTAAAATCAGTATTTAAGAGGCATAAAGGTCTCCAATTGGAGAGCAATCTTCTATCCCCTTTTTTATGTAAGTAAAATAAACAACCCATGTTAAAGTCTAAAGAAGATGTTCGACTGTAGAGTAGAATTATAAACTGTAGCCAATTCAGAACTCAGGTCAGCAGAAAACAATCTATACAGCTCACTGGAGAGACCATCCAGGCCCGTGTCACTCTTGGACGAAAGACTTGACTACAGCTTCAATTTCATGTGCTGTATCTCAGCATCTAACATATCTACAACAGAAGAAGGTACATCAGGAAGTTGTAAAAGGAAAAGTAGTCCATTATGGATGCAGATGGGGGGGCATGGGACCAAACAGTTTTTGTGTGTAACAGGTAACACGGTGCCTGATATCCAAAATATCAGTGAACTCGGTGAAACTGTCATCAAACAGCGAGTAAAGGTTTTACTCTCTACTGTTCGCGAATAGAAGCATATGGACATACAGTGTCACGGGTACCAGAGGTCCAAAACGCTGTTGATGCTGAACAGAAGTAGCCTTCAGAAGGTGATAATCCATCATGCTTCTTAAGAGTACTTATTTGGGTGGAAAAATCATGGCCAGTTTCATGAGATAAAGTAAGTAATTTTTGAAGTCGTCGTCTGTTAGTGTGATAAAGGAAATACAATGAATCATGATGATGTTTACTAAAATTTTTAAATAAAGTTCGGAGTCCAGATTTCCTTATCCTGCCATCAATCCCAGGGGGCATCATATAAAAAAAATACAGTCTTTTGATTATGAATATACTCAGTTAACTGACTTAACAAACGTGAATCAGATAACAGGGAAGCATTCAGTTTCAAAATGCCAGGGCCAAAACGAGACGTCAAGGAAGGGCCTAAAGAAATAGATAATAAATTATGATCCAAAATTCCGCACTTGAATTAAGCATCAGAAAGTTGGAGGTGGAAGAAATAAAAAAAAAATCAATAATGGGTTGTGGGGGACTTTGTGAAAAATAGGAGTATGCTGACCAGAAAAGATAAATATGCATCCTGTAAAGCTGTGGAATGGAGCAATTGTTTCAGAAAATTCGTGTCACAAACAACTTCGTAGTCTTTGAAGTAGAAGACTTATCTTTAGTGGATAACCCATTGAAATCACCCCAAAATCACATGCATTGATGTGTATAAATAGGGTTGAATCAGTTTCAGTAGTTCAATTTGTGGGATTTAATTGAGGGCGAAATATTAATAATCCGGAGAGGGACAGAGGAAATCAAAATATCCAACAACAGAAGCCACCGGTAGACATCCAACAGTTTAATAACGGTAACATCAGGTATACTAAATAAAATACCCAAACCAGAACAAGAGTCCTGTCCAAAGGACCAAAAGAGAGCTCAGAGGTCCAGGCACGAGTGGCCCTGGAAATTTCTGGAAGAGCATGGAAACGCACATCTTGCAAAAAGATGAGACCAGCTGTCAAGCCAGATAAAAAGGAAAAAACTGCATCTCTCTTAGCATGCTTCTTTATACTGTTAACATTAACAGTATGCACTGAGAAAGCAGAAGACATGAAACGGGAAAGTGAAAACAAAAACACAAAAGTCACCTTGGCCTACCTTCCCTATGTTTCAGTTTTGCCTTAGCTTTCCTTTTTTGAGAACCAATATTATCAATGGGTACTTCTGTGTCCGTAGTCACATCAGGGTGGGAGGAAAGAACAGAGGACGTATCAGAGTCCGTGTTGTCCTGAGGGTGGTGTAAAACCTCAAATTTGTTCATATGAGTCACAGTAGAGGATTTCAGGGCCTTAGAAGAAGGAGAAGTCCCCTTCTTAGATCCTCGTGTAACTCTAACAAAAGGTTTGGGGGGGGTCCAATACTAGGCAAGACAGGAATAGGGACCTCTTCCGAGGTAGAAATAGCAAGATCAGTGGAGGGGGAGGGAGAGCTGTAGTAAAGGTCTGTGGTTCCAAAACAGGAGCAGACCGTTCGTGTAAAGTAGAAGAAGGGTCAACAGCAGGTACAACAGGGTGAGGGAGGGCACGCGTTGAGGTCTAGAAGAGTGTCAGATAAACGAGAACGTTGAGCGACAGTAATAATCAAACGTTGTTTTTTCCCATCAGCAAGAGTCGGGAGTTGTGAGCTGCCCAAGTACAAGTCTGAAAAGTGTGCCCCAATTCACAAAGGACTTAAAGAGGTTCATCCACACATTGGGAACCTGCATGGCCAATGTTACCACAAACAGAGCATTTAATCTTGTCACAGACACTACTTATGATTCTGAGAGCCACATCTGTAGCAAGCTTTAGGCTGGCCGGGGTGAAAAAGAACTCCCCTGTCTTTCCCAAGCATAAAGCTGTTCGGGAGATGCTGTATTCCAACCTCCAAAGTGCGGAGCATAACCTTCGCTCTCCACCCAACTGTCCAGATATTCTCAGAATCAAAGATTGCCTCTGGGTCAGAAAGGACAGTACATCTTTGCTTTAACCAGACAGTGATATCATTAAGACTGACACCTTCGTTACGAAACAATATATACAGGTTACTCACCTGTAACAGGAGTTCTAGGAATGGTATATGTTGTTCATCCACACTCATTGGCAGGTATCCTTGCCGCTTTAAATCTTGCCGGAAGGTCTTCGTTGCTCCTCCCACCCACCCGGTGGTATAACCTCGGCCCGCCCCATGATGCCAGATCTGCCCGCTGGAAGCTCAGGTTGTGCCGGGCCGGGAGGTCGGGAAGGATGTGGATGAACAACATATACCATTCCTAGAACTCCTGTTACAGGTGAGTAACCTGTATTTCTAGGGACATGGATATGTTGTTCATCCACACTCATTGGCAGACTCCTAGCAGTTCGGGAGGAGGGAGGCAAGACGACACCCCTGGTCACTTACTTGGGAAAGAGAGACTGAGAACCGAGGCCCCAAAACCAGCATCCCGGCGTGACTCAAGGTCGATGTGGTAATGGGTAATAAAGGTGTTTGCTGACTTCCAGGTAGCAGCCCTGCAGATTTCCTGATAGGGACGCCCCTGGAAGCAGCCACTGCTGCAGCAGTATGGCGGTAGAATGAGCCTTATCCTCTGGGAGGCTCCATGCCCGCCAACTTATAGCAGAGATCTATGCAGGAGGTTACCCACCTGCTTATCGTCCGCTTGGCTGCAGGTCTGCCAGATGCGGCTTCAGCGTAGGTGACAAACAGCTGGCGAACCTCTCCCCGAATTTCAGCCGTGCGCTCCTTATAATAAGCGAGCGCCCTTCTAGGGTCCAGAATATGGAGCCTATATTCGGCCTCCGAGGTGTGATTGGGGTAGAACACCGGCAGAGTCAACACCTGGTTAAGGTGAAACTCCGACACCACCTTCGGAAGGAATTTCGGTGGGGCAAGAGGACAACCTTGTCCCTGTGGAAGACCAGGTAAGAGACTCGATGAGCGCCTGGAGCTCTCCCATCCTTCTGGCTGACGTGATAGCCACCAAGAAGGCGGTCTCCACGACAGGTGAGAGAGCACACCTGTGCATAGGTTCAATGGCTTGCCCATGAGCTTTGCCAGTACTAGCAGTAGATCCCACGGAGGTGGGGCTTCCCGACTGGAGGGGAAATGTGATCAAGGCCTTTGAAAAAGCGCCCGATCACCTTCTCCTGCGCCACCAACTGCTTCCCCGGCCGCGCCTGTAAGCAGAGATGGCTGCCAGGTGCACCTTAGGGTCGCCGACCTAAGCCCTTGACTAGAAAGGGACCATAAATAGTCCAAGATGCTTGCCAAGGAACAGGAGGAAGGGTCCAAGCCCTGTTCCTGACACCAAATGGAAAACCTTTTCCATTTGAAGGCATAGCATTTTCTGGTCGACTCTACGGGACGCCTAACTACATTGAGGACCTCCGAAAGACCCAAGGCCTGGAACTCTAGCTGCTCAGGAACCAGGCCGCCAGGTGCAGGGATTGAAGATCCGGATGGAACACCTTCCCTGACTGACTGAGAGCAGGTCCGGGCGAGCTGGAAGCTGCCGGAGTCCTGAGCTGAGACTGAGGAGATCTGGTACCAGAACTGGCGAGGCCAGTCTGGGGCTATCAGAATCACCTGCACCTTGTCCCTCCTCGCCTTGAGAAGCACCTTGTGGATCAAGGGAAATGGGGGAAAGGCGTAGAAGAGGCCCGGGGTCCACTGCCTCGAGAAGGCATCCCCTGCAGCGAGCCCTGCTGAGGGGCGGGCATGGAACAGACTCAGCTCGCTCTCCTGGAGGCAAACAGGTCCACCTGAGGTGTGCCCCAATGGGAGAACAGATGCTGTACTACCTCCGGAGAGACCACTGTGGGATGCAGCCCCTATCCGCTCAGGGCATCGGCCAGGGTGTTGGAGGCTCCTGCCACGTGAATGGCTAGGAGATCCGCCCAGGCTGCGCACGGTGACCAAATCGGGAGAGCTTCCTTGCATAGAAGCATGGGCGCGTCCCGCCTGGCGGTTAGATAGTACATGGTCGTGTATTGTCCGTCTGGACCGGACCACTTGACCCCGGAGGAACGGAGCAAAGGCGGTGAGAGCTAGGCGGACCGCTCGGAGCTCCAGCAGGTTGATGTGGCATCGACTCCCGGGGACCAGGAGGCCATGAGCCCGGTGTTCCCCAGATGGGCACCCCAACCCATCAGAGAGGCATCGGTCGATAGAGAGACCGCCGGCTCGGGCGGACTAACGGGATGCCCTCCTGCAAATGATCTGGAACGGTCCACCACTGGAGAGCGCTCACATCCCCTGTGTCACCGACAAGCTGGTCCAAAGGATCGCAGCGCTGTGACCACTGGCTGGCCAGTCCCACTGAAGGGGCGATGTTCCAGCGGGTCCAACGGACCACGCTGGTGCAGGCCGCCATGAGACCCAGAGGCGCAGGAAGTCCCGGCAGGCGCATTGCCCAACCAGAAATGATCGGGCAAAGGAGGAAAGAACCTCGGCCCTGTCCGCCGGAGCCGCTCTGGCTCGAAGAGAGTCGAGCTGCGCCGATGAATAGAATCACCTGCTTCGGCTCGAGTTCCGACTTGGCCTCGTTGATAAGGAGGCCCAGTTGAGAGCAGACCTGGAGGGCCAGATTTCTGGACCACTCTGCCTCCTTCCTGGAGGGAGCTGCTATCAGCCAGTCGCCCAGGTAAGGGTACACCGGACCCCTTGGCGCCAAGAGGGAATGCTGTCACCACTGCCATGCATTTGGTGAAGACCCTGGGAGCTGGAGACAAGCCGAAGGGCATGGCTTGGAACTCAAGAGGATCCTTCCGCCGAAGCGAGGAATCTCTGGTGAGACGGACGGATAGGGACGTGAAAAACGCTAGCCTGCAAGTCCAGAGAGCAGAACCACACGCCTCGCTCCAAGGATGGTATTATCTGAGCCAGAGTGACCATCCTGAAGGTTCGGACCTTGAACTTGTTTAGGCCGTAGTAGGGTCGAGAATGGGGCGCCAGCCCCCCCGTCCGCCGGAACCAGGAAGTACCTGGACACAAACCCTGGGTCTGAAGGAGGGTCCACCACCTCTCTTATCACCTCCTTCTGGAGGAGGAGAGCGATGTCGGCTCGATGAGCCGCCAGTGAGGCTGGGGATCCCGAAGCCCCCCGAGGGGCGACGGCTCTGAAGGGCGGTGCCTGCTCGAATTCCAGAGGCAGGCCTCTTCCCACCACCTCTAAGACCCACCTGTCCGTGGAAACAGCGGACCAGGCGGAACGGAAGTGCTTGAGCCAGCCTTCATCGGGGACCCGGATAAGGTGACGGAATGGGGCTGACCCTCAGCCCGCCACTGGGCAGGCTTGGAGGAGGGACCGCCGAGGGACCTCCTGGCCTTTTCCTCCCTGCCTCCTGTTAGAGGAAGCCGCGGTTTGGGTTTGGGATGCCAAGGTCGAGCCTGCTGGCCCTGACGTTGCTGGGATACGTCAAAGGCCAGAAGGACTAAAGGGCTTAGGCTGTGGTTTGCGGCCTTTGTCCTCTGAGCGGAAGAGACCGAGTCCAAGGTAGCATTGGACTTCTCGATCCTCTGCAGGTGACCTTCCACCCCAGGGTCAAGAGGTCAGTCCCCGTAAGGGGACATCCGCCAACTTGTGCTGGGTATCCGGCAAAGGTGGATATCCTCAGCCAAGCCCGCCGACGCGATAGCCACCGCGGCCGCCACCGATCTGGCACATGAGTCCCCTATATCCAAAGCAGTCTGAGCTGCTGTTTGGCCACTGCCCTGCCCTGGTCCCGCACCTGCTTAACCGTAGTCTGCAGATCGGGCGGAAGATGAGGGATGACCATCCAGGGAGCCCAACAGGGCATGAGAAAAATGTGCCATGAGGACGGGCCAACTGGCCTGACGAAGGCCGAGAGGACGCAGCGGAGACTTTTCGCCCGACATAGTCCAATTTCTTGACTCCTTGTCAGGAGGTTTGTCCACATCCCTGGCATGCTACGGGCCGAAAAACGCTGTCGGTAACCAACCCTCAGCAGAGGGGTGTTCCAAAACCGACAAGGAACCAGTAGGACCACATACTTCCTGGCCATCCTGGCCAAGGCGAGGGCAGGAAGCAGGCGCTGCCAAAGCTCCAGTGCTCGACCCACTATGGCTCGCCACCGAAAGGCCTCCGCCGGAGAATCCTCGGTCCAGAATCTCCGTGAGGGATACCTGGCCCGCTTTGGAACGGGTTCGAGCTCCATCCCGTGGACCCGAGATGAGCCGGGTAGTCCTAGGAAGGACGACGGCTATCGTCCATTGACTGACCTCCTGAAGACCCAAGTCCAGTCGCTGGAGAAAAGGAGGAATCATCTTCGACTCGGAAGAGTCCTCAAGAGCTGCCTCTGGCCTGAGCCACCCTTCACCTGCCGAGGTCGATCGGGAGTGAGGGTAACTGACAGCCGATGGGTAGACCCTTAGCCGACCGAGAATCCTGGTCGGAGCCCCAATTGGTGGCTGTGGAGGCGGAGGTTCCACCGGAATCGGTGGAGCAGCTGGTTTTGGCCGAACAACCGCCTGGGTATAGGCCTCGGATAAGTCGAGGTTGTGTCGGCCGCCCGGTGACAGTTACTTAATGGCCGGGAAGGCGACGGGGCCGGCTTATTCCCGGCCAGGAGGAGCTGTTGCAACATAAGGTCCTCGTATCACGACGACTTATCGCTTCCTCATCCGAGGAGGAGGACGAAGCGGCGACGCCGCCATCATGGTGCGATCGGCTGACCGCCAAGAGGTCCGAGACCGAGACCGAGAGTCCCGGAATTTCCGAGGTCGGTGCGGGAGGTGTCGGCCGGAACCGCACTCCTTCGCTCGGATGGTGCATCCGAGGCTCCGGAACCGGAGGCACAGGCGAGCCCACGGGATCCTCAACCCTCCCGGGAACCGGGAGAGGAATCCGGCTGCTAAAGGCGACAGCCTGTCCAATGGGCCGAGAAAATCTCGACTCATCGGTGGGAGTTCGGCCAACTGACCTGACGGGACACCGTGGAGGCCAGTGGCCGAAGCCGAGCGGTCGACCGGGCCGACGGCCCGGGAGAGGGACCTTTCCCGCCCCAAGAGCGCCGACGGAGGGACTTACCTATGTCCCTTTTTGGACCGAGAAAGGTCCCGCTAACGTAGGCCCTTCTCCTTAGTGGAGAGGGACAGACAAAGCCCTTAAAAGAAGCCGTGTAAGAAGAGCCCAGAGAGAGCGGGATAAATGCCGCGTCGAGGAAGACACGCCCGCACCCCTCTTCGAGGGGCTTACCATCCGCGAGCTGATCTCCGACGCCCGCCATGCGACACCGCCAACCGGCCTCCTTGGACTTCACCGAGGGAAACGCTTCGGACGGCCCAGTTGTAATCGGGCAGCACGGGTCTTCGAGGACGAGGCCGGAAAGATGAGCACAGGTCGCAAGCCTGCGGGTCGTGCTCAAGGCCTAAGCAGTAGACACGTGGAGTGTGGATCCGCACCACATCTCTTCGTTCGCGCATGGGCGCCTCCAAACTGGGAGTCGATTTGTCCATCGCAGCGGGGATAGAAGACTGAAGTCTTTTGCAAAATTTATTTTTTTTTAAATCCGCAAACGGAGAAATAGGAACCAGTCTCAAACGCAGAGCGTTAAGGAAGGAACCTGAGCTTCCAAGCGGTAAGGAAGATCTGGCGTCATGGGGCGGAGCCGAGAGTTATACCACCCGGGTGGGTGGGAGGAGCAAGCTTGAAGACCTTCCGGCAAGATTTAAAGCGGCAAGGATACCTGCCAATGAGTGTGGATGAACAACATATCCATGTCCCTAGAAAGTAACAGTTTTCTGAGTAGGTTTAGTTAAGGGAATGGCATTAAATGGTGACCATAAAGGAGAAGTTTTAAGCTCCTGATATTTTCTCCAAAACTTTTCTAAACCAGTGATAGTTTTAAAACTAGTATCAAAATGAGACTCTGAAGAAACATGAATTAAGGCATGACTCTCAAAAGCAGCAAATTGCATAGAATCTTTCAAAAGAGTGCGACCTACAAAAGAAATCGGTCAGGAAAGTCAGGTAAGCCCCCCAAATAATGCAGCTGAACAGCGTTGTGTCTTTTAGCTTGATGTACAGGGGGTTGAAAGTATACAGCATAAGTTTTAGGGGACGAAGCAGTAGAAGTAGCAGGAACTGGACAAGACTCAGGGTCCCGAAGAGTCCGTTGTCCTTGAGGCGTCGAGGAAGCAGGACCAAATTGCAAAGTCAGGTTCTGAGTCAGGAGGAGTTTAGTTGGCAAAGAAAGATCAAGAGAAGCAGCAGAGTCTTTCAAAACAGGAGAGGCCAGCAGTTTGTCAGTGTCAGGGGGCCTAGTACAGATCGGGGAAGAACCAGAACGCCAAGTCCCAACGGTAGGATCCTTCTCCCACACAGCCGCTTCCAGGGCCGACTCAACAGACCAGTCCATCGTGTGCAAGGCATCAGGGAGAGCAGAAGCAGGCACCTGTACAGAAGTTGTTTCTGGAGAAAGCTGAGCAAGAGGTGCAGTCAGTACAGGCGGTAGGGAGTGAGGAGGGTCCGTAGCTACAGGCAAAGAATGCGGAAGTGTCAGAATCGGCGAAGAGACAGTAAAACAAGTATTCCCAGACGGTGAGTCAGTAGCAGCAGGTACAAAACCAGACTGAGGCTTAAGGTCTAACAAACGCTGTCTAGCAGTGAAATAACGCTGTTCCTTGATTTTAAGTAACACATCTACATCCATAGAAACAGGAGGAGAAGACTCACGTATATCCATAGTAGCAGGGCTAGAAGATGTTGTAAGCACAGTTTGAGGAATAAATGAAGGATCCACAGGTAAACACTGCACACAAGTATCCACAACAGCAGCAGGGTAAGTATCCAAAGGCACAGAAGAACCATATTCAGTAGATTGCAGCACAATAGGCATAGAAGATGGGGTCTCTCTCAGAACAGAGACAGGGGAAGAGACCAGCTCCACTGCCTCCAAAACCTCCATGTCCTCCACAGCATGTCCAGAGGCAGCCATCTTGGTCCCACATGAAAATGGGACCCCCCTGCTTACAGGAAGCAGAGTAGGGGAATTTCCCCGGTGTCCTGGCCAAATTTCCCTCATTCACTGAAAATATCAACAACAGCTTAATCTGGTTCAAGGTCAGTTGGCATTCATCTATATCCCCCTTCCCTGGGTCGTGCCTGAAAATAGGCAGGATTTGTCTAGTGCACTTACCCGGTCAACAAAAACTAAATAAAAGATAAATAAAAACCTGTATTTCTAGGGACGTGGATATGTTGTTCAATCCACATTGTCTAGCAGACTCCCAGCAGTTCTCTGGGGGGAGGGAGGCAAGGCACACACCCCCTACTTAGGAAATAAGGACTGGAGAACAGGGGTCCCAAAACCAGCATCCCAGCGTGACTCTAGGTCAATGAGGTAATGGGAAATAAAGGTGTGTCCTGACTTCCAGGTAGCAGCTCTGCAGATTTCCTGAATAGGGACATCCCTAGAAGCAGCCACCGAAACAGCAGTATGGCGGGTAGAATGAGCTCTCATCCCTTTGGGAGGCTCCATGCCCACCAACCTATAGCAGAGATCTATGCAGCAGGTGACCCACCTACTTATCATCCACTTGGCTGCAGGTCTGCCAGTGGCAGCTTCAGTGAAGGTGACAAACAGCTGGTGAACCTCTCCCCAAACTTCAGCTGTCCGCTCCTTATAATAAGCGAGCGCTCTCCTAGGGTCCAAAGTATGGAGCCTATATTTGGCCTCCAAGGTGTGATTGGGGTACAGCACCGGCAGAGTCAACACCTGGTTAAGGTGAAACTCCGACACCACCTTCGGAAGGAACTTCGGGTAGGGGCAAAGGAAAACTTTGTCCCTGTGGAAGACCAGGTAGGGAGACTCGATGGAAAGTGCCTGGAGCTCTCCCATCCTTCTGGCTGACATAACAGCCACCAAGAAGGTGGTCTTCCATGACAGGTGAGAGATGTCACACCTGTGCATCAGTTCGAATGGCCTGCACATGAGCTTAGCCAATACCAGCAGTAGATCCCATGGAGGTGGAGGTTCTCACACCAGAGGGGATATGTGGTCTAGGCCTTTGCGAAAAAGTGCCTGACCACCTTCTCCTGCACCACCGACTGCTTGTCGGCCCGCGCCCGGTAAGCAGAGATGGCTGCCAGGTGCACCTTAAGGGTCACTGACCGAAGTCCTAGCTGAGAAAGGGACTGCAGGTAGTCCAAAATACTGGCCAATGGACAGGAAAAAAGGGTCCAACCCTTTGTCCTGACACCAAATGGAGAATCTCTTCCATCTGAAAGCATAGCATTGTCTGGTCGACTCCTTACGGGACACCTCAATGATGCTGAGGACCTCGTTGGAAAGACCCAAGGCCTGGAACTCTAGCCGCTCAGGAACCAGGCCGTCAAGTGCAGGGATTGAAAGTCCGGATGGAGCATCTTCCCCTTGCTGACTAAGATCAGGTCCGGGCGGGCTGGAAGCTGCCTCGGGAGCCTGGAGCTGAGGCTGAGGAGATCTGGGTACCAGAAATGGTGAGGCCAGTCTGGGGCTACCAGAATCACCTGTGCCTTGTCCCTCTTCGCCTTGACAAGCACCTTGTGGATCAAGGGAAATGGAGGGAAAGCGTAGAAGAGGCCCGGGCTGCACAGCCTCGAGAAGGCATCCCCCTACAGTGAGCTCTGCTGAGGGGGGCGGGTGTGAAAGCCTCAGCTTCGCATTCTCCCTGGAGGCGAACAGGTCCACCTGAGGGGTGCCCCAATGGGAGAATAGGTCTTGCACTATCTCTGGCAGGAGAGACCACTCATGAGATGCAGCATCCATCCGGCTGAGGGCATCGGCCAGACTGTTCGAGGCTCCTGCCACATAGATGGCTGGGAGATCCACCTCCAGGCTGATCATGACAGACCATATGCGGAGAGCTTCCTTGCACAGAAGGCAAGGAGTGCGTCCCGCCCTGACAGTTGAGATAGTACATGGTCATGGTGTTGTCCATCTGGACCTGAACCACCTGACCCCGTACAAATGGAGCGAAGGTGGTGAGAGCTAGTCGAACCGCTCGCAGCTCCAGCAGGTTGATGTGGCATTGAGACTCCTGAGGGTACCAGAGGCCGTGGGCCCAGAGTTCCCCCCCAGATGGGCTCCCCAACCCATCAAAAAGGCATCGGTCGTAAGAGTGACCGTCGGCTCGGGACGGACAAACGGGATACCCTCCAGCAGATGAGCTGGGACGAGCCACTACTGCAGGCCGTACCACATCTTCTGGGTCACAGTCACCAGGTGGTCCAAAGGACCGGAGTGCTGTGACCACTGGTGGGCCAGCCCCCATTGCAGGGGGCGCATATGCCAGCGGGCCCAACAGACCATGCTGGTGCATGCCGCCATGAGGCCCAGAAGGTGAAGGAAGTCCCGGGCAGGGCGCAATTGCCCAAACAGAAATGACTGGGTAAAGGAGGAAAGGACCTCGGCCCTGTCTGCCGGGAGCCGGGCTCTGGCTTGAAGAGAGTCGAGCTATGCCCCGATGAACTGAATCACCTGTGATGGCACAAGTTCCGATTTGGCCTCATTGATCAGGAGGCCAATTTGAGAGCAGACCTGGAGGGCCAGATCCCTGGACCGCTCCACCTCCAACCTGGAGGGGGCTGCAATCAGCCAGTCATTCAGGTAGGGGTACACCTGGAACCCTCGGCACTGCAGGAATGTTGTCACCACTGCCATGCATTTGGTGAAGATCCTGGGAGCTGGCGAAAAGCTGAAGGGCATGGCCCGGAACTCGTATAGTGATCCCTCCGCTCTGAAGCGGAGGAATCGCTGATGAGACGGACGGATTGGGACATGAAAGAACGCATCCTGGAGACCCAGAGAGCAGAACCGCACGCCTAGTTCCAAGGATGGAATGATCTGAGCCAGAGTGACCATCCTGAAGGTGCGCGGCCTTAGGAACTTGTTCAGGCCGTGCAGATCGCGAATGGGGTGCCAGCCCCCCCATCCGCTTTGGAACCAGGAAGTACCTGGACACAAACCCTGGGTTTTGAGGAGGATCCATTACCTCACTCATCACCTCCTTCTGGAAGAGCAGAGCAATGTTGGCTTGACGAGCCAACAGAGAGGCCGCGGAGCCTGGAGCCCCCCGTGGGACGATGGCTCGATAGGGAGGGGACTGCTCGAATTCCAGACGCAGACCCCTGCCGACCACTTCCAGCACCCAACGGTCCATGGTGATAGCGGACCAGGTGGAAAGGAAGTGGCAGAGCCGTCCCCCCACGGGGGGAACTTGGAGAGGGGTGACGAGGTTGGGGGCGACACCCCTCAACCTGTCACTGGGCAGGCTTGGAGGAAGGGCCAGCCAAGAGGCCACCTGGACTCTTCCCTCCAGGCTTCCTACTGGAGGAAGTGGCAGACTTGGCCTTGGGGCACCAAGTGTGAGCCTGCTGGCCCTGTTGCTGGTGTTCCTGGGCCAGATGTGCCGCAGGGGCAGAAGGACGAAAGGGCTTACGCTGCTGCTGGCGGCCTTTGTCCTTCTGGGCAGACGTGACCGAGTCCAAGGTGGCACTGGACTTCTCGATCCTCTGAAGATGGCCTTCCACCCGTTGCCCGAACAAGTCAGTGCCCAGTAAGGGAACGTCTGCCAGCTTGAGCTGGGTATCCGTCATGAAGGTGGAGATCCACAGCCAAGCTCTGTGGCGCATGGCTACTGAGGCCGCTACTGACCAGGCACAAGAGTCTCCAATGTCCAAAGCAGTTTGGAGCTGTTCTTTAGCCACTGCCCTTCCCTGATTCTGCACCTGCTTGACCGTCGTCTGAAGGTCAACCGGGAGATGAGGGAGCACCTCATCCAGGGAACCCATAAGGGTGTGTGAAAAATGTGCCATCAGCACGGCCAAGCTAACCTGCCAAAGACCTAGGGAGGAGGCAGTGTAAACTTTTCGCCCCAAGTAGTCCAGCTTCTTGAACTCCATGTCAGGGGGCCTTTCCACGTCCCTAATGTTTCTGGATCGCCGGAAAATGCTATCGGTTACCATTCCCTCAGCAGAGGGGTGCTCCAAAAAAACAGAGGGAACCGGCGGGGACTGCGTACTTGCGAGCCATCCTGGCCGAAGGCACAGGACAGGATGCAGGCTGCTGCCACATGCTCCAGGGCCGGACCAGCAATGGCCTCGGCCACAGGAAAGGCCTTCGTGGGGAATCCCCTCGATCCAGAATCTCTGTGAGGGGATACCTTGCCCGGTTTTGTACGGGTTCTAGCTGCATCCCAGTGGACTCTGAGATGAGCTGAAGGATTCCTAGGAATGAGGATGGGCTCTCATCCACCGACTGACCCTTAGTAGATTCCAGGTCAAGGGCCCTTGAGTACAGGGAGGAGTCATCAGACTCCGAGGAGTCCACGAACATCTGCTGAGTGCCTGAGCCACCTTCCACTCGCCGAGGCCGATCGGAGGTATGAGTGACTGACAACCTGTGGGGCAAGCCCTGACTCGACCGAGAGTCCTCAGTCGGGGCCCCAGTCTTAGGTTGTGAAGGCAGTGGTTCCACCACAATGGGTGGAGCAGCCAGTTTCAGCTGAGCAACCATGCCGGAGTCGGCCCCTCGACTATAACGAGGGTTGCTTCGGTTGTTCGGACGACAACCACTTACTGGCCGGTGAAGACGACGGAGTCGGCTTATTACTGGCCAACAAGAGTTGCTGCCACATTATGTCCTCATAGCACCAATGCAACTTGTGTCAGAGCCTATTCTCTGAAGCAGAGGATGAGGATGAGCGGTGATGCCGCTTTCCATGATGCCAGGACCGAGAATGCAGATGCCAGCAGGACCTGCCCGACATGGAGGAGGACCGAGATCTTCAGGGTCACCGATGGTGGGTCCAAGAGGGGCATGGGAAACCTGCTCATTCCTTGGTTCAGAGTTCTTAACCGGGGACTTCAGCACAGGAGGCACGGGCAAGTCCTCGGTCACCACTGGGGGAACCGGTGAGGAAGGGTTATTGGCTTCTCCAATTGACAACCCGTCCAACGGGTGGAGAAAAATCTCGACTGCATCGACGGGTGTCTCGGGTGGCTGACCTGACGGGGACACCGTGAAGCCAGCAGCGTTAGACGCAACCTCGACTGAAGTCGCGAGCAGACGGTCCAGGGAAGGAGATCTCTCCCACTCCCACAAACGTCGACGGTGGGACTTACCTTTCGGTTCCTTTTTCTTCCACCTATTCATGTGAGTCACCAAGGGTCCTCCTCCCTTGGTGGAGAAGGACTGACAAAGCTCCATGAAAGAAGCAGTGTAGGAGGAGCCCAAGGAGAGTGGGATAAACGCCGATGCCGAGGAGGAAGAAGACGCGGCCTGGGCCGCTTCCTCCTCAAGAGTGATCAACTGCTCTAGGTACTCCACGGAGCCCACAGCCGCGGACACCGCCCAACGGGCCTCCTTTGACTTCACCGGCAGATACCATTCTCGGGGCACCCCAGTTGAAGTCGGGCAGCACAGTCTTCCAGAACCGAAGCCGTGAAGGATTTGCAGAGATCGCAGGCCTGCGGATCGTGTGCAAGACCTAGGCAGTAGACGCACGTGGAATGCGGGTTGGTCCGAGACATTTTCTGCCCGCAAAGGCACTGACTGAAGCTGGGAGTGGATTTATCCATCGCAGTTGTGAGGGAAGATGAAGATGCAAGTCTAGTAAACTTTAAAATTATTTTTGGAAATTCTGAAGGATTAGGATCCAGGCCTACAACGCAGAGCGCTAAGGCGGGAACCTGTGCTTTCAAGCGGTAAGGAAGATCTGGGCCATAGGGCGGAGCAGAGGGTTTTACCACCTGGGTGGGTGGAAGGGCCAGTTTGAAAACCTTCCGGCAAGAATTAAAGTGGCAAGGAACCTGCCAGACAGTGTGGATTGAACAACATATCCACATCCCTAGAAGTACTACTTCACTTGAAAGGGTGGCAGACGCCTGAAAATGACTGCTAGCAGAACTGGTACAGGCAAAAACAGTGGGGGCTTCAACCATGCATGGACAGATGTAGGGGAATATTAGTAAATAGGCAAGGAGGGAAGAGGGTCATTGGAGACTAGTTACAGTCTATGGAGAAAGACTAGGCAGGGACCATCTGGACAGACTAGGTTGGCCAAGTGTCCTTTTCCGCAGACAAATTTCATGGCACTAATATAGCATAGTGAATACAAGCAGTGCTAACATAGCACAAATAAACTGACAAGGCAGTAGCTAGTATCTTAGACTGCACAACTGCGTTGGGATGCACTCAATAGGCAACCAAGAAGCTGTGATTTCAAGAGGGGGTGTGAGGGGGCAGTTCTAATTCCCACTGGAAGGGCATTCCAGAGGGATAAGCCCGGAAAAGAGAAAGCCATTTTGACCCATGTTAGCATTTACCTGCTGCTCTTCAAGCAGAAGGCAATCAGAGGAGTGCAAAGCACGTGGATTTGTTTTGTGCCTTAGGATCCATGACAAGAGAGGAGTTAGGGGTGGGTAGTGACTTACAAATCAGGCAGCAGAAGGTAAAGCCCCTGCGTGCCTGTGGGAGAGCCAGCCAAGGTTACTGTAAAGGTCACAATGGTATGTTCCACAAGAGCCAGTGATGCAAATCAGCATATGCTGTCATAAACTGTGGTTAGCCGGAGATGTCTTTCTCAGTAGCTTGTGAGAGGCAGAATCCAGAATAGGCAGCACAGTACTTTTGGCAAAGGTAATGCAAACTTCAGGCATCATGGTGTTCTTCAGTCTGTATGATAAACTCCGTCTTTTGGAGAATTGTTTTACTCCAAGAATCAATGTGGTCTGAGTAGGTGAGGGAGAGCTCAAGTGCTACTCCTTGGCATTTGAAGGTTTGTGGCATGGATAAGTACCGGTAGAACCACCAAAAAGGTACAAAGCTAGAAACTAGAACAGTGTAAAAAACCAAAGTTAGCATCTTCTGATTGCCAGTTTAGTAAAGAGCTACCAGTTTCACTATAGTCGTCATACAGAAACACAGTAGCCCCTCTCCCGCGCTTTCTGTATGGCATTTGTGGTATGATTAAGTAACACCTTTGCAGTCAAGAGTGCTGTTTTTTTTTTTTTTTTTAATACATTTGAAGGTGTGTACTTGGTCCATTTTAGCCTTACTATCCCTCCTTTGGTCTTTCTCATCTCGCTTATATATCTAAAGAATGTTTTGTCCCCTTTTTTTTTTTTACTGATACGGCAATATTCTCCTCTGTGCCTTTGCACTCCTAACTGCTCTCCCTGTCACGCTTTTCTCCTGGTAACTCTCCTATCCTCCTCCTTCTGCATCCTCTTGTACCTTCTTTTTTTTTTTGCAAATATAGTCTTTATTAAAAGATTTTATCATTTTTCCAGTCACAATTTACATTACTGTAATTGATTACTTTGACAAGGTTACAATTCATATAATGGTACAAAATCATTCATCATTCATGCAACTTTAAGATTCACTTGAAATCATGGTTTTATGTAATGGATGAGCCCAAACCTACAATTCCCCATATCCATACTTCTTAACCCTGTTCTATTTTCTGAGCCCTCCTCTTATTGTCTACACTGGTTCTTTTTCTTCTGGAGTTTACCTATTAGTATATTCCCAGAGCCAAGTTGAAGTGGAGTGAGTGTTTAGGGGACAAAGTGTGGGTCCTTGGACATGATATATAAAATCCATCTATTCCACTTGATGGAGCAGGCCTCAGCCCTATCATTTAGGCTGTATGTAATCTTCTCAGAATCTATATATGCGACTGACTATTTCTCGCCACTCCAGGATTGAAGGAATCACTGCAGTGAACCAGCGTTTAGTAATAGCCTTTTTCGCTGCTAGCAGGCAGATTCCCAACAGGTACTGGTGGTGGGGGTTACGTAAGTCTTGTGGCAACACATGTAAGATAAAGAATTCCCCCATTAGGCGGAGCCGGAGTCCAAACAGACCCTCAAATTCCTCCCACAAACCCTGGAAGAAAGGTTGTAACCTTGGACATAACCAGAGAATGTGGGAATGGTGCTGATTATTTTCTCCACATTGACGCCAGCAGACCGCAGCACCTAAGTTATTATAGTGAGCTGTTATTACTGGAGTCCGGAAAAACCTTATCAATAATTGCCATGAAAACAACCTCCATGTATGGGAACAAGTAATTCTCACTGAGAACTGGCACACTGTGCCCCACTGTTGTGGGGTTATTTGGGAACCCAGTTCCCCATTCCACTTCTCCCTCATAACATCTATGTTTCCACCTGATGTTTCCATCAGGGATTTATATAGAACCGAAATGAGATGGGTTAACATCTTGGTTTTAAGCGCTTGCTGGAGTGTTTGAATAATGTGTGGGCATTCCCCAGGGGTACGAACAACCTGAGGAAGAGCCTCATGACAATGTCTTAGTTGTAGGTGCCGAAAAAAGTCTGATTGGCGTAACTGGAATTCCCACTGAAGTGTCCCAAAATCCTTAAAAAAGGGCCCTTCCAGAAGCTGAGAAAAACCCGTGAGGTGCGAATGTCTCCAAACATGGAAGGTATGATCCTGTAGGGCTGGGAGAAAATTCTCTAGAAGGTCTATTGGGCAAATCAGCACTAGAAAGGGGGAGAGCTTAAGTGATCTGTGTGCTGACTGCCAGACTTAAATTTGATGTATAATCCAGGGGTTCTGAGTAAGCTGCCTCAGCGAGGGAGGGTTTTTATAGATAATGAGCCTTTGATAATCATGTTGTGAGAGGCTGCTCTCCTCAATTTCACTCCAGTGAGACTGGGACATTCCGACCAGATGATGTGTTACACTCTTGTACCTTCTAAATGCTAGCTTTTTTCCCTTACTTTCTCTGCTACATCTCTAAAGAACTATAGCGGTCTCTTTTTCTCTTGCCCTTGTTAATCTGCCTGACACAGATATTTATTGCCTTCATTTTTGCCCATTGTTCCTCGACTCCTCCTGGTTTCCCTATCGTGCTAGGGTGTCCCTGAGACATTCTCCCATTTTCTTAAAATCAGCCCTCCTGAAGACTAGGACCCTGGTCTTAGTGTGTCTCAATTCTGACCCAGTTATTATATGAGAGACACCATATGGTGATCACTAGTTCCCAGGTGGCCACTCACTGTGACATCAGGAACACTGTCCCCATTTTGTCAGTACCAGGTCCAGTATTGCCACCCCCCCCCCAAATGAGTGGGTTCCTTAACTAGTTGCCTGAGGAACGCTCCTTCCAGGGAGTCCAGTATATCCCCACGACTGTTGCCACAGCTGGTAGGCTTCAATTCACGTCCGGAAGGTTGAAGTCCCCTACCAGCAACATCTCCTCTTTGTGTACCATCCTTTGGATTTCTTCCATCATATTCTTTACCTACCTCTCCACCCTGCACTGGAGGTCTGTAGATCACTCCTATGCGAATAGCACCCCCCCCATGTCTCCAGGATGACCCACAGTTTCTCAGCTCCTCTCTGCTCTACCTGTATTTTAATAGCTTGTATGTTGTCCCTGATATACAGAGCCACTCCTCCCCCTTTTTTTACCTACCCTGTCTTTTCTGAACAGAGTATACCCTGGTATGGCTACATCTCAGACTTGGTTTTCATTGCACCAGGACTCGGTAATTGCTACTATATCTAGGTCCGTATATGCCATGGTGGCCTCTGGGTCTGATGGCTCTCCTGATTGTCCTGCCACCTCCCCCTTATTTCCTATTTGCTCCTCCTTATTTACGCCACTATTTATTTATTTTTTTTTAACTATCTTTCTTTCCTTTTACCCCTTGGATTCTTTTGTCATTTGGTTCCTTTTGGGATTTCACTCCCTCAGGATTTCCACTGCTGATCTAATGGACCTGTGGGGGAAGGGGGGGTGGTGGTTTGTGTCTTCCTGCCTTTTTTCTACCTCCACCCTCATTTAAACCATTCACTAAGGATCATGGTTCCCCTCCTGGATGGATGCAGGCCATCATCCTGTACAGGCCCTTATCCCTGCAGATGGGGCCCCCAGTCCCCAGTGAAGCCAAAACCCTTCTCTCTTCACCATTCCTTCAACCATGCACTTGACGGTCCTGGTGCAGAGAATCCTATCCTTCTCCTGTCGTAGACAGGCAGCACCCCCAAGTAGGTCACAAATCATGCAACTTGCCTAAGACCGCTCCCCGATTCCCTAAACTCCACCTGAACTATTGCTGTCTCATCCCTAGCCAAGTCATTAAACATGTCTGAATCAAAGTTACCAACATGAAAAGAGTCCTCAACATCTGAGATTTTCTTTGCCTTTGCTCTTGTTATCACAGCTACTGAAGACAGCAGGGTTTACTCCTTCTGCGATTAACTTAGGAAATCCTGGAAAGTCATGTCTCGTAATCACAGGTGAAGGTAACTTTGGTACTACCCTCACTTTCAATTGGTGCGACACTCCATTAATGTTCAGAATCACTTGGGTGGTGGGATAGTATTGAGTGTCCCTGTGGATACAGATGACTCCAGCGCCTGGTCCTTTTGCACAGTCTTGAACTTCAACATACACCAGGGTTTGTCTGCTTCCCAAATCTATAAGTCCCTTCACTTATCTCCCACCTTGACATCTGTTAAATACTTGCTTCGATTTTCTAAGGCCAAATTTGCTTCAGTGTTACCCTCTTTATTTTTATGTTGTATTGCACGCGCAGTGCAAGCAACATTTTATGACAGCTTGCTGGAGTAACAGTTTGTGGAGGTGCGGCCGTGTTGTGGCCAATGGCGCTACTACTTTTTTGGTCTGGTCTCCTTAGCACCAATGAATGAGCATGCTGTCTATGACAGCAGTTCAGAAGCGTGCCACCAACTTGAAAGAATTTCACCGCTGCAATGAGGCAGCACCCCGTCATTGCTGGGCGTGCCTTGCCTGCTGAAACATTTCAATAAACATGGCAGCGGTTGCTGCTGTCCACCTCTCACAGTCCCGTGAAAGCCGACATCGGGGGTGCCCAATTCCCCTGTCGGCATGCCCCCTCCCCAGTTCATTTGCCAATGGTGGAGCCCAGTCTCCATCAGCATAATGTTACCCCTTGTTTTGTCTGCTGAGGGGGGTGCCCAATCCCCCGAGGCATCATGCCCCCCCAAACACAGAAACGCTTTCTTTGTGACGGGGGCCCAATCCCCATCGGCTTCAGTCCCTTGTCCCCAAAACACACAGGTGGCACACTGGGAGCCCACTCCAGTGTGCCCAAATATCCTTGTCACACCCTGAAAGAAAGAAAAAAACCTTCCTCGATGTTAGTTCATTTTTTCCAATAAAACGAAAATGGTCCTCGTAGTCATGACGCCCCTCCCCAACTTGCACCCACCTCGCACCTCACCTCTCTCTGCACCTCACTTACCTCCTCCGGAGCCTGGGCGGATCTTCATTGGAGCAGGAACATGTCTGCACTCTTCAAAGCCGACTGTGAACTGAAGAAAATCACGGTAAGCTGTATAATGGCATCAATGGGTGGGGGGGATTCAACTTAGGTGGATATCTCGGCCATTTTAGTGACTTCTGGCTCCAAATTTTCAACATGGGGTTCTTGGGACCCCACCTCATGAACTCAGTCACTGTCATTTCGTTATTCAGTCCTGACAGTTGATTTCGCGGTCAGTGCGCGGAATCTCCTTTCGGGACTGATTAACAAAACAGTTTAACTGTTCACGAGGTGGGCTGCCAAAAAGCCTATGTTGCAAATCTGGTGAAAAATTCCTCAAATGATTACATGCAGCGCATTGTGCGTGTTTCCATGCACACTGTAAGTTCAAGATTTTTTATATTTTCAGTCCAGATTTTCAACACTGCCATTTCTTCACACCTCCCTATAGGAATGGCAGCCGTCACTTTCACATCCTGGCCGAATGTGTTTTCGCACATCTGGCGCAGAATAGCGTGGTCGCTGTGGGAAATCAATCTTCAGGACAGATTAACAAAATCACAGTACCACTGTTCATGAGCGGAGGTCCCAAATGCTTTAATGAGGTGGGGGTCACAAAAAGCACATGTTGAAAATTTGGAGTGCAAATATCAAAAAATGACCGTGGCGTTAGGGTTTCTAACCATAATGTCCCACCCTGTAGAGACTGACAGGCATCAGGGGTGTGACTTTGGATTGCTGACTGTAATGTTCATGCCATTCCACCCCCACCCTGCAGTCAGTGACAGGCATCAAGGTGTGCCTTGGATTCTTCAGCCTCAAAGTTCAACCCATTCTCCTATACTGCACCCATCTCAACAAATTTACCTATAGAATGGGGCGAACGTAAGGCCAGACGACGCCATGGCACAACGCGACACTTGTTGGATTCTGCAGGGTAGAGTGAGGTGAAATGGCATGAGCATTCTGGCTGACAACCAAAGGCACACCTCAATGCCTGTCAGTCTCTGCAGGGTGGGGTGGGGTTTGTGTCAGTTCCATACTTCACTGCCATTCCTATTATGCATCTCTCTAACTCCTGCACTACCAATGCCAATGCAAGCAAGACAACATTCGGCACTTACAAATGCTTGTTATATATGGCAGTTTCTTGCAATATGGCCTGGCTTATTACAGTTATAACAAATACAGTCTTTAGGTGGAGATTTGTTACCCTATCAAGAGTTTTTACCTGATCTGGAGTTAAATCAGGATAGAAAGGGTCTTACCAATCCTTGGCTGTTACTTCGATGTTGTGGTGTCTGTCTGGCCATCAGACAGTCCTCAGTCAAAGCAAAGGCCTTTTCCCCACTTTTTGGTTGGTGTTCTTTTATCCAAAGTTACATGTCCATAGGCAGGATGTTGATGAATTGCTCCATTGCAAATCTGCCAGTCTGTGGAACTGTTCTGCCCTCTGGTTGGAGCCATTTAATGAAGAGTTCTCAGAGTCAGGAAAAGACATCTCGAGGACTGTCAAATGAATGGTACTTCAGGGAGCGGAATCTCCACCTGTAGATCACTTCCGAGATGTCATATCTTCTAAAGATTTCTCTTTTTACAAGGTCATAGTTTTCTGACCGTGCAGTGTCCATATTGCTGTAGGCAAGTTGGGCTTTACCCATCAGATAAGGTGTGCCACTGCTGTTTAAGTCATTGGCAGGCTCTGGTGACCCTTTCAAAAGCTATCAGATATGCTTTGATATCAGAGGGACACAAATTTGTAAGTTTCATGTCTTTTGTTTGTGTTTTTGTTGATCTACTGGACCTGTGCTAGATCCTCCAGCTTTGAAAACTTGCAAGGCATCCAGTCACCACTGCTGCTGCTGTTACTGTATCTCTTCTCTTGTCCGTTTCTCAGTCTCCCTTTCTACATAACCCACCATTTGAAGAAAACAGACAGCCTCTCCCCTTCCTCGACTGAATCCTCAAACCCCTTTACTGTGATCCCTGCTACCTCAACTGGTTTAATGATCTGTTATTTCTCGGTGTCATGCCCTCCCTCTCTTTCACTATTCTCCGTTGCTCTTCTCTCCTATCAATGTATCCTTTCTTTTCCCTTATACCTGCCTCATACTATCCTCCCTCTAAACTACCACTGTGGATTCAGTATGATCCCCCTACTCCACTCTTGACTTTCTCTACTCTAACCTTCTTATCTCACTGACCTTCTCTCCCAACTTTACCTTTCTGCTCTTCCATGGTCAACTTCTCCCGACTGCCAAGTTCCTTAAAAAGCATTGCTACTGCCCACCTCGATACCTACTCCTCTCTTCTGCCTCTTGTATTTTATGGTACCTCACCCCCCCCATCCCTATAAGGGCTGGAGACATTGAACCTAACCCAGGTCCTACTACCCCTCTTTACCACCCTGATCCTCACTGGTCAGGGATAAAGGGTCAGCCTATTGGTCACCTAAACATCCATAGCCTCTTTTTTTTTTAATATAGCTTTTCATGGACTTTTTCAGGTTTTCTCCCGTGGTCCCTCCAGGGACCCCAACTTTATGGCCATACATGCGTAGACTGCGCCGCCTGCGGAGAGCCAGCTCAGCCCCTTCCGCCCACCTGCATTGCTGCCCCGCCTGCCAAAGTTACCCCACCAGACCTCCACCCGGTGGGAACGAGACTCGAAGGGCGACAACCCACCCACCACCCCTAGGAGGGACAGCAGCCTAATGGCTTGCTCAACACCGCTCCTCTCACCCCCCCATGCCAGCACCCAGCCGACCTGGGGTCATTCCTGAACCTGGGTGTGGCGCAGCCTGGCGTAGGCCCAGTGCCTCAACCCTCAGCACCACCGGGCCGGTATATCCATAGCCTTCTATGTAATCTCGCTCACCTAGAGGCATGGGCAGCCATGTACAATCCCAATATATTATATATCACTGAAACCTGGTTAAAACCATCCATTCCAGACTCAGCTTGCTCCTTGCCTCACTACAGTCCCATCTACCAGGATCACCTCTCCTCTAAAAGGGATGGCGGTGTAGCAATTTACTTTAAATCTCATCTTAATCTCTCTGCCATCCCTACCCTACCCCTCTCTCAAGTTACTACAATCTCTCCTCCTCCTTAGAGGCACAAAAAAACTTCATATTAAATGTGCCTATAGTCCCCCAGTAAGAGGCACTGCTGGCCTATCTGAACTCCTATCACAGGCTACCTCTGCTGCTGGTTGTAACAAAATTATTATACTTGGGGACATTAATCTGGACTGGTTGGGTAAATCCTACAAAACCTACAATACTCTTATTCAAGGGCAAAACCTACACCAACTTATAACTGATCCCATCAGGATTTCTATAAACTCGGCTCAAAAACATTAATTGACTGGATCCTAACTAATAGGTCTGATAGGATTGCTGGTGCAGGCATCCTCTCTGATGCCACTGCTGACCATTCTCCTGTTTGCTGTATTTGGCGTGTCCGCATACTTTCCACCTAAAGTCATATCTTTTCGTGACTTCTCCAATCTTGACCCCACCTTGTTCCTTAATGATCCATCTATGATTGACTGTCCTTCCTCTTGTCCACCGACAATGCTAATGAAAACGCTGATTATTTCCTAACACCATTTTGTGCACTACAAAATTAGCATACCCCCACTATATCCCATAGGATCAGCAGGGCCCCCACTAGATGGCTCATCAAGGATCTCCTAGCTCAACTAAAATTCCAGGATACCTGTTGGTCAGAGTTCAATACCTCTGGCCGACAGTCTGATCTGCTGGAATACCGAACCAAGACAAATTTCTTTAAGAGGGCCATATGCCTAGCCAAGAGCACCTACTGTAAAAACCTGCTAATCAATGCTGCTGGTGACCCTAAAAAATTCTGGGCCCATATTAAGAGTTTAATGGGGACCAAGCATTCTCAGTCCTCCACTGGCATGGTGCTAAATGACTTGCACTGTAACAATCCTGTTACTACTGCCAACTGCTTCAATCAACATTTCTCCGATTTATCAGATTACACTAGTTCCCTCCCTTCCCCCAATGCTACCACCCCTGAGCTCACAAATGTCCCCCACAACTCCTCTCACTGCTTCTGTTTTTGTGTGGTAACTACTAAGGAGGTTTGAAAGCTACTCTGACAGTTGCAGCATTGGTGCAGACAGCCTTGATCCCAGACTCCTTAAGCTGGCCACTCCTCTCCTTGCTTCCCCGCTGGCCAGAATTTTAAACCTGTCGCTTCGCACTGGAATTGCTCCTTGTATCTGGAAGACTGACAGAAAAGTCCCTGTTTTCAAGAAAGGTGACCTGAAGTCTATCACTGATTAATGCCTTAATGCTATCCTCTCTGTTCTAAGCAAACTACTAGAAAGATTCGTCTCCCTTCAAACTGTCACATTCCTTCATGACTGGAACCTTCTCTCAGCATGGCTTTAGAAAAGGTTAGAGCAGTACCACTGCTCTCAAGTTCATAAACGACACCAAAACTGCAATGAATAACTCCATTTTAACTGGTGCAGTCTTCACTGACCTAACTACTTTGATCTTGTTGATCACACATTACTTAAGGCCAGAATACTTTCCCTTGGTTTCTCTCCTGAGGTTGTTGCGTGGCATCATTGGTATCTCTCTAACAGGCAGCAATACATCAAATATTACTCTGCTACCTCTGAGCGCTCCACTGTCAACATCAGGGTACCCCAAGGCTCCATCCTTGGCCCCTTCTCTTTTCCATCTTTATCAATTAACTCTATTTTCTATTTTCATCATGCATTTAATATAACCATTTTGTTTTGCTTTTAGACCACATGCTGACGCAGCGCCTTGTTTTTGGTTTTTACAATTTGTATCCATCTTTATCAATGACATCTCTCTCAATGCCTCCCACTCCTCATCCCTACTCTATGCTGATGACCTTGTTCTCTATCAGAGTGCCAAGGACATCACTGATCTTAATACTACCCTTTCTTCCAGTTTCCACCATATCTAAGCCTGGCTTTCTAACAAAAAAACTTGTACTCGACTCTAGTAAAACCCAATTTATGCTCTTCGGGTCTGCTCCTAGGTTAGGAAATGCCCTGGTCAGCTATCAGTCTCCTGCTCCGATGGCTCCTACCTTCATAATGTCCACTCCTTCAAATATCTGCTTTATCTCTGACCACGCTCTTGATTACGGCCTCCACATTTCCATCACCTGTAAAGCCATCAATTTCAAGACTGGACTGGCCTATAGAACCAGCTATGCACCTACACCCTCTGCCGCAGTTGCCACTGCCCAAGACATACTTACATAGAAACATAGAAGTTGACGGCAGATAAGGACCGTAAGGCCCATCCAGACTGCCCATTTCTTTTTCTACCTTATGAATGTGCCATCGGCCTTTGCTCTGTCAATGGCCTATCTATTTATACTCATCTGTATTGGTCCCTTATGCCTATCCCATGCCTGTTTGAAGCCCTGCACCATATTCATACCCATCACTTCATGAGGTAGGACGTTCCATGCATCCATCACCCTTTCTGTGAAAAAGAACTTCCTCACATTACCCCATAATCGGCCTCCTTCTAATCTCATGTTGTGTCCCCTCGTCCTGCTATTTTTCTTATATTGAAACATGTTAGGACTCTTTCATCTTGTTAATGCCTTCTTCATGCTCTCACATATGGCTCTGTTACATATACTGGTGCCACTAATGCTAGTCTCCACAAATGGAGCACCACATATAATAGCATATGTCGTTTTGCGCTGGCCTCACATCGCCATACCCATCACTGTCCCCTTTACAGTGGCCTTAATTGGCTCTCCCCTTCAACAAACCCTCTCTACTCGCTTGGCACCCTGACTGACAGTATCTCTCGCTCAGGTGTTCCCCCTACACTAGCTCAGATACTGATTCCACAAAGCTCCCACTATGCGCTCTGCTCTGGTGATCAGATACGGTTTCAAGTCCCTAGATGTAAGACAGCTATGGGAGCTCAGGCCTTTTCCCATTTTGCACCTCTACACTGGAACTCCTTACCTATCAATATCCGCTTTGCCTCTACTCACACTAGTTTTAAGCGCCAGCTACGCAGTTACCTCCTACAGACTTATCCCTGCACTTGTTTCCTTTCCCCCTCGAACTCTCCCGGGCACCTCTCCCGCTATGCAGGGCCTGCTCTAGGCCTTAGCCTTACTCCTTTGTACTTACTGCCTTAAGTCAATTTCTTCCCTAACTAATCTCTATTGACTTACCTATACTCTCTCTCTCCCTCCCTCAATGCTATCTAAACTTTCCTCCTCCCACCTGGGGGTGTTTCAGCCAACAGTTCTGCACTTGATCTTCCATGAAGTTTTAGCTTACTTGTCCTGCAGTTGTTTCATTTAATGATTAGTATTACTACCTTTGCTTACTGAACACTGCTGTTGCTTAATATTTATCTCTAAGACTTTTGTACATTACTGCTATATTTTACTTACTGCGATGTTTGTTTCCCTGCCACTTGATCATGTATATTGTATTTAGTGTACCTATATTCCTCTGTGTTGACTGTACTTGACTTGTACTCTAATCAGGTTGTGCCTGAAAATGGGCACTTTCTATGTCTACAGCACCTACCCAGTAATCAAACACACATAAATTAACAACTCACTTCAGTGAAGTGATTTCTAACTTCCTGGGCTGGCACCACCAGAAAGGAAGCAACCCCCACCCTCCACGGCACTTTAAACCTCTAGAATCAGCACACCAAGCAGCGTTTTGGGCAGTCTCCAGCATTAACCCCTTTTTGCCAGCCAGGAGGTACTTTAGCAATAACAGGAGTGGACTTTTAAATATATGAAAGGAGGCAGTGTGGTCTATTAGAAGGCTGGGAGTTATCTTAGGAGGAAGTGGGTTGTAATGATTAGAACACTGGCCTGGGAATCAGGAGACCACAGGTTCAAACCCCACTAAAGTCAAATACTCACTCTGCGAGTTTGAGCAAGTCAGTTAACCTCTCAGTGCTCCAACCTGCCAAGTTGAAGAAATGGATAGAATCATGATCCCACTGGAAACAAGATGTTGCAACTCAGCTGGGCTGTCCTGGGTAAATTGTAAAGTAAAAAGTATTTGAAATAACTACTGTAGAGTAGATACATTTCGCGATCTGTTTATTTTCGCTTGTGTGAAGCACGAAAACAGACAGACCGCGATATAAATTGGAAACCTCATATAAAAGTTACGTTCTGGCAACGTTACCAAAATTTCACAAAAAAATCCTTTTCACTGATGGTGCTTTTTTGTAAGCCCCCCGTCTGTATTTGGGCATATATGTTCAAAAACAAAACAAAACAAAAAAAACGTAAATCCTGTAGTCCTCCCCTAATTATCCCATGATTCCCTCGTTAGAGACTGGTGTATTCTGCAAAAAAAAAAAAAAAAAAAAGGTAGTCCCTTAGTATACACCCTCTAACCACCGCTGCTATGTCAAAATGGGTAATGATAAAATTTGAAGTTAGAAGACAAACTTGCAACGTTAAGGCAGTTAAGGTGCGCGTCCAGTATTCCAGCTTGTCTGAAGCCGAGGACAATGACATCATGGCATGTTTTCAGAGCATCAAATCTGGGCTCCAGCCATCAGCATGATGCTCCTTTAGTGTCAATAGTTTAAAATCAATCTTGAATTCTGTGTTCCCCGCAGCAATTTTCTCTGAGACCAAGCCGGCATACCATGCAGTAAAATTACTCTTCAGCAAGTCTTTGAAAAACATTTTTCTGACACATCCAGTGATTGTAAAGCATCAGTGCAAGAGGCTGGAACATAAACGTCCATGTTTATTACGCATTGGGGAAGGATCAATTCCTGGGCACATGCTGCCGAAAGTCTGGCTAGGAAACCGATTTTCAGGTTGTCAAACTCTGATAGAACTTTTTGAGCCATTTTTGTGCCTTTGCGCTTACTGAACACCACTCTGCTCAGAATCCCCCAAGCCCACTTACTAGACAATAGCAAATGCTCCCCGTTTTAAACAAGTACATGGGGGAGTGGGCCTTGACTATCTCCACAGTAACAGCTTGCATGACCCTACCATTCACAACGGCACCTTCAACTCTTAATAAAAAGACAATTTTCTTTAGCTGCTCCTGTGAGTCATCCATTAAATGCGTTGGTCTCCCCCGGGGTTTTCGGGGCAGAAGGGGGGAAAGTGTAGTTGGATGGTGAGTCTTTTTTACAACTGTCAAGTAATCCAGCTTCAACTTACGGACTGTACTTTCATTCATTACAGACCCTGAGTTGGAAAAATGCAAACGGACAGCTGCCATCACCCCATGTTCAAAGGCGTACTTCCAGAGTTGAAATCTAGTTTCAGGGGTGTAACTGGCATATGGGCTAGGTCGGCTTCGTTTAGTAGGTGGAGGCGAGTAGGCAAGCCAATTCCTTTACAACAGAGGCTGCAACATGTAGCTCGACCTAAGAACTGCCAGCTAATTCATCTGTATCAAGTGAGCTGGTTTCGAGTGGATATTTCCTCTTTTGCTGCCCAGTTTTAAGACACTGTAACAGAGGCATGATGCCGTTACTTGCTTCTCAGTCAGAAACAACCCGTCAGATAGATTGCGGCCACTATTTTACGAGTATTTCAAACAAGTGGAGAGAGCGGGTGTGTCAGCCTGACTGCTACTGTAATTATTCAATTTCATTATTTGAAACACCACCAGCCTAAAAAAAAAAGAGTGCTTGGTCAGCGGCTCAGTATTTAAAGGTATACCAGGTGCGCAAAAACTATCTGTCGTAAATTAGTCTGCACAGACGGCAGCGTGAAATCTGGGGAAAGTAAATTCAATCGGTTCTACAGTACTTTTGAACACACCAACACAGTAGTGTATTGTTCATCAGGATTTTATTCTCTTCAGTAACCTGGCTGCCATGGGGAAGAGGGTGTCTGCCAATTTCTTGATGTGAATCCTCTGCTTTTTCTCGGTTTCGAGGATGGGGGGGGTGTAGGAGCTGAATATCATTCTCTCCTGTTGTGTTTCAGGATATTTGGCAGTAGAAACAAACAATTCCTGTGACCTGCCACATTAAGACTTCCATTCTCAAAAACAAACATACTATACTTTTACAGGCTATTACACAAAACATGCAGACTCTGCACCAGTTCCAGCAAAGGTGAAACTGCAACAATGGCATAAGAAGCTAACATGCTGTACAGCTCCATTCAGTGACCCCAGAGCTAGCTCCCTCCCCCTCCTATTCTGTGCCACCTGACTGCCAGCTCACATTTCAACCCTTCTCCCATAACATAATTCCCAAACTGCCCCCGCCATCTATCTCCCCGCTCTTGCTCCTGTTTGTTTACATATTCAGCGGGACCCTACCTCTCTTCACATGCACTCACTTTGCAACTCGAATTTCACCTTTCTCTCTCCAGCAACTTATTTTACATGTTACACACCCCATTCCCTTTGCTGCTCTTGTTGACTTGTCCCCATCAATAGGCGTCTTTATATGGAGGGCTATTTGGTAGTGCTGCGGTTTCCAACCTCTCCTCCTCTGCGCCACTGCCATTTCCACTTACACACAGCAGCCCTGCAGCTGTCTCGTGGCTCTTAAGGCAGCTTCACAGTTTTTCTGGCCAGCCTAGAGCCAGAGACTTGCTGTTGGGCTGCACTAGTGTAAGTGCTGCGGTAGCATTATACTGTAGCACCAGGTGGCATGAAACACAAAATGTAATGGCAAACCCAGGAAAGCACAGTATACCAGACCAGTGAATGTGCTCCTTAGCCGTGATGCAACTTCGCTGTATATGGCAAAAAAGGTAACACTGTGACTGCTCTGTATCGCTCAGAGCAGTGCAGAGCTGGTCGTGTAAAAGGGCCAAATGTCTGTTCTGTGTGTCATTTACTCACTGTGATTCTCCCTTTTTACATACTCAGCGGGACCCCTACGTTTCTTCATATGTACTCACTCTGCAATGCAGCTACCAACATCTCTCTCTCTCCAGCAATGTATTTTGCATGTTTCACGCCCCCTTCCCTTCTCTGCTCTTGCTGACTCCTCCATTTCAGTTTCTGCCCTGTGTGTTGATCACTCACTGTGGAGTTCATACACACCACTCCTCCTGACACGGGGAGCTGCAGGAAGTGCCGCTGACCTGCTACTTCTTAAAGCAAATCCACTCTGAAAATTTGGCCACTCATCACCATCAAGCTAGGACACCACAGCAGATAATCTTGAAGTTGTTCTCTTTATTCCAATATAAACACGGCAAACACACTCTGTGCCTGCCTGACATATTTCGGACAGCTGGTCCGTTATCACGTATCACTTACCAGCAGGCAATAGTTGCCAAAATAGAAGTGCGAATTAGCGCTCAGCGCCCCCTTATTTTGGTCCCCGAGTCAACCGAAAAAGTGCCACATATCTGTTTGTCAGGTGTGAAGGGGTTAACTACTCACTTCAATTAAGTGATCTGTACCTTCCTGGGCTGGTACCACCAGAAAGAAAGCAACCCCCCCCCCCAGCATTCTGCACCTCCAGAATCAGCCTACCAAGTAGTTACACACAGTTATTAGTACAAATATTTTATTAGTACTAATAACTGATGTGGTATCTTGTCAAAATCACACACAAAATTCAGCACGAGCATGGTGCATAATCAACTGCAGCGTTACTGACATTATAGCGCATACCACAACAGCGTTTACTGGTGGCTAGAGGGCAAGAATCATTTCCAGTAGGTGACAGAGTAAGAAACAGTATTGGTAGTGTAAGTGCTTACATGGAGCCACTGCAAGAATCATTTTGAGTAATCTTGGCGTGGTTTAAAAGGTTTGAATGTGGCGCCAACAGAGTCCCACTGTCAGCAACAAGCTCTCAGGTTTAAATCCCGCCTCAGCTCCTGGCTTGCTCTGCAACACTGCACACAAAGCAGCAACACAAAGTAACTGCCAGCTTCTAGGCTGCACACTAGAATCTGTGGACAATGCACCTAATTTCTATAATTTCTAGTAGGTGACAGAAAATACAAGTAGGGGTAATTGAAGCACTTACTGGAACAGCATTTACTGGTGGCTAGAGGGCATGAATCATTTGGATATTAACCAGCAACTATCAAAGCAATTCGTATAATTAGTAGCAGTAGTAGTGTCTTACCTTGTGCAGCTCACGCTGCTTCCTAAAGTAGAAGTGACGTGTTTCCAGGTATGTTCATTGGTCTCTGCTCTCAGCACTTCAATTAAAATCGCAAACTTTATGTTACACACACACAAAAAAAAAGTATTCATTGTTCTCTGTGTTTCTGTACTCTGTGCTCCAATTAAAATAGCAAACTTGCCGGCTCCATGGCGCCCATCAAAGGGGTTTGCACGGCACGCTGGCGACCCAGGTGTGCGCCCTGAGCCCGGGTACCAGGAGCGGAGACCGTCAGGGAGCGGATGCACAAGCATCCACTGGACACTTCCCTACTTGGGGGCTGAAACTGCCTAGGCACCTCTTGGTGGATTGGGTGCGTGCTTGGGGATGTGATGCCTCTACACGCCCCCTGCATGCCCCCACCTGAGGATGCTGACCCATGCAAGGCTCAGAACTTGATGTGTGGGGCACAGAAAATGGAAAAATGGCACCTTGGACAGCCGGATGAAGGCCGCTGGAACCTCGCCATCGAGGAGGCCCCGGACAGCCGGGACCGACCCCAGCAGCACCTATGGCCAAGCAAGAAGCCAGTAAGGCACATTCTCTCCGGAAGGAGAGGGCCCACTCGACGAAGGGATACATCAGGTTACCTTGAGGGGCTGCAGTATGGGGCGGCTGTTGGAGATGGCAGTTGCCTGGGACGAAAATACAGGTTACTCACCTGTAACAGGAGTTCTAGGAATGGTATATGTTGTTCATCCACACTGTCTGGCAGGTATCCTTGCCGCTTTAAATCTTGCCGGAAGGTCTTCAAGCTGGCTCCTCCCACCCACCCGGGTGGTAAAACTCTCGGTTCCGCCCCATGACGCCAGATCTGGCCCGCTGGAAGCTCAGGTTGTGCGTCGAAGCCGGGAGGTCGGGTGGGTCGTAGAATGAACAACTATATACCATTCTAGAACTCCTGTTACAGGTGAGTAACCTGTATTTCTAGGGACATGGAAATGTTGTTCATCCACACTGTCTGGCAGACTCCTAGCAGTTCTCTGGGAGGAGGGAAGGCGACATACCCCTACTTAGGAATAGAGACTGAGAACCGAGGCCCCAAAACCAGCATCCCGCGTGACTCAAGGTCGATGTGGTAATGGGTGATGAAGGTGTGTGCTGACTTCCAGGTAGCAGCCCTGCAGATATCCTGGATAGGGACGCCCCTGAAGCAGCCACCGATGCAGCAGTATGGCGGGTAGAATGAGCTCTTATCCTCTGGGAGGCTCCATGCCCGCCAACTTATAGCAGAGATCTATGCAGGAGATGACCCACCTGCTTATCGTCCGCTTGCTGCAGGTCTGCCAGGTGCGGCTCGGCGTGGGTGACAAACAGCTGGCAAACCTCTCCCGAATTTCAGCTGCAGTCTTTATAATAAGCTTGCTCTTCTAGGGTCCAGCATGGAGCCTGTATTCGCCTCCGAGGTGACTGGGGTAGAACACCGGCAGAGTCAACACCTGGTTAAGGTGAAACTCCGACACCACCTTCGGAAGGAATTTCAGGTGGGGGCGCAGGACAACCTTGTCCCTGTGGAAGACCAGGTAAGGAGACTCAATGCAGAGCGCCTGGAGTTCTCCCATCCTTCTGGCTGACGTGATAGCCACCAAGAAGGCGGTCTTCCACGACAGGTGAGAGAGTTCAACTGTGCATTGGTTCGAATGGCTTGCCCATGAGCTTTGCCAGTACCAGCAGTAAATCCCACGGAGGTGGAGGTTCTCGCACCGGAAGGGAAATGTGATCAAGGCCTTTGAAAAAGCGCCAGACCACCTTCTCCTGCGCCACCGACTGATCCTCGGCCCGCGCCCGGTAAGCAGAGATGGCTGCCAGGTGCACCTTTAGGGTCGTCGACCTAAGCCCTTGACTAGAAAGGGACCATAAATAGTCCAAAATGCTTGCCAAAGAACAGGAGGAAGGGTCCAAGCCTCTTGCTCTGACACCAAATGGAAAATCTCTTCCATTTGAAGGCATAGTATTTCCTGGTCGACTCTTTACGGGACGCCCACAACATTGAGGACCTCTGCCGGAAAGACCCAAGGCCTGGAACTCTAGCCGCCAGGAACCAGGCCCAGGTGCAGGGATTGAAGGTCCGGATGGAACACCTTCCCTGATTGACTGAGAGCAGGTCCGGGCGAGCTGGAAGCTGCCCGGGAGCCTGGAGCTGAGGCTGAGGAGATCTGGGTACCAGAACTGGCGGGGCCAGTCTGGGGCTATCAGAATCACCTGCGCCTTGTCCCTCCTTGCCTTGAGAAGCACCCTGTGAATCAAGGGAAATGGGGGAAAGGCGTAAAGAGGCCCGGGGTCCACAGCCTCGAGAAGGCATCCCCCTGCAGCGAGCCCTGCTGAGGGGGGCGGCATGAAACAGCCTCAGCCTGCATTCTCCTGAGGCAAACAGGTCCACCTGAGGTGCCCCAGTGGGAGAACAGATCTTGTACTACTCCGGCAGGAGAGACCACTCGTGAGATGCAGCCCCTATCCGGCCCAGGGCATCGCCAGGTGTTGGAGGCCCTGCCACATGAATGGCTAGGAGATCCGCTCCAGGCTGTGCACGAGTGACCAAATGCGGAGAGCTTCTCCATAGAAGCATGGAGCACGTCCCGCCCTGTCGGTTTAGGAAGTACATGGTCGGGGTATTGTCCGTCTGGACTCGGACCACTTGACCCCGGAGAAACGGAGCAAAGGCAGTGAGATCTAGGTGGACCGCTCGGAGCTCCAGCAGGTTGATGTGGCATCGGGACTCCCGCGGGGACCAGAGGCCATGCACTCGGTGTTCCCCCAGATGGGCACCCCAACCCATCACAGAGGCATCGGTTGATAGAGAGACCGTCGGCTCGGGGCGGACAAACGGGATGCCCTCCTGCAGATGAGATGGAACGGTCCACCACTGGAGAGAGCTGCTCCACAGCTCCTGGGTCACCATCACTAGCTGGTCCAATGGATCGTACGCCAGGACCACTGGCTGGCCAGTCCCCACTGAAGGGGCGTGATGCCAGCGTGCTCCAACGGACCACGCTGGTACAGGCTGCCATGAGGCCCAGGAGGCGAGGAAGTCCCGAGCAGGGATGCGATTGCCCAACCAGAAATGATTGGGCAAAGGCGCAAGAACCTCGCCCTGTCCGCCGGGAGCCGTGCTCTGGCTCAAGAGAGTCGAGCCTGCCTCGAGCTAAACAGAATCACCCTGCTGCTCGAGGTTCACTTGGCCTCATTGATAGAAGGCCGACTTGAGAGCAAACCTGGAGGGCCAGATCTCTGGACCGCCTCCACCTCCTGTCTGGAGGGGCTGCTATCAGCCAATCGTCCAGGTAAGGCACACCCGGACCGGGCGCGCAAGAGGAAAGCTGTCACCACTGCTATGCATTTGGTGAAGACCCTGGGAGCTGGAGACAGGCCGGCGGCATGGCTCGAACTCAAGAGGGATCCTCCGCCGAAAGCTAAGGAATACTCCGACGGACGGATTGGATAGGATGTGAAAGAACGTGTCCTGCACGTCCAGAGAGCAGAACCACACGCCGTGTTCCAGAGATGGTATTATCTGAGCCAGAGTGACCATCCTGAAGGTTCGAGACCTTAGGAACTTGTTCAGGTCATGTAGGTCGAGAATGGGGTGCCAGCCTCATCTGCTTCGAACCAGGGAAGTACCTGGACACGAACCCCTGGTCTGGTGGGGGTCCTCTACTTCCCTGATCACCTCCTTTTGGAGGAGGAGAGCGATACGCCCGACGAGCCGACAGTGAGGCTGCTGGACCTGAGGGCCCTCTGCTCTGAGCGGGCGAGGCCTGCTCGAATCCAGAGGCAGGCCTTTGCCACCACCTTCCAGTACCCACCTGTCCGTGGTAACAGCGGACCAGGCGGAAAGGAAGTGGAGCCGCCTTCACGGGGAACTAGGGGACGAGGTGACGGGATGGGGGCGACACCCCCAGCCCGGCTACTGGGCAGACTTGGAGGAGGGACTCGCCAGGACCCTCCTGGGCCTTTACCTCCTCTGCTTCCTGTTGGAGGAAGCCCACGGCTGGGCTTGGGATGCCAAGCCCGAGCCTGCTTGGCCCTGACGCTGTTGAATGGTGCGCCAGAGGCGCAGGAAGGACCTAAAGGGTTTAGGCTGTGGCCTACGGCCTTTGTCCTTCTGAGCGGAAGAGACCGAGTCCAAGGTGGCATTGGACCTCTCGACCTCTGCAGGTGACCTTCCACCCCAGGGTCAAGAGGTCAGTCCCCAAAAGGGAACATCCGCCAACTTGTGCTGTATCTGAGGTAAAGGTGGATATCCTCAGCCAAGCTCGACGACGCATGGCCACTGCGGCCGCCACAGACCTGGCACATGAGTCTCCAATGTCTAAAGCAGTCTGGAGCTGCTGTTTGGCCACTGCCCTGCCCTGGTCCCGCATCTGCCTGACCGTAGTCTGCAGATCCGCGGGAAGATGAGGGACGACTCATCCAGGGAGCCCAACAGGGCATGAGGAAAAAATGCTATGAGGACGGGCCGAATCCGGCCTGACGGGCCGAGAGAGGACGTAGCATAGACTTTTCGCCTGCATAATCCAATTTCGGATTCCTTGTCCGGAGGTTTGTCCATATCCTCATGCCTCGGGCGCCGAAAACGCTGTCGGTAACCAACCCCCCAGCAGGGGTGTTCCAAAACCGGACAGGGAACCGTAGGGACTGCATACTTCCTGGCCATCCTGGCCAAGGCCGAGGGCAGGAAGCAGGGCGCTGCCAAAGCCCAAGGCCGGACTCCACTATGGCCTCGCCACCGAAAGGCCTCCGTAGGGGAATCCCTCGGTCCAGAATCTCCGTGAGGGGATACCTGGCCATTTAGAAACGGGTTCGAGCTTCATCCCGTGGACCCGAGATGAGTCGGCAACCCTAGGAAGGACTTAAGGGCTATCGCCCACTGACTGTCCTCCTGAGGACTCCAAGTCCATTCGCTGGACAAAAGGGAGGAATCATCCTGACTCGAAGAGTCCTCAAAGAGCTGCCTCGCCTGAGCCACCTCCACCTGCCGAGGTCTATCGAGCGAGGGTGACAGACACCCATGGGCAACCCCGAGCCGACCGAGAACTTTTGGTCGGCGCCCAACTAACGGCTGTGGAGGCGGAGGTTCCACCAGAATCGGTGGGCAGCTGGATTTGGCCGAACAACCGCCTGGGAACAGGCCTCGGCACAACGAGGGGTTGTTTCAGCCGCCCGTGACAGCCACTTAATGGCTCGGAAGACGACTGGGTCGGGTTATTCCCGGTCAGAAGGAGTTGCTGCTACAGAGTTCTCAGCACTCCGACGCAACTTGCGCCGGCTTCCTCGTCCGAGGAGGAGGAGAAGAGGAAGAGCGGTGGCGCCGCCTGCCACGGCTACCGAGACCGCCATGAGCGTGGGACCGCTGGACCGCCAAGATGTCAGGAGACCGAGATCGAGAATTCGCTAGGCTGAGACGGAGCGGGAGGTGAGAGAATCGCACTTCGCTTCGACGATCCCATCAAGGCCCGGAACTGGAAGCACAGACGAGCCGACGGGATCCTCAACTCCCACCGGGGACCGGGGAGAGGGGGTTCTCAGCTTCTCCAGCCGACAACCTGTCTAATGGGTCGAGAAAAATCTCGATCGTGTCGATGGGAGTCTCGGTCAACTGGCTGACGGGGACACCGTGAAGCCAGTGGCCGAAGCTGATGGGTCGACCGAAGTCGACTGTCGACCAGGGGAAGGGGATCTTTCCTGCTCCCAAGAGCGTCGACGGTGAGACTTACTTTGCTCTTTTGGACCAAGAAAGGTCCAAAGTTGACCTCACTTTCGCCGACAGGGTCAGATACAGAGCTCCTTAAAGGAAGCCGAATACGAGGCACCGAGAGAGAGCCGGACAAATGCCGCAGCCGAGGTAGAAGCGGCCCACGCCACCTCCTCTTCGAGGGCGATCATCTGCTCAAGCTGATCCGCCGAGCCCACCGCCGCGGACACCGCCAACTGGGCCTCTTTAGATTTAACCGGAGGAAATCTTTTCTCGGGATGCCGCAGCTGTAAACGGGCAGCACGGTCTTCGAGGACGTAGGCCGAAAAAGAAGAGCACAGGTCGCAAGCCTGCGGGGTGCTCAAGGCCCAACAGTAAACGCGTGGGAGTGCGGATCTGTCCGAGACATCTTCACTCGCAGGGCATCTCCGAAACCGAGTTCGATTTATCCATCGCAGCTAATGAGGGAGAGAAGACCAAGTCTTTTTAGCAAAAGAACTTTGATTTTGAAAATTCAAGAATTAGGAACTCGGTCTTACACGAGTGCTAAGGGGGAACCTGAGCTTCCAAGCGGTAAGGAAGATCATGGCCATGGGCGGAGCCGAGAGTTTTACCACCTGGGTGGGTGGGAGGAGCCAGCTTGAAGACCTTCCGGCAAGATTTAAAGCGGCAAGGATACCTGCCAGACAGTGTGGATGAACAACATATCCATGTCCCTAGAAATTTACCTTTAAGTGAACTCAATTTCTTGAATATAAGCTCTTCAGTGAAACAGACTGGTGGATCAATGTTATTTGTAATGGATGGAAGTTTTTTAGTATCAGATGGAGAAAAAAATCTTACAGAATTCTCTTTTGAATGATTCAGCCATTGTTATTGGGTCAGAGATTAGTCTTATCTGTTATAAGTGGCCCTACCTTACAAGGTGTTTTTTTAAGGAATTGATATACGAATACAATTGTTTTGTGTTAGATTTATTAGCAGTATAGGCCAATTTGAGTTCCCATCTAGATTTTGCTTTTTTAATACTAGATTTACATTTCTTATTTGATTTGGTATAAGACTCCTAATTGGATTTGATCTTATTTTTAAGGAATTTGCTATATTTTTTAATTTTACATCTGATGAGTTTTTAAAGCTGTGATTCATCCATTTAGGTACCTGTTTACTATTAGGGAATTTAGTTTTAGAGGGGATATAAGTATCCCTAAGTCTAGTTATAATGGTCTTAAATCTTACCCAGCTTTGTTGTGGTGATAAATTAGAAAGGGTGGATATCCAATCAATTTCTTTCATAATCTGCTTAATAGCAGTGAGGTCAGTCTTATACAAATATATAGTAGTGGAACTATAATTATGTAGGAAGTGTTTCTGTAGGGTAAATAGAGTAGAGTTGCGGTCACTGCCTCCAACTGGGGCAGATACTCTCACGTCCCTAATATCTAGATCCGCACTTCCCAAAACGAGGTCCAAGATGTTATTGCCTCTAGCGGGTGAAGTTACCCATTGTTTCATATTAAACTGCGAGCAGGTAACCAAGAGCTTGTTACCTTTATTGCTAGTTGCAGTGGATGGCTGCCAGTTTATATCACTAACATTAAAGTTGCCAGTGATAACAACATTACTTAATTGATTGGCTAGTTCGAATTCATTAAGAATAACATCCAAAATACGAATAGGTGAGTTAGGGGGAAGATAGCATGTCCCTAAAATAAATCCTGATTCAAAAGGAAAAGTTTAATCCAAAGGGTTTCTGTAGAGGTATCGTGTTTTAATACAACTAGAGATGTTGACTACATTAAGATTATTATTGATGAACAGGGCAACCCCCCCCTTCTTATTCTGTCGGTTTAATGTGTAGGCAGAAAATCCAGATAATTGCATGTCCCAAGATGAATGATCATCTCCCCAAGTTTCACAAACAGCGATATCTATATCATTGCCGTATGCTCCGAGTTGTAACTGATCATATTTCTGGTTCAAACTTCTAGCATTAAAGCTTAGGAAATGTAACTGTTGACTAGAAAGTTTACATGAATTAAGAGAAGAGGATCTGACCTTCAACTCCCCCCTTGTGCCTAATTTAAATGATTATTAATGATTGACAAAAACTGTTTACTCAGTAAGGCATTTTTCAGTCTGCTAAGATGTAGAGCATCAGAACAAAAAAGTTCAGGTCTATCCGCAAATTCCTCCCAATAGGTGATACAAGTAATGTTTTGGCGTAATCACCAGTTCCTGAGCCAATTATTGATTATCTTTTGATTTTTGATTGAGAAGAAAGGAGTCTCTAGGTATAGGTAGGATTTCTGAGAAATAAATGTCGCACCAAGCTCAGACAGTTTGTTAGTCATTGCAACAAAGGCTGATTTGATATTTTGAATGGAGTCATTAATAATATTATTGGCTCCCGCGTGAATAATGCAAATGGGGTTCGTACCCTGACAGCCCAAAATATTATCAACCATGCGAGTAAGGTCAGTAATTTTTGCTCCACTAAAGCTTGAACAGGTCCTATTATGTTTGTCTGGGTTGCAGATAGGCCTGGTTAAATGTTTTATAATAGAGTCACCTATTACGAAGGTTTGTCTCGGATTAGGACAATTAAGTTCCATATTAGTAACAGGTGGAGGTGACTCAGTGTCAGTGGTTAAAACATTGTTAGAGGAAAAATCAATTAGTGGGATACCAGTAACTGGCCATATGTGCCAATCTCCTAATTCAGAACCAGAGAGTTCGCTGAGTAATTCAGAACCAGAGTGTTCGATGTGTGTGTCTCTGTAACTCAGTAATCATCATTACCAGTAGGAGTAGCCCTGTGGGGGTCCATCTTCGCTTTGTGATTATTCTCTGTGTATGTGAATAAAAGCCACACTCTAGAATCCCAACCTGGTTTGGACAGTATTGTTATTGCTTCCACTGTGTCTGGATTTACTTGGGTACCCTGTCCAGAAGTGCAAACCTAGCATAATTGTGAGCAAACATTTTCTCCCAGGAACCTAGGTTGATGGTCATGGTAAATGGTCCCACTTGGTGTGTGCCAGGTAGTTGCCACACTGGGTTTGACTGTCTGTGTATGGCAGGCTCAGAAGTAGATATACTGTGAACTGTTTGTAGTGACAACCCCCATCCCTCTCTTTGGTGCCATGTGGTGAGAGGAGCAGCTTTGCTAGTTAGACGTGGGGGGAGGGTTTACACCTGTGTATCAATTGAAACCAAAGAAGTAGATGATGGCTGAGCTGTCAAAGGGACAGTACCCAGCAGCAGAACAGGCTGCGATTCCCCAACTGGCAGCAATGAGCTGATGCCGGACCCTGGCCTCGGTATCCAAGAGACAGTTGGGTGGGGGGCCAACAGGACCCATAGCCAGAGGCGAGGAACCATCTTTATCAGTGGACTTACTTTGTCTGAGAGGGGAATGATCAAAAGAAGCAGCCTTGTCCTTTTGCCACTTATCCTTGTCGTGATGTCAGAGTTTCTTGCTGATTTCGAAGACTTTTTTTTCGTCTTTGACCAGTTAGTGATGGCCACCTTTGACCGTGGGGATCAACAGGCTGACGGTGAATGGGGAAGAGAAGTGTCTGATGATGGCGAAGTCACCATCACCACAGCCTGTTTCTCCATTTCTTTGACCTTTAGAAAACCTTCAAAGCTTTCTTGCAGTGTCTCCTGGTTGCCTGGTTAAAACTCCGGCAGACTGAGCAAGCTTTAACATCATGGTTTGTACCAAGACAATGGATACAGAGTGGTGGTTGTTGTTATAAGTCTTAATTTTGCCACAATGTTGCATAAAAGTAAGTTCAGAATAACAAACTCAAGGAAGTAAAAGTACAAGTGAAAACTTGAAAAGTTAAACAGTGTTTTTATAGCAGTGGTGGACCGAAGAGCAGTTGATGGCGAAAGAAAGAACTGAGGCATGCTGGGGATGCACACATTATATAGGCACCAACAAGGTGCGATTAACTTGGGTGGCCCCAGCCTGCAAAAATTTCCAGGTGGTCCTAATGCCGGCAGCTTGCAATTCCATGATGTAGCCAAGTGCAGTGAGATATCCTCAAAGACCTTCCTATTCCTGTATAATAGCCCTAGATGTTGATTTACTGTTCTGACAACATAGTCACAATGGGAAGAGAAGGACAAACTGGAGTCCAAAATTAATCCCAGCTACTTTGACTTGTATATTTGTTCACACTTGCATCTAGTCTTCTGAAGTGCTGACTTGTTCACTCTCCTTGATCTACAGTCAGTGGCTTGGTGTTATAGAAAACTAAACTGAGCTTAAACACCCCATAGTTTACACTGCTTTGGAAAAACCTACCTGATTTTAAACCTCTGGTAACATTTTCTTTAGCAGTATAAACACCATTCAGTCACGCTACACTGAATGCTGAAAATAAAAGGGCTTACAACTCAAACACTGTAAAACTTGCAGGATCAACAAGCCACATTTTTTCCCCACATTTTACCTATCAAAATCATGGCAGAATCAACCAGATCCATGTAATTTCTGCTAGACAAAGACTAGTTATTGCCCGCCCCCCCAAAACCATTTCTAGCCATTTTAAAAGATGGATAATCCACTGCAGGGCGTGCAGTCGTGCTCTGACATATTCATGCCTTGGGTGGTTGAATGCACTTGGTCTGTGGCCTCATGCATCACACACACACACACACACACACACACACACACACACCAAGGCGTGTGTATATCACAGCATGATCAAAAAGCATGTAGTGGATCATCTATTACATATATTCAAGGGATAGATACATATATACATACACACACACGTGCGCATGCATGCACATGCACACACACACACACGTGCGCATGCATGCACGTGCACACACACGCACACACACATGTGCATTTCTCAGTCAAAAATTACAAAGCAATAAATAATTATCCATTTGTCTGTCTTGTCTATCCATCTTTATGCCATACCCATGAAGATTAATGATGGCAAATATCAATGACACTTTTGCTGCTATGGGACCCTAGAGTGAGAATATCAAGATATTTTCACTCTAGGGCCACAGTGGCAAAAATATTCTCACTGTACAGCCTGAACGGCTGGAACCAGCAGCATGAGCAGCACAATTCACTTTCAAAATCTTACAGCAAACTCGCCTGTTGGCTCCAACTGTAAAATCTCCTCCAATTTACTCCCCCCCCGAAGTCTGTAACTCTGTTCCGAACTCTGAGTACTACAGACCTATCAAGTCACCATCACTCCCCGATCCTGAAGTCTCCAAAACTGCCGCCATCTTAACTCATGCATATGAGATATCGCTCTCCCTGACCCCATAGCACCAATCACCCCACTGAAATGGAAAGTTGCACCATAAGGCACTCTACATAATAAAACAAGCAGGCCGCAAACTCGCATCAGCCTACATGCTGCTGCAATAATGCTGTGCATCACTCACTCTTAGCATCAACCCCAACCAACACTTGCTTTCACGCACAAAAATCTTTTAAAAACCTAACAAAATAAACAATAAAACCAAAAACAAACACCAAAAATGAAGCAAAAATTAAGGCAAGACATAAATGCCATGGCTCTACTGAAAATATCTATTATTTTCCCCCAGTGCAGCTCCGCCACTCCTGATGTCATAAGGTCAAACTTCACTGGGAGAAAATAACACAGATATTTTCAGAAAGGCCATGGCATATTCTCTTTTATAAAATATAACATTTTAGGTCTAAACTTCATCCATAAAAGCTACAAAAACAGTACCGAGTTCATCAGCAAAACTCTTGAAAATACCTAATATGCAATGGTTTCTACTTACTATCTGTATCTTCAATTGGACTGTCACTGTGAGATTCTGTATCTGAGTATGTCCTTGTCCGCCTATGTGAAACACGCTGGAGTGAAGAAGGTTCCTTTGGTGAGTGACTGATCCTGTTTAGGGAAACGTAATTAGTTAGCGCTGTTCTTACTTTCACATATTTTGTTCACTACACTAAGTAATACATCAAATTTTTCAAATTTAAAATTGCCCAAAAAACATGTAAGAAAACTATTATCAAAGCAAAAAGAAGATTAGAGCACAAACTACCATCTACAGTGTCCAAGCACAACAGCAAAATGTTTTAAGGGTATATAAACTCACTAAGGCGCAATGATTCAAAGTTAACTGCAATTGAGCAAAATAATACTATTATCTCAGATCCTACTATGATTGCTAATACGGTCAACGACTACTTCTGCTCTGTATATGTAAAAGACAGTTCAACAATTTATCAAACTTCTCAAACAAATTATACATCTTATAAAATAGAACTTCAGGATATCCAAAAGAAATAAACAATTTAAAGCCTGATGGTACCCCAGGAGATGACGTTATAACACCAAAGATGGTAAAAATTATGAGGGACAGTATCTATATACCTTTACAAATATTATTTGAAGAATCACTCCAAGAGGGAGAGGTCCCGCATGACTAGAAAACAGCTAGGATCACATCAATACATAAAATGTGTAACAGATTAGACGTTCAGAATTACAGACCTACAAGTCCAGTGTCAGTCCCTGGTAAGGTTTTAGAGGCAATTATTAAAGACGGTATCCAAATGCAGTTAAAATTTAATGATTGCGTTGATGGGGGCAACATGGTTTTACTGCTGGTTGCTCCTGCACAACAAAACGTTTGTGCTTTTAAGAAAAAAATCAGTGACATTCTACACAAAGGTGAAACAGCAGACATTATTCTGCTAGACTTTTGTAAGGCATTTGATTCTGTCCCGCACTGGGCAGTAACAGAAAGACTTATAAGATACAGGATAGATAGCTGTATTATAAAATGAATTACAAATCGGTTAACCTCACATACACAAAGGGCATCTATAAATGGCTTTCTCTCTCAAGAGGGGAGTGTGAAAGGTGGTGTCCCCCAAGAATTGGTATTTGGACCATCTCTATTTCAACTATTTATGGAAGCTCTAGGCAGCAACATTAATAACTTCATAGTAAAATATGCAGATGATACAAAGACTGGAGGCCCAACATCCACCTCAGAACAGACGGCGAAGTATGCAAAGAGATCTGGATGCCATAACCACTTGGACTTTTAAATGGGGCATGTCTTTCAATTTAGAAAAGTATATTTTTCTCCATATCTTCATCAGAAAAAGACTTGGGTGTAATTTATTTATTTATTTAAGAGATTTACCAGGAAGGCATACTGAGCAGAGTACCGCTCGATTCCAGATGTGCCCTGGGGTAGGGGGTTACAAGGGTGTGTTACATAAATACATAAAGCACAAAAGTACATACATAATTTGTAGATATCCAGCAATGGCCCAGTGGGATGGGTGTAGTAGTTGAGATGCATGTAGGTTTATACAAAGTGAGGGAGTAATTACAGGCAGTATTTACAGGCAGTGATACAGTAGAAATTTCACAATTTCATGGTGTGATTAGATTTACCTACTATATGGGTAGGTGAGAATATCAAACAGTAACAGAGGAGGGTCAAACAAAAATGACGTATGGTACTGATTTACAAATGGAGCCCAGGATAGCTGATAAGAATTGAGCAGGGAGTTCAGCGATGGGGAAGGCATAAGCAGTTGGTGGCGAAATGCATTTTGAGGAGGGCATTTCGATGTGGAGTACTTGTAGTGCATCTGATATCGGCTGCTAGAGAGTTCCATAATTTGGGGAGTCTGAAGCTGAAAGCAACCTGACCTGATCGGGTGGATCTGTGGGGGATGTGAAGAAGCCTGGAGTCAGAGTTCCTGAGATCGTAGGTAGGTGGGGGGATGGCGGTTAGGGATGTCGATAGGTAGGAGGGCAGCGTATGCGACCAGAATTTAGCAGTAATTCTAGTGCAGTGCAACAACTGCTGATTTTGGAGTGATGGGAGGTCAAGAGATTTGTAGAGGTCGCAGTGGTGGGTGTTTGGCGGACAATCCAAAGTGAACTGGCAGAAGGAGTTATAAATAGGGTCGAGCCTGGCTAAGGATGTTTGGGGGGTGGCACCGTACATGACATCGCCGTAGTCAAAAATTAGAAGGATCATTTTTTGTATCATTTCTTGCCTGGTTTGTGTAGGGATGCAGAACTTGTTCCGATAGAGAGCTTCCAGCATGGGATGTAATTTTTTTTGCAGAGCCTCTACATGAGTTGAGAAATCAAGGTGCTGATCCAGCCAGACGCGGAGATACCGATATGAAGAGCTGACCTCAAGCGGGGTCCTATCCAAGGTAAAGAAGGTGGGTGCGTCCCTTAGCCGGGTTAGTTTGGCTCGGGAGACAGTTTCTTTTTGAGTTTAGGAATAGTTGGTTCTTGATGAACCAGTGTTGGATGGAGTCGAAGTCCTTCTGAAGGTGAGATACTACAGTGGTTCCAGATGGGCCAGAGGCAAATATCACCGTATCGTCTGCATACATATGGATACCAGATTGTGTGTAGACAGCAGGCAGGTCGTTGAGGAAAATTGAGAAGAGCAGCGGGCCAAGTACAGACCCTTGAGGTACGCCACTGGTGACAGGGAGGGGGGTGGATAGAGCCGTACCGATGCGGACTGTTTGTGACCTGCCTGACAGGTATGAATGGAACCAACTGAGTGCTGTCGTCGTCAGACCAGTTTGGGCAAGTTTAGATATCAAGAGGGGGTGACAGACCGTGTCGAAGTCTTTTGCCAGGTCTATGAAAATAGCTGCGGTAATGTCCCCATTGTCAATGCCTGTAAGGATGGAGTTGGTGAGGCGAAGGAGGGATGTGGTGGTGGAGTGATTTTTTCTGAAGCCAGCTTGAAAGGGGGTGAAAAAGGAGATTGTATCTAGATAGTTGTGTAGCTGGGATAGAACAAGGCGCTCTTGAATTTTGGCTAGGATGGGGAGCAGAGATATAGGCCGATAGTTTGAAGGGGAGGAAGGGTCCCCTCCCTTAGGGAAAGGAATGACTGTGGCCTGTTTCCATTTTGTGGGGACAGCACCTAATTTAAATGACAGATTATAGAGCATGGTTAGGGGGTAGGCTATGGCCGGGGCAGAGAGTTGAAGCATTTTTGAGTCTAATCCCGATGGGCATTTTCCTTTGGTTGTGTTTAGTGAGTGTAAGATTTTTAACACCTGGTCTGGGGCGACTGGGCAGAGCGAGAAGGAGGCCTGGGGTGGTGCGTTAGGGAGAACAGAGGGGTCCTTGGGGAGATCAAGTGGAGGGGTGGGGTGGGAGGAGAGTAGCGAGGCAGTAGTGGTGAAGAAGTGGGCATTAACTCTGATGCAACCTGGCAAGGGTCATTTATGATTCTGCCTGCAGGTTGAGAGTGGGGGTTGGGTTGGTGGAGTGAGGAGGGATTTTATGGATTTCTAGAATTGAGAAGGGTGGGTGTGGTTTTTGTTAAACGTCAATTTGAAGTAGTTTGATTTGGACTGACGTGTGCAGGCATTTCGAAGGGACCGGTATTGTTGTGCCAAGTGAGAACCAGTGGTCTTGAAAAGTTTCCAGGCCCGGTCTCTGGCTCAGAGTTGTTCCATGAGTTTTGAGGTTACCCAGGGTAAGTGAGAGCCCCTGACTCTGGATCTCTTTAGCGGGGCATATATGTCCCAGATAGCGAGGAAATTTGTAGAGAAGTAGCTCAGGGCTTCATCCATGGAGGTGGCGCAAGGGATGGGAGACCAGTCAATGGTGGAGAGGGCGTTTAGAAGTGCTGGCAGATCCAAAGATTTGTAGGCTCTGCAGCGCAGCAGACTGGGTCGGGGGGCCGGGGGATGGAAGATTTTACACACTATGTAAATCATGTGGTGGTCGCTAATGGAGTCCGGTAGGAGGCCGGCTTTGAGTATCCTATGTGGGTGTGTAGTGAGTGCCCAGTCCAGTAGTGTGTGTTTCTTAGATTTGTGGTTTAGGCGTGTGGGTTCCCCTATTTGCTGGTGTAAGTTTAGTGCACTTATCTGGCAATGTGCCTTGGATGCAGCACATCCCAGCCAGTTCAGATTGAAATCCCCAAGGATGTGGAGTTCTCTGTCTTCTGTGAGGGCCCTCAGGTTGCCTAGATGTTCGAGGATGCAGGTTAGCGGTGTGTCCAGTGGGCAGTATGACCCAACTATGTATACTAGAATGGAGTGGGGCAGGGGGATTTTGATCAGGAGGGAATCAATGTTTATTGAGGGTGTTGGTGAGGTGATTACAGAAAACTGGAGATTTGAGGCGACGAACATGGCAGCGCCGTCACCCTTCTTTCTTCCCTGCCTGTCTTGGCGGATTAACGAGAAGTCGGGTATAGAGAATTCCTCATCACGGTGATGGGGCTTCAGCCATGACTCTGTGATGATTACGATGTCTGGGCGAAGGGTAAGGACAGTTGTTTGTAGGGCAGCAATTTTATTTAGGACGCTGCATATATTTATGTGCACGATTTTGAGACCTTTGGGGAGGTGTGTGGGTTGTGCTGGTGGTAGGGCAGCCATAGGTGCCTGTGGCCCTGGGTTCCATTCGACGTCCCCTGCTATGAGCAGCAGGAATACCAGGGCATTCCTTAACTGGCGCATGATCTTTAATGGTGCGCCCCTCCAGGTGGGTTGAATTGCGGGAGTTAAGTTTGTCTTTGGGGCTGAGAGGATTGAGAGATATAGGACAGGTGCTGCAGCATGGAAAGGGGGGGGGAGGATAGAGGCCCCTAGGGTCCAGTTGTGCCCCAGGTGTAGGTAGTGTTTAGGTGGAGCAGAGGAGGAGTGGGGTGTAGGCTTGAGAATGAAGGTGGGCAGTGGCACAGGGTCTGGTAGGGAAGGATTGTCTGAGGTAGGGCGGGAGGGAGGATGAGGCTATGCAAAGCAAGGTAATAATTGCGGTGAGAAGCTGCATTTTTTACTTTCTATTACCAAGTAGATTCCTTGTGTGCAGGAGGGAAAACACAGACTGCTCAGCGGTGGCCGCTAGTGGTGGAGCAGTATAAGGGACTAATGGTAAAGTGGGCTGATTGGTTCACGAGGTCTGGGACACCACTATATAAAGAGAAGCCGACCAAGGGTGGTGGTGGGGAGCCTGCGCGTAGCGCAGGCGGGGCTAGAGCTCCTCTAGGCACTGGGAGCAGCTGCAGGAAGAAAAGAACTCCAGCTACCTTTCTGCTTCAACGGCGTGGTTTGGGGAGGGGGGTCCGATTCAGTGTATTGCCAAGGGCTGTGGGGACTCCTGCCCTCGCGACCTGACCTCCGCGTCTTTCTGCTTCAACGGCGTGGTCCAGGGTCCAATTCAGTGTATTGCCAAGGGCTGTGGGGACTCCTGCCCTCGCGACCCGACCTCCGCGTCTTTCTGCTTCAACGGTGTGGTCGGGGGCCGATTCAGTGTATTGCCAAGAGCTGTGGGGAGGGCTGTGGGGACTCCTGCCCTCGCGACCTGACCTCCGCATCTTTCTGCTTCAACAGTGTGGTCTGGGGGGGGGGTGGTCTGATTCAGTGTATTGCCAAGAGCTGTGGGGACTCCTGCCCTCGCAACCCGACCTCCGCGTCTTTCTGCTTCAACAGCGTGGTCCGGGGAGGGGGGGGAGAGCCGATTCAGTGTATTGCCAAGGGCTATGGGGACTCCTGCCCTCGCGACCCGACCTCGCGTCTTTCTGCTTCAGCGGCGTGGTCCGGGGGCAATTCAGTGTATTGCCAAGGGCTGTGGGGACTCCTGCCCTCGCGACCACGACCTCAGCGTCTTTCTGCTTCAGCAGGCGTGGTCGGGGGGGTCGATTCAGTGTATTGCCAAGGGCTGTGGGATTCCTGCCTCAGCGACCCGACCTCCGCGTCTTTCTGCTTCCGGCGTGGTCCGGAGTCGATTCAGTGTATTGCCAAGGGCTGTGGGGACTTGCTCCTCGGCGACCCGACCTCCACGCCTTTCTGCTCTTAACGGGCGTGGTCCGGGGGTCCCATTCAGTGTATTGCCAAGGGCTGTGGGGACTCCTGTCCTCGCGACCCGACCTCCACGTGGGTCCGATTCAGTGTATTGCCAAGGGCTGTGGGGACTCCTGCCCTCGCGACCTGACCTCCGCGTTGTACTGAAGATCTGATCCTGTCCCCCTTCTAGTTCCTTCTGACAACTCACTAAATTTTAAGGAACACTGCATCAGTGCAGTATCCAAGGCTAACAGGGTGTTAGGTGCAATAAAATGAAACACTAAGAGTCGCAAAGAAGAAGTGATTATGCCACTGTATAAATCATATGTCACTCCGAATTTGGATTATTGCAGCCTGTTATGGAACCCTTACAGGAAGTCTGATGTGAACATGGTAGAAAAAGTGCAGCATCGAATGACATAAACATTAAAGAAACAAAAATATTTCATATAATGAAAGACTAAACAAACTACAACTCTACTCCTTAGAGGATCGCAGAAAGAGGGGCGACCTATTGATGTTCTATGATGTTATCCATGATACTTATCTTAAGAGAACAGCTGAACAGAAATCTGAAGTACAATACCCACAACACTCATGGCCATTCACTTCAAGTACACACCATGAGATTCAGGTCAGATAAAAGAAAGTATTTTTACACACAGAGGGTGATAAACCTTTGTAACAATCTGCTTGAAAATACAGTCGCTAGTAAAAGAAAGGATATCTTTAAAAACAGACTAGACAGACACATGGCAAATGGTGGAAAATTACTATACTACCTTTAATCTAGAGGAGCTAATCTTGGGCCATTGCCTTATCAGCTCCAGTCATTTACGAGAGTCCTTTTCACACATTTAGAAAATAAACATTGTTTCCCATAAAATAAACCAGGCAATATGGAAGGAAATGTTTGTTGGAGTGTTTTTTTCTTCCAGATCCTTTATTTATTGGCAAGGCATGCATTATAGTCTCACATGATGGGTGCACAGAAATACGTCAGAATTATGCATGTCCTTTCGATTTTAAATACTTAACCGGCATTTCATCTGTTTAAATTAACAACTGTCTAATATGAAAAAAGAAAGGCATTATCATCGTGTAACTTTTAAAGCAATCTTTCATAACTATACTTGCTCACCTTTTTTTACTGCCATTATAAACTAATAGAGGCCTCTGTTGTCCTGCAGAACTTCAAGCTGCTGCGCATCATATGTGGTTTCATGTGTTACCGTGATCGCCAATGCCACCTTGAGCGATGTTGCCCATAGCAGGAGCCCGATATCACATTGCAACACCTGCATACAACTGAATGCAGCTTTTGCAACTGGTGTTGGGCAGTGGTGCACTTCGCAAGGGATATATTTGAGGATCGCGATGGCTACCATTTTATGTTTTGTTTTATTTCTGTCTGCTCATACCACGTCTTGAAATTACAGCCCTGTCAGTTGGACAAATACTGTTTTCCCTTCCCTAGTTTTCGAGTTGTTAAAGAATACAGCCATCTAGCAACACATTTTTCTTTTTGCAACTGTAAAAGGGCTATAATACATTACTAGCTCGATTTGACAGTATTTTTTGAAATTTGTTCTTCACTCAGAATCATGAAGAACACATTTTAGAGCATGTGATGGGCAAATCTGCTCTTGCTAACTAGTCTTTCAGCGTTTACATGACATGCACTACAGTGGACTGTGCTACCGCATAGCCACTAGTGTTTGAATTCATTTGTTTTCTTTTGACTTTTTTTCCCATTTTGATAATGTTTACATTTCAACAGTGTTTTTTGCTATTCTAAACTGTTGCTTAATTTACATGAATGCTTACAGACGTATTCAAAAGTGAAACAGTATTGCTAAAAATCTACCCTGTGAACTATCATTCATAGGAGCTTCTTACTTGCAGTGTTTTTTTTGTACTGATCTTTACAAAAACAATTTAACTGAACAGCAGGAATGAGTTGCTATATTAATTCACAGCCACTCGTAGTCTTCAAATCAGCTTTTGCAAGTGCTTACCATAAAAATGTATCTTTATACGATCAGAAAAACATTATTGCTCAAAAAATGACATGGGCAACAAATACTGCTGCTTTGAGACACTAATCTTTGCTTGTTCTAAGGGGAAATTCAGTAAATGTCCTGAGGTTTTAGAGCATTTTGACATGGCTTCTTGTCATGACTCTGCACTTCCATCTGTATGTTGCTTTGTGTTTTATAAACAAACAACTGCTCAACTTTCGTCTCCATGCTGATTGTAAAACCACGTGGCTCAAAACAAGCTGACGTTTTATTATTATAAAATAAAAAAACAGCTTATGGTTCAGAACAAAGCTAGTTTGCTATCTTGTGGCACTGGTCTCGTGAGTGTCACTCTCGTGGCAGAGGGATGTCACTGATGTCCCTCAATAGCAGAATAGCCTTGTTCTTAACAGTAAGCTATTAATTATGCTTTTCAAAAAGGGACCTTGGTCTCAGTGTGTCTACACTGTTGCCAAAATCCAATAAATACATAGAATACATCACACAGAAAATGTATGTTACTTGCTATATAGTCTTACAATTATTCAGCCATCCCTGTAATGAGGGACATCACACCTTTTACCGATGTTGTGCAATACATTTCCAAGATTCACGTATTAAAATATTACTGGGATACTTGTAGTCTGCCTTGCAAATACCTGCCAAGTGCCTTCTTAGTACAAGATGGGCACATATGAGTAGTCTTGGCTTGTTCCTTAGCACATGCCATCCAGCAGGGAACTACCTTTGGGCAAGATAAGAGCGTGAGGTAGTGGTCCCCCTACTGCTTGTATTATGGCCAGCACCTGTCTGTGCTAGAGGTGCTAATATGTTTAGCGATATGAGATGTCCTGAAGAAATATGTTCACATCACTCAATCAATGTCATAGTTTTAAACACACTTTCCCAAAGTCCCTCCCGGAATCTTCTTCCTGCACTTCTCCAATCTGTTGCTCCCATTTGGAATGAGCCTCACTTGATGGCTATGGGTGGGAGTCCATTTGTACCTCTATAAGTGCCAAGATATGCCCCCAGGTTTCCATGTTTTTCTTAGCATTTCGTAAGCAGCACTGAAGATCATGTGGCAATTTACTTAAAGAGGAACAGCCAGCATCAAGGGCTCCACTCAAGTGTGGAGCTGGTCCCAATGTGCACCTTGTGTGCAAAAACATTTTGTTTACTTACTGTTTATTGTAGTACAGTAGGTTGTATCAGATTAATTTTCCTTGCTTCTAGACTGACATCTTCTGTAACTACAAATCCCACAATTCCCTGCAGCTGACATCAGAGCAGTAGTGCAGCAATGGAAGACTTAATACCGTGCAGTGCATGTTAAGGTTTATATAAGCTCTGATTTTTGTTCACAGGTCCCGCTGTCCTCCCGGAGCTATGTGCAGTCACAGAGGACTGTACTTGGTGCCTGGAGAAAAGCAGAACCAGGAAACATCTGATCAGAGCTTAAAAAGCTCTAACATGCACTGCAGGCTACTGAATCTCCCACTGCTGCACTACTGCTCTAATGTCAGCTGCTGGAGACACATTGTCTCTGAAATGTATGTTAGCCATGAAACCCCGCTGGTCCAGGTGGATCAAGGTGAGCACACTTTTTAAGCTATCATGCACACTTTTTATGAATAACTGGCCATCCACATTAAGAAGAGATATTGGTTACTACAGTCTGGTGCACCTCTCCCGTCCTTTGGGATTACCGTAATTAAAGCTTCTCTCCAGGTGAAGAGAAAGCCCCTAGCCTCCCAAATTGCATTAAGGGTCCTAGCAAACAGCAGGGTCAGGGATTCCCAGTATGTTTTATAGAATTTAGCTGTATAACCCTCAAGTCCCAGAGCTTTGCTGCTTTTTTATAGGTTTGATAGCTGTCTCTACTTCTTGACTACTCTAATTTCTGCCTATCTTTGGCTGTTAATTGTGGGATACCCAGATCTTCTAAAATATGCTGAATTTCATCCTCTTGGCCATCCACTGTCTAACTGGTAAAGTTCCTCACCGTATCTGGCAAAAACTGCTGCTATTTCAGTTGGCGTATACAGCTATCCTGCATGCTCTCCCCCATTTTGGACAACCTCAGCCATTCTTTCTGCCAGCTGTTTACAGTGACAGAATGTCAGTAAAATGAATTTCCCAGCTGTGTTTCCTTCATAGTAGTTTGCCACAGAAGCAGCAGCTGATCCTTCAGCCTTCTTGTTTAGAAGAGTCTGTTCTAGTCTAATTCTTGGTCACCTTTTCGAGGATGGACTCTCCTCCTGCTTGCTTAAATTACAATTCTAGGTCATACAACTCCAAGACCAGGGACTTTTCGATCGCAGTTTGGCGTTTCTTTCTCTCAGAGGCATGTTTAATTACTTCTCTCCAGTCACCATTAGAGCCTCCCATATACATCTTTCCGCAATATCCTTTTCCTCATTGTGCTGCAGATAATTGGAAATGGCCTCATGTAGGCTGAACCAGAACTACTACTCATTGAGTAGGGAAGCTTCAAAGCATCTTAAGAAATTGCGTGCTTCCACTAGCATTTCTATGACCAGTGATATTGGGGCATGGTTCGATAGAGTGGGGTATATGTTACGCTTTCACAATTTATATACATTAAGCATTGGTGCAAAAAATCCAGCAATCCTTGAGCTTTACTTATTCGGATTAATTAGAATGTAAAATCTTGCTCTTCCATACGTTGGCCCCTCCAGATGTCTGTAAGCCCTGCTTCTTTACATAATGCTCCCCGTACCTTCCCTGCCCCTCTACCATGGTCACTGCCCCCTGTAATTTTCAATCTAGTGAGGGGCTGGTCACACAACTGAAATCTCTCCCTAGGATTAGCAGCTGTCCTAGAATATTCAGAAGCATATCAAAAACTTGCGTTGGGAATTGTCCACTGTCAACATCGGGGCATAGATGTTGAGAAAGGTAAAAAAAGATGCCCTGCCTCCACACTGTTACATAGATCCACTGCCCTTCTGCATTCCGCTTTACTTTTCAGAGTTCTAACGGCAACCTCCTCCCCCATTCCTGCATTTTAGCAGAGGGATGGGTTCAGGGGAAAATCTGTCCTACTCACTCTCTCCTCCACTTCAAGTGCTGAGTAGTAAAAAGATGCATCTTCTGAAGGAAGCCCACATAACATATTTTTTAATTCTGTTAATAGTTTGGTCCGCTTAACAATAATACTAATACCCTTCATGTTGTATTTATTTATTTAAAATTTGATAACCAGGAAAGGTACAATGACATGAGGCTCATTTCCAGGTGCAACCCAAATGTTGTAAGAAATAATATTCAATGCAGTCATCAGTACGCATGAAAAAGTTATTATGAACATTACTGGGCTCAAACCCTCACACTTGACAGGCCCCCGTAATTTTTTTTTATGTTACAACCATAAATTCATAAAAGTAAGCTTAATGAACTTTATTGTGTAACATCAGCATTGGTAAAATACACAAACAATATAATGTTCTCTAAGGGACGTGTTGCCTGCCCTCTCGGATACTCTTGTGTTGGTTACAGTGCATTTGTGTGTGTGTGTGTGTGTGTGTGGTAAGAAATACAATTTAATACAGTAGATGGGGTCACTCATAATGTACATAAGCCGGAAATTACATGAAAGGGAAAAACATTATTCCGTTATTGAGAAAGAATGTTTAGCCATAAAGTGGTCAATAGAAGCCTTACGCTTCTATTTGTGGGGTAGAGAGTTCAAACTATGGATAGATCATAATCCCCTCTGTTGGCTTCATGTAATGAAGGATAAAAACCCTCACATAATGAGATGGTACCTCGCAATGCAACCCTATAGATTTACTATAAAATATAGAAAGGGTTCGGCCCATAGTAATGCTGATTTTTTTTATCAAGATATGGTATGGGGGACTCACTTATCGGTCAACAGACCTCGGGGTAGAGAAAGATAAATGTCACTAAGTGAATTAGTTTTGCTTAGGAAACTATTTTTATTTTGTCTTTTACATCTGGGACCCCGACGAGGTGGAGCCCTGGAGAGGGTGGGCTATGGCTCCATCCTTTTGTCTAAAGGATCTGAAGACAGCTATTTTGATTCTCCCATTAAATCTTTAACCACACGCGAAATGTTTGGTCTTGGGCGGGGAGGAATGTGATAGAGAACCGCCCCCAAAATGATCTTACTTTTGTTTTGGGGTTAACCTGGAATGCACAAACCTTTCCTATCTCGTCTTTGTCGTTGTGTCTGTGTTGCGTCTTGTTTGTTGGGCTGGCCAACCACTTTGTAAAACCCTTGTCTTGTCATAATCGTAATCTGTAGTATTCTTTTGTGCACTCCAGACCCCTTAAAACATACCGTAAGATACTCATTCCTATAGTTAGGAAGTTTTGTGTGAGTCCCTGAGTTTTGGTATACTTTGGGCTTCTCCCAGCCCTCCTTAATTAGTGGCACAATATCCTTCAGTTTAAGGATTTTATGCACTCGGTTAAGCATTTGACTTTGTACTCAGTATACTTTTGATGTATCTAGGTGACCGCAGTATTTCGGTCTAGCGCTAGGTTTTATTTCTTGTAAAAAGGTGAACCGCTTTAAGAGCCACATTCCTTTGGTTTCAGGAAGAGTGCTAGATATAGTATATTATGCTGCTCCTGTTTGTATTTTGTTTTTTCTCTGTGTGAGCAGTAAGGAAGCCAAAGGCGAGTGGAAACCACATAGCGATAGTGCAGAGCTCCGGTAAAGTTTACCGCTTGAATGCTCGCATTATCGCGAAGGAATTTTAACCCCTAAAAATAGAAATGCAATTCTTCAAACAGCGTATACCTGCTCGGAAGGCTTAGCTTACCCCTTCTTCCCTTCAGGTTGAGTAATTGAACAAGTTTTGGAACTGCTTCGAGTCGAAGGAGTTTGTTCCAGAGCTGTGCAGTTTTCAGGCTTCCCCCTTCCTTCCTCCAGCATAGCATGTCTATGGGCCGGCCGGACGAAACTGCCCTTCCTTTATGCTGCTGGTCGGAGGGGCAGGCCTCCTGAACTTTCCTCTGGACATAATAAATTAATAAAAGGGCTGTTATTTCATTTTGAGCTATCAATATGATGTGGGCAATTCTTAAACATATTATCTTATGAGTATAAAAGGAATTAATGCTTTCTTTATTTCTCTGGTTCAAAATTGATAATGATCAAGGTGGAGTCTTCTTGTCACATGATTAACATTGCTATATAAAGCGTCTGTCTAGGGAGGTCAGTAAGTATGTAATGGGGTGTGGAACTAGCAACACCCCATCAGAGTTAGCCAATTCTAGCTCTTGAGATGAATCCCTGACTCTGCTGATTTTCTTTTTATTCTGTTTGTTGTTTTGTTGCATTCCAGTCCGCTGTTTTTGGAATAAATCTACAATTATTTTGCTGCTAATTTTGTCTGATGCCTTATTCTATCCCACACCAGTTCACATTTGGTGTGAGATGTGGGATAGTGGGTTTGGAGAGACCCACTGTTGGATCTGTGACCAGATCCTGATCGTATGCATCCGGACAAGGCAGGAGAGCGGACTTGTCTAGCCACAAGGTCTACAGTACAAAAACTGGATTTGCCTTTACTAACTGGTCTGGAGCCAGTCGTACGCAGAAAGGTGGCTAAGGCAGAAGCTGAAGGAGATATCGTGATAATGGAAGATGTTAAGCCTACTGAAAGGGGCGCCCAAGCAGCCGGATTTGAGAAAGAAGACCCCCCAGAGAATCCCCATGAGCTGCCCCGCTAGTTGTGTTTGCGACAAGTGGAACTAGAAAGAGAGAGGGAGAGAGACCGTGCAGAGAATGCTGCCCGTTGGACCGACACCCTACGTGCTATACAGGCTCTAGGCACGACAAGACCACCAACAGCATCTGTGGTAGGACAAAAAGATATAAAAGTGGTAAAAATGGCTGATTCTGATGACATTGAAGCATATCTTTTAACATTTGAGAGGGTGGCCACTGCTTGTGCTTGGCCTAGAGATCAATGGGTTGTCAGGTTGGCCCCCTATTTGACTGGGAAAGCTCAATTAGCTTATAGCCACACAGAAATTGCGCATATCAATGATTATGACCATATTAAGCAAGCCATCCTTAAAGGATACGATATATGTACTGAAACATACCGGCAACGATTTAGAGCATATAAGTTTCAATCCACCAACACCCCTCAAGATGTATACACTCATTTAAAAGACTTATGCCATAAATGGTTACAACCTAACGTAAGAACAGTAGTATAAATTATGGAAAGTATTATTTTGGAACAGTTTGTTCGGGTTTTGCCCCAAGATGTACAGTTGTGGGTAAAGGAACACCGCCCTGAAACCTCTGAGACAGCTATACGGTTGGCTGAGGATTATATAACTGCTAGGCCTCAATGACCTAGGACACTTATAAACCCTAGGAGTCCTTCAGCTGTAGTAAAATCTCCTTCTACCGGTACTACCCCTGTGACACAGTGTAGTGGTATTCCTGGGGGTAAGGAACATAGTAAGACAAGTAAAGGATATAGCCATGATATCATATGCCATGAGTGTAAAGCAAAAGGACATATTTATTTATTTATTTAGTTAAACATCAGTTTAGAAACCTTTGAGCCAGAGGCTCATTTACAAAGATACCTCGTCACAAAGAGGACATCAGAACAGTAGTACAAGGGACACAGTACTTACAAACAAAAAAGTTACAGTTCAATTACAATTTTGTTACAATAGAATACAATCTCCAACGAAGCAAAAGATAACAAAAGGTGCAAAACTTATGGTCGGGAGACCTGGTGGGGTAGAAGGAAGGAGATAGGGAGGAGGAATTAGTAGGGAAAGGAGGGGCAGCCGCTCAGTGAGCATTGTCAAAAGAGTATATATATATATATATATATATATTTTTTTTTACTCTAGGCTAGCGGCAGTTGCATTTGCGAGAGCTAAGCAGGAAGTTTCTGAGCCTGGGCTTAAAGCAAGCTAAGGTTAGTGAGTTTGAGACACTGGCAGGAGAGGTTATACCAGTGGGGCGCACGGTAGAGAATGCCCTCTGACCTTGAGAGGTCCTGGCTCTCCGGAATAACTAGGAGGTAGCTCTTGACGAGCTGCGGCGTGATCAGGGTCGGTGCAGTATGGCGAATGGAGTTGGATAGGCCTATGGGGATAGGCTACTGAGGGTTTAAAGGTGAGCTGGCATGTCTGATACATGAGTCGCTCTTCCAGGTTGAGTAGGGTAGCCAGGTGTACAGCTCACATGTGAGTGAGTCTGGGAGCACCAGTGATAACTCTGCAGGCCTTATTAACTGTGAGGCGAACCTTGTTGAGGGCAGTCTGATCTGCTGAGCCATAGACCGGAAGGCCATAGTCAATGAGAGACATGACAGAGGAGGTGACAGCCAGGCGGAGGGCATCAGGAGGGAGGCATTTCTTGTGCCGGTAAAGAATGCCTAGCCGTGAGTTGGCGACAGAATTTAGGGCAGATATATGTCCACGGAATGAAAGTGCAGGGTCAAAGGTTATACCAAGATATTTATAGGACTGCACCTGGTCAATGACGAGATTGGTGTGGAGGACAGCTAAGGGAAACTTGCTGTACTTATTTTGGGGTGGGAGAAGAGCATCGTTTTGTTTTCTTAAGGTTGATAACAAGTCGGTGCTCAGTGAACCAGGTAGCTGCAGAGTCAAAGACTAGTTGGAGGGAGTTCTGTAGCAGCATGGGGTCATTGTGGGAGGCAACGAGAACAGCATCATCAGCATAGAGAAGCATCTACCCATTACAACTGCTGGGTAGGGAGTTAAGAAAGAGTGAGAATAGTAGAGGTCCAAGAATGAGCCCTGGCACCCCAGAGCGAATGGGGCTGTTTCAGAGAGAGTACTGTTGACTTTACACATTGGGGAGGGCGGAGAGATAGCTGGTGCACCAGAAACAGGTCCTGAGGCAAAGCCTATTAGGTCGAGGGTGGAGAGCAAAAGAGGATGCGAAACGGTATCGAATGCTTTAGACAGGTCAATGAATATAGCACCAGCCAGGCACCAGAGTCAAGGAGGCATGGAGGAAGTTGGAAAATTCCAGGAGTGCTGTATTGGTACTATGACCTGCTCTGAACCCGTGTTGTTCAGGGCAGAGAACATTGTACTTACAGAGGTAGTCAGAGACTTGGGGCCTACAATTTTCTCTAGCCTGAGAGGGGAGAGGATTGAGATGGGTCGTAGCTACCCGGAAGAGTCCTGTCACCACCTTTATGGACAGGGGTAACTGTGGTAATCTTCCAGGCAGAGGAATTGTCCGAGACAGAGTGATTTGTTGAAAATGCACGTAATGGGTGAGAGGACCTGATCCAGGACCTGACGTAAAAGGCAGGGATCAAGTGAGTCATTACGATGGTGTTACCTTTTAGGCTTTTAGCAAGTAAAGCCTAGCTTCTTGCATGGTGACACGACGCAGGAGGAAGAGAGGCGGGCAATGGGTGGTGGTACAGATGGAGGAGGTGGACTGAAAAAGTTACCAGGAAGTACTGAGCTAAGGTCAGTGAAGGAGTTATTGAGGTGGGTGGCAATGAGGGCAGGGTCAGAGGAGCGGTACCATTGATGTTGAGAAAGAAGGAGAGGGGACTGGGAGTGACCATTCAGTTGCTTGATGTTGTCCCAGAAGCACCTGGGATTCCCAGGAGGAGGTAAGGGAGGCTTGGTAGTATTCCGTCTTTGCTGCGGATGGCCCAGGTGCACTGGTTCGGGCGGCAGCATAGGACTGCCTGTCAGCTGAGCGGCCAGTAGCAACAACAAGGTGCCAAAGATGTCAGCGTTGCTAAGTTGCCACAGTAGGGCAGGGGGTGATCCAAGGGGCATGTTTCACTTTGGACCTCCTAGCAGTTATGGAGCAAAGATATCACAGGCAAAGTTGAAAGTGCTTACAAAGAAGGCCAGGGCCAAGTCAATGTTGGTTGCCCTTGTCAGAGGAGACCAATCAGTGTGGGCAAGGAAGCGCTTAAGGTCTATGAGTCCCCAGGCCTAAGCCGCCTGAGAGTGGTTTGACCGGGATGAGGGCCGAGGGGTTTCCAGTTGAAAGCACAGGGGTGGTCACTGAGGCAGTCAGGGAGGATTTGGATGTTGTGGATGCGGATTGGCCTGTTAGTGAGGACCACATCCAGGAGGGTGCTTGTCCCCCCAGGGTTTTCTAGTAGGCTGTGTGACCAGTTGAGTTAGGTCAATTGAATGAAAGCCTCACGGTGGGAGGAGGACGAGGGCAGAGCCAGTTTATATTCAAGTCGCCACCAAGATTTGGTCCGACGAGTTGGGTAGGGAGGTGAGGTAGTCAATTAGTGGGCCCAGGGCCTGGGATTGGTTCTTGGGGGTATGTAGGCTACGGTTTGGAATAATGGGCCTCTAACTGGGTCAGGGGACAGCTTTAGAGTAAGTGCCTGGGCCTTATGGTCGAGGTCAGGCGGGGAGTGGTAGCCCCATGAGAGAATCCTTCAAATAGAAGCACAGCCCACCTCTCCTGCCGACACGGTCCAACCGTGGAGAGTGTAGCCGGGAGAGAGACATGAGAGTTAGAGTGGAGGGAGACAGCCAGGTTTCAACCAGGGCAACAACATCAGGTTTATGAGCGTCACCCAGCAGTGTAGAGAGTCCAGTTTTCAGGAGGCTACAGATGTTCATAGAAGCAAGCGCAGCCAGGAGATTTCAGGGGAGGACCAGTGCTGCCAGGCCGGGATTGGGGTGGACATTGCCTGACAGGAGCAGGAAGAGGAGGGCTGATCTGGGGAGTGCACAATGGCGGGATAGCTTTCGACGATTGGAGAGGGGGTGATGAGGGAGTGATGAAGGGGTGATCACCAAATGAAAACAGCTACTAGAGAGCAGTAAAATGTGACAAGTGAGGTATTGGGAGCAAATTGTTCAAACTTAATCAGGCTCCCTCTAGTGGCAAAACAATATAAGGAGCTAATGGAGAAAAAAAAAACAAAAACCACAAGGTAGAAATTACCTGGTGTGTCTCGTGTGCAGTGACTCTCAGTTTTTAAATACAGTTACAGGCAAATGCAAATAGTTTTAGCTGGTTCAAATGGGCTGTGGGCTATCAGGTACTACTGTGATTCAAAAAGAAGGTGATTACTAGCAGGGCAAACTGAAATTCTGCACACTGAAATGCACTTAGAAGTTAAACAGTCCCCAAATGAGTTTTCACAGGGGGTAATTCAGTTACAACTGGAAATGCACTTTACAAATTAACAAACAGTCCCCAGTGAGATTTGCAGAGATTTCAGATAGAACACAGGTCCTGGGCTTGCAGTGACTCTAAGCTTTTAAAATACAGTTACAGGCAAATGCAAATAGTTTTAGCTGGTTCGTTTAAAGTTTCAAAATCAGGCACAAAAGTAACAGTTCTGCTCGTTGAGCCTGGGCAGCAACTCGAGGTACTACTCTGGCCGGGATTCATGCGCTGAGCAGGGGAGCTTGTGGCTGTTTCAGAAAAGGCGCCAGATGGCCAACGATGGTGGCAGCAGCCTGGATCAAGGTAGAAATTACCTGGTGTGTCTCGGGTTCAGGGCTTCTGCGGGCAGGGAGGGCTTCAGAGCAGGCCCTTGCGACCTCGGTCTCCTCAGGGGAGGGTGGTCTCTGGTGTGTCTCGGGTTGGGCTTCTGCGGGCGAGGAGGAGGCTTCAGAGGCAGGCCCTCGCGACCTCCGATCTCCTCAGGGCCGGGGTGGTCTTACCTGGTGTCTCGGGTTGAGGCTTCTGCGGGCAGGGAGGGCTTCAGAGCAGGCCCTCGCGACCTCCGGTCTCCTCAGGGAGGGGTGGTCTCTGGTGTTCTCGGGTTCGGGCTTCTGCGGGCAGGGAGGGCTTCAGAGCAGGCCCTCGCGACCTCCGGTCTCCTCAGGGGAGGGGGGTGGTCTCTGGTCTAGGTTCTGTCCAAAAAAGAAGGTAGATTCAATTCACCTAGTTCTTGCCAACTGGGGGCATTATGTAACAACTGTGGAAATTGGAGGTTTGGTGGTATCTGGACTTGTTGACTCAGGCAGCAAGCAGACCCTGGTTCATGCCTCTTTGGTGGAAAAGCCAGAGCCGAGGGAACCAACCACGGGGATCAAGTGTATACATGGGGACATTCACTGGTATCCTTTACGAGAAATGGAGATTCAAATAAATGGGACACTACTAAAAATGAAAGTGGGCATAGTACCCTCTTTGCGAGTTCCTGTGATAATCGGACACGACTACCCTTATTTTGACTCTTTATTAACTACAAATATCGGAGCTGTTACCACTCGGGCACAAGGAAAGCAAGAAAAAGAGTTGGGACATTTATTTCCTTTTGAGGACGATGTATTTGGGACTGTTGGTAAAGATAAGAAAAGCAAACTACAAAAAAGAAAGGATAAATATCTGTGGACTAAGAAAGATACTGGACTTGATATATTGTCTGGAAAATGTAACTTGTCTAACAAAGAATTCATAAATGTACAAAAAAAAATGATGCGACTCTGACACCTTTTTTTTTTCACAGGTAAATGTAACAACTGCAATTGAACCTCACCAACCCTATTATAAAATCGAAAACAGCCTATTGTATAGGGTGTGTACTAATCCACAAACTGGAGAGATAGTCGAACAATTGATGGTGCCTGTACAGTACTGACAGAAGTTGCTGACCATTGCCCATGATATTCCTTTAGCAGGCCATTTAGGTAGGGACCGTACCCTAAAACGCCTTTTGTACAGGTTCTTTTGGCCTGGTATACATGAGCAGGTGGCAGAATATTGTAAAAGCTGCCCTGACTGTCAACAAGTAGCAGCAGTAGGACGTAAGGACAAAGTACCTCTAATACCAATGCCTTTGGCTTGTAACATGTTTGAGAGGATAGCAATGGATGTTATAGGTCCACTTCCTAAAAGTACAAAGGGGAACCGTTTTATATTAGTGGTAGTAGATTACACCACAAAATATCCAGAGGCGATTCCCCTTCATACAATCACTGCTTCTAGAATAGCAGAGGAATTGGTAAAGATTTTCAGCCGAATGGGAATTCCTAAAACCATTTTAACGGATAGAGGTACCAATTTTTCTTCAAAATTATTACAACATTTGTACCAGGCACTAGGTATTGAAGCTATTTTCACTAAGCCCCATCACCTTCAGACTGATGGATTAGTCGAACGGTTCAAACAAACATTAAAAAGAATACTAAGAAAGTATGTATCAGAGGAAGGTAATAAATGGGATACATATCTTCCCTATCTCATGTTTGCCTTTAGAGAAGTTCCGAAAGCTTCTACTGGGTTTTCCCCGTTTGAATTACTATACAGTCATAACCCAAGGGGTTCTTTGGATAATATAAAGGAAGAGTGGGAAGATAGTATGGATAAACAAATGACAGAACCATTAGAGTACTGGCAACAGCTACGTCAGAGATTAATGACTTGTGTCAAAAAAGCCCACCAGACTAACCTACAACAACAAGTGAAACAAAAAGAGTATTATGATAAAGGAACGAAACACAGAGAGTTTATGGTAGGAGATAAGGTGTTACTTTTGTTACCTTCCTCTGAAAATAAACTACTTATGAAATGGCAAGGCCCATATAAGATCATAAAACGTTTGGGCCCAGTAACCTATGCGGTCGAACTACCAGGAAAAAAAGTTAAACACCGGGTATATCATGTGAATTTGTTAAAACAATGGGTAGCTAGAACCCCCCATATCTGTAACTATATTTACCCAGAGACTTTTGAGTCAGAATTAGACTTAGCATATCAAAGGTTAGAAAATACGGGAACCCTTTCAGAAGTACATATCAACCCAGATTTAACAGCTGAGCAGGTTACCACTTTACAGACTGCGTTACAGCCCTTCCAGACCTTATTTACAGGAACACCAGGGAAAGTTAAAGATGCTGTCCATCATACTGCGGTCCCAGACACCTTACCCATACGTCAAAAAACATACAGGATACCTGACAGAGTACGGAAAGATGTTATACAGGAGATTAGAAAGATGCACGATCTGGGAATTATTGAACCCTCCTATAGTGAGTGGAACTTTCCCATGGTGATAGTGGGCAAAAAGGAAGGAGGAATCAGAACTTGCCTTGATTTCAGACGTTTAAATGCGGTGTCCAAGTTTGATTGTTACCTGATGCCCCGAATAGATGATATCATAGACCATTTAGGTAAAGCCCAATACATCAGCACATTAGACCTGACTAAGGGGTATTGGCAAATCTCCCTAGATCCAAAAGATAAAGAGAAAACTGCATTTAGCACACCTATAGGCCTATACCATTTTACCGTAATGCCTTCTGGCCTACACGGTGCCCCCGCTACTTTCCAACTGGTCATGGACAACATATTACAACCACATGCAGCGTATAGCGCAGCTTACCTGGACGATGTGGTGATATTTAGTCACTCATGGGAGGAACATATACAACATCTGAAGGCAATAGTCAGCCCTATCCGAAGCCGGGCTGACTGTACATCCCTTCAAATGCTCCCTGGCCATGCAGGAAACAAAATATCTAGGGTTCCAGATTGGGAATGGGATAGTAAAACCAGAAATTTCTAAAGTTGAGGCAGTGGCTAATAGCTCCCGTCCTATAACATATAAATCTTTAACCAAACGCGAAATGTTTGGTCTTGGGCGGGGAGGAATGTGATAGAGAATCCCCCCTCCCAATGATCTTACTTTTGTTTTGGGGTTAACCTGGAATGCACAAACCTTTCCTATCTCATCTTTGTCGTTGTGTCTGTGTTGTGTCTTGTTTGTTGGGCTGGCCACCCACTTTGTAAAACCCTTGTCTTGTCGTAATCGTAATCTGTAGTATTCTTTTCTGCACTCCAGACCCCTTAAAACATACTGTAAGATAATCATTCCTATAGTTAGGAAGTTTTGTGTGAGTCTATGAGTTTTGGTATACTTTGGGCTTCTCCCAGCCCTCCTTAATTAGTGGTACAATATCCTTCAGTTTAAGGATTTTATGCACTCGGTTAAGCGTTTGACTTTGTACTCCGTATACTTTTGATGTATCTGGATGATCGCAGTATTTCGGTCTAGCGCTAGGTTTTATTTCTTGTAAAAAGGTGAACCGCTTTAAGAGCCACTTTCCTCTGGTTTCAGGAAGAGCGCTAGATATAGTATATTATGCTGCTCCTGTTTGTATTTTGTTTTTCCTCTGTGTGAGCAGTAAGGAAGCCAAAGGCGAGTGGAAACCACGTAGCGATAGTGTGGAGCTCTGGTAAAGTTTACCGCTCAAATGCTCGCACTATCGAGAAGGAATTTTAACCCCTAAAAATAGAACAGCGTATACCTGCTTGGAAGGCTTAGCTTACCCCTTCTTCCCTTCAGGTTGAGTAATTGAACAAGTTTTGGAACTGTTTCGAGTCGAAGGAGTTTGTTCCAGAGCTGTGCAGTTTTCAGGCTCCCCCTTCCTTCCTCCAGCATAGCATGTCTATGGGCCGGCCGGCTGAAATTGCCCTTCCTTTATGCTGCTGGTCGGAGGGGCGGGCCTCCTGAACTTTCCTCTGGACATAATAAATTGATAAAAGGGCTGTTATTTCATTTTGAGCTGTCAATATGATGTGGGCAATTCTTTAACATATTATTTTATGAGTATAAATGGAATTAATGCTTTCTTTATTTCTCTGGTTTTAAATTGATAATGATCAAACTAACTGGTCAACAGTTCCCTGGTTCAATCCTAGGTCCACCCATGTGCAGGGACACATCAGTTATCCTCAGCTCCTGCAGAACCACCCGTGTCCAGCGAGCAGCTGAACACATCAGCCTGGGGTGCTGCAAGGACTGCCGCCAGCTCTCTCAACACCCTTGGGTGCATGCAATCCGACCCTGGGGACTTGTCCACCTTGAGAACCTTGAACCTTCTGACGACTCTGTCCTCTGTTATTGCTGCCTCCCTCTTCCCAACTATCCCCTGTTATTATTTTCCCCCCTGGTAGTAGCCTATCCTTCTTCTTAGTGAAGACTGATCAGAAGTGCAGTATTCATTCAGCATCGCTGCCTTCCCTCTGTTCTCTGCACACTCCGTGCCTCTTCTCAAGTTTCACAATTTCCTCTTTTATTGTTCTTTTCTCATAAAAGTATTGGAAGGTCTTGCCACTCTCTTTGACCCCGTCAACTATTTGTAGAATCCTCCTCTTGTACTGGACTCCAGGGCACGAGGGGCAATTTCAGCAGGAAATCGCGGACAATGCTTGAGTCAATGATGAGCTTTCGCATTTGGGCCATGATTTCCTCCGGTGCATGGAATCCCTGAGCCTCGCACAAGCTGTTACTTCTGGGACCCATCAACATAGCCATGCCTTGCACTTGGTATTCCCTTTGGAACTTGAGATTGGAAATCTTGGGGATTGATCCGGTCAGCTGGTTGGATCACTGTGCTATCAGGTTCACTTTCAGGGCCCCTCTCACAGTCCAACCCCTGTGGAGGTGGTCCAGTTCCTCCCTTTACAAGGGTATCAGTATGAGAGACTGTTGCCAGTTCTGGACACCTCAGGTGCATTAGCAGCTTGCACTACAGAACAAGAAGAAGTGGTGGCAGCCTAGAATAGGGCTGTTGTGGCAGCTTTCAACCCCGTGATGCTGGTATCTGTAAGCTCGCCATGGTTTGTCGGTGAGCCGAGGGAGATGAAAACAAAGGAGAGAGGTTGGAGTGCTGTTGGAAAAGATCTAGGACCAAGAATGACAGACTGGCTTTGATGTCTCACTATGGTGAGTATCAAAGAGCCATCATCCAGAAAAAGGCAGCGTTTCAGTGCAGGGAAATTACTGCTGGGAAGAACTGACTGGCTCAGCTCTTCTAGACTGTGGATAAGCATCTTTATACAGCCTGTCTGAAGCCCATGAAAGCATTTTCTCCCACAAAATGAGAGGAGTTCACTTTGTTGTTCTTCTTGGACAGGGTGTCCTCTGTTAGGGCCGAAATCTCATCAAGTGAGCCATCACAGCCCAGCCGTGTTAAGCATAATTGCATTCAGTGGTTACATGGTTACATAGTAGTTGTTGGCAGAAAAAGACCCCATGGTCCATCTAGTCTGCCCTGGTTCAAGCTTAGTTCCTACTTTCTTACTACAGATCCTGTCAGACCTGCATCCTTACCTCCCCCTTTTCCCATCTCCAGGAGTCTCCTGTGCCTATCCCATGCGTGTTTGAACGCCTCTACCATGCTTGCACCCACCACTTCCTCCGATAGCTTGTTCCAGGGTTCTACCACCCTTCTGTGAAGCCCCTCCAGCCTCGTATCATGTCCTCTTGTCCTTGTGCATCTCAGTCTCTGTGGTCTTGGGGACAGTTTTGACCAGTGATGATTGAAGAGGTGAGTGGAGTGATTTCTGAGCTGCAGACAACTTTTCTGATCTGGATCCAAGGCAGACATATCTACTTGTGAGCTGTGTGGGGCATCTGAGCCCTGTGTTTATCGAGACTGTCCAGTGATGCTTGTCAGAGGGGGTGTTCCAGTGGCACTGAAAAATGGACTGATGAAACCACTTCCAGGGTATTAAGTAAGCCGAAAAACTTGATCAGCAATTCTTTGCATGAAAGTGCTAATCAGCTGTCAAAATGCATAGCACTTAGCACACAATGATTAGCAAAATGAAAAAAAAAAACGAATTGTATTTATTTTGTCTGTTGTACCATGAACTTACTCAAAAATGTTTAGCAGTCTACTGCTATGCATTTCTGGAAATGGATAGCATTACCTCCTATTTCGTGTACCGTTTTGCTATGCTATACCAGCTATTTAAAACCTGGACCTCTGAAGAAACCATCTCTGGACCTGGCCGTCCTGACAAATTACCAACCTGTCTCTAACCTGCCCTTTTTGCAAGGTTATTAAGAAGGTAGCTGTGCTACAGCTTGAGGCACACCTCAGTGCATCTGACATCTCGCAGCCTCTTCAGTCTGGCTTTAGGTCTAGGCATGGCACAGATACTGCACTAGTTAGGGTGGGCAATGACCTGCTCAGGGCAAGAGATAGAGAATAGTCAATTCTCATTCTCCTTGATCTGGCTTCAGCATTCAACACTGTGGAGCAAGGGCTGTTACTGAACTGGCTCAGAGAGTACGCAAGACTCAGTGGGAAAGTCATCTGCTGGTTCAAGTCTTATCTCAGTGGGAGGACCCAGAGGGTAATCTTGGGAAGGTTTTCCTCACTCCCAAAAGTTTTGCCCCAACCAGGGCTTGGTCCTTTTGCCTATGCTATTCGCAGTGTATATGCTACCCCTGGGTAGGATCACTAGGCAATATGGGCTGGGGCATCACTGCTATGCAGAGGATACCCAGCCCTATGTGTCTTTTGCATCTGGGACACTGCGTGCATCTGATGTGCTTAATAAGTGCCTGGCTAAGATCAAAGACTTGACGTCATCAAGCTGGTTGAGACTTAACTTAGATAAAAAATGAATTACTGGTGGTACAGCCAGGGCGTGTGTATGTGGAGGCAGGTGCCAAGAGGGAGAAAGGGCTTTGATTCAGCTCGTCTGAGCTCCTGGCTGCCATAAAGGTGAAAAATCTGAGTCATTCTGAATGAGGGGCTGACATGCGAGGTCTTAGGTGTCAGCAGTAGCCTGGAATGACTTTTACCATCTGTGGAACATCAGTTGGATTAGATCCATTATCCTCCTGGTGACCTGGCCACATTGGTGCACGTGTTTGTGACTTCGAGGCTTGACTACTGTACAGCTGTTTTCCTTGGGGTCAGTGGAGGTACACTGCGATGCCTGGAGCTGGTGCAGAACACATCTGCTAGGTTGCTGACCAGCCTTCCGAAGATGTGTCATGTCTCCTTGGCGCTGCGTGATCTGCACTGGCTGATAGTTAACTGGCTTATCTCCTTTAAAGTTGATCTCCTAACTTACAAGACCCTGCACGGACTGGGCCCAGGTCACCTCACTGATCTCTAGTACCTTCAGGTATCCTTGAGCTCTCTCTCCACTGCACGGAGGAGGGCCTCCTTGTGGTCCCCAGGGTGAGGCTAAAAAGCTCAGGGGACTGCGCCTTCGAGGTAGTGGGCGTGGTCCTCTGGAACTCTCTTCAGAGAGCCCAAAGGGAGGCCCCCATGGTAGAGGCCTTTAAGCAGGGTCTAAAAACCTCTCTGTTTACTGAAGCATTTGGGGTGTAATTTCCCCACAGCTGCCAACACCTCACTCTATTTATTTACTGACTTACTTATTAATTTATTTTGTAATGTTTTTATGATATTTATTACACCCAATTTCTGGGGTTTGTTTATGTATTAATGACATGTTACTGCTATTTAGTTGTTTTGCTTCTACTGTACTCTATGTTGTAACGGTGCCCTGAGCCTTCAGGGAAGGGTGTCTCTTTAGCCATGGCCAGGTTCCTCCCCCTTCCCTGAAGTATGCCAGTTAACTATTCCAACCTTATCACTTCCTCCTAAGCTGGTATCCCTCTTCTTGCCTTTCTCTCTCTCCTTTTAAGTGAACATTCCGGCTGTACCCAGTTATAAGCCTATCTGCTGTAAAGGCCCTCTCACGCAAATGTTGATGTACATAAGTATATTTTTTCTACTTTGTATAATATTGCATTATGTTTTATCACGTTACTGTACTATGATTTTTGTATGACCAGGTCCATCTTGCAAATGAGCCCTGCTCAATGGTGCCCGCCAGGATAATTAAAGATTTTGATTGATTGATAAAAATAAAGACTACTACTAGTACTACTTGGTTCTGTCTCCACCTTGGCTTGCCTCACCACCCTGCAGGTTGATTTCACAAGCCCTGCGTATTCCGTCCTGTCCTCTTCCTTTTGTGTCTTGTATTTCCTGTAAGAAGCCCTTTTCTCCCTCACTGCTCTGCCCGCCTCCTCTGTAAACCACAGCAGCTTCCTCCTCTTTCTCCTTCAATCCTTCTGTTTAAGAAAGGCTATGATGACTGCCTGGACCCCCTTCCTTAATTATGACCCATCTGTCCACCAAACTCATGTCCTCCCCGACTTCTCTCAGTCTTTCCCCTAGCACTGTACCATGCATACAAAATCTGCCCTTTTGAAATCAAGAAGACGTGTTTTCATTTTCAGCACTTCATGTAGCCATTTCCACCTGAACTCACACAGACTGGTAGTCCCTCCTCCCTCCCTCCCAGGAGCTAATTGACCCTGATGCTTTTGAAGTGATCGCTATTAATCAAAACGAGGTCCATGATGGCTCAATCCCTTGTCGGCTACATCACCCCTGCCCTGTGTCAGAAAACCATCCAGGAATGCATCTAAGATAACTTGGCTCCTGCTGGCCTGTGGGATGCTTCAATCCACAATGGGCATGTTAAAATCTCCCACTATTACCACCTCTCCCACCTCCGCAGCCTTTCTTGCGTCATCCCCCTGCTCCTTGTCTGTGCTTTCTTCCTAACTTGGCAGTCAGTGCACTACCCCCACCCTTATTTTCTTTTACAACCCTGACTGCAGCTGTACCCAAGAAGACACTGTATACTCCCCTCTTATGTCATCCCTTGTGACCTTTCTCACCTCCCTAATACAGACTGCCACCCTAAATCCTACCCTTTGTTCTGTCCTTCCTACAGAGGGTGTATTCAGGAACAGACTGATCAAAGTTATGGTTTAGGGATGCCCAGGTCTTGATGACCGCCACCAGATTGGTTTGGCTCTCTGTCATTGGGCCTCAAGGATATCCATTTTGTTCCCTGGACTCCTGGCATTCATGGCTATCACTCTCCACATTTCACGTTTGCCTCCCCCCTCTTCCTTCCCAGTCCCCCCACACCTCTGGTTGCCCTACTAGTTTGTCCTCTCTTCTGGGATGTAGAGGTAGGGTATTACCAGCATGAAGAGGGAAGTGGTGTTGTCACTATATTGGTCTTTAGGAAGACCCCACCTGGAGCATTGTGTCCAGTTTTGGAAGCCACAACTCAGGAAGAACACAGACAGGATGGAGGCAATCCAAAAAAGGGCAACCAAGATGGTACAGTTCTAGATCAAATGCCCTACAAGAACTGGCTAAAGGAATGAAACATGTACACCCTGGAGAAGAGGAGGGAAGAGGGGGATGTGATCAAAACCTTTAAATACCTCACGGGGGTGAATAAGGTACAAGTGGGAGGTATTTTTCACAGGAAAGGGTGCTCCGGAACAAGGGGCCACAATATGAAGCTTTAACGGGGTAGGTTTAGGAGAGATCTGAAGAAATACTTATTCACAGAGAGGATGGTGGATGCCTGGAACAGTCTTCCAATGGAGGTCGTGGGGACGAAAACAGTGGTGGGATTAAAAAAAGCCTGAGATAAGCACAACCGGGCAAGGGGGTGGCAGAGAAAGTGCCATAGACCAGGAGGGATCCACAGTGTAAGCAATGCAACAAAAAGGCAGACTGGATGGGCTATGTGGCCCTTACCTGCTGTCAGTTTCAATGTTTCTGTTTTTTCTCTCTTTTCCCTCCTATCACTCCCTCACTATGTTCCACCTTCCCCTAAACCCTTCCCACTTTCCCATTTTACACAGTGTTGCCTTCACTTGGGAATAGGCCTTCCTGCCTCCTGCTTTTGTGAACACTGGTTTCTGCACTCCCTGGCAATCCCCCTCCCCACCCAGGTTAAATTTAGGCTGATCCTGATGTACACCTCTAACCTGTCAAATAGTATCTTGGTTCTCCACTACTGAGGTGTAGCATATCTGGTGAGTACAGGGATTTCTCCAGTCTCCCACACAACCAAAGTCCTCCTCCTTGCACATACTCCTTAGCCACTTTTAAGGCTTCCAACTGAGCTGGCCCTATTTACCAGTAGCACCTCCAGAAAATGTCACTGACCTTGACACCTCTTAACTTTCCTGCTAAGCTTCCTAACCCTATTTTATTCCTCCCCTACGTCACATCCTGCCAAGCTGTTTGTACCCAGGTGGAGGATCACATCAGATTCCCCCTATTCCATGCACCAGCATTTGCATCATAGGCATGATCCTCTCAGCTGTCATTCCTAGGAGGCACAAAACACTCCTCCAGTGTGGTCCCCCCTCCCCCCCATAGCCATCTAGCTCCCCTGACAATTTAGTCTCCATCTGGCAAGACGAAATACAGGTGAAGGGCGACAGGCAAAGTAGGCAAGCATTAAGGATGCAATACTTGAAGCAACATCCCATTGTGTTAGAGAGAAAAGCAAGAGCAAAAGAAGGAGGAAACCACTCTGGTTCTTAAAAACAGCAGCAGCAGAAAACGTCAGAGCCAAAAGGCTGGCCTTCAGGAAATATAAGGGAACGCAGTGGGACAAAGATAGGGAGGCATACCAAACTTTCCTAAGGGAAGCAGGGAAGGCAGTAAGGCAGGCAAAGGCCCAAACTGCGGAAACACTAGCATGAACAGTAAAAGAAGGGGACAAGACTTTCTATAGATACATTAGTGAAAGGAGAAAGTTAGAGAGGCTATTGCTAAGATCAAAGGGGGATAAGGGGGAGTGTGTGGAGAAGGACCAAGGAAAAGCATATATCCTAAATAGATACTTCTGCTCAGTATTTACTGAGGAGAAGGTAGGGCAGGGCCCACAGCTCAGCACCATGGACACAGGGGAGAGGAAGATGTGCACTAATCCCTTCACAAAGGAAAGGCCCCCTACAAGAGCTCGTTAAGCTCATGGTGGACAGGCAATGGGACCTGATGGCATATGTCCCACGGTACTAAAGGAGCTAAGGGTGGAACTAGCAGAGCCATTATCAGAATTGTTTAGTGAGTCTCTGAGTACAGGAGAGGTCCCAGAAGACTAGAAAAGTGCTCATGTGATTCCGCTCCACAAGAGTGGTAACAGGGAGGAGGCAGGAACTACAGACCAGTCAGTCCTACCTAAGTAGTGGGCAAGATTAGGGAGGCACTCCTTAAGGAAAGGATAGTGCAACACCCTGGGCCCACCAGGGGCAGAACTACCACTCACAAACAGGATGGCCTCCTGCATCCCCTCAACCCCCCCCCCATGGCTATCTGTCAAGGTGCTAAAAATCGTACATCTAAATGTCCGCAGCCTCCTACGCAACCTTGCTGAGCTCGCTGCCTGGGTTGCCCACTATAATCCGGATATATTGGGTATCACAGAAATGTGGCTAAAACCACACACTCCGGACGCTATATGTACCCTGCCAGGTTACAGCCATATCAGGTGTGATCGTAGGGGGAACAAACGCGGAGGGGGGGTGCTACTTTACTATAAAGTCCACCTCAATGTGTCTGCCATTGATCACCCACCTACCCCACCTTGACATGCGAGTTCCTGCACACCCTTCTCCTACTTGGGCTCACAAAGAAAATCCACCTGATCTGCTGCTATAACCCTCCCAGAGGCAGGCTACCTGGACTCTTCTCACTTCTACACAGCATCAGTTCTAGGGTGGGAACAAGTGAAGTACTTATTATTGGAGACTTCAACCTCTACTGGATAGGATCCCATTCTAAATCCTATGAGCCTTTGCTCTCAGACCTCGCCCTGAACCAGATTATCACCGAGCCAATGAGACCATCCCACAGGGGGGATAAAGGATCACTGATTGACCGGGTCCTGACCAACAGGATCACATCCTCGGGCATCCTACCTGATGCCATCTTGGACCACTCACCCACCCTTTGTACCTGGGGCATCTCTCAGGCAAAAATACCTAGCAAAGTGATACAGATGAGGGACTACTCAAAGCTCTACTTGCCCGGCTTCCTCACCGACCTCAGATCAATTGACTGGTCCGGGATCACCGCCTCCTTGGACCCAAATCAAGCACTGGATGCATTCCTAACCAAATACATCCCAGTGCAGAACAAGCATGCGCCTCTCACTAGAAGGAGGGTGCGAGGCAACGTCACCAAATGGCTTCATGGGGGTCTATTCTCTCTAATGAAACTCAGGGACAAATGCTGGGAGACCTATAAGGCCTCTCTCAGCGTCGATGATCTTGCTGCCTACAGGTGCCTCAGAAACTCCTGCAAAAAAGCCATCAGGGCCTCCAAAAGTGAGTTCTGCCGATCCGCACTACTCTCCTCTACCAACTACCCGAGGAGCTTTTGGCAGAACATAAAAAGTATGGTCGGGGGCTCTGCGAGAGGGCAAGCTATGGATTTGCTCATTGATGGGGTCAGCTGCAATAGCCCTCACACAATCGCTAACACCTTTAACACTGTGTTCTCCGAACACGCCACCCCCCTACCTCCTGCCCCCAAGTCCTCAAACTCTCAACCACCTGTAACGTACCCCCCAAATGCTGCTCGCCCGGACCTGCGTCCAGACCCTCCTTCTTTCTACGGCAGGTATCTATCACTGAGACCCAGAGGCTGCTCACCAGCCTCTCCCCCCATACCGGCCCAGGGCACGACAACCTCAAACCAAAGCTGCTCAGGCTAGGTGCCCACCTCCTAGCCTGGCCAATAACGCATATCTTTAACACCTCTCTTGCCACCGGTGTCATCCCAGATATCTGGACAATAGCCAAGGTCACCCCTGTCCTAAAATATGGAAACCCTAAAGATCCCCTGAACTACCGACCGATTGCTATCCTATCGGCCGCATCAAAACTACTAGAGAAACTTGTGGCCTCTCAGTTAACCAAGTACCTACAGGACCACAGTCTCCTCTCTCCGGCCCAACATGGGTTTAGGAAGGGGCACAGCATGACTACCGCCCTTGCTGCAGTCACCTCACAGATCAGAACTGCAACCGACCAGGGCAACCTCACTGGTGCGATTTTCGTGGACTTATCCAAGGCCTTTGACAGGGTAGATCACTCCCTCCTCAGCGCCACTCTGCTCTCCCTCGGACTCTCAAACCCCGCTCATGCCTGGTTCCACAATTACCTCTCTGGTAGGAAGCAATATACCAACTTCAACAGGACCCTCTCCAACCTCACCACAGTCCAATGCGGGGTCTCCCAGGGGTCCGTCCTCAGCCAGACGCTCTTCTCCCTTTTCTTCAACGAATTACCATCTATCATCAGCCATGGGCTTGCCACCCTGTACGCTGACGACCTTGTCATTTTGGATAGTGCCCGAGACATCGATACCATCAATTCCCAACTAAACTCCAACTTCAAGCAGATCCAATCCTGGCTGTGTGAGCATAAGCTTGTCATCAACCTCAAAAAAACCCAAGCTATGCTCTTTGGGTCCCTGAATAGAACAAAATTCTACCCTGCCCCCTTCTAATCCACGGGGATGACGGCTTGCCCTTGCAGATAGCTGCTGCTGTCAAGTACCTTGGCGTCACTCTGGACCCCCAGCTGGACCTCTCCCTTCATATCCGAAACATCTACAAGGCAACGAATGTTAAACTCGGACTCGCATACAGAGCCAAAAACTGCCTCACCCCGGCCACTCGGATGGCCCTAGCCAGGGGTGTTCTCCCCCCGCCCCCCGCTATGGGCTAGTGACCTTGCCCCTGTGCCCAAATCCAACCTCTTAGAAATGGGATCGACCTACAACAGCATCTGCCGCTTACGATCTCTGCCCCCCGACACACCGCCAGGACCTGTGATATCTACTTTGAGTGGCTCCCCTGAGAAGCATCACTTCTCCGTAATAGGGAACTTCATTGTCAACATCATTAGAACAGCCACCCCCACTACCCTAGCCCTGCCCCTCAACCTCGACAACTCTTCCCACCACCTTAGGTCAAGGGCAGCACTAAACTGCTTGGTTCCCAGAACACGCACTCTTGCGGGTGATCGGGCATTTGCCAACTATGCCCCCAAACTATGGAACTCGTTCCCTGCCCTTACTCAGTCCACCCCCTCCCATCCAGGGTTTAAAACGTCCCTTTGGATCTTCCTGAAGGGCTCCTCCACCTGTCCTTGTGCCCCGTAGCCCCTTGAACTATCCTCACACGGGGGGGTCTCTGCGCACACCAGGTCCACTGCACTTACTCTCCTGGTCACTGGTCTAGAAATTGGCTAAATGTAATGCTATAATTGTTAATGCCTGCAATACCACTGTATGTAAATCTGACTCACTCACTGTATGTGTATGCTCTATCTCTTAACTCTCCCGGGCCATCTGTAACCCTCCCCGGGCGGGTGTCTTCTTACTGGTTGCCTTTTTACCTTTATTTCTCTATTTGACATGTAATACTCTTTGTGTATAATACCAATTTGTTACTGTACCTGTTTATCCAAGCTTGTAACTCTCCCGGGTCGCACCTGAAAATAGGCACTTGGCTGTCTAGTGTGACTTACCCGGTTAACAAAGGCAAATAAATAAATAAATAAAGCACCTGGAATCCATAGGAGCACAGGATCCAAGACAGCATGGGTTTATAACAGGCAGAGCCTGTCAAACTAACCTCATAGATTTCTTTGACTGGGTAACCAGAGTGGTGGAACAAGGGGGAGCAGTTTATGTCACCTACTTGACATCAGCAAAGCTTTTGATACTGTTCCACATAGAAGATTGATTAATAAGCTGAGTAGGCTCAGGGTGGGTCAGAAGCTGGTCAACTGGGTGGCAAACTGGTCAGAGAGCAGAAAACAGAGTGGTGGTAAACGGCATACAGGTAGAAGAGATGCAAGTCACAAGTGGGGTACCTCAGGGATCAGTCCTGGGGCCAGTCCTCTTCAATATCTTCATCAGTGACATTCGAGAAGGACTGGAGGGTAAGGTTTGTCTGTTTGCAGATGACACCAAGATCTGCAACAGAGTGGATGATCCAGATGGGGTGGGCAGAATGAGAAGAGATCTGGATAAACTGGCAAAATGGCCAGAAGAGTGGCAAATGGGGTTTAACGCAAAGAAGTGCAAAGTCATGCACATAGGGAAGAGAAACCCTGAAGCCACCTATAGGTTGGGATAGGAGTTGCTGGCAATCACAGGAGAAGAAAGAGACTTGGGCATCATCATCATCACAGATAACCTGAAATCATCCAAGCAGACCACTAAAGCAGTAGGTAAGGCCAGAGGGATGTTTGGGTGTATTAGTAGGGGTATCACAAGTCGGAAGAGGGAGGTAATAATCCCTCTTTACAAGACACTGGTTAGGCTCCATCTGGAGCACTGCGTGCAATACTGGAGGTCACACCTGCACAAGGACATTAACAAAATGGAGGCAGTCCAGAGAAGGGCAACCAAAATGGTGCAGGGCCTACATCAGAAAACATATGAGGACAGATTAACGGAGCTCAATATGTATATCCTAGAGCAAAGGAAAGAGAGAGGTGATATGATTGAAACATTCAAACATTCTAAAGGCATTAACAAGGTGAAAGAGTCTAATGTTTTTCAATATAAGAAAAATAGCAGAACAAGACGATGCAGCATGAGACTAGAGAGAGGCCGATTAAGGGGTAATGTGAGAAAGTTCTTTTTCACAGAAAGGGTGGTGGATTCATGGAGCGGCCTACCTCATGAAGTGGTGGATAAGAATACAGTGCAGGGCTTCAAACAGGCATGGTATAGGCATAATAGAGCAAAACAGATGAGTATGAATAGACAGGCTATTGACAGAGTACAGGCCTATGGCACATTCATAAGGTAGAAAAAATGGGCAGACTGGATGGGCCTTGAGGTCCTTATCTGCCGTCAATGTCTATGTTTCTATGTATCACCAGGACTCTGATAGTTTTCTTTGGTTCTGTGGCCCCCCCCCCCCCGGATACCCTTGACTTGTACCCCCACCTACTTCAATTAGTTCCTCCCAATCCACCATTCCCCAGTCATCTCACTTACTCAGTCCCTATCCATGCTGTCTGCTGTTCTCCACTCCCTGTACTAATCTTCTTACACTCAATGCCCCCCACCCCACCCAGCCACCCACTGCTGTCCTCCCTGTACTGGCCTGGAGTTTCTCACTGCTGGCTTCTCCATTTACTGCATCCCTTGAGCCTCCTTCTGATCTTCCTAACACCCATTCCCTGGCTCACTTTAGGTCTAACCTCATGGTCTTCCTCATGCCCCCGGCTGCCTTTCTCCCCTGCATCCCCCATCCATGCTAGCCTGAATACATTCCTATTGGCAGTCAAGTAACACGTATCTGTTTTGTACCGGCATTCTATTGGGGTGTTGGTTTCCTTCGCCACACTACTTCCACCCACCTCCCCTACCAACTGTTCTCCAGCCTGCCCCCTTTACTCAGTACTCCCCCTCTGTGGCAGAGGCAGCCATAGCCCTGGAGCCCACTAGTCTTGTAACTGACTATCCCCACACCTGGGCCCTCTGTCCCATTTCTAGCCCACTTATCCCTACTACCCCTCTGATCCCTTTGTGGCTGGTTTATTCTCCCTATCCTCTATTCCCAATGCTCCCTTACAGACCTACCCAATTCCATCTCCAGACTCATCGGTAACTTGCTTAGTTCTAATCTATGCATCTCCACCTCAAACTTAACAGCCTCCTGCACACTGTGCAACCTCTAGCCTCTCTGAGTGTGTCTAGGAAAACCACAGCCCCACATCCCCTACAGCCCACCAGTCTCCTACTTCCCCACTCCTTCCTTTTTTTTTTTTTTTTTTTTATTTACTGTCCCCAGGTCTTCCCTCTGAGCTGAACAGTGCCCAACAGTTTACCTACTCTGGCGGAGCCCCCAGGGTTCCCAAAGCCCAGGAGGGGTTGCAATTGGGTTGTGACCGTCAGCCCAGCGGGTGATGCGGGGCCTGTGAAGAGACATAGTATCATGCTGCTACAGTGCAGGGATGCTTTCCCCCTTAGGTTTCCTCCTCAAGCGCCTCATGGGCAAGGAGTAAGCAGATGTCTACAGAGAAACTTGCAGACATCCTAGGCAGGAGGCACTTTGCCCAACCACTGCAGCTCCATTGCACTGGCACCAGTGGTCACCAAGGTTGCAGTGTTGCAGCGGAGCACACAGTCCTCCTCTTGACCCCCTCCCGGCCTGATGACCCTTGCTCACTTCCAAACCTAGGTCGCAGGCATCGTGAGTGGTAGCATTAATGCTTCATCGACGGGCTAGCTTCACTCTTCCCCCCCATGTCTCTTGCCAGATTATTTCCTTGTCCTTATATTTATTTATGCATTTTAAAATTAATAACTATTAAAGGCACACAGAGCCAAGGCTTGTTTCCAGGTGTGACCCGGAGGAAAGGGGAAGGGGAGTACAATAAGGCATAAACAGCAATAATGAAAAGTCACAAAATAAAGTGCAAACAGTGAACAATTCAACACAGTACAAGTGCAAGTAACAATAACAGGTGACAGAAGTTGGTGCTATGAGCAACACCAATGCCCGATAGCATGACAAAGTAGGTTGAAACAATTCAGTGAGGCAGTTGCAGGAACATCAATGGACTCCAGGTAAAAGGGGAGGGTCAGGTAGGAGGCTGACAGGAGTAGGAGGGAGCAGGGAGGAGTTTTAGCTGGTATCTAAGGGAAACGGGGAGGGGAAGAGAGAGAGGAAGGGAGAAGGTTTCAGAGGGAGGGAATGCGATAGGAGAAGGCTGACTGCAGAGTAGAGGAGTGAGAGTGGGGAAGGGAGAAGGTGTGAAGATCCCTGGCATAGTAAGAGTCTGAAGCAGAGGCAATGGGTGAGAGGAGTGCAGCTAAGTAAGAGGGTAGGGACAGGAACCAGTATCTGGAGATGGAGGAGGCGTAGTGAGACTGGAGATGTGAGGGTATGGAAATGATAGGGAGGAGTAGAGGGATCAGTGGTGAGTACGGTGGGGGGGGGGTCGGTCGGTAGCAAAATTAAAGAAGGCATTACAGACGGTGTCCAGTCTGGCAACAGAAAAGGACAGGGAGGTACCATAGACCACATCCGCATAGTCTAAGGCCAAGGAGCACCATTTTAATAACCTGCTCCTGACGGACCTGAGGAGTTTCTAGATAGGAAGTAGGTTAAATCCTACCTCAGCAGGCCTATATCAGTTAGGGAGTAGTTCACCCGTTCCCTAAACCTGTCCCTGTGGGCCAAACACAGATAGGGAGTAGATTAAAGTATTTAAACCCAGGGTTTATATAAGCTCAGAAAATTGATTAGCACATTCTGCTAATCAATTGTAAAAATGAATAGCACATGCCTCGACTTAATCAATTCTGTCTTGGCTTGACCTGTTTCAGTACCTCCAAAACACACACACACACACACACACACACACACACACACACACACACACCTCAGTACCACACCTTCCCCACCCCTGTCCTCTTTGCCAGAACAATTAAAACCCTCCTCCCACCCATCTAAGTGGCTAACCACCCACCCCACACATGTCCCCTTTGCCAGAATAGAGTACCTGCCAAAACCATCACCCACCTCAGCAGCCTCCCCAGCATGGCTCCTTTGCCAAAAACTAAAGATCTGAGTCACCTGCCACAACCTGCCCCCACCATACCTCTCAGCCTTTGATTACATTTAGTGCCAACTAACAAATATACAGGTTACTCACCTGTAACAGGAGTTCTAGGAATGGTATATGTTGTTCATCCACACTGTCTGGCAGGTATCCTTGCCGCTTTAAATCTTGCCGGAAGGTCTTCAAGCTGGCTCCTCCCACCCACCCGGGTGGTAAAACTCTCGGCTCCACCCCATGACGCCAGATCTGGCCCGCTGGAAGCTCAGGTTGTGCCGAAGCCAGGGAGGTCGGGTGGCAGGGATGAACAACATATACCATTCCTAGAACTCCTGTAACAGGTGAGTAACCTGTATTTCTAGGGACATGGATATGTTGTTCATCCACACTGTCTGGCAGACTCCTAGCAGTTCTCCGGGAGGAGGGAGGCAAGGCGCACACCCCCTACTTAGAGAATAGAGACTGGAGAACCGAGGCCCCAAAACCAGCATCCCGGCGTGACTCAAGGTCGATGTGGTAATGGGTGATGAAGGTGTGTGCTGACTTCCAGGTAGCAGCCCTGCAGATATCCTGGATGGGGACGTCCCTGGAAGCAGCCACCGATGCAGCAGTATGGCGGGTAGAATGAGCTCTTATCCTCTGGGAGGCTCCATGCCCGCCAACTTATAGCAGAGATCTATGCAGGAGATGACCCACCTGCTTATCGTCCGGCTTGGCTGCAGGTCTGCCAGGTGCGGCTTCAGCGTAGGTGACAAACAGCTGGCAAACCTCTCCCCGAATTTCAGCCGTGCGCTCCTTATAATAAGCGAGCGCCCTTCTAGGGTCCAAAGTATGGAGCCTGTATTCGGCCTCCGAGGTGTGACTGGGGTAGAACACCGGCAGAGTCAACACCTGGTTAAGGTGAAACTCCGACACCACCTTCGGAAGGAATTTCGGGTGGGGGCGCAGGACAACCTTGTCCCTGTGGAAGACCAGGTAAGGAGACTCGATGCAGAGCGCCTGGAGTTCTCCCATCCTTCTGGCTGACGTGATAGCCACCAAGAAGGTGGTCTTCCACGACAGGTGAGAGAGTTCACCTGTGCATTGGTTCGAATGGCTTGCCCATTAGTTTTGCCAGTACCAGCAGTAAATCCCACAGAGGTGGAGGTTCTCGCACTGGAGGGCAAATGTGATCAAGGCCTTTGAAAAAGCACCAGACCACCTTCTCCTGCGCCACCGACTGCTCCCCGGCCCGCGCCCGGTAAGCAGAGATGGCTGCCAGGTGCACCCTTAGGGTCGTCAACCTAAGCCCTTGACGAGAAAGGGACCATATATAGTCCAAGATGCTTGCCAAAGGACAGGAGGAAGGGTCCAAGCCCTTGCCCTGACACCAAATGGAAAATCTCTTCCATTTGAAGGCATAGCATTTCCTGGTCGACTCCTTACGGGACGCCTCAACGACATTGAGGACCTCGTCAGAAAGACCCAAGGCCTGGAACTCTAGCCGCTCAGGAACCAGGCCGTCAGGTGCAGGGATTGAAGGTCCGGATGGAACACCTTCCCCTGATTGACTGAGAGCAGGTCCGAGCGAGCTGGAAGCTGCCTCGGGAGCCTGCAGCTGAGGCTGAGGAGATCTGGTTACCAGAACTGGCGGGGCCAGTCTGGGGCTATCAGAATCACCTGCGCCTTGTCCCTCCTTGCTTTGAGAAGCACCTTGTGAATCAAGGGAAATGGGGGAAGGCGTAGAAGAGGCCCGGGTCCACGGCCTCGAGAGGCATCCCCTGCAGCGAGCCCTGCTGAGGGGGGGCATGGAACAGCCTCCAGCTGCGCTCTCCCTGAGGCAAACAGGTCCACCTGAGGTGTGCCCCAATGGGAGAACAAATCTTGTACTACCTCCGGCAGGAGAGACCACTCGTGGGATGCAGCCCCTATCCGGCTCAGGGCATCGGCCAGGTGTTGGAGGCTCCTGCCACATGAATGACTAGGAGATCCGCCTCAAGCTGCGATACGAGTGACCAATGCGGAGAGCTTCCTTGCATAGAAGCATGGAGCGCATCCCGCCTCTGGCGGTTTAGGTAGTACATGGTGGTAGTATTGTCTGTCTGGACTCGGACCACTTGACCCGGAGAAATGGAGCAAAGGCGGTGAGAGCTAGGCGGACCGCCTCGGAGCTCCAGCAGGTTGATGTGGCATTGGGACTCCCGCGGGACCAGAGGCCGGCGCCCGTGTTCCCCAGATGGGCACCCCAACCCATCAGAGAGGCATCGGTCGACAGAGAGACCGCCGCTCGGGCGGACAAATGGGATGCCCTCCTGCAGATGAGTTGGAACGGTCCACCACCGGAGAGCTGCCCACATCTCCTGGGTCACCGCTCACTAGCTGGTCCAATGGATCGCAGCGCGGGACCACTGGGCTGGCCAGTCCCCACTGAAGGGGGCGACGAGCCAGCGTGCCCAGCGGACTACGCTGGTACAGGCAGCCATGAGACCCTGGAGGCAGGAAGTCCCGGCAGGCGGATTGCCCAACCAGAAATGATTGGGCAAAGGAGGTAAGAACCTCGGCCCTGTCCGCCGGGAGCCGTGCTCTGGCTCGAAGAGAGTCGAGCTCTGCCCCGATAAACAGAATCACCTGCTTTGGCTCGAGTTCCGACTTGGCCTCGTTGATGAGAAGGCCAATTTGAGAGCAAACCTGGAGGGCCAGATCTCTGGACCGCTCCACCTCCTGTCTGGAGGGGGCTGCTATCAGCCAATCGTCCAGGTAAGGGTACACCTGGACCCCTCGGCGCCGCAGGAAAGCTGTCACCACTGCTATGCATTTGGTGAAGACCCTGGGAGCTGGAGACAAGCCGAAGGGCATGGTTCGGAACTCGAAAAGGGATCCCTCCGCTCGAAAGCGAAGGAATCTCCGATGTGACAGACGGATAGGGACGTGAAAGAACGCGTCCTGCAGGTCCAGAGAGCAGAACCACATGTCGTGTTCCAGGGATGGTATTATCTGAGCCAGAGTGACCATCCTGAAGGTTCGAGACCTTAGGAACTTGTTCAGGTAGTGTAGGTCGAGAATGGGGCGCCAGCCTCTCGTCCGGTTTGGAACCAGGAAGTACCTGGACACAAACCCTGGGTTGGAGGGAGGGTCCGCCACCTCCCTGATCACCTCCTTTTGGAGGAGGAGAACGATGTCGGCCTGACGAGCCGACAGTGAGGCTGCGGACCCCGAGGTGCGACGGCTCTGAAGGGCGGGGCCTGCTCGAATTCTAGAGACAGGCCTTTTCCCACCACCTCCAGCACCCACCTGTCTGTGGTAATAACGGACCAGGGGAAAGGAAGTGCCGGAGCCGTCCCCTCAAGGGGGGAACCTGGGGTGAGGTGACGGGGTTGGGGGCGACACCCCTCAGCCCGTCACTGGGCAGGCTTGGAGGAGGGACCGACTGAGGGACCTCCTGGGCCTTTACCTCCCTGCTTCCTGTTGGAGGAAGCCCCGGGCTTGGGTTTGGGATGCCAAGCCTGAGCCTGCTGGCCCTGACATTGCTGGGCCGGATGTGCCGCGGGCGCAGAAGGACGAAAGGGCTTAGGCTGTGGTTTGCGGCCTTTGTCCTTCTGAGCGGAAGAGATCGAGTCCAAGGTAGCATTGGACTTCTCGATCCTCTGCAGGTGACCTTCCACCCCAGGGCCGAAGAGGTCAGTCCCCAAAAAGGGAACATCCGCCAACTTGTGCTGGGTATCCGAAGTAAAGGTGGATATCCTCAGCCAAGCCCGACGACGCATAGCCACTGCGGCCGCCACAGACCTGGCACATGAGTCCCCAATGTCTAAAGCAGTCTGGAGCTGCTGTTTGGCCACTGCCCTGCCCTGGTCCCGCACCTGCCTGACCGTGGTCTGCAGATCCGCGGGAAGAAAAAATTACTCACCTTAGTAATGTTGTTTCTTCTAATGGAGTCTTGCTATATTATGACATTAGCAGCAGTTTGTCCCACCACTAGAACTGCTCCGGAGGTGAAATGGTTAATACCATTCCAAAATAGAACTTTGAGCACGAGCTCTAAGAAGCAGCTCTATCTGTGTAATTTCAAACCGAACTGTCAGATCTTTACGAGCAAAAACTCACTAAGGTCCGTGTGGAAGCTGTAACCTACACTAGCCAAATGGCTACCTAAATATTAACAACCATTGCTGGTCCCAACACCCAAGACTCAAGTCAGGGGACCAGAACTACTAACACAATTCTAACAACATGAGAATAAAACAACAGTATAATAAAACACACACCCCAAACTCCCAAAAGGGAGAAAGCTAAAAAGGGCATAAAATAGTGCCCACACTAAGTTGCCCGCACCCACCCAAGTAGAAGTTCTGAGAGGCAGGCTGGGGAGGTCATAATATAGCAAGACTCCATTAGAAGAAACAACATTACTAAGGTGAGTAATTTTCTTCAAACAACATGAAGTCTTCATATTATGACATTAGTAGACTATACAGCAGTACCTCCATGGAGGAGGGGCAGAACCTACTTAGGGAATAGGCTCTGAAGAACAGCTGAGCCAAACCGAGCATCTCTCCTGGCCTGGACATCCAGGGAGTAATGCTTGGTAAAAGTGTGTACCGTTTTCCAAGTAGCAGCCGTATATCTCTAATATAGGGATGTCTCTGGCAGCAGCTAGAGACGCAGCTGTACCCCTGGTAGAATGAGCCCTCAAGCCAGAGGGGGGATCTCTGCCCAGTTTCTGATAACAAAATGGATACAAGAGACAATCCACCTGGCAACTGATCTCTTAGTGGCAGGTTTGCCTTCCCAACTTCACCATAGGTAAGAAAAGTTGGAGGGTTCGAACCTGTGACCTTGGTCGCTCTATATAGTAACTAGAGCTCTCTTTAACATCCAGGTTGTGCAACCTCCTCTCACCAGAAGAGAGTGATCAGTGAAAAATACTGGAAGGGAGATAGACTGATTAAGATGGAAATCTGAAACCACCTTAGGCAAAAACTTCCTATTAGTCCTAAGGACTACCTTATCCCTGTGGAAAGAAATAAAGTCAGTTTCCACTGACAAGGCTTGCAACTCACTTATACGTCTAGCAGAAGTGATAGCCACCAGAAAAACAGTTTTCCAAGTTAGATACTTAAGCGCTGCAGAAAACAGAGGTTCAAAGGGTTGCATTAACTGGGCAATACAAACATTAAGGTCCAGGCAGGGGCAGTTCCCAAAGGGTGGATTAGTATGGAGTAATCCCTAAAAAACTTGGAAAACACAGGGTGAGTGGAAAGAGGGATGACTTTCCTGCTGACACAAAGCAGATACAGCTGCAAATGGACTCTCAGGGTAGCTGGTCTGAGACCCAAGGAATTAAGATGGACCATGTAATCTAATACAATGGGCAAATCAGCAGATTCTGGGAAATATTTTCCTAGCACACCAAATGGAAAACCTTTTCCATTTAGAACTATAAGTAGCCCTAGTGGAAGGCTTTCTGAAGCCTTTAGGATTTCAAGAACACATTGAGAGAGGTGTAAATCAGCAAACTCTAACTCCTCAAGAGCCAGGCCTTGAGGTTGAGGGATTTGAGGTCCGGATACCAAACCCTTCCCTGGGCACAAGTTAACAGGTTGTGAATCCTGGGGAGGCAAAGGGGAAGATGGATTGTCAGTGACAGAAGGAGTGGGTACCAGGGCTGCCTGGCCCAATCCGGGGCAATCAGAATCACCCTGCAAGGCTGAGATCTGATTTTGACTAATACTTTGAATAGGAGAGGGAAGGGAGGGAAAGCATAAAGAAACTTCCCCTCCCAATCCAGGAGAAGGGCATCCAGGGGGACTGAGCCCAACACTGGAGGCCTGCAACAGAACAGAGGAAGTTTGTGATTGTCTGGGGCTGCAAAAAGATCTATCTGAGGGGTGCCCCATCTGGCAAAGACTATCCCCAGCACTTGAGGATCCAGGGACCATTCGTGATGGCCCTGGGAAATCCTGCTGAGAGCATCCGCTAGGACATTGTCCTTCCCTGGAAGATGAACTGCTATGAGGGAAGTGTTCAGGGAACAGGCCAGAGACCACAACTTCATTGCCTCGGTGCACAAGGCCGAAGACCGAGTGCCCCCCTGTTTGTTGATGTACCACATTGTTGTGGTGTTGTCTGTTCTGACTTGTATCACCTTGTTGTGGACAGATGCAGAAAATGCTTGAAGAGCTAAAAAGACAGCTCTGAGTTCCAGCAAATTGATGTGGAGCAGAGATTCCGGGGGACCACACCTCGGAGTGGAAAGGTACGCCCATGTGGGCTCCCCAACCCAGAAGGGAAGCATCTGTAGTGAGAGTCAAATTGTGAGCAGGGGGAATGAAGGGGACCCCCAATCTTAAATTGCTCTGATCCTGCCACCACTGGAGGGCCTGGATCAAGGTTCGAGTCACTGGGACCAACTTGGAAAGGGGGTCTCTTCTCTGAGACCAATAGGTTCTCAAGTGAAACTGAATGTCTCTCATCTGAAATCTTGCTCCCTGCACAACAGCTGTGGATGCAGCCATGTGTCCCAGGAGCTGCAGAAAGTGTCTTGCTGGTCGAGAGACCTGCAGGGTGAAGGAGGAGGGCAGAGTCACTAAATCTGTCACCCTTTCTAAGGGAAGAAAAGCTCTGGCTAGCTTTGTGTCCAACTCTGCCCCTATAAAGGTGAGTACCTGGACTGGTTCCAGAACCGACTTTGGTAGATTTAGAGAAAGCCCAGGGAGGTGAGAAGCTGCTGGGTAACTTGCAGGTGAGATTTACCTGTTCTGGGACTGGCCTACAATGAGCCAATCGTCTAGATAGGGAAAAACAGCAATCCTTTGCCTCCTTAAGTGAGCCACTGCCACTGCTAGACACTTTGTGAATACCCTTGGGGCAGAGGTAAGGCCGAAGGGCATTGCTCTGAACTGGTAATGACCTGAGGGTAGTTGAATCTGAGGTACTTTCTGATGGGAGCTTCTGATTAGGGCGTGGAAATAGCATCCTTGAGGTCCAGGGAGGCTAACCAGTCCCCTGGCCTTAGGGAGAGTAAAATCATTGCCAGAGTTACCATTTTGAACTTTGGTTTCAAAGATGCTTGTTCAGATATCTGAGGTCTAATATGGGCCACCATTCTCCTGTCTTTTGGGGGTAAGGAAGTATCTGAATACAGACCCCTGCCCTGGTGCAGGAGGAACCCTTCCACTGCTCTGAGAGCCAACAGGGTTGAGACCTCTGCTTCCAGAGCAAAGGTCTCTGAAGCACTTGCAGGTAGAAAAGTCTGGTTCTCAACTTGGGAAACTTTTGAAGCTGAGAACCAGACCCTGGCTTACTTCAGAACCCTTGTCTGAGGTTAGAAGCCCAGTTCTGACTGAAGTAAGCCAGCCTGCCCCCTACCGTGAAGGAGATCGGCCCTGAGCTTCCATCAGGGTGCCTGCTTAGCAAGAGCTTTAGGCTGAGGGGTGGGAGCAGGCCTGCCCACCTCTGCCTCTGCCTCTGAAGAAGCCCCTCTGAGCATAGGCAGAGGAGGCCTGAGTCTGGTAAAAGGCCTGTGAAAAGGCCTACCCCTACCCCTGGGGGTATGCCTCTGAGGAGTGGCTGCGCTCCTTAGCTTGGGCACTTTTGTAAGTAGTCCTATATTCATCCATCTTTTTCATGTAATTCTCTGTCTGCTCCCCAAACAGAGAATTTCCCACCACAGGAAAATCCATAGCCTTAGTCTGGGTATCCTGTGACAGACTAGTACACCTGAGCCAGGCCAACCTACGAAAAGCTACAGATGTGGCCATGACCCTAGAGGAAACATCATTAACATCCACAGCAGCATGAAACTGTACCTTAGAAGCCTCAATGCCATCAGCAGCAATCTGTTCTAGTTCGCTAGCCAGCTGGCCATGGGCTTGCTTGGCTAATTCCATAACAGTATCCCATCTAGATTTCTGATACCTAGCTACATAAGCCATATAATTTGCTTGCCTGAGTCCCAGAGGCTGCCATATACTGTTTTTAGCCATGGCATCAATCTTCCCTGTAATCCTTGTCAGAGGATGTAAGCCAGGGGACATCACTTACGGCTGCAGCCCGAACTACCCCAACATGACTGTCAGTAATTGCTGGAGAGAAAGGAATTCTGTATCAGGACCTGACAATGTGTACCTTCTGTCCATCTTTTTATCTACAGGAGGCACAGAATTAGGAGCTTTAAAATTTTTATTGTTTGCTTCCTAAAAGACTTATGCAAAGGAATAGACAATCTCCTAGACTCTGGAATATCCATCATTTCTACAGAATCAGGCTCCTCTTGCTCATCACAGCTTCTTCCAAGGGAAGCTGGAGGGTTCAACAACTTTTTGTAAAACATAAAATGAGATGGGGACTCAGATAGCATAGGGGAGATTCTAGAGGTCTGTCTGGGGACATGTACGGTTCAATGGGCACCCAGACCTTCCAGCCACATTCATACTGTTCATAATCATCCTCCCTCCTCTGGTTCATAAAATTCCTCAACATCATATTCCGAACCACTGGAACTGATGAACCGACCTTTTGCCAGATAGTGGCGGTTCGGACAGGGACCTCTGAACAGTGACTGGACAATTTGTATGGCTTTTGCTATCTCTGCAGCAGTTGGAGAAGGGGTTTTGGACTCCAAACCTGCTGACTTTCTTGTTTTCTTTACTGGAATTGGTTCCTCAGAAACAGCTTTTCTTTCCCGAGGAAGTCTCGCCCTGGTCAGAGGGCACTCCCTCCGGTTCGGTTGGCACTGAACCGGGCTGGCCATCCGGGTCAGCGGACTTTTTGGCCTCTCGTTCCCTGAGCCTGCCCAATCTCTTTTCCAGGGTGGCTGCAGGGAAATTCTTACATATCTGGCAGTCTGACTGGAGGTGGTCAAACCCCAGACAATAGACACATATGGTGTGTGGGTCAGCCTTGGCAAAGACTTCCCAGACACCACAGTGTTGGAAAACAGTGGGCCGGTTTTCTTTTGGGTTTCTCAGACATAATGCCAGCCTAACCAGAAAAACTTGCCCTTTAAACAGCAGTGCCAGGCAAGACACTCTTATCGGTTCCTAACTCGTGTCACGGTATTGGAAAAACGTAATAAAATCCGTTTTTTAGAACCGATAAGAACCAGGAACTACACTCTAAAATGTTAAACTTTAAAGTTAATAAGTTTTAAACCCAGCTGATCGGTTCCAAAACCGAACCGATAAACTTACAAGTTCCACACAGACAAAACCTTTAATTTGCATACGTTTACCACAGACAGAGCTTGAACCGACCGGTTTTGCGGTTAAAATAAAACTATTCTCGGTTGAATCAGACCGAGAAAACACTGTTTAAACCGAGAAATGAACGAAGCAGTAGGAGATATCTCCGGGCGACTGTTCACTGAGGCGGAGTAAAGAATCTGACAGTTCAGGTTTGAAATTACACAGATAGAGCTGCTTCTTAGAGCTCGTGCTCAAAGTTCTATTTTGGAATGGTATTAACCATTTCACCTCCGGAGCAGTTCTAGTGGTGGGACAAACTGCTGCTAATGTCATAATATAGCAAGACTTCATGTTGTTTGAAGATGAGGGACGACCTCATCCAGGGAGCCCAACAGGGCATGAGAGAAATGTGCCATGAGGACAGCTGAACTGGCCTGGTGAAGGCCGAGGGAGGACGCAGCATAGACTTTTCGCCCAGCATAGTCAATTTCTTGGACTCATGTGGAGGTTTGTCCACATCCCGGCATTCCCAGCACGCGGCGGGAAGCTGTCAGTAACATAACTCCTCGGCTGGGGTGTTCCGAAAAACCGGACAAGGAACCGGCGGGGACACATACTTCCTGGCCATCCTGGCCCGGGCGCAGGGCAGGAAGCAGGATCCCAGGCTCAAGGCCGGGCCGGTATAGCCTCGGCCACGGAAGAGCCGCCTCCGTGGGGAGATCTCCCTCAGTCCCAGAATCTCTCCCGTGAGGGGCATACCTGGCCCGCTTAGAAGCGAGGTTCGAGCTTCATCCGGTGGACTCCGAGGATGAGCAGAAGCAATCCCAGGAAGGACGAAGGGCTATACGCCCACCGACTGTCCTCCTGAGGACTCCAAGTCCATTAACTTGGAGAAAAGGAAGGAATGATCTTGGGACTCAGAAAGAGTCCTCAAAAACTGCCTCGGGCCTGAGCCACCCTCCACCTGCCGAGGTCGATCGGGAGTGAGGGTGACAGACAGCCTATGGGGCAGTCCCTGAGCCTACAGAGAATTTTTGGTTGGAGCCCCAACTAACGGCTGTGGAGGCGGAGGTTCCACCGGAATCGGTGGGGCAGCTGGTTTTGGCCGAACAACCGGCCTGGGAACAGGCAACTCGGATAAAAAGAGGGGTTGTTTCGGCCGCTCCGGTGACAGCCACTTAATGGCGGGGAAGGCAGCGGCGTCGGCTTATTCCAGTCAGAAGAACTGTTGCCACATGAATTCCTCATATCTTGACGCAACTTGCGCGAAAGCCTCCGTCCGAGGAGGAGGACAAGCGGCAGCGCCGCTTGCCTTGATGCCGAGGCCGCCTTCTGATGGCGGGATCGGCTGGACCTAAAGAAGTCCCGGAGCAGGATAGAGAACACTCGGCTTTCCCGAGGCCGGCGGGGAGGAAGCCGTGGGAACCGCACTCCCCTCGGTCCGGAAGATTCAACCCAAGGCTCCGGAACGGGAGGCACAGACGGCTAACGGGTCCTCAACTCCCCACCGGAGACAGGAGAGGGGATTCTTGGCTTCTCCTGCCGACAACCCGTCCAACGGGTCGAGAAAAATCTCGACCGCGTCGACGGGAGTCTCGGTCAACTGGCCTGACGGGGACACCGTGAGACCAGTGGCCGAAGCTGAGCAGTCGACCGAAGTCGACGGCCGACAACTTGGGGAGAGGGATCTTTCCCGCTCCCAAGAGCGTCGACGGTGAGACTTACCCTTGTCTCTCTTTTTGGACCGAGAAAACGGTCCAGAAGAAGTTGGTCCCTCACCTTTAGTAGAGAGGGTCAGACAAAGCTACTTAAAAGAAGCTGAATAAGAGGCACAGAGAGAGAGGGGGACAAATGCCGAAGCCGAGGTAGAAGCGGCCCACGCCGCCTCCTCTTCGAGGGCGATCATCTGCTCGAGCTGATCCGCTGAGCCTGCCGCCGCAGACACCGCCGACCAGGCCTCTTTTGACTTCACCGGAGGAAATCGCTTCTCGGGACGCCCCAGTTGTAAACGGGCAGCACGGTCTTCGAGGACGTAGGCCAGGAAGGAAAGAGCACAGGTCGCAGGCCTGCGTGGTCGTGCTCAAGGCCTAAGCAGTAGGACGCGTGGAGTGCGGATCCGTCCGAGACATCTTCTGCCCAAAGGGCATCTCCGAGAACCGAGTCGATTTGTCCATTGCAGCCATGAGGAGAGAAGACCAAGTCTTTTAGCAAAAACTTTTAATTTCGAAAATTAGAAGAATTAGGAACCAGTCTTATATGCAGAGCGTTAAGGAGGGAACCTGAGCTTCCAAGCGGTAAGGAAGATCTGGTGTCATGGGGCGGAGCCGAGAGTTTTACCACCCGGGTGGGTGGGAGGAGCCAGCTTGAAGACCTTCCGGCAAGATTTAAAGTGGCAAGGATACCTGCCAGACAGTGTGGATGAACAACATATCCATGTCCCTAGAAACTGCTGCTTTTATCTTTATTAGTGTCCCTCATTTTGAATGTCTGTATCCTTCAGTTCAGTGGCTCAAAGGTTGAGAGGTATAAGGCAGCCCCACAAGGGTGTGTAGGAACACATACAAAATGGATCGTGCAAGCAGCCGGTTCGCAATGCAAACTGTGAGTAGATATAGACTATTTAAAACCCTGAAACCCTACCCTTAACCAATCTCTCCAAGGCTGGACCAGTGGCGCTGAGGTGCTGGACGCCACACCTAGCACCATGCCGGCGACCCGGGTTTGGGAGCGGACTCGAGTCACTGGGGGTCGGCACGGGAGGGGAGGAGTGAGTGTCCGGAGCACTGCTCTCCTCTCCTGGGGTGGGTATCTGGGGACGCACCATTCTGCGGCAGCCCCCAGTGGAGACTGGAGGTACCACAGTAGCATGTCACTTACAGGGGTGAGGCGGCGTCAGATGTCAGCTAAGGGTACGCTCTTCGTGCAGTTGTCACTGCATGTCTGCACCTCACTGGGGACGTAACCAAGGTGGAAAACCCTGGCTTCCTGGGAGGAGACAGCAGGGCTCGAGTGGCTGATCCCACACACCCAATGCCGGTCCTGATCCCGACAACTCTCCGTGGTCTCTGCCTCTGCCATTTAGGGCCGTGGGGGGGAAGGGAAGGGGACCCAGCACCCAGTTCCTCGGTCGGGGGAAGGGCACGGTGGGCAGCAGCAATGACACTGAGTGGGTCCCTGCCAGAGGGATGCCCAGGAAACCAGTGACTGGAGTAAAAAAGAATTGACAAAAAAATAAAAAATTTCTCCAGTATTTTACAACCCTGATCGTCTCTCAGGATCCCTTACAAACCCACCTAACTGGTCCCTGTTGGTCACAGTTAATGCTTACTTACGGCCTGCCCTGCAGATGTCCCCACAGATGCCGTCCTCCTGCTTTGTGGTCCTCACATTATGAGGGGAATTGCACACTTGGGGATTGCTTGGCTCATTCAGAAATAAATACTAACAGCAAGTAGCCTATCTGTTTGCAAATCATGTGCTCCAATGCACACACATACACAGACCAGCACATACACTGAATCTGTCAGTAGAAAAGGACCATTTGGCCCACACAGTCTGCCTAGATGTTCCTTGCCTAATCTGTCTCTGCACACCCCGACTGGTCTTCTCAGACCCTCCCTCCACCCATCTACTAATATTCCCCTATGTCTATCTCAGGCATGCCTAGAGCGCACCACTGTTTTTACTTCCACTACTTCTGCTGGCAGTCTCTTCCAGGCGTCTACCATCCTTTCTGTGAAGTAGTACTTCCTCACATCCCTCTTAAACACCCCCCCAGCTTCACTGCATGTCCACTGGTCCTAGTGCTCTTTCTCATTTGAAATGAGCACTTGTAGGTCTCTATCATGCCCCCTCTTGCTCTCCTCTGTTCCAGGGTGTACATGTTAATATTCCTCAGTCTTCTCCTCGTAGGGGTTTTCATGCAACTCCTGCACCATTTTAGTTGCCCTCCTCTTGCCTGCCTCTACCCTGGTTCTATCATAGGGTGCGGCCTCCAAAACTGGACACAGTAATCCAGGTGGGGCCTCACCACCTCCCTCTTCTTGCTGGAAATACCTGTCCCTATGCACCCCAGCATCCAACTAGCCCTACTAACTGCCCTGCTACTTTGAGGTCATCAGTTAAGATAACCCCAAGGTCCCTTTCCTGCTTAGTGACTGTCGGTACCTCCCCCTCCCATATTATACTCCACTCCTTGATTCCTATGCTCTAGGTTCATGATTTTGTATTTTTGTTGACATTGAACCACAGCTATCATGCTTTTGACCACTCCTTGAATTTCCCAAGATCCCTGCACATTCCCTCTACCCCCTCCTGAGTGTCCACCCTAGTACAGATTTTGGTATCATCTGCAAAGAGGCATACCTTTCCTTCCAGTTCTTCTGCAATGTCACTTATGAACATACAAAAGAGCCAGCAGAAGGAGACCAAAATGGTCTATCAAGTCTGCTTGTTTTTAATGCAATGTCATTGGCTTGTGCCACTGACCCTGCTCCCCCTCTCCCGTCAACACTTCTTTCATCCCCACCACGAGTTCCCGTTATGCCTATCCTGGGCTCTCTTAAAGCTTCCCACCGTCTTCGCACAGACCACCTCCTCTGGTAGCACATTCCATTTGTCCACCACCCTCTCCATGAAAAAATGTTTCCTAACATCCCTCCTAACCCCCAATAGCTTCAGACTGTGTCCCCTCATGGACCTGTTGTCCTTCAGCTGAAGAGATCTTCCCGTCCACTCTGTTTATTCCTTTCAGGTACTTCGGTCTCTGTCATATCTCCCCCTTCCCCTCCTCCAGTGAGTACATTCTCAGGGCTCCCAGCCTCTCCTTGTAAGACTTCCACTGCTGTTTCCCGATCATCTTGTTTGCCCTCCTTTGGACCCTCTCTAACAAGCTGATGTCCCCATTATGATATGGATACCAGTACACTGCCCCACATTCTAAATGCAGTCTCACCAGTGACCTGTACAGGGGCATTATGACCTCACTCCACCTGCTGCTGAATGCCCTGGCAATGCATCCCAACATCCTGTTCGCATTCAATGCTGTTTTTCTGCACTGTGTGGAGTGTTTTAGGTCACTGGTGATCACCACCAACAGATCTTTTTCCTCCCCCAATGCTGCTATCTGGACCCTAACTATCGCTCAAGTTTCCTGAGGTCTAAGTTGGCCCGGTGGCGCTGAGGGTTGAGGTACTGGATGCCACACCTCATGCCACGCCGGCGACCAGGGTTCGGAAACAATCCTGGGTTGTTGGGGGTTTGGGGAGGCAGAACAGAACTGAGCTGTCATGAGGCAGCCTCTTCTTCCAGAGAAGAATGAGAGGTTTCCAGACACTTGGCTGCCACCCGGTGGAGGATGGATGGCAGTTCTGGCTCGGGGCCAGGGGTGGGAGTGGTGGGGTGGGTAGCCAGGAGTGGGGCAGAGGATGACGTACACCGAGTGCGTGTGCACTTCCACATGCATGCCCTGCCATGTCTGCCGGGGTCCCGGGACTCGAGGGGGAGTGGGAGTATAAAGCAGCTGTAGAGAAGTTTCCTGAGGTCTTCCAGCAGGTCTTGTACCAGGGGCTCCTTGACCATTTTCTCATGTATGTGCTCCCCATTTGTGAGTGCCAGATCAAGACTGCCCATCCCCTGTGAGCTACATAACTCCCTGGGTCATGAATCCTCCTTGAACCACATCCAGGATATTTTGACTCCTGGCACAGGACGTGGCTGGTGTATCCCACTCTCCCTTAGGCAGATTACATTCTCCCACCACCACCTCTCCTTAACTGCCACTTCCAGCAATTCCTTACACAGTTCTGTGTCCCCTTCCTCTCTCTGCTGGGCGGTCTGTAGACCACCTCCAACCCGACCATCCACTTCCCCCTTTTCATTCCCCTCCATAGTGCAATTTATCCCCTCACTGATGTAGGCTGCCACCCCACCCCTTTGTCTACCACTCTGTCCCTTCTGTATAGTCTGTACCTCAGGATCGAGAGGTCTCAGTCATGGTGTACTGAAGCCCAGGTCTCAATAACTACCGCTATATCTACCTTCCCCTCCATTAAGAGGGCTTGCATATCTGCCATCTTGTTACTAAGACTGTCAGCATTGAGAGACACCACCTTCCATCTTGACCCTACTCCTCCCTGCTTATTTCCTGAATCCTTCTTGTTTTAACAGTCCCCTAAACTCCCCCTTTCACCCCATCCTTGGATGCCATCCCTTGCCCCATGACCTCCCACCTGATTACCACTTCCAGTATGAGGCAGGAGGTTCAGAGACCTCTCTGTCCTGAAGTTTCTGTGCCCACTGGCCCACCTCTCCCCCCCACCCCCAGTAGTTTAAACCCAGATCTTTTTCCATGTATTCTCTGAGCTTGTCCCTAAGTACATCTGACTCCTCCTCGCAATTTAGGTGCAGCCTATCCTTCGCATTTAGCTCCTTGTCCAACCACCTGTCTCCCCATCCTCCAATACAATAGAACCCTTCCACCTTGAACCAGCTCCTCAGCCGATCATTAAACTCCTCAATCCTCCTTTTTCTGACTGTGCTAGCTCTGGGGATGGAAGTACCTCTGAAAAAGCCAACAAACTCACTATATCCCTGCATTTCCTCGCCAACTCTATGAACCTTTTCTGCACCACCCCCACCTCTTCCCTGCCAAATCACATCCAATGTCGGGCTGGGGGTGTCCTCCTGGTCTCTCTGTGCCTGTCTTGGCCAGACACTCACAGGTAGAGCGCAGAGTAGAAGTTGTCGGTCCTTGCCCTGGGGGATGTAGATCTGGGGGTATAGAGACGGACTGTGGGGAGAGCCGGTCCCCAGTAGGACTAACCGGGGCTTCAGGTGGACGGGATAAGCCAAGGTAAGACCCATGACCCAGCTGGAGACAGTCCAGAGAAGAAGGGTGAATAAATAAAGTCAACAAAAAAACAAAACAAAAAAATCCACATTCCCACCTATCCTTCAACCCACCCTGCTTACTTCTTTCTCCCTGTCCTCCCAAGCTACTCACCCCTCTTTCCCCCTTGCCACTAGGTTTTGCCTCTACGTATTCTCAATCCTCTACCTCACCACCTGCTCCCCATTCCTCCAAAACGGCCAGTACTGCGTACTTGTTTGATGAGGCCCCTCCCCATATCAGAACATACCTCTGTTCTCCCACCCTGTTCCTTTCCTTTCCTCCTTGTGCCGATTCCCTTACCCACCTAGCTTTTCTCCTTACCTCCTGCCAATCCCCTGCTCTGGTTCCGCAGGGACCCTCAGGAGAGGATGTCCCTGGACGCCTTGGTAAACTCCCCGTTTACATCCTGTGCCTACTGTCCATGTAGCCCGCAGCAGCTCCTACCTGCCCTTTTAGCCACTGTTCTTCCCCCAGTCCCTCACCCCGTTTTCAACTCCCATCTTAGCCATCTTACTTCTTCCCCCAAGTAGCCCAAGGTTTCTGCACACAGGACAGCCCCCTCCCCTCCACACTTCTTCAAGAAAGTCTGCGGCCCCACATCTACTGCAGCTTACTATCCTTCCTTCCCTACCCTGTGCCCTGTACCTTCCCTCCTCCCTCCTCCTCCACCATGCCTCCCAGCTGTCCTGATGTCTGTGCCAGCTCCTAGGCTCCCACATCCTCACCAGTTAGCCTAATGTATACAGGTTACAAAGCATTAGAGAATATGGAAAAACAGAAACCTAGCCAAACAAAAAGGGTTTATTTAGTAAAGACTCTGTAACTGGTGTGTTTCACTTAATTATATATTCCCAACTCCTACAAAACTTGAAACCAAATGATACAGTTTATTTTTCCAGAGCCTATGGGACTCCAGACTTAACCCAGTCAAGAGGAAAACTACATACAGAACCATAAATAAACACAGAAACTGACGGCAGATAAGGGCCACTTGGCCCATCCAGTCTGCTCATTTTCATTTTGATCACTTATGCTCCAGACCCTCCTAGGTCTATGGTACTGTTTCTTCCACCATCTTCCTTTCCTCGATTCCCTGGTGCCTACCCCAGGCTTTTTTGAATCCCACCACTGTTTTCATCCCAACTGCCTCCGCTGGAAGGTTGTGCCAGGCATCCACCACCCTTTTTGTGATGAAGTACTTCCTTCACATTTCTCCTGAACCTACCAGCCCCTCCTGCTTTTCATTATGACCCCTTATTCTAGAGCACCATTTTCTCTGAAAAAGACCTCCCACTTGTACCTTATTCACCCACGTGAGGTATTTAAAGGAAAACAGTCATAATCCCCATTTTCCTCCCAGTGTCTACTCACTTGCCAACTTGCAGTGAGAGACTGGCATTTCTGTTGTAGGGGATGTCATTCATTAATAATCTTTTTTTTTTTTATTGGTGCCACCTACCGCCGTTACCTCAGCTCAGTCACAGACCCCTTTGGCTGCCACTCCCACATCAGCCACGACTCCCAATACCCCCTGGCTTGCCCCCCAAGGTGGGACCCAACCCCTCCTAAGGTGCCGCAATCTACAGGGTAGGTCGGTTTTCGGCCTGGGAGCTGATAGCAGCTGAGGGGCAAGTGTCATCTAGGTCGTAGGTGGCAATTTTTCTCCCTGTTTTTGAGAGGGCAGGGACATGCAATGATGACCAGCATCCTCCCCGTCCTCCAAACGTGTTGGCATCGGCCTAAGCGGTACACCCAGCCTCCGCTAGGTGCCCGTGTAACACCAACACACTCCCCACCCTTCCCCCTGGAGGAGGAGAGCAGTCCTCCCCCAGGCCAGCCCTCCGACGTTCCAGGTTTGTTCCGAACCCAGGTCGCCGACGTTGCAGATCAGTCCCCTGCCCCTGTGACAAAGGGCCGATTCATTAGTAATATTTATTTTATGTTCCACAGTGAGTGGTGCCATTTCACAAAGGGTAGAGGCCAGGCAGCAACTACTATGCTAATTACCTGACTGATCTTCCTGCTGTGTGTTGCTCTTGGCCAGGCTGGGCACATTTTCATGGACTAAAAATAGTGTGGCATGTAGAGGTCCTTCAGCTGTCGTCTAGAACCCCTCCCCGTTAAAAATGGAGCAGTGCAAGCTAGTTAAATTCTTACTGAAAATTCCAGCACTGAGGTTCCGGTATGCACAGCAACGACTAGTGTTACTGCGCATGCCCCAAACTTGGAGCTGGAACTTTCATTAAGAATTTAACTAGCTTACACGGCTCCATTTTTAATGGGAGTTGTTTCTAAAGGTACAGTTCAAGGATCTCTACATGCCACGCTATTGTTAGTACGTGAAAATGTGCCCCGCTCATCATGAACGAGCATTCCGGTACACAGCAGGAAGATCAGGGAGTTACCAAGGTAACACTCTGTCTTCTGGTGCAGCAGCACTTTCCAAATGGCACATCCAGGACAGCAGAAGAAGCCACCATACAGGTAAGAAACACAAGAAATTACTCAGCAAAGGTTAGCTGCAATCATGTTAAAATACTAAGGTTGAGCTAATCAGGCATTTTTGTAGCCCTGGTAATTGCCAGCACTGTTTTGGACAGTTTTCCTTTAAAGGTCTCTGTCATATCCCCCTGCTCCCTCCTCTCCTCCAGGGTGTACATACTGAACTCCTTTAGCCTCTCCTTGTAGGGCTTTTGATGCAGACCCAGCGCCATCTTGGTAGCCCTCCTCTGGACCACCTCCACTCTACCTATGGCTTTCCTGAGATGTGGTCTCCAGAACTGGACACAATATTCCAGATAGGGTCTCACCAGAGACCTATATAGGGGCAACACCACATCCCGCTTCCTGGTGATAGCCCTACCTATGCACCCCTGCATCCCACTAGCTCTCCCAACTGCCTTCTCACACTGTCTGGCCACCTTTAGGTAATCTGATATGATTACTCAGGCCCCTTTCCTGCTGGTCATTGCAAGAATCTCTCCTCCCCATTTTGTACTCCACCCCAGAGTTTCTGTGGTCAAATGCATTATTTTGCACTTTTCTGCATTAAACCCTAGCTGCCAAACGTTTGACTTCTCCTCTAGCCATTTTAAATCTCTTACCATTCTTTACACACACACGCTGGAGTGTCCACTCTGTTGCAGATCTTGGTGTCATCTGTAAAAAGGCAGACCTTTCCCTCCAGCTCTTCCGCTATGTCACAAATGAAGACATTAAAGAGGACTGACCCCAGAGGTACCCCACTAATCACTCTCCCTCCTTGGAGTGAATTCCATTTACCACTACACTCTGCCGTCTACCCCTAATCAATTTCTTAACCAGGTTTCCACCTTACTGCCTACCCCCATGCCACCCATTTTGTTTAGTAGTTTCCTAGAAAAAGAGACCACTATGGTTCTTGAAAGAAGTAGTCAGAGAAAAAAAATGGCATTTAGAAAGTACCAAAAAAAAACCAAAAACACAGAGGGAGGAGGCTAGGGACAGTGACTGGGAGAAACAAAGGAAGGCAGAGAAGATGGTTAGGGGCGCAAAAGCACATACAGAGGAAAATATTGCAAAATCAGTAAAAAGGGGGATAAAATATTTTTTAGATACATAAGCGAAAAGAGAAAGACCAAGGGAGGGATAGCAAGGCTGAAAGGAGGGGTTGGGGGATGTGCATGGCAGAGGACCACCAAAAGGCAGACATACTTAAATACTTCTGGTCAGTATTTACAGAAGAGAGAGTAGGAAACAGGCCACTGGTAAAGGACAAGGGCATTAAGGGATGGGAGGTAGACACTCTTCCCTTCAGAGGATAGAGTCCTTAAGGAACTAGCACAATTAGAAGTGGACAAGGCAATGGGACCTGACAGGATACACCCAAGGAAACTGAGGGAACTCAGGGAGGCACTGGCTGCACCTCTGACTGCCCTTTTCAACTGGTCATTGGAAATAGGGGAGGTACCGAGGGACTAGAGAATGGCAGTTATAGTCTCACTCCACAAAAGCAGAAATAGGGAGGAAGCAGAAAATTACAGGCCTGTCAGCCTGATGACAGTGATGAGCAGGGTAATGGAATCACTACTGAAGGAAAGGATTAGGGAATACCTTGTTGCCAATGGTCTACAGGATCCGAGGCAGCATGGTTTCACATGTAACCCCCTTGTTACCCGGGGTTGCTAGAATCCCAGTAAGACCTAATGGTAGGCAGGGAAGGCAGCTTGTGAAACTCCAGTTAAATGGATTTCACACTGTCTCACTCTGTTCTCAGTCTCAGCTGAGACTGAGGGATGACATCACCAATAGAGCTATCGCAGCTGCATGAGCCACAATGGAATCTGCAGCAGGGAGTTGGAGTAGAATGTTGTGAGGTTTGAACAGAAGTCAGTAGGTCAGCTGGAGTTGGGAGCTTGCTGTGAAAGTAGCACAGCAGCTCAGTGTAGGCTCTTGGAGCCTCAGCCCTGACAGAGGGCTACATTTAGGTAAAAAGGGTGTGTGTCTCCACCAAAAGAGACACAGAAGTAGTTTGAAGTGGTGGAGACCGCTGTCTGGTCTCAGTGCCCCTCCCTCCGGGGATGGGGCAGGAAAGGGTTTCCTGCATATTCCTGGGGCAACCCCTGGTTCTGCTACTAATGGAGAAGCTGCCTATTTGTTCCAGAGTTTTGGGAGAACAAGAAGATTTGTGAATCGCCTGTGGGGCACCTGCAACCGGAGGGTGAGTGTCTGCTCTTCCTGAAAGGGCCTATGTTTTTCACCCTGGGACTTGTATAACATGTGGGGATTGGACTACTGAAATAGTGGGAGGCCTAGAGTAATAGGCTTAGCCAAAAAGTAAAAGTAGGTTCAAGTCCAGCGCTTACTGGGAAATCAAAAGATATGTAGAAGAGATGTGACATACGTCTACCCAGTAATCTACATTGCCAAGCTTTCAGTGAAAGAGATGTTTAGTTTCCAAAGAAATGGCCAGGTATGGATTGAGAGCGCTGGAGGTGGGAGACCCCCCATCTTTAGTGACCAGGTCCACCTCTACGGAATTGCTCTGTGGATTTCTACTTTGCCTCATGCACTTGGCCAGTGATGAGGAAAGTACCCAGACGTGGGATTGGAAGGAAAATTCCCTCTAGGAGTCGAAGGCTCTAGTGTGGTTTGGGGAGCCACAACAGAATAACTGGTTCTTTTCCACAATGGACTGCGGATTAAGTGGTCGGCGGGGGAGCCGGGCCAGTGGGGGGAAAACCCAAGTAGTGTACAAGTCGGGCTGTGTACCCAAAGCTGCATGCAAGTGCGGGCTGTGTGCCTGGTGGGTTCAGAGCCTGAGGGCTGGAAATAGTGAGGAAGTGTTTTTGTTGTCTCTAATCTGCATTACCAGGAATGTAGCCCCGTGGGGGTCCGTCAATGCTCTGTTTGTTCAGCTTGGATGTGAATAAAAGCCACACTGTAGAATCCCATTCCTGGTTCTGGACGTTACAGTTATTGCTTCCTGTGTTCGGATTTACTTGGGTGCCCCTGTGCAGAGTAGCCAAACCTAGGCCCCCTGTGTCGAGTAACCTCATCCTCCCTGAACCCAGTCCCCACCAGGCACTGCTGTCAGCTTCAACAGCATGCCACCTGTCGTTTTTGCTAAAAAGGCAGGGGTCCGCAGGTTAAACACAGGGAGGAGGTCTTGCCAGACTAACCCGAATTAGTTCTTTGACGGGGTAACCAAGGAAGTGGAGCAGGGAGGAGTTGTGGACGTGGCTTACCTGGATTTCAGTAAGGCCTTTGACACCGTTCCACATAGGAGACTGATAAACAAACTGGAGAGCCTAGGAGTAGGGACTAAAATAGTTAAATGGGTAGAGAGTTCACTACGAAATAGGAGTCAGAGGGTGGTGGTAAATAATATCCACTCTGGAGTAGGAAAAGTGACCAGTGAGGTGCCACATGGGTCAGTACTAGGCCCGGTCCTTTTTAATGTATTTATTAGCGACATCACAGAGGGACTGGAAGGGAAAGTATGCCTGTTCGCAGACGACACAAAGCTCTGCTACAGAGTAGAGACACTTTGAGGGGTGGGCTCATAAGAATGAGGAACGATCTAAAAAAGCTGGAAGAATGGTCACAGGTCTGGCAGCTGGGTTTCAATACCAAAAACTGCAAAATCATGCACCTGGGACACAGAAACCTGGGGCAACATATCAACTGGGAGAAGTGGAATTATCAGTTATGAAGCAGGAAAGGGACGGGGAGTAATCATCTTCTGATGACCTGAAGGTGGCTGAACAAGGCAGCAGGGAAGGCAAAGAGGATTCTGGGCTGCACAAACATGGGAATCACCAGGGGTGGGGGTGGGGTGTGCAGTGATACTCCTATGCAGGTCACTGGTGAGACCACACCTTGAGTACTGTGTCCCGTTCCGGAGGCCCCACCTCTGAAAGGACACAGAATGGGTGGAGACAGTACAAAGGAGGGCAACCAAAATGGTGCTGGACCTGCATCAAAAGTCCTAATAAGAAAGGCTTAAGGAGTACTCCCTGGAGGGAAAGGGGGGATATGATAGAAACATACAAATACCTTACAGGTAAAAACAGGGTACTTGAAGGTAGCATTATCCAAAGAACAAGATGCTCAAGGACAAGGGGTCAAACAATGAAGGGGGGAGAGGCTCAGAGGAAATGTAAGGAAGTGCTTCTTCACAGAGAGGGTGGTGGACACATGCAACAGCCCTTTAGCACAGGTTAAAATGGTTACAGGATTTAAGAATGCATGGATGGGATAGATATAAGGGGATCCTGGAAGTAAGGCGTGGAGGGGAAGGGGTGCAGACTGAGTAGGGTCTGCGGCGTAGCTGTAGGTAGGAAAAAAATAGGGCAGACTGAATGGACCAAGATGTCCTTATCTGCCAACATCTTCTATGTTTCTATGTGGAATGGTGTCGAAGGCCTTGCTGAAATCTAGGTAGACCATGTCCACTGCCCCTGCCTGATCCAATACCTTTGTCACCCAGTCATAAAAAATCTATCAGATTTGTTTGGCATGACCTTCGCTCTGTAAAACCATGCTGCCTCGGGTCCAGCCGTCTGCTGGATTCCAGGTATTCCACAATCCTTTCCTTTAATAGTGTTTCCATTAATTTGTTGTACAATGTGTTGTACGAGTGCCTTGATTTTAGAAAAGTGATTTTTTTATAAATAAAAATTGATTGATTGAATTTCCCTATCACCGAGGTCAGGTTCACTGGCCTATAACTGCCTACCTCTTCTGTGGTACCACTCTTCTCTAGTCCTCTGGGACCTTGCCAGTCTCCAGTGAACTGTAAAACAAGTCCACCTGGGGTGCACCCAGTACCTCCAGGAGTTCCCTTAGCACTCTTGGATGCACCCAATCTGCCCCCATGGCTCTGCCCACCCTCAGATTAGCAAGTGCTTTCTTGACCCTCTCCTCAAAAAAGAGACTGGTGTCCATTTCCTGCCCCTCAAAGCTCCTGGTGCCTTTCTGTGGTCCCTCCCCCTACCTCTTCTACAATGAACACTGAGCAAAAGTATAGAAGAGAGGGAATGTCAGGGGTACCTAAAAACTCAAGAGCACATTTAGGGTGGTACCTGAGGACCAGAGGAGGGTGGATGCGATTCCCCTTCACAAAAGTGGGAGCAAGGCAGAGGCAGGAAACTACAGACCTGTTAGTTTGACCTCAGTGATAGGGAAAAATGATGGAATCACTTCTGAAGGAAAGAACTGTTGAGTACCTAGAGGCCAGAGGGGCACAGGACCCAAGGCAGCATGGATTCATAGCGGGAAGGTCATGTCAGACAGATCTAATAGATTTCTTTGACTGGGTGACCAAAGTAGTAGATCAGGGAGGGGCTGTGGACATGGCCTACCTAGACTTTAGCAAGGCATTTGACACAGTCTCACACAAAGATTAATATACGAGTTAGCCAGCCTGGGAGTGGGTCCCAAGATGGTAGCCTGGGTAAAAAATTGGCTAGAGAACAGGACACAGAGGGTAATAGTAAACAGAATCCACTCTGAAGAAAGGGGGTTACTAGTGGTGTACCGCAGGGTTCAGTTCTAGGACCGGTCCTCTTCAATGTCTTCATAAGTGACATTGCAGAGGGACTGGAAGGAAAAGTATGTCTCTTTGCAGAGGACACAAAGATCTGCAACAGGGTTGATACACAACGTGGGATGGAAAGGATAAGAAGGGACTTGGCAAGGCTGGAGAAATGGTCAAATGTATGGCAGCTTTGATTCAATGCTAAGCAGTGCAAAATAATGCACCTGGGAAACGAAAACCCAGGGGAAGAGTACACAGGTGGGGGGTGAGATACTAAAAATAACAAAAATGGAAAGGGACCTAGGGTTAGTCATATCAGATGACCTAAAGGTGGGCCTGCAATGTGAGAGGGCAATAAGGAGGGCTGGGGGGATACTGGGATGTACAGGGAGAGGCATCACTAGTAGAAAACAGGAAGTTGTTATCCCTCTGTACAGACAGCTGGTGAGACCCCATCTGGAGTAATGCGTGCAGTTCTGGAGACCCAATCTCCGCAAGGACATAGACAGGATGGAGGCAGTCCAGAGGAGGGCAACTAAAATGGTGCAGGGTCTGCACCAGAATACATATGAAGAGAGACTTAAGGAGCTTAATATGTATACCCTCGAGGAAAGGAGGGACAGGGAGACATGATAGAAACTTTGAAGTACCTCAAGGGAAACAACAAAGTCCAAGAGGGTAGCATCTTTCAGAAAAAGAGGTGTGCAAGAACAAGGGCAAATTTGAAGACAGAAGGGGGACGACTCAGAGGTAATGTGAGGAAGTATTTTTCAAGGAGAGGGTTGTGGATACATGGAACGGCCTCCCTGAGGAGGTTGTGGAGTCAAAAACAGTGGGGGAATTCAAGAATGCATGGGACAGACATAAGGCAATTCTAGGGGGTGGGGGTAGGAGGAAGTAGGCTGTTAGTTAACTAGGATCTGCTGCTTATCCATTAGGTAGAGAAATGGGCAGACTGGGTAGGCCAAGCGGTCCTTATCTGCCGTCAAACTCTATGTTTCTACTGGAATGCCCATGTAGCAGGGAATTCTGAGTAACCCTCAGTCGAGAATGGAATGACCCTTTGTTTCAGACATTGACATACCCAATAATACTACTAGGAATATACCCCAGATAATGGAAAAATATCACTAAGACAGTTTGCAAGTGAGCTTCTCTCTCTGCAAATATTACCTCTGGCAGGCACACTGTGTATTAATTCTGAAGCAAAAATACATATCTCCTCAAATAACTACACATAATTCAGACTTGCTTAAAGAAGATGTACTGGTCAGAAATTCAACTCCTGGTTGAAGGAATGGTGTGCAAGAGAGGGATTTGGCTTCATAGGGGACTGGGGCCCCACCTGGACGGATGTGAGCCTGTATAAGGACAACGGACTGCATCCATCTGGGAAGGGGACAATGATCCTAAGTGACATATTTGAATGCTTCAGCAGCGAGCATTGAAACTGGCCAAGTGGGTGCAGCCAGGAGGGTCAGGAAGCTTAGTAACACCCCTCAAGGGCACATGCAGGAAAATAAATTGTCAGCAAGTACAACTGAAATTGTTGGTGGGGGGAGGCAAAGTGGTGAAATCGGGACCACACAAGAAAGGTAACTGGGGTTGGGGAAGGAAGCAGGACAGCAGTAACATGGGCAGGGGGAGTAATCTAAAATGCACAACACGGAAGGCCATTGTAACTAATGCCCGCAGCCTGGGAAATAAACTACCAGACCTGGAGGCATTGATAACAGAGGCACAGCTGGACATAGTAGCAATAACCGAAACTTGGTACACTGCAAATCATGGGTGAAAAATCAATGTACCCGGCTATGCTCTGTTCTGGAGGGATGGGGGGGGGGGGTTACCCTGTATATCAGGGAGGGTATAAAGGCAACACAGATACAGTGTAAGCAGGAGGAGGCTGAGGCACTGTGGGTCATACCTGAACCTGGAAATGGCACAGCAATAAACACAGGGGTGATATACAGGCCTTCTGGACAGGGAGAGGAAGTGGGCAGGGAGCTAGTGGATGAAATACACAAGATGGCAATGAAAGGTGAAATTCTGCTGATGGGGGATTTCAATATGCCGGACGTGGATTGGACCACCCAGGCAGCGGCTTCAGCCAGACGCAGAGGCATCCCAGATTCCATACAGAAGGCAGGACTCTGGTAGCTTGTGCTTGATCCCACCACGGACACAGTAATTCTGGATCTAGTGATGACCAACAGGGACAGAAATGCAGATGTCCGAGTAGAAGGGCAACTGGGATCCAATGATCACCACATAGTGTTGTTCAGCACGGGGACAGGGACTCAGTCATGTCACATTAGGTCAAAGGTTTGGGATTTCAAAAAGGCGGACTTTACTGAAATGGGGAAAGCCATCAAAATAGCCCTGGATAAATGGCGGATAGGAGGCGGGATGGAAGAGCAGAGGGAGCACCTAAAAGGAGACATAGTGGAGGTGACAAACCAATGCATCAGATTGGTGTCCAAAGGCAAGAAAAGGAAAAGGCCACTATGGTTCTCAAAGAGGTGGCAGATAAAGTAAGGGCTAAAAAGGCAGGGTTCAGGAAATATAAGGCGACCCAAAGAGAGGAAGGCAGGGAAGTGTACCTAGAATGTCTAAGGGAAGCGGGAAGAGCTGTAAGGAGAGCAAAGGTGTGGACTGAGGAAGGATTAGCGCAGACAGTAAAGAAAGGGGACAAGACATTCTACAGGTACATCAACGAAAGAAGGAAAATCAGAAGGGGGATTGTTAGGCTGAAAGGGGAGGGAGGGGAGTGTAAGGAGGGAGACATGGATAAGGCAGAAATACTGAATAAATACTTCTGTTCAGTATTCATGGAAGAGGGGATGGACAGGGACCAAAGCCATGCAACAGATGCCAAGGGCGGGGGACAGGTGGACAATAGTTCATCCATGGGAGAGAGTCCCGCAGGAGCTCACTAAATTGAAAGTGAACAAAGCAATGGGGCCAGATGGCATACACCTGAGGATATTAAGAGAGCTGTGAAGAGAGCTAGCAGAACCTCTGGCAGCCTTGTCCACAAAGTCACTCAACACAGGAGTGGTACCAGAGGATCGAAGGAGGGCACATGTGGTCCCTCTACACAAATCCAGCAGTAGGGAGGAGGCGGGGTACTATAGGCTGGTCAGCCTCACCTTAGTAGTGAAGAAGATCATGGAGGCACTGCTTAAGGATATAAGAAGGCCCACAATGACTGTATGAAAGCAGTCTGCCATGCAAAATGCACTTATTACAAAGAAGCCCTCTCTAACTCATGGAACAGCAGCAAGTCATTCTGGGCCAACCTTAGTGATATCACAGGGAAAGACCCCAAAAATGCCCCTTCTATGCTCACGGTTGATAGTGCACCAACATTGGACCCTCTGCTTATTGCCAACTCCCTGAACTATATGTTCACTGACCTAAGTATTGTGCTCCTAATGACTTTTTCAATTGCCCTATCCCAAGGGTCGATCAGCGGATGTCTGCATTACTTCTAAACCAGCCACTATTCCTCTTCGAAGAAGTTTCTGAAACAGATGCTAGGAAATACCTAGAAAAGGCACTCAGAAAATCAAGGCTCAGCGGAGACTCCATGGACCTTAAATTAATTCGCCTGGCACTAAACAAACTCCTGGGACCACTAACCAAAATAATTTATCTGTCCCTCTGCCACTCCCAAATCCCCCAATGATGGAAATCTGCAACGATTACCCCAGTACACAAAAGTGGGGACTGGACCTTACATAGCAACTACCGACCAATCTCCATACTCACGCTACTCTCCAAGGCCCTTGAACAGATAGCGACTAACCAGTTGGTTGAATATCCTAACCAACACCAACTCCTATGTCCACAGCAACATGGCTTTCAGGGTGGCCACAGTACCATTGTGGCCTTACTCGAATTTATAGGTTTCATCCACAATGCCTTAGACCATGGTCACCTGGTAGGGGCAGCCTTCATTAACCTATCGAATGCATTTGATACGGTGCATCATGCGCTCCTCGAACAACTATCTGGCTTCGATCTTGCTCCAGAAACTGTGAGCTGGTTACGCAGCTATTTGAGCCACCGCTCTCAGCAAGTCAGGATTGGAAAAGTCCTCTCAGACAGCCAGCCTGTCTGATCTGGAGTACCACAAGGGTCAGTTCTGGGGTCTTTGCTTTTCAGTGTGTTCTTAATCTCCCCACCTCCTGTCACTGTCGAATGCTCCTATATGCCCACGACGTGGCAATTTTCACCAGCAACCTGCATCCGGACCTTCTTGAGGCAGATCTTCAGAGAGGCTTCTCTTCCACGGAAATGTGGTTTAAGGAACAAAGGCTGGTTATGAACTATAAAAAAGACTAAGACCATGCTTTACTCCACAGCCCAAAACAAGCTCAAAAACTACCCCTGGCAATAACGAATGACAGCAGCACCACACTGGAGCTAATCCCTTATTTTAAATACCTAGGGGTAACTATCAACTCCTCTCTGTCCTTCTCCCAACATATTGCTAACAATGCAAGAGCTATCAATACAAGAATCGGGATCCTCTACCGGCATAGACGCTGTCTAACTCATGAAGCACTAAATCTGGCAATCAGCAGCTCTACTGTCTCCCTCATAGATCATGGTCTGGCTGTCTATGGATCTGCAACTGACACGGCCCTCGAATGCATAGCAGCCATTCTAAACAAAGCTTGCCACCTACTAACAGGTGCACCGAGGCTCACTCACACATGTGACCTTTACACTTGGGCTGGCTGGCTTCAACTGAATGTCAGAATCTGATATCAAACTTTCCTACTGGCCAAAAAAGGCTCATTAAAACTGCTTCCATCAGGGGTTCAGAACCTGCTATCCCAGCCCTTGAGGACCAGCCCTACCGGAAGCTCCACCAATTAAGTTTTCCATATACCCAGATGCTGCACTACTATGGCGTAACGTGCGTTCTCACACCGTGCAGCCCTCTGGGTAAACGCACTAACTCCTGACATCTCTGGCGCACCAACAATTGGATCCTTTAAACAGACTGCACCAGCACCTCTTCGACTCAAGAAACTGTATGTGCCCCTGCTAAAGCCACTGCACGCAGCGTAAACCGTCTCCAGCACTTTTCCCCTCCATGGCCTGTCCTGGATTGCCCAACCTCTGCACTTATTCTACCATCCCCCCCCCCGGGCTCTGCCCTCTTTGCCCTCGTGCCCTATTCCTTTCCCGCTTCCCACCCTGCCCTATATGCACTGCCCTGCATCCCTCCCTCTCTCTTTTTAACCACTCCCTACTCTGTCTGTCACTCATCTTGACGCAGGCATACATCGTACAGTGTCTCAGTATATCGTACCCTTTGCCTTATGTCTGGAATTTGTGTACCTCCTATGTATACTGTTCCCTAGTCTTTGTATCTTACTGTCTTATGTAACTGACGTGGAATCTTTTAACGAGCAACCACTCACAGGTGTCATCCAAGAGCTCAATAAATAAATAAACAAATAAATAAAATAAGGAAAGGATAGTGGGACATCTAGAAGCCATCAGTGCCCAGGACCCTAAGCAGCATGGTTTCACCGCAGGTAGGTTGTGTCAGACAAATCTGATAGATTTCTTTGACTGGGTGAGGAATTAAGTAAATGGGGGGGGGGCGGTGGACGTTGCCTACCTCCACTTCAGCAAAGCCTTCGATGCCATCCCACATAAAGAAGCTGGTTAACAAGATGGGTAGAGTCTGAGCATGGAAGACAAGGCAGTAAACTGGGTTCGGAACTGGCTAACACAGAGGAGGGAGAGGGTGGTGGTAAATGGAGTACAATCTGGGGAGAGGGGGATGACCAGCAGGGTACCTCAGGGATCAGTCCTTGGGATAGTCCTGTTCAATGTCTTCGTCAATGACACTGCAGTGGGGCTGGAAGGAAAGGTCTGCCTGTTTGCAGATGACACCAAGATCCGTAACAGGGTGGAGAAAATGAGGAAGGACCTGGGGAAGCTTGAGAAATAGTCTGAGTAGTGGCAACTGAGGTTTAATTCAAAGAAGTGCAAAATAATGCACCTGAGGCATAGAAACCCTGGAGGGAGCTAAAGGATTTAGAGGGGGGGGGTGAGAGTTGCTGACAGTCACCGAGGAAGAAAGAGGCCTGGGGGTTATTATTAAAGATGAACTGAATATGTCAAAGCAGAGTACAAGGGCAGCAGGGAAGGCCAGTGGCATCACTAGCAGAAGACGGGAGGTAGTGATGCGATAATATAAAACCCTGGTCAGGTCTCACATGGAGTACTGTGTGTAGTTCTAGAGATGCTGCACCTTCAAAAAGACATTAACTGGCTGGAGGAGGTCCAGAGAAGGGCGACTAAGATGGTACATGTCTTGCACCCTACAACTTACAAGCAGAGATTGAGGGACCTCAACATGTACTCGCTGAAGGAGAGGAGGGCGAGAGGGGACATGATAGAAACATTCAAGTACTTCAAGGGCATAAACAAGGTGCAGGGGGGAGACATCTTCCAATACAGAAGTACAAGAACGAGGGGGCATGACAGGAAATTGGAAGGTAGCAGGTTAAGAGGGAATGTGAGTAAGTTTTTCTTCACAGAGAGGGTGGTGGATGCATGGAATGTTCTGCCACACGAGGTGCTGGGAGCAAGCACTGTGGTTGGATTTAAACATGCATGGGACAGGCACAGGGGAACCATAGAAGTAAAGCAGAGGGAGGGTCAGAAGCCATAATCAAGTACAGGGCTTATGGGCACACTGGATGGGCCTAGCGTTCCTTATCTGCCAATAGTTTCTATGTTTCTAGAAATGGATAGGTGGCCACATCACAAAATAAAATGATTATGGTACCAATTTTTTTGGTTGAACAACACTGATATGTGTAGGACAATAGTTGAAAAGTTATGTGAACAGAAAAAAAGTCTTAAAAAAAAAAATGTTTTCCTCTCCCCCAATATTGCAGTTGATGAAAACACCCCTACTCTTCAATATATGTCATGGGATCTTTTACCTCCACCTGGATAGTGACCATAGATTGGCAGAAGGGGCCTCGGTTTACTGTTTTATCCGAAGGACAAATCTGTTTCCCATCTCCTTTACTCCTTTATTCTTGCTTCCATGACTTATGCCCCCCTTTTCCTCTGCCTGATTTATTCCCACTTTTCCTCTGCTTTGTCCCCTCCACTGTCTTCTTGCACACCTGCCGCAGGCACTCCCTCTTTAATGGTACGTCATCGGGGGGGAAGGGGCAATTTCTCTATCTCTGCTCCCCTTCCCCTCCCCAGTCAGACAAACTCCCAGAAAACTGCAATTACAGCATCTGAGTCTAGAAAATTGCTGCAAAATACAAGTTACTTACACTACTATTGCAGAAAGCAGAGGTCAGCCTCCGTTCTCTGCCACAGCAGCTCCTCAAAAGCTAGGAATGTAGTTCTTAGTCAGATTCAGTTATTTTTAGGCATACTGTGCTAAATTTCTAGATGTATGACTTGACTTTGACCACATTTGTAGAAAAAGCTTCAAGAATACACTGCAAAGCTAACAGCATGGAAACCTACTCACCTCCCGAGTCCAGGGTGAGTTAAGTGTGTTTATAGTTAAATCTTATTTATGAGACTTAGTCTCTGGAGTCTTACAAATAAGATTTGACTATACATATACCTAACTCACCCTGGACCTGCACTGAGCAGCGTGCCCAAGCAGGACTGTGTACTAAACTTGACCCTTTCAGCACAGTCTGAGGGCAACGCACAGCCACTGCTGAGCAAGGACAGGCACACCACAGTGGGGGCAAACAAATGAATGTGCTGACGTCACCAGCTGATCAAGTCACACGTCCTTCTGTGCTGACGGGTGGAGCAACAGCTTCTTTCAGCCCAGGGCTATATAAAGCCAGAGCTTTGCAGCATTCAGTGCAGTACACAAGGGATGCTGCCAGTGTGGACAACGCTCTGAAGGGATGGTAAGCACTACGTTTTGAAGCTATTGGCTAATAGACAGTTTATAGTACTGTTAAGGTACTGTGGCTAACAATCTGTAAATATTTTGTCCTTAGCTTACTTCGCAGCAAAAACCACCTTAATACCTGGAACTAAATGCCATACAGAGGTATGACTTTATGTGAAAACTAAATGCACTGAGCACTCTACAATATATATAATAATGAACAGAAAATATAAGACATTTTTGTTATGATTATTTTTAGGGCCCAGACTGAAAAAGAATATGATTCATGTTGATAATTTATAGACCAAGTGAAAGGGAGAAAAAATATGAATACAAATTCATCAAAAAATTATAATAAGATGTTGACTATATTTTGTGCATTTTTACTGTAGACCCAATGAAGTGTATAAAACTAAGTTCTGAAGAAAACAACAAAAAATAATCAGAACAAGAGGTAATTTATTTTGCCCATGAGCAAAATGCAAACTATATGTTCTACAAGTGCAGTTATTTCTTATAAATGCTTGCTAGATTACAAGATCACAATAAGACTGGATAGACATATTACTGGTGTTAATGGAATATAAATTTATAGGAATATGGGGTTAGCCATTTGGTAAACAGAGGTAATACTGATGGATTACGTTTGAAACTGATTAGCTCAGAATGGGGCACCTAACACAGATTGTACGAGTCACTGAAAAGTAAAATTAAAATAGATTTAAAAAGATGAATAATACGGATTATGTATATCTTGTATGTTTTTGTTGTTAAACAGTTTATTAAAGGTTTTCAAATATAACAATATAATACTCACACCAACTATTAAATAGCAGAAGCCCAACCTAGAGTGAAACGCTGGACTTTCATGGAGGGTGTTTAGTTTAGAATGAGCAATAAAAGCGAGAAGAATTTGTGAATTTTAAGAAGTGTGTGGCTGTTTATCTAGAGGGATTACATTTCTTTGTGTTTCAAGAGTGCTCACCAGCCCCTCGAATTATACACTGACTTATACCTAAAGGGTACCGATCTGGTTTGCTTACCTCAGAGCAGGAGAAACCACATTTGTGTGGGCCAGAAGGGTGCTACCAGTATCGTCAAGGCCTCATCCAACTAAAGCTTTATAAACACCTAGCGAATCAGAATGAATAGCGGACAGAAAACTCCCAATCCAGGAGAGAGAACGTGTCTCGCCAAAAAACTCCAGGCCCTGAAGTAAGCCAGTAGAAATGCTGTGTTGTGCAGGGACACAAAAAGGTCCAACTCTTGATGACACCAACTGCTGAAGAGGTCTGAGACTACATTGTCTAGAAGGTCCAAATTGTGGGACTGTGCAACTGACCTGCTGAGAGAGTCCACCAGAACATTCAGAGTGTCAAGCAGATACATGGCGAAGATGTATACGTTGTGAGCCAGGGCCCATTCCCACACCTGCATGGCTTACCTGCAGAGAAGGTAGTAGTGGGTACCTTCTTGTTTGCTGAGGTAGTGTAAAGATTGTCTATCCTTACCATCAAAAGGACTGCCCTGAAAGTGAGGAGGTGATTGCACGCAGGTCAAGAACAGCCCTGATCTCCAGAATGTATATGTGACATGGGTGGTCTTGGAGGCATCCATGGTGAGGACTGCCTCTGGTGACTAATGGAGAAATCGGGATTGCTGATGCAGATGACAGAGGTCTTGCCACCTGCAATGAGCTATGCGTAAGGGGGCCCATGACCAGAATAGAGAGATTCAGAGACTGGGAACCCTGGGCCCACTGGACACCAAGCACCCATCTTTGGGAATGTTCCCATGTCACATGGTTGTGGGCCATGGGAACAGTCACAATGGCAGCCACCATGAAGCCCAGAAGCTGAAGACTAGAGCTCACAGAGACCCAGATGCTGGAGGTGTTCAGTGTCACCTGGGCTATCAAGAGTATTGGCATGGGATTCTGCAAGGAATTCCTGCATCTGAATCTTGTCTATGACAGACTGATTAATTGAAGGCATTGGCTAGGGCTCAAGGGTTGGGCTAACTGAACTAGTTGGCCGAACAACTGGCAAGTCCAGTACAAAGTGTGTGTAGCTGCTTCCATGGAAGGCATCTTAGAATAGACAGTCATCCAGGTAAAGGAATACTTACAAGATCTCCCAGTGTAAGGCCACAACTACCACAGTGAAGAACTTGGTGAAGACCCAAGGCACATAGAATAAGTCAATCAACAAGACACTAAATTTATAGTGGCAGCCCCCCAAAAGCAAGTAAAGGTACAGTCAATGCTGCTGAATTCTGACATGCAGAAATGCATCTTGCATGTAGAGTGTGAAGTCACTCGTATGCAAAAGCAGAGGGAGGATGAACTGAAGAAAGACGATGCAAAACCTTTTTTATGCAATGCATTAGTTTAGGTGTTTGAAATCTAAACTAGGGTGTAAATCGCTCGTCTTTTCTGGAACTAGGCAGTATCTTGAATAGAGACTCCAGTTCTGTCTGTCCAGGTATATAGGCTAAATTGCTTTTTTGTTAAAGACTACATACTTCATTCAACAAAACCAGCAACTGCTCCAAAGGGTAGTGACAAGGGCTGGGAGGAAAGATATGGAAGGAGCAGGTGTTTCTGCAAATGTATTGCCCCCATGTGAGGGCTGGGGAAGAACTCATTTTTAAAGATTCTACTTCCATTAAAGTATGTTACATGGTCAAATAATTTATGGCCATGAAAAGTCGAGTTAAGGACTGACTGTTGAACATGGTAGCAAAACCATCAACATGCAGCCATGAATATCGGTGAAAGCACATGCTAGACGTAGCTGCTCTAGTGAATGCATTAAAGGTGTTGCATGCAGAGCACAATAAATACGTACCAGCCTTTAAACCCATATGCAACACACTGCTCAATGTCAGTCTTGACAATGTCATCAGGCAATTTTTCCACCACTGTAGATGACTTCCACAGGCTATCCTGACATTTAATTATTTAAGATTGGTAACTGGCAATATGGAGGTCCAGTGAGGTGGATGCACAAGTCAGTACAGGGGCAGACAGTGGAACTAGAGGCAAACCCATAAACAGGTTGCTCTTCCTCTACGTCACATTCCTCAACATCCAGGAGGTCTGGGTTATATTCATCCTCCTCCATAGGTGAGAGGAAGAGAAGGAGAGCCCACAGATTGTTGAGACAGTGGCAGGGACCACAGTTCCAGAGGCATCCATATCCAACGTCGATGGGAGAAACAAGAATGGCTCAGCCATTGACACAAACATCACCAACAGCAGACGTCACTGTAGTCAAAACAACAGCACATGTGCTGATGTCACCAGCCAGTGGAGCTGACAAAGAAAGTGATGACAGGACAATGCCAGTCGACATGTGGAGAACAGGCTGCATGCTGCTGAATGAGTGAAAGCCCGAGCCAACACCTAACCTTGGTATCTGAATGATGGTCCTAGCCGGGGACTGTGACTGATGGAAGTGGCCCAAGAATCACCCTTACGGTGATCAAGCAGCAATCTGGACCAGGAGGGAGACTATGAATATTTTTGGTGATGCTCCAAAGAGGCTTTTTTCCCCTCCTGCTTTGATGACTATCATTTTCCATAAAGGCTGCAGCATCACTGCCCAAAGAAGAGACCTGCAGGGTTCTACAGTTGTAGGCCCAGTACAGCGAGCCAGAGACCTCAGGCAGACACCAGTTCTGTCCACTTGGTGTACCCTGTCTTCTGCAGGACATTTTCTAAAGCTTTCTGGTGACTTCTCTCCTCATGGCCTGGTTGAAGCTTTGCCAAATGGTGTAGGTCTCAACATTATTTTATATAGTTTTTGTCGACTGGGTAGCGTGCACTAGGCATACGTTTGCCTACTTTCAAGCACGACCCGGGAGGGTACAAAGTTAAGAGTTCTACAGTGCGCAGAGAAAACAGTAACAAAAGCAACAGAAACTGCACAGTACACAAACTGAATGGCACCGCACATTAAATAATAAAATACAATAATTCAAAAGGCCCAGGCAGCAGACACAAAGTTGTGTGCATGTCATCCCTAAATATCTTAAAGCCACACCAATAGATGGAAAAAGCCGAGGCTTCATCAGAGTAACTGATGATGGAATGTGATAATAAAGGTAAGTAGAGACAACTGTAACTTTAATCAAAAGAAACAGACAATGGTATTTTGCATGATCTGACAAGTGGTTGTGTAGGGAATAAAAAACTGATGAGGTATGGGTCTGCCTAAGTTATGCAGCCAGCGTCGACACAAGTCAACGTGGGCGACCCCAGATAGGCAAATGTTTCTAAGAGATCTTGACAGACAGCTTACGGTTCCAAAGGCATGGCTCTTAGGAGGGAGAAGTCCAGAAAAAATATCAAAAATGCTTCCTAAAACATGCCGCAGTCAGGAGCTGCAGCCACCTCTCTGCAGAGTCAAACAACATACTTTGAAATTTTCTCCGATGACTGTGCATGGCAGAAGAAAGTTTATTTTACCCAAACTTTTAGGGGTCTTAAAATGGGCATCTAATTACTACAACTTGTAGTGGAAGCCCAAGAGGCAGACCGATCAGGACCCTGAACACAAGAGGAGCAGAACGTCTGCGAAAAGTATTGCCCCATATGAGAGCTGGGGAGCAAGGGACTTCAAGGAGTGATGAGTCATTTTTATATCAAAATATCTGAGACACTTCCTGCATCACAGCAGAGATTCGATATGCATTAAAAAAAAAAAAAAAGATTCCCCAATTTTTGGTCTTCCAGATGAGCACTGAGATTTAAATTAAGAACACTATACTGTGCTTACCTCTCTGAACAGTAGCTTCCAGGGTGGCTAACAGAACGCTTCATCTACAAAGTAGAGACAAAATGTTTAGAAACCATTGTCAGCTGGCAGTGTTTTATGTTCACTGTCAAAACAGTTGAATGTTTATTTTCCTAAAAACAATTGACACATTAAATGAAAACTACTTAGCCACAGAGTCCACCACTCGACGGATAATCACCCAGTCTGGGTTTCACATTGAAAGAGAGAGTACACTGGCAGCTGTGAAGCCCTGCCGCTGCAGACTGTGGCTTCACTCCACAGACACCCCCCACCCCACCCCACATGAGCACCATGTCAAAATTAACTGTTTTTTATACCCGAGCATCTCGTAACAAGTAGCTAAACCCCGTGATGCAGCCAGCATTTTTAAACATGGTGCTCCTCAACCTCCCCCACCCCCGAGGATCGCAATGCTAATAACATGAGAGGATGATGCTCCACTGCTCCTTCCTTATTGGTGCCACTATGTACGGACATATAATAATCTCCATATCTCGGATGGCCACTGCTATTTTAACAAACTTTGTCTAAAAGCCATGTGTAAAAATAGCGTTGGCCATCTAAGATACGGAGACTATTATATCTCCATACACAGAGGCACCAATAAGGAAGGGGCAGTGGAGAGTCATCCTCTCGTGTTATTAGCAGCGCGATCTCAGGGGTTGAGGAGTGCCATGTTTAAAAATGCCACCTGCACCGGTGGTTTAATTATTTTTTAAGAGAGTTCAGGTAAAAAAAAAAAAAGTTAATTTTACATGGTACTGGGGTGGGGGTGAGAGGGTGAAAACTGTGGAATAGGCCCAGTCTGTGCAATGAGTGGGCTTCATAGCTGCCAGTATTTTAAGATTATTTTTGTTAGTAGTATTTCAGAGCGAGTTACAGAATCTTCATAACATTGGACACGCCAGCACTACTTAGTATACAGACTGGTTCCATGCTGTTCACTTGTGTGCATTCAGTACAACTGAACAGCATGGAGTCCTGCTCTATACACGAAACAGCACTGCACAGCATGGCCATTATTTACATACCACAGGATTTACACAACTTAAATACAGGTGCTTACAGGTACTACAAAAATAATTTTTTCATGTCAAACCCCAAACCGGAGTTTATCTATCCAGTAATAGGTTTCATTCATTCATTTGCCATTTTAAAGGTTTCACCAGGAAAGACACTTTGAGCTTGTACCAGCTCATTTCCAAACGTGTCCCGGGGGGGAGCGGATGAGGAACATCATGTACAGCAATTACAAAATTACGAAGAAATAGAGAATACAATTTAAATTGAAAAATAGTCAAGCTTTAAATACTATCATGTTAACATGTGCACAGGAATGAGGGGAAACAGACTGCCGGGCAGAAAAAAAACTAGTGAAGGGGATGGAAGTCATGAAGGAAAGACTTTAAGGAGAAAGCTGAAGAGGCTGAGTGAATAGACAAGAGAAGAGTGGACCAAAGTTTAGGAAAGTGATGTGAGAAAGCAGACTGACCAGCTCTAGATTTCCTAGAAGGAATAGTAAGGGAGAGGGAAGCAACATTACATAAAGGGTAGCAGGAAGCTGAGGCAGAGGATAAGAGGGAAATAAGGAAGGAAGGAAGGAAGGAAGGGAGCCAAACCAGAATTTAGATATAAAGGAGGCTCAGTGGGAAAGGAACCTGGCATCAAGAGAGGGGAGTGAAAGAGCAGAGTAGAGTGAACAGTGGCGAGTACATGAGGAACAGCCTAAAGCAGAACGACAAAGAGAGTTGAAAAGTGGGTCCAGTCTGGCAAGGGAGGATTTGGGAGCTCCACTGTAGACTACTGTATGTCACCATAATCAAAAATAGGGAGGATCATCTTTAAAACAATCTCATGGTGGACAGGAAACGGGATACTCACTTTTGTTTCTGTAGAGTGCACCATGGTTGGGATGAATCTTTTGGTAAATGGCATCAATATGAACGGAGAAATTGAGACGACTGTCAGGCCAGGCCCCAAGGTACTTAAAAAAAGGAAACATCGCGGGGGCGCTAATGAGCACTCTTGCTAAACAGACGTGCTTCACCTCGCCTCTGCAGACTTACACCTGTAATTGCAAAAATAACAACAATATTCCTACTTTGTGATACTTAGAGCTGCAGAACTGCGTAGAACTTGCAAAGAGGAACAGAATGGTACCAAATATTGCTATGGGTTGGACGACTAAGGAGGAACAAGCGGCTCCAAAAATGTGCAAACTACAGAGCTGCAGGCCCCGACAGCGCCCGCTGGATCCTCAGAGTCGGGTACACCATTATGGAACTCATTGGCCTTATCCATGAAGGCCATCGATGATAAAGTGGAACAGATCCTTCGTCGCATGGAGGAACAAGATTTGAAAATCAAATTGGTCACCAAGATGGCTGCTCAAGCGGAGACACAGGCCACTAAGGCCATCAGTGTGACAACTAAGCTGGTTCAAAAAAACAACCAGCTCAGATATCGAATGGAAGCTCTTGAAAATGCTCAGAGAGCGGTGAATCGAAGACTGGTTGGGCTTCTGAAGGTAGTGAAGGTTCAGACCTTGTAGCCTTTCTTCAATTTTGGCTACCCGTTGCTTTGAGCTTAGAGGCAGAGAATATACTGGCTCCGCAACTTCTCAAGGCTTATCGGATCTCCCCACGGGCCACCCCACTGCAGCACGATCTTCCCAGGGCCATCCTAACAATCACTAGGGAGTGGCGGTTCGGGACACATACCTGCAAGCTGCAAGGGAGCCATAAGACTTCAATTTTGCTGGTAACACTTTACATCTTTTCCCAGATCTTTCCTTTGCCACCTGTGCAAGAAGGAATAAGTCTGACGCAGTGAGGGCTTGTCTTCGGAGTCTGGGAATCGTGCATTCACTATTGATGTGTGCTCACCTGCATATACACCATGGAGGCCACACACATATATTTACACCGATCCGCAAGACACTGGCAAGAAGGTGGAGGTACTTGAACGCGAGTTTGCAGCCGTTCGTTCGCCAGGAGATGATGACTCGGAAGCGGACACTTGAAGGAACCAACTAGTAAAACATTTTCCTTTTCTTACCATCACTTTAACAGATGCTATAAGTTTTGGACTAGAGAATGGCTCAGGCCCTTAGAATTCTTAGTGGGTAGAAACCTCGTAGCAGCCCTTATATGCAGCAACTTAAAATACAGCGGACTGTCTTTCTCTCAGCGTGGTACTTACGGGAATTTATAATTTGGGATAGTTCAGGGTTATGCCTCAGATGTTACAGTTAAACAATATTGAATAAAATCTTTTAATGTTTAAGCCATTTTAACTACTATATGGTAATTTAAGTTCTCTGGATCTAACAATCACTATAGCTGTAATTCAAAGGTCCTCTAAAATTTCAGGATTTGATATAATGCTTGGTTATACTGCCAGTTTGTTCTTAATGTGGAATAATTTTTTTATTTAAGAATACCGAATGTTGCCGGCCCGGTGGCGCTGAGGGTTGAGGCGCTGGACGCCACACCTCGCCTTACGCTGGCGACCTGAGTTCGAGAGCGGACTTTGGGGCCGGGGTCAGCTGTGGAGGGAGGATGGAACATCCCAATGGATGCCTCCTCCTTCGGTGGGATACCAGGGGCGCTTTGGAGCGCCTGGCGTTCTGAAGAGGGTCGGTGGATGCACCGACTCGAAGAGGCCCAGCGACTCCATCTACCAGAGCCAGGAGGGGATGTCGTTAGGCACTGAGAGGAGGCGCAGCACACAGACTCTGTGCTGGGCGCGCCTGGGGCGGAGTTAAGGGTGAAACTACTCGGAGGAAAATGCTCTCCAGTCGCCTGAATGAAGTCCTCCAGAGCTGGCCTTACCACCCACTGACCAGGAGCAGACCCCAATGTGCAGCTGCCGCAGGGGTAAAGGGGGGGTAAAGGGGATCCTGCCTCACCCCGCCTGGGGGGGTAATCCAGGCTGTCAAAGGGCCCCCAGTGGCAGTGTGGCACTCTAGGGGCAGACCAAGCTGGTCGGCAGAGGTTGGGAGGGCGTTACTCCTTGCAGGACGGAAGGAGTGCTGATTGGAAGGGACAGCAGGAGTGGATTAAAAAAAAAAAGAATACTGAATGTTTTATCCTATACAGAGTGGAAGTCTTGCAGGGGGAGGGGGGTACTAACCATTTTCTGAATGTCACATGTTCGGTTTGGGAGCTCATCAGCCTTATAGTCGAATATAAAAAATGGTGGACTTTATCATTATAGCACGATCGTCTCAATACTGCAAGGTGTAGCTATGCTGGATTTAGTAATGTATATAAATACTGTTGGAATACCCCCTTATCCTTATTCGAATCTATTAAGGCTTTGTATTCTGTCATCCACTGAATGGCTCCTCAGTCTATAGACTGTATGCCTGGTAGGAGGGATTAACTGCATGCTGTTTTTTTTTTTATAAAACAAAAAAATAAAAGTAAAAAAAAAAAAAGGAAAGGAAACATCCTCAATAACAGCACCATCAAGGGCGTGAAAAGAAGGGAGAGAGAGGCAAGTCTAGAAAGCCTCTGATGGGTACCAAAAGTCATGGAGACTGTTTTTTTTTTTTTGCAATGAGGTAAACTTGGTTAGATTTGAACCAGTGCTAAATATTGTCAATGGTCACCTGAAGCTGTGAGGTAAGATCATGAGATGATGAGCCAGATGCAAAAATAAGTGTTTCATCAGCATGTATATGAATGGACACACTGGAACAGACAGAGGGAAGGTCAGTCAAGAATATGGAAAAAAAAAAAAAGAATAGGACCCAGGACAGACCCTTGAGGGACACCTGAACAGATAGGGAGTGGGGCAACCTATCTGGACAGTATGAGATCTACCCCGCAGGTAAGAGCTAAACCAGCTGACTGCAGAGTTAGAAAGGCCCTTTTAGCTTGTCAAGTAGATGGGGATGTGACACTGTGTCAAAAGCTTTAGCAAGATCAACAAAAATGGCAGACGTGATCAAAAACCATGATCCATACCAGTGAAGATGGAGTCAGTGAGCCGTAGGAGGGAGGTGGAGTGGGATTTTCTAAAACCAGACTGAAAGGGGATGAAGAAAGAGGAGTAAAGGAAGGCAGAGAGTTGTGATAGCACCAGGTGTCCCTGTAACTCGGCTAGGGTAGGAAGGACAGTGATGGTACGGTAGTTACCAGGAGGAGAATGATCGCCATCATTAGGGATAGAAATGACAAGTAGCCTGTTTCCAGGCATCAGGAACAGTTGCAGAGTAAAAAGAAAGGTTGATAAGTAGGGTAACTGGCAGTGCAATGGCAGGGGCAGAGGGACAGAGAAGCTTGGGATTAAGGCCATCAGGGCTACCACATTTGTGAGGATTAGGAGCAAGCAATGAATTAAAGAGCTAATGACGCCTCAAAGAAAACTAAAAAACAAAATAATTAGGTACAATTCTGCCTGCATTCCATATATATTCTATACATTTCTCCTCCCCATCATTTCTTACTGGGGAAATTTGCATGAATACATGATCTTTAGCCCTTAAGGGTTCCTTTAGCGTACATCTACCTCCATAGCTTACTCCCTACTTCAGGTCATAATCCTTTGTTATGACATCACAATCTGTTATCATGGCAGTACCCGTGATGTCACAAGCAATGCATTATTATTTCAGGTATGGAGAACGCAGCAGGAATAGATTAACTCTTCAGGAGCAAAGATCCTGTTTTTATGCAAATGATCAGAGTTATAAATAACGGGGAGGAAAAATGTAGAACTAATGTGAAATACAAGCTTGACTGTGTCTAAAGATTGTTTTGCTAACGTTTACCTGAAGGTATCAGCTGCTTTTTAAAGGTAGCCACAGCAATGGTAGCAGAGAAGGAAAAAGAGGAGTTGACAGGACAGGATGGTAGAGAAAGGGAAGGCGGGGAAGAGGAAGAAGAGATGAGAAAGAGGGCACAAGTAGATTGGCTAAAGTCTTGCAATTAACACAATTACCAGCATAAAAGCAGAAGGCCCCATCCACAGCTGAAAAAATGTTAGCACTAAACAAAGGGCAAATCGTCCTCCCATTGCATAACCACCAATCTGCACTATAGATACAGGTTGTTCACAGTTTACCATTAGTGACTCCCTCAATCAATCAAGCCAGCGTAACAAAGCCTATAGTAATTCTAACAGGATGCTGGGGTGTAACGGAAGCAGTTTTGACAGCAGGAAAAAAGAGGTACTACTACTACATCTATATCACTGGTGAGGCCACATCTGGAATACTGTGCTCAGTTCTGGAGTCCTCACCTAAGTAAGGAGAGGGGCAGTCTGGGGACGGTGCACTGTAGGGCTACCAAGATGATTCTGGGCAACAGGGCAGATCTCATGAAGATCATCAGAAGGCACTGAACATGTACTCACTGGGGACCAAGTGAGACGGGGGATATTTATTTATTTTAACATCAGTTTAACAACCTTTGAGCCAGAGGCTCATTTACAAAGGTACCTCGTCACAAGGAGGACAAAGACATACATACAAGAGACAATTATCAAAAACAGTTCAACAATAAGACACAGTCAAGTTTCAAGTAAAGTGGGACATAATACTGCTACCCGCAATTTTAGGATCAGTGATCAGGAGGTGGGTAGCAGAGTTGAAAAAAGGAGCCCTGCGGAGTGCAGCTCAGGGAGCTCTGTCACTGGGGAGGAGGTGGGGGAGGTCAGGGGCAGTGGCAGGAGTGTGAGTTGAGCAAGTGAGTTTTCAGACTGTATTTGAAGCAAGCAAGTGAGGGAGCATCAGCGATGCCAGCGGGGAGGGAGTTGTACCAGGAGGGGGCTCTATAAGGGAATGCCCTCAGACCCTGGGAGGTTCGAGCCCTTGGAATGACCACAGCAGCTTTGCAGGAGGAGCGAGTGCGCACCGTGGAGTTAGTTCGGTGAATAGAGTTAGCAACGCCAGGGGGGGATAGACCATGGAGAGCTTTATAGGTAACTTGGCAGGTTAGAAACATGAGGCGCTCATCAAGGTTGAGTAGGGAGGACGTGGAGTACAGAAGGCAGGTATGGGTGAGTCTATGGGCACCGGTAATAAGTCAACATGCTTTGTTGAGTGTTAGGCGTACCTTGCGGAGGGCCGTCTGGTCTGCCGTGCCATATACAGGAAGGCCGTAGTCAATTAGGGAAAGAACCGAGGAGGTGACAGCCAAGCGGAGTGAGTTTGGGGGGAGGCTTTTTTTGTGCCATGGCAGAGACCTTCAAGTTCCTGAAGGGAATAAAGAACTGTGGGGAACTAGCTAGCAGGAATAGAGTCAAGAACCTAAAGTTACCAGTGGAAACTGGCGGCGGAAGTTTTCAGTGTGACGTAAGGAAATTGTATTTTAAGATTGGAAGGGGTGGTGGAGCCGTGAAACAGTCTGTCAGTTGAGGTGGCGGGCACCAAGGCCATAAATGGTTTCAGACATGGCTGGGACAGAATAAAGGGTCTGATGGTTGCTCAGGTCAGTAGTAGTAGAAGGGGAAGCAGGAAGTGAACCAGGAGGGATAAAGCCCTGTATGGAAAATAAAACCAAGGGCAGATAGGGAATTACAGGCAGACTAGATGGGCCTTTAATCTTTTTGTGCCGACATTATCCATGCTTCTATAGTCACAGGGGAGGAGTGCCTCATGTACTATGTCACAATTTAAATAAGGTAGTTAGATTTTAGGAGTGCAAAATAGGATAGACACCCGCTAATATGATGGAGTGCGATTCCCAAGGAGTCACAGCACAGTACCAGATACATGGCACAATTCCATACTGTGAACCCATGTATATTAGCGTTGAAGCCTGCCCCCCTCCCAACCAATACACTTTTGGACGTGAGGCTTTCTGAATATCGGTGGCCTAATGGCCACGACCCCGATGGTCTAATTACTTCCCACCTGCTTCCCAGTGTCTGTATCTTCCCCAACATCTAGTGAAGCCTCCTCATCCTTAGCCACATTCTGCCACTAGTTGCCGTCAGTCCCTTTTTTGTCTTTGTCTCCACCGGTCATCTGGCACGGATCACAGCTCTGCAACACCACTACCACCAGACTATAGCAGTTCTGCAGGCAAGGGGTGTTGCAAAATGCTGTGGCCAAAGTTTGTGAGGGGCATCATGCTTTGTGAATGACCCTTCTGTCCATTTGCACAGTGACCGCTGCCCCTTCACCACATGGTATGCAATGTGTTTAATGACCACAGTGAAGGGCTTGCACCACTGTTGTGCATGGCAAAGCGGTTTCACAAAAATGCAACTGCCACTAATGGGCCACAGCAAGCAGTTAATGCCAATCCCTAGCGATGGCTGAAAGCACACCAACATACACAGAAACTGAAATGGGTGCGTTAATTTCAAACATGCAATGCTGATTAAAAGCTGTACTGTCTGCAAACTGAACTAAATACTGTGGATTTTAATCACCATCTTACAAGTGAATGAAATTAGGTTCCATCATGTCGCAGCGATTCGGAGAACAGCGATTGTCAGTACAGCAACGGCACAACACCGCCAACTGGTAAGCCATCCACACCCTCTGTGGGGGGCTCTGCTCCCTGCACTTAGGATTACCAACTCCAAGTCGGAGCTGATTCTCGGACGGGACGAACACCCCGGAGATAGCTGCATCAGGAACCTAGTGGACCATCACAGCGAACTGCCGAAAATGTCACTGCGATGTTCGCTGTATTCCCATCGCTGTTGCGACGTGATACCAAGAAATTACCCCTTAGCCAAAGCAATTATAGGTTATCAACTTTTAATTTCAGGAATTCATTCTTTTTATTGTTACTGTTTTAACTTGAGCACTGAATTATAATGACACTGCAGCTTAATAAATAACAGTTACGTAAGAACTTACCGTAACAGTAGATCTTCAAGAGAGGTTCCTGCAGTAGGTCTTCACATATGGGACTGTGCCCCCTGGCGTCAGGTCTGCGCGGCAAATTTCTAGCTAGCAATCATTAGCGGGGGACTGCCCCTGGTCATGTGCCAGCGTGACAGTATATAGGGGCGGTCCCCACACCTGCCCTCCAGTTCTCCCACCACAGACCTCCACAGAGGAACAGGAGAAAGGAGTAAACCAACTCCTAAGGCCCTGAGCTCCTGAAGCGAAGCCTCAGTAAAAGAAAAAAGGGACAAAATAACAGGAGCTGGGGGAAGGTGGGTGGGAAATCTAGACCTACTGCAGGAACCTCTCTTAAAGATCTATTGTTATGGTAAGTTCTTACATAACTGTTATATCTTACTTCGGGACGGTTCCTGCAGTAGGTCTTCACATACAGGACTGAATACCAAGCAGTCTAAGGTAAAGAAGGAGTCGGAGACTAAGTTCCAGGAGAAAGGAGCGCCTGCCAACTAGAGACTTTCTTCATGAAAGCAGGCCTTACAGGACGGCAAGGCCAAAACCTGCTTGGTGAATGTATGGATAGAAGACCAAGTGGCTTCTACACAGATGTATGTAGCAGCCATGCCCTGAATAAAATGGCCTTTTACCTCCCCTTGAAGGGGCTTCTTGTACTTGTGGTATATGTACGAAATGCAGTTAGCCAACCATTTTGACAAACCCTGTTTAGAGATGGTCTTGCCCTGGCATTTGGGAGCAAAGGTCACAAATAACTGGTCAGACTTCTGAGCCTCTTTGGTCCTAGATATGTAATATCTCAGAGTCCTGTGCACATCCGAAGTGTGCAAGAGGTATTCCCCCCTGTTGGAATACTGTGGGAAGAATACCAGCAGTTCAACATTCTGGTTCAGAGTGAATTCTGAAACAACTTTCAGAAGAAAAGAAGGGTTAGTCCTCAGAGCCACTCGGTCTCTGTGGAAAATCAAATAAGGCTTCTTACAAACGAGAGCCTGAAGCTCTGAAATCCTTTGAACTGAAGTAATAGCTACCAAAAATAACGTTTTCCAAGATAAGTAATGCATGTCACAACTTGCTGCCGGTTCAAAAGGGGGCAAAGTAAGTTTTTCCAAAATAAAACTTAAATCCCAAGGGGACTGAACTCCAGACTGCAGGCTTAAGGTGGAGGATCCCCCTCAAAAATGTTCTGGAAACCCCAAATGAGCAAGGGTTTTGCCTTCCACCAGAAGGTTGTAGGCTGAAACTGCAGACAGGTGGACCTTCAGAGAGGAATAACTGAGCCCAATTCAGACAGGTGCAAGAGGTACTCAAGGATGGTGGGGGGGGGCAGCAAGAAAAGGGGTCCAGGTTTTTGGCTGTGGCCCAAATGGAGAATCTCTTCCATTTCAGGGCATACGTGGATCTGGTAGAGGGTTTGTGGGTCTCTACCAGTACCTGCGCGACTCAAGAAGAGATGCCATAACGAGAAACAGTTATGTCCAAAGATGCCACGCATGTAGATGGAGAGATTTGAGGCTCAGGTGCACCAGAGTGCCCTGCTCCTGAGATAGAAGGTCGTGGGAGAGAGGAAGAGGTGCTGGGGGTTCCAAAGCTAGCTGTTGTAGCAGATGAAACCAAATCTGCCGAGGCCAAAGAGGGGCTATGAGAATCATGTGAGCCCCCCCTCTGCCTGTAGCTTCAGCAGAACCTTCTGCAGAATGGGAAAAGGAGGAAAAGCGTACAGAAATCTCCCTGTCCAGGATAGAGACAGCGCATCTCACCAAAAAAGACCATGCCCGGGAACGAGCAAGCAAAAGCTGGGTAGTTTTGCATTGGATGGGGAGGCAAATAGGTCTATTTCTGGTTGACCCTACTGGAGGAAGAGATCTTCCACTACTTCCTGCTTCAGCTCCCACTCGTGAGCCCGAGCAACAGTGCGGCTGAGACTGTCTGCCAGGATATTGTGGATCCCCGGAACATGGACTGCTATCAATGACAGGCTGTGCTGGACTGCCTAGTATCACATCTGCATCGTTTCCCTGCAAAGAGGGTATGATCGGGTGACTCTCTGCTTGTTTATATACCAGACTGTCGCTGTGTTGTCTGTCTGGACCAATAGTGTTCCCGGAATCAGGAGGGACTGGAATGCTTGGAGGGCACACAGCACTGCTCTCATCTCCAGAATATTGATGTGGAGATGCTCCCCTGAAGGGGACCATGTCCTCTGTGTACAGTGGTTTCCCAGGTGAGCACCCCATCCCTGACCTGAGGCGTCCATCATCAGGGTCATGGAGGGGGATGGGGGGTGGAAGGGGATCCCCAACAAAAGGTTGGAAAGATCCTGCCACCATAGAAGATCCCTCTGCAGGCTGCTGGAGACTAGAACCATGTGATCCATGTCGTCCAGTCACTGATCCCACTGGACCCGGAGGGACCACTAGGTCACCCTCATGTGCAGTCTGGCCAAAGGGACTGTGGGTATGGCTGCAACCATTAGACCCAACAGGTGGAGTACGGAGCATGCTTTGGTCCTCCGCGAGGAGGATACCAGTGTCACTTGCTGAATTAAAGTTTCCACCCTGTCCACAGGCAAGAAGGCCCTGCCCTGAACTGTGTTCCAGCACTGCTCCAGTGAACTGGAGCTGCTGGGAGAGTTAAAGTTGAGACTTGGGAACATTTGCAGTGATGCCAAGTCTGGAGAACAGGTCCAGGGTGGAAAGCAGAGAAACCATCAGACTGTCCTGTGATGGTGCTGACAGCAGCTAGTCATCCAAGTAAGGGAACACATAAATCCCCTGGCGACGTAATGTTGCTGTCACCAACACTAGGCACTTGGTAAAAACCTGAGGTGCCGATGAAAGGCCGAATGGAAGGGCCTCGAACTGATAGTGGTCCTCCAGGAAGGAAAACCTCAGAAAGCAGCGATGGGCCGGGAGGATAGGGATATGCAGGTAAGCATCCTGCATATCCAAAGAGCACAGCCATTGGTTCTGTTGGAACAGGGGCAAGAGTCCCTGAAGTGTCAACATACGGAATCTCTTGTACTCTACAAAGAGATTGAGTAGGCTGAGGTCTAAGATAGGTCTCAGATCCCCCATCTTTTTAGGGACTAGGAAGAAATGGGAATAATATCTCCTTCCTAGCTGTTCTGGTGGAACTGGCTCTATGGCAAATTTTTGCAGTAGAGCCTGGTTTTCCTGACGGACGAGACGTAGATGGTCTGCCGGGAAGTGAGACCTTCCCGGAGAGTTGTTTGGGGGTCTGTCCAGGAACTCGACCGAGTATCCTCTTGCTATTAGCTGATGGACCCAAGTGTCGTCAGTAAATTACCTCCATCCTTCCAGGTGGAGGGCGAACCTTCCCCCCACTGGTTCCTTGGTACATATGGAAGGAGGGACCCCCTTGCATCACGATGCTGAGGGGAGTGACACCTTATCACCTCTGGTGGTCTTTTGGAACTTTGCCTGGGGGGTCTGGGGGCCTGAACCAGTATTGCGTCGTTTACCCTGGAGCTTGCCTTCGTTCTGCCTGTTCCACCACCTCTGGGGGCAACGAAAGGACTGCTTGGATTTTTGTCCCGAGCAGTACATGGAGCGGACAGCCTTCAGTGACTTTCCGCTTTCTTGTAGCTCTGTTAGAATGTCCATTGCGTCTCCTCGAAACAGGACAGGACACCTGAAGGGGGTGTCCAGTAGGATGGTCTGGACGTCTTGTGCCAGTCCCGTAAGATGGAGCCAGGCCAGGCGCACTCAAGCAAATCCATGTGGCCATACACCGGGTCACTGAATCAACAGTGTCATATGTCCAGAATCTCTTGCAGATCCTTTTCCAAATCGGACGAGGATGATTTTTGAAAGGAGACCATATGGGCTACATAGTTCAATGACCGGATGGCACAGGTTGATGAAGAATACACCTTATGCCCATACTGATCCATTTGCTTGGATTTCTTGTCCAGAGGGGAAACACTCAGGTGCTTTGGCTGTGTCGACCTGTCATGAGCTGCAGTGACGACCATGGAGTCAGCCTTTGGCTGACTGGTCAGATGACCGACCCCTTCCGGGGGGTGATATGTCTGATCTACTTTCTTGGACACAGCCAGAATGGAGGACTGCTGTTGCCAAATGGTCGAGGTCAGGTCCTCACATGGCTCCGTCCAAGGAGGAATAGTAAGGGGGTCTGCACTAATGAGGTCTAAGTGTTCTGCTAGACATTTCCTCTTTGGGTCTAACTCCTGATACACCCAGCCACAAGCTTCCTTAATGGATTTTAAGAGTTCCGCGAAGGAAGGATCCTCTGGCAGGGACTCTTTCGGCTGGGGTTCAATGGGGGAGTGTGGTTCCGACTGGTCGTCTGGCTCGGTGTCTGAATCAGCCCCAGAGGATTCTGGCCTGCTGAGTAGAAGAGTAACGTCAGGTACCATGTCCATCACCCTTGCTCCTAGCTGGGACTCCACAGATCATCTGCCCAAACCCCTATAAGATGCCCTGTCCAAACGGGAGGGGCTTCTGGTGATGGCCCTGTGAGTGGGTGTGGGGGCCACAACCAGTTGGGGCTGTCCCAATTCCTGTAGGAGTTGAGATTCAGCATCCTGCCACCATGCTGGAATCAAAGTATGTGGTTCCGGCTGGCGAGGGGGAGGGGTGGCAGCTGGTATCCTAGGTATCCCGTGGCATATGAAGGATAGCCGGGGGGGTGATACCAATAATGGTACTGGTGATGACCCTGATAGTAATGCCCCAGCGTTGGGTATCCTGGCATCGGAGAGGACGGCGGGTACCCTGGTGACGGTCCGGGGCAGAGAATCCAGGAACAGGTGGAGCAGAGAGACCACTTGGGGAGAAAGGGTCCGTGGGCGGGCCCGGGGTGTTTGGAACCCCCGATGGGCCTGAAGGCTCCAGCATCGGAGCAGGGAAACTCTGGTCCATATCCGGCAATGTATGGAGCGGGGAATGGCCCGGCGTCAGAATAAAGTGACTCGACGTCTGGTCTGAGATGGGCGATGGAGGCAAAAGGATGGAAAGCCTCATCACCAGGTCCAGCCCTAAGGCTGGAGTCTCAGAAGGAATGCCCGATGCAGGAGAAGACTCCTGGACAGCCACGCTCGGTTCCCCAGCTGGGAAAAAATGAGTCATCGGGCAGGGTCGGTAGCTCCCTTGAAGGAGAACCCTCGTGGGAAGGAGGTGCTGGAGACTCGCCCTACACATCGGAGACCACAAGGGTGTCTGGGAGGGCACTCGTCGGGCGGTCAACAGAGGAGCCAACGACTGACTGATCGGCAGAGACCTGGTGGGTATTGGAGGAGCTGACTACCAACTTACAGGCGGCGGACGGGTCCACAACAACTGGGGGTCTGGAGTGGAGCAGAATGCCAAAGGCCAAGCTCCTGATGGGAGAACTGGGGGGAGGCTTATTGGCCGAGCCTACTACAGGACTTGGTTCCTCCAGAGAGGAATCCCCTGACTGCACACAGACCAAGAGTTGGAGGGAAGAGGGCGTCCGATCCACCGGAATGGATGGAGACCCTTGAGGCAGAGTACTCACCGAGGTGAAGACCTCACTCGCTGCGGCGTCAGCTGTCTGACGATGGGTAGGACGATCCTGCTCCTGGCGCTTCTCCTTCTTACGTTTTTTTCTCAGGAGGTGGTGTAGAAGCTCGTTCCCTCAGCTCCTGAAGCTCCTTTTCCATACATGCGAGGTGGGACTTCAAAAGATGAGCGTCGAGGGCCTTCTGGCGACGTGTGCGTGTGACCTGGTTAAATGACTGGCATATTTCACAATCTGCTACCCGGTGTTTCGGGCCCAGGCAAAGCATGCAGTGGGAATGGTTGTCCCCGTGCAGGATTTGGGCACCACACTGTGAGCACTTTTTCTTTTTTTCCAAGACATACAGTGAAAATAGGGAAAAAATAATTATTACTACTGTTATAAATGGCGGACGACTGAGCTAGTTCTACCGCGAGGATCCGACGAGTTCAGGTCGACGGCAGGAAAGAAATGGAGGGCGGGTGTGGGGACCGCCCCTTATGTACTGTCATGCTGACGCATGACCAGGTGATGCCGGGGGCGGTCCCCCGCTAATGACTGCTAGCTAGAAATTAGCTGTGCGGACCTGCAGTCCCATATATGAAGATCTACTGCAGGAACCCTCTCAAAGTAAGATTGCATGTTTATCCATTTGACCGACTGTCATCCAGTTTTGGTTGGTTCAATTTTTTTAATTTTTTATTTCTGGAATGCTACATATTCCTCCATGGAACTGCTTGCACTTCTCCATTATGCCACTAATTGAAATGTTGCAAAGAAATACTTTGCTGGCAAAAAGGTAACCTTTGCCCTTTGCGAAAGTCTGGGAAAAATTCCAGCACACTGGCAAAGTATTCCTTTACCTTACCATGGGGTCCACTGTCAAATCTGTATGCCCTGCAGGTAAATACCAGTTAACCCTTTCCTCCCTCCCTCCCATCGTCCCAGTAATATACAAATAAAAAAGGCCCCTTCCAACTGACTTAGCAACCTTCCAACCCATTCGGCACCCCCTAATTAGGTGTATTTAGAATTTTTTATTTGTCCAAACTGAAGCGAATTCAGCTGCTCTGTGATACCCACAGCATTCGTGTAGTCTGCACTACACAATTCGACAAAGTTCTGGTGAACTGTACTACAAGAATTCCCATATGAAATTCACAAGATGCAGCGAATTTTATCACTAAACTCTACGCCAGACTTACGTAAATCATGTAGGGTGTATGTGTAGCAGAGTTGCAGTTCATGTACTAAAATTTCCATAATTTAATTAATTTCACTGTGTAAATTGTGGCACTATGCTCCATGAATTGCTTTTTTTTTTTTTTTTTTTTTTTTAAACTTCCAGCTCTGCCGCTGACTGGATAAGCTACAGAATGCTTAGAAAAGGATGCAAACAGGCCATTTGCAAAACAAAAGTAGCTACTGTAGAACCCTGTTTAAATCCACCATTGGTAATCATGTCACTTTTGGAAATGTATTAAGAAAACCATGGATCAGGTTGGTACCTTCACTCTACTGATACTGATGTTGGAGGAATAAACTGTAATAACCCAACCACAACTTTGAATGCCTTCAACCAATTCTTTACGGACTTATCATATACTGGGACAGTTCCTCACCCCTTGTCTAGCCTGGCATCCTCTTCCACTCCTGAACTGGTGCAATACCCTCCTTATTTTGAAAGTGTCAGGGTCTCTCAGATGTGCAAACTCCACAGGCAGATCCTAGAAGCTAAATCTGCTGGCTCATACGGGATCAAGCCCAGACTCCTAAAAGTTGTGGCTAACGAACTAGTTTCCACAATAACTAGAATTTTCATTTTGTCCCTCTCCTCTCAAAATGTACCTGATCTTTGGGCAATGTATCTCACACTGTACCTCTGTCAAAAAAAGGTAACTGTACAAAAATATCTGTAATTACATACCTGTTGCTATCTTATCTGTTCTTAACGAGGTCATGGGAAAAACTGATGCCACTAAACTCTCAGAGTGTCTCAACCCATGATTCTCCGCTCTCCCCAGCTCAGCATGGCCTCCACTGGGACCACAGTACTACTAAAGCCTTATTTACACTCAGTAACAGCATTACTAATACATTTGACAAACAGGAGATAACAGGTGCCATTTTCATTGCTCTTACAAAGGTCTTCGACAGGGTTGACGGTTGATAATACCCTGCTCTGCAATGATCTAAAAGTTCTGGGTATATCTGAAGTTGTCCTCACCTGGTTCAAAGGTTTCTTGTCTAAAAGGCAACAATGAGTCAAGTTCAGATCCTCTCTCTCTTGGATCCTGCTCCAGTCACAACTGGGGTTACTCAAACCTCAATACTTGGGCCCCTCCTCTTCTCTCTCCATATTAACTCAATCTATCACTGCCTTTTAAACAGTACGCCTATCCTGTATGTTGGTGATCTGGTGTTCTTCTCCAACATCGAACACATTCCTGACATTAATAAGAAATTGTTGTCACATTTACAGGCTGTCCAAACATAGCTCCACAAAATTAGACTTATGAGTGCTACAAAGTCATAGTCTATGCTATCTGGATCCACGCCTTGGCTAAACAACATCCTAATTCCTCAGCTGCTTGTGACAATGGTACACCTTTGGTCACTGCCCCCTCCTTGTGTTACCTATGTGTTATGCTCAACTTCTCTCTTAGTTTTGTACTTCATTTGGCATCCACATGTAAGGCAGTTAACACCAGACTAGGGCTTTCCTATAAGGCTAGCCTTAATCTCTTTCCAAGAGCCCGCAATGCTGTTGCCTGGGGCATGCTGCTCCTCAAACTCTCCTATGGCCTGCCTGTTTTTTTCAGAAGCCTGCAATTCAATATTACAAAAATGTGATGTGCCAGATGTCACCATCACAAATGGTGGCTTGAAACATCTACTCTCGAGACACTGCTAATAAACAGTCTAAATTGTAAAAAAAAAAAAAATGCCTGCAATTGCATCCCAGCATGGCTAGTAGATGGGACGACCAGGAAAAAAGAACCAGAACACTACTTAGCTCCCAGCAGCATCTACAGAGGGATTGGAGAACAGCACTGGCTCACCCTACAGGAACATGGCCTCCCCACCATGTGCTGTGGTGACCCAACATGTCTGAGGTCACTAATGACCACCTGTTAAAGGAACTCATGGCCTTCCCTCCCAAGGTTTCAGACTTTCTGGCAGAAGTTTACCTGTCTGATCTTCTAGTACCTTCCACCTCTGTCTGAAATCTCCGGTCCTCTAGTGGTGGCCTCCTAACAGTTCCAAGAGCGAGATTTAAATCTGCGGAGGACCGAGCTTTCAGTGTCGCCACTCCCGTTTTTTGGAACTCTTTGCCATCTGTAGTTATTGAGGCTTCCACTATAATGGCCTTTAAGGGTTGCCTAAAGACCTTCCTATTTGTGCAAGCTTTTGGGGAGTAATTTTTATGCATGTTATATCCTAATTTATAATTTATACGGTATGAAATACTGTATAGTTTCTGTGCGGCGCCCAGAGCCTTTGGGATTGGGCGTCTTTTTAAATAAATTTGACTTTGACTAAGTCCATTGAGAAATTAGCACACTAAAGAAAGAACAAAAAGATCTGCAGGATGCAGCTACCACCCTCACAGAAAAAAAAGGACACAATGGCAGATCTTCTGTTACAGCTACACCGAGTAGTGCAACTTGACCACAAGCAACAAGACCAATTACAGAAAAAGAACCGGAGGATTTACAGGATTTCTGAGGGTGAGGAGCAGACACATATTATTGCATTCATGAAGAAGTTGATCCTTTACACTGTACTACTCTCAGCAGACCTCTGCCTAGACTTGGAGCGTGTCCACTGAGACCTCTGCAAATCCCAGCCCCGAGAATGACCCCGCTCCATAATAACGAAATTCCTGTCACGCTAAAGAACTGGTACTGCTTACTGCCTGGAGGAAGAAGACTGTTAAATACAATGACTCTCAAATTTACTTCGACCATAATGTCGTTCCCAACAACCAGCAGCAACAACATCGGGCCTACACCCCATACCTGCATACCCTTAAGCAGGCGGGGATCCACTTTCAAACACCATACCCAGTGAAACTCAGGGCTCAATATCAGGAATGGGGGATCCTATACCACACCCCACAGGAGGCTAAGGTGGACTTAGAATGATGGGATATAGCTATCTCTCCACCTCTTCGCCCACAGCGAATTTGTCACCAGATGACTACAGCCACCAATGTGCCAGCAGGGATAACCTCATCAGCCACCAGTGAAATGGATGACACATGGCAGCAATCTCACGTGGCCCTTAAAACCATCAAGGACCTACTCAAACAATTCAAAAGAACCACCAGATGAGTACTTATACTGACTTGGACACTGCTTCAGCACACAGCTGCCTACGGACCACTTGTATCCTTTATCGCCATGTTGCTCCAGCCTTTCCTCGCTTTAGCCCATCGTGGAGGTAAGATGGGGAAATGGCTCTCAGATCAGGGGTTGCTCAGGTGGGGGGAGTTCCCTTTATTGCGACCACTAGCTCTCTCTCTATTGCAGGCAGTACAGCGTAGTGGTTAAGGGCACTGAGCTGCAAACCTAGAGACCTGGGTTTGAATCCCATCAGGCCCCACTTGCATACTGTGACCCTGAGCAAGTTACTTAACTTCCTTGTGTTCCCAGGTTGCAACTGGAGGCAAGCTCTGGCTTAGTGTGCCTTTCCTGGATGAACAATTTCCTCTCTCCTCTCTTGATGCTATAACCTGTTAGCAGCTTTAGGCTCCTATAAGGAAATCTTATGTCTCCAATGGCCCCTGCTTCAGTTACTCTACAGACAGGAGAGGTGCTGCCCCAGCCAGGAACTCATCTGAGTGGCCTTGGTTGATGGGCATGCCTAGCCCTACGTAGGACAGCCCACTCAATTTCTTTAGCCTGCAGTCAGCACAATACAGATAACTGGAGGAGTGGGCCGCACACAGGGCCCCATAAAATGGGGCAGCCAGATCTTCCATCCAAAGATTGCTCTCTGGCAATGACATGACATTGCTTGTATTGGGACATGGTTAATACGGGTGCCATGGGAGATTCAGAACTGCTTGGGCTAAGCTAGCTGCGCTTGGTGGGGGGGGGACTACCTCTCTCGACAGCTGACTATCCCAGTTTATTCCTGTTAGCTGACACCCCCCCCATGCTGACAGCTGTCAGGGAATGAAGCACAAATCAGAGTACTGCTGGAGCCTTCTGCTATGGATGGGTGCACTTCAAGTACTGACTTTACGGCATTTCTCTGTAGCAATACCAAGTACTAAATTTTACATTTTTCTTGGTGACTGCACTTGCTAGAAGCACAACCAGGGTCATTTTCTGGATTTGGTTTTTGCCCTGGGTACATTTACCTGCTTCTCACCAGGGCCCTTCAGTTATTTTCCCAGCCTGAATTGAGGAAATTTTACAGTTTTATGATTTTCTACTGTGACTGAGACTCTCTCATAGCACTGTACTGGCAGTAAGGCCTCTGTTTATTAGCCACAGGTGGGGTGCGATTTTACCGCTATTTTTTAGCACTTACTGCAGCTTCACAGGATCTTATTTTGCTATCTCATTGTTTGCAGTACAGTGATTGTTATTTTCTGCCTAGCTAATCAGGGGAATGGCCAGCTACTCGGTTAACTGTAACACAGGTGGTTTTCTCCTAGTTCCAAAATGTGTCCGACTCTGGATATGGGTGGGTGGTATGGACCCCCCACTGTGAGGAAATACTTTTAAAGCTCCCAGAAAATAGTAGGAAAAACTACTAACTGACATCAGCAGAGTCTAAGGAAAGCTACTCCTTAACAGACTTCATTTCTATCCCATCTGAGCTTCATGTCCCTAAACTGCCCCAATCGGCCTTTCCCCTATTACACCCCTGCAGGATATACTGTATTGGGGTCCACTACATTGTAGTGATATACCCCCATGCACAGCATGGTCACCGGCTCTGCTAGGAGCGAGATTCCTTGACTCCCACCCTTGGAAGTTACACCACAGTATCTGACCTTATTCTGGATCCTGGGAGTCCCCAGTCCACTGTTCACTGGTTTTCAGGTTAGTTATCCACTTGTTTACTAGCCCTAATGGCAGTCCATACTACTATCCCCTCCCCAGTTAATTCAGGTTGTTCGCTGGATTTACAGCTTTTAGTTTGATCCAGGAATGTACTGTGCCATTGGCAGTGCTCAGCAGAACTCACAGGTGGGCCCAGGTAGTTACAACTACGATGACTAGTACAGTGGTATTTCAAGGTCTGTGGCAACTGAATTAATATTCACACCAACTTCCCCCCGGTGGTCAGGTGATCCATCTGCCCCCCCAAAAAGAAAAGATGTATCGAGGGTGGGTTCGATGCCAAACCCCACACAGGTGGTAGGGACATGTGACCCTGTCTGGGTTCCGGGAATTCATAGTTGAACTTGAGTATGACACCTTTCTCTGATGGATATCCCTACTAAGATACCGTCTTGGAATATTAATGGGTTGAACAACCTGGGCAAGCATAGTAAAATGTATCAGCACTTGAGGAAGGGAGGGAGACAGAGACAGAGACATACAAGGTAAACGCTTACTCCTATGCTTCTGGGAAGCAGAGAGGGGCAGCAATTTTAATACCAGTACCCACAAGGTGTCACTGTGCCAAAAGTTACATAGACCACAGGGCTAGTATGTAATCTTAACCAGGCAATTATTGGAGACACAAGTGACCCCTGCAAATGTCTATTTCCCACCCAATACTAAACAGATATACAGTATTTTAGACTTTATTTTAATAAGCTATTAAATTTGCTGGAAGGTCAGTTACTTCTGGGGTGAGACTTTAATCTCACTTTCTCCCCAGATATGGACGCAGCCAGGCCCTCCCAATACCAGGGAACAGCGTGCAAAAATATCTAGTGCGCACACACTGTGGCATTTGGGGATATCTGGAGATGGTTATTCCTTTCAGACAGGGCTTATACGCGTTACTCCCCTAGTCATAATTCATTTGATAGGTTAGACTATTTTGTGAAACCTGTGAACATTTCCAATTGGTCCAAGACAGGTCATATGGCCTAGATTACTGTTCGACCATAACTGGCTCCTACCTCCTATTAAAAAGTAAACTCGGGTCAGTGTTAAAAGATTACATTCTGATTTTGGTGGCCAAATCTCTTCCCTTCAGAATAAGAAGTTTAAAATTCAGCTGTTAGATTTCCTTTGCACCACCATTCAACTTAATGTTATGCGGGTAGTAACCAACCCTATGCTGTGGGATACCACAGGCTTGTAGCTTTGTACAAGCATTAAGGGGAAGAAAATAGGCAGTAATCCATTTTTGGTGGGGTAAGTCGGGAAAGAACTTGAAAACCTGAGGGTCGACAAGGCTATGGGGACTGATGGGGTTTGTCAGAGGGTGCCGAAGGAACTAAGGGAAGCACTGGCCGCACCTCTGACAGATCACTTTAACAGTTGTCTGGAGTCTGGTATGGTTCCAGAGGACTGGAAAAGGGCAGATGTAGTCCCACTTCACAAAAGTGACAGCAGGGAAGAGGGGAGCAACTATAGGTCTGTTAGCCTGACATCGGTGGTGGGCAAGTTGATGGAAACACTACTGAAAGAAAGGACTGTGGATTATCTTGTATCTAATGGATTGCAAGGCCCTAGGTAGTATGGTTTCACAGAGGGAAGTTCATACCATACAAAACCGATAGACTTTTTTGAATGGGTGACCAAAGGGCTGGATCTGCAGTGGATATGCCTTACCTGGATTTCAGCAAAGCTTTTGACACAGTTCCACACAGGATATTATGGAGCATGTTCTGTAATTTAGGGATATATAATAAAATGGTAGCCTGGATAATGAACGGGTTAGTGAGAAGGACACAGCGGGTAGTGATGAATGGAGTGTACTCCAAGGAAGGGAAGATGAGCAGTGCGGTGCCTCAGGGACAATGTTGGGTAAGTAACTTTTTCTATTACTTTTGGAAACGTGTTCCAGAAAGCTCTGTGCAGGCACTAGCAAGGATGGAGAAGTACTGGAAAATGTAATAACCTTGCAGTTACAATTACTTATGTCTTTTTATACAAAAGAAATACACAACTGATTACATTTATTTGAAAGTAACTAGTAACTAACCTATTACTTTCAGAAAATGTAATTTTTTATAGTTATTTATTATTTTGTATTGTTTTTGTATAAAAAGAAATAAGTAACTATAATTATAAGGTGTATTTCTTTTTCTAGTACTTATCCATCCTTGCTAGTGACTGCACAGAGCTTCCTGGAACAAGTTTCCAAATGTAATAGAAAGTAATAGAAAAAGTTACTTACCCAACACTGCTCAGGGATCAGTTTTGGGACCAGTTCTCTTCAATATCTTTATAAGTGACATAGCAGAAGAATGGAAGGGAAAGTCTGCCTTTTTGTGGATGACACTAAGATCTGTTACAGAGTGGATACATGGGGGAGGAGGGGGTGGATAGAATATGCAAGGATCTAAAGAGACTGGAAGAGTGGTCAAGGGCATGGCAGCTGGGTTTTAATGCAAAAAGTGTAAAATAATGCATCTACGCCATAAGAATCCAGCAGCAGAGTATAAGATGGGTGGAGTGAAACTGAGACACCAAATAGGAAAAAGACCTAGGGTAATCATATTGGATGACTTAAAAAGTAGCCAGGCAGTGTGATAAGGAAGTCAGAAAAGGGAGTAGGATGCTAGGCTGCATAGGAAGGGGCATCTCCAGCAGGAAGAGAAAGGTGATTCTGCCCCTATGTAAATTGCTGGTAAGACCTCACCTTGAGTACTGTGTACAGTTTGGAGACCACACCTGAAAAAGGATATAGACAGAGTGGAGGCAGTCCAGAGGAGTGCTACAAAAATGGTGCAGGGTCTGCAACAAAAGCCCTATGAGGAAAGACTAAAGGAGCTAAATATGTACATTCTAGAGGAAAGAAGGCGGGGGGTGGGATATGATATAAACATTTAAATATCTTACAGGGTTAATAAGGTACAGGAGGAGAGTATATTTCAGAAAAGAAGGTGTTCTATAACAAGGGGGCATGACAGGAAGCTGGAGGGGGGTAAACTCAGGAGGGATGTGAGGAAGTACTATTTCACAGAAAGGGTGGTGGATACCTGGAATAGCCTTCCAGCGGAGGTGGTGAGGGTGAAAACAGTAAATGGGCTCAAAAAATGCCTGGAATAGGCATAAGGGAATTGTAGAGGTAGGTAGAGGGGGCAAGAGACTGTGGCATTGATTTAGCAGGGTCTGGAAATGAATATTATTAATAACAACAATATAATAATAAAAAATTATTGGGCAGACTGGGTGGGCCCAGCAGCCCTTATCTGCTGTCGCATTCTATGAATCTATATAGAGACAGTTACACACGGAGTAATATCTTATGCCACTTGTAAGAAGCAGGCCAGAGAGCACCACCTTACAGTTTACCACTAAACTGTCCACCTTAGAATCCCTTTTGCTTCCTGTTGTCGAGGCACAGGTCAGGAAGCATAGGAAAAACCAGGAGCAGTTGTATAATTCGCTAAAAGTATTTATTAGTACTAGCAGTAACATAAAAAAAATTGTTCAGAATAACTATTTACAAAAGTAGAATAAACAGATCTCCATCTGAGTTTTCCTTCAATCTCTGTGTCTCCAAACATTGTAGCTCTCTCTTCTTAGAAGTCCTTGAAACCCCCCTTCCTAACAAGCATCCTGTTTTTTTATCTAAAATGTTCTTGTAAATATCAGCCAGGTGCACCTAGAACACAATGTCCCAGAACTGAGGCCTCTTTCCACAGCTTCTGAAACAGGGTTTAAAAACTGATCTCAGGTTAACCCCTTGAATTCCCAATAGCTTTTTGCAATCATCTCAAACTATAATTGTATACATTTCAACAGTAATACTATGTAATTTCTAAACAAAGGGATCCCAATATCGGTTACATTTCCACATAATGATTTGCATATACTTTTATACCAGCAGATATGCAAGGGAGGAAAAGACAAAACAGCAAGGGAAGACGGAGACAGTGAGAGGCAAAGAACTACGAGACTTTCCATTAATTCTGTGCTAACATTAGATTCTAACGTTCATAAATTAAGCACATGTGCAGTAAAGTTTAAACTTATACATTTGTTTTTCAACCTTCAGAACCCTCAATTCCTGATCCATATCTTGACAGAAAATCAGCATTGCTCTTCTCTTTACCAGATTTGAGTATCACATTGAATTTAAATGGCTGTAGTGCCAGGTCCGCCTTGTGTTTCTAGAATGTTTATCTTTCATTTGGTTAAGCCAACAGAGAGGACTGTGATCTGTTAAGTACAAAGTCAGTTCCTAGTAAATAAAACTTGAGGTACTCCATGGGCCACTTTGCTGTTAAACACTCCTTTTCAATGCTGGAGTACCTTTCTCTCTGTCATGCAACTTCCTACTTATGTACAGAATAGGATGTTCCGTCCCATCTATATTTTGACGGAGGACTGCACCTAGGCCTACCTCTGATGCATCTGTTTGTAACAAAAATGGTTCTCACTGCCCGCCGCTAGCGTTTGATTTCCGCTATGACGCCAGCGACCGGGTTCAGGAACAGCCTGGAAACTGGAGGACTGCCAGGAGAGGGACTTGAGCATCCTAGGGACTGCTCATCCTGTGTGGGGAGGGTGAACCAAAGCTCGGCTCTTGTCTGGCCCCGGGTGGAGACCCGAGGTACAGCAAGCCCGATGCTTAGCGCCTTGACGTCTGGGGACATGGCACGCTGAGAGATCATGGGAAAAAGAACCACGCAGCCTCCCAGTAGACAGAGCACCAGGCCCCGACCTTCAATGCCCCTACTGGCCCGGGGACAGCATCCCGACGAAATACAGACGCATTGGGGTGTAAGGGCCCCCACCCCGTACCTGCCTGGGGGGTATAACCACGGCTCCATGGGGGATGGACTGCACCGGTCACCAGGTAGGTGAGCGAGGGTTAAAAAGGATGTAGGTGTCTCCCGAAGAAGGGGAGAGCTGCGAGGGGAGTAAAAAACAAAACAAAAAAAAATGGTTTCTCAAAGTATGGGCTTCTCAAAACAGGGGCTGAACATAATGCAGCCTTAATGGCTTGAAAAGCTTCATCACACTCTGGGGTCCTTTTCACATTATTTGGGTACCGTTTTTTCATCAGTTCAGTGAGGGGAGTAGCTAACTCAGCAAAGTTGGGAACAATTCTCCAATAATAACCAGCCAGCCCTAAAAATGACCTGACATGTTTCTTTGTTTTAGGGATAGGGTTGCTAGCTACAGCTTCCATCTTAGACACCTCTGGCTTGACTTCTCCATTTTCCAAAACACAGCCCAAATATCTGGTTTCCTGCAAGCCCAATGCACTTATGGTAGGATTAATGGATAACTGCTCATAGGTGTTCCAGGTGGCTTTTCCAGTCTGGACTGTACACCATGACATCATCCAGGTACGCAGCACAACAACCAGTGTGAGGTGATAAAATTACATCCATGTACTGCTGGAATGTAGCTGGCGCACCATGTAAACCAAATGGCATGGTGGTGAACTGATAGAATCCAACAAGCGTGGCAAATGTAGTTTTGTCTCTGGATTATTTAGCTAAAGGTATTTGACAGTAACCCTTGGTGAGATTGAGGGTACTGGTATATGCTGCACTCCCCAGACTGTCCACCAAATCATCTATTCTGGGCATAGGATAACTGTCAAATTCTAACACTTGATTAAGTTTCCTAAAATCAAGGCAGATTCTAACATCCCCTTCTTTTTTGTTTGCAATTACCATTGGAGATGACAAAGCACTCCTTGACTCTTCTATGATGCCCAATTCTTCCATTTTTTGTATTTCCTTAACCACGTTAGCTCTTAACCACTCTGGTAACCTGTATGTCTTTTGCCTAATAGGGCGAGCATTCCTTGGCACTATTCCGTGCTCGACCCCTTTTGCTCAGCCTGGTACTGTGGTAAAAGTACTGTTAAATGTCTTTAGCACATTATGAATTGCTGCAGTTTGTTCTGAGCTTAAGGAAACATTCACCTTTACGGTATCAGCAGTTACAATTTGTTCCAGTCTATCATAAGCTACATCAATATCTTCTTCATCAGTGTCTGGCAAAACTAGCAAAGCAGCTTTTGGCATTTTTTCAACCCACTTCTTGAGGAGGTTAGCATGGTTTATCTTAGTAGGATTTTTCTTGTTAGGGGTCTCAATCTCGTACTTAACGGTGCCAGTACGTCTAAGCACTCTATAAGGCCCTTACCACTTCATTAACAGTTTATTTTCTGTTGTTGTGGACAACAGTGGCAACACTTTTTCACCTGGCTCAAAAACTATTTCTTTTATCCCATGGTCATAATATACCTTCAGCTGGTTTTGGGCCTCTTCCTGATTACTACGGGCAATTTCAACATATTTTGCCAGCTTCTTTCTTAGGGCACACATATAAGATGTTTTAGATTTTTGTCTGAGTGGGGTTATCTTCCCACATTTCTTATCACATCCAATGGCCCTCTTGGCTGCCTACCAAACAGCATTTCAAATGGTGAAAACCCTGTTGATGCCTGTGGCACAACTCAGTAAGCAAAAAGTAGGTAAGGCAAGTATTGGTCCCAATCTTTCCCTTTCACAATCCTTTTTAACATGCATTTTAGGGTTTGGCTAAAACGCTCAACAAGACTGTCTGTCTGAGGGTGACAGGGGAGGTTCTTATGGCAGTGATATCTGGTAGTCTGTACAGCTCCTTAAGTAATGCAGCACCAAAATTACTACCCTGATCAGTAATAATTTATTTAGGTATGCCCACTCTGCTGAAAAATTTTGCAAGCTTTGCTGCCACTTTTGAAGCTGTGACAGTGCGCATTGGAACTGCTTCTGGGTATCGAGCAGCATAGTCGCATACTGCCAGGATAAATCTATTACCCTTTTTACTTTTGTCTAAAGGGCCAACCACATCCATTGCAATTCCCTCAAAAGGACATCTATCAAGGGTAGGGGCACGAGGGGTACCTTGTCTTTTCTAGTGACTTTCTGACACTCAGCACAGGAATTACAATAGGTAGCTACATTGTCATGAATTCCAGGCCAGTAAAATCTATACAGCAATCTGGCAAGGGTGTGATCCCTCCCTGAGTGACCAGCCACAGGACTATCATGTGCTATCTGTAACAACTCTGTTATATACTTCTGTGGTATAATCAATTGTTCTGTTTGTTCCTGTGTCTGAGGTTTAACCCAGACTATGTACAGTAACCCATTACATTTTTTAAACATTGGTCCACTCTGTTTTGGTTTCACCTCTAGCTGATTAAAATAACCCTGGAGAGAAACATCATTAGCTTGTTCTGAAAGAAAATCACAATCAGTGATCAGTTTAGTTTCAGCAATTTTCATATGTTAACCCCTTATGTCAATCAGTCATTTGTTGCCACAGTTTCTTCAGGCATCGTCTTTCTTTCCTGGATTTCCAGATCTTGGAACTGTTCTCAAACAAGTCCGAATCAAAGTCACTGAAAGGAAAAGTGTCCCCACCATTTCAGATTTTCTTGGAGCTCTTGTTACCACTGCTGCTGAAACTACAGGGTTCAGTTCCTCTGAGATTAAGTAAATCCTGGACAGTCATTTCCAATAATCATGAGTACAGGTAACTTAGGTACTACCCCAACTTTCATTTGGTGTGACACACCCTTAATGGTCAGAGTCACTTGGGTGGTGAGATAGTATTGAGTGTCCCCATGGATGCAGATGACACCAGTGCCTGGTCCTTTTGCACAGTGTTTTCCAAGAACCTCAACATGCACTAGGTTCTGCCTGTTTCTGGAATCAATGAGTCCCTTTACAGTCTTATCCCCCACCTTCATATCTGTTAAGTACTTGCCCCAATTTGCTAAGGACAAATCTGCTCCAGTGTCACTCCTCATATGGCAATTTTTTGCAATATGAACTGGCTTACTGCAGCTATAGCAAAAAATGTCTTTGGGCACAGATTTGTTACCCCACCAGAGTTGTTATCAGTCTTTGAGTTTAAATGGAAAAAAAGAGGGTCTTGCCAGTGCTTGGCTGTTACCTTGCTGCTGTGGTGTTTGTCTGGCCATTTGGTAGTCCTCAGCCAAAGAAACAGCCTTTTCTCCACTTTCTGGTCGATGTTCCTTTACCCAAAGCTGCACATCTGTAGGCTGGATGCTGATGAATTGTTCCATGGCAAATGTGTCTGATCTGTGGGACTGTTTTGCCCTCTGGTTGAAGCCATTTTATCAGGAGTTCTCCAAGTCAGGAGAAGGCTTCTTGAGGATTGTCAACTAAGTGGTACTTCAGAGATCAAAATCTCTGCCTGTAGGTCTCTCCTGAGATGTCATACCTTTTAGGATTTTGCTTTTCACCAGGTCATAGTTTTCTGACTGTGCAGTGTCCATATTGCTGCAGGCAAGTTGGGCTTTCCCTGTCAAGTAGGGTACCAGTCTGACTGTCCATTGCTGCTTTGGCCATTGGCAGGCTATGGCGACTCTTTCAAAAGTTGTCAGGTATGCCTCAATATCATCCGAGGGACTCAAGTTTGTAAGTTTAATGGCTTTTAAGTTGCTTGTATTTTGTTGCTTGTCTGGATCTGTGCCAGATCCTCTGCCTTTGATAGCTTGCAAGGCATCCAGCCATCGCTGCTCCTGTCACTGCATCTCTTCTCTCTGCTGCTTCTCTTCCCTTCTCTGCTTCTCCATCTTTTTGTTGTATAGCCCACCATTTGACAAAGTCCATCAGGCTTTCAGGTCCTGTCACTGCTTGTTCTTTTTCCATAACTGGTGCTAGCTGTACAGTCTCAGCTTGGACTTCTGTCTCTGCTAGTTTGTCTGCCGTTCTTCTGGTAACCACTTCTGGGCTTGCTGCTGCAGAATCCATACCTACGGTGTAAATCCTACTTAGGCTGACACCATCTGTCATCGAGGAACTGTTCAGGAAGCATAGGAAAAACCAGAAGCAGTTGTAGAATTTGCAAAAGGTATTTATTAGTACTAGCAGTAACATAAAAAAATAATAAAACTGTTCAGAATAGCTATTTACAAAGGCAGAATAAACAGGGAGATCCATCTGAGTTTTCCTTCAATATCTGTGTCTCCAAACATTGTAGCTCTCTGTTCTTAGAAGTCATTGAAACCTCCCTCCTCAAGAAGGATCCTGTTTTTTTTCTAAAATGTTCTTGTAAATATCAGGCAGGTTCAGCTAGAACACTGTCCCAGAACTGAGGCCTCTTCTCCACAACTTCTGAAACAGGGTTTAAAAACTGGTCTCAGGTTAACCCCTTGAATTCCCAATAGTATTCTGCAATCATCTCAAACTATAATTATATACATTTCAACAGTAACACTATATAATTTCTAAACAAAGGGATCCCAATATCAGTTACATTTCCACAAAATTATTTGCATATATTTTTATACCAGCAGATATGCAAGGGAGGAAAAGACAGAACAGCAAGGGAAGAGTGAGAGGCAATGAATTGCGAGACTGTTGAGGTGATCAATTCCTAGGTCTCACAGGAAAATTTGGCTGCACAACCAAACAGACAAGAGACAGGAAAGGAAAGAACAGAACAGATCCCTGCATTCAAACTCTCCATAACAATGGGGACAGGGTCCTATTCAACCCTGTCACATTTCCTGATCAGTAAGTTGAGGCCCAGATAATGGAGGTTCAGATTGAGATCCTGAACCCACTGCAGGAAAAGATGGAATTCTTTCTACTATGTCGCAGGCAGTCATATTATAGTATGCCTTTGCTATGGCGACAATTTTATCACGACCGACACTACAGAAACAACAACACCAGGTCGCTGTAGTGTCAGTGCAGGACCCTGGCACTGCTTTCAGGCGGTATTGCACCCATTCCCCGAAGCAACACAGACTCAATGTTGATTTAATAGCAGGGGGCAAAGTCCCCCACATGGGGTGTTTGGGGGCAAAACACAGTGAAGTGACTCCCTTTATGTCAACCGCATAAGCAATCGACATAAAGGAGCCGCTGTAATGTCAGGTGACAACGAAACTGTGGACCAACTGTCATAGATCCTTGTATTATTATTGGGGGGGGTGGGGGCATATTTTTAGCTAGATATTTACAGGCCCAAAAGATAAAGTTCTGTATCCTACAGTTACAGCTTCCAACATCTGGCAAACTGGAGCATCGTAACGACAAAATTACTCAGATTATGAGCGAATATTACACAGCCCTCTGTTCAGTGGACTGCCCTCCCATCCTGACTGCACTCCAAACATATGAGAGTCAGTTGCACCTGCCCGCACTCACAGAAAAGCAGCAACAGCAGTTGGTGGGACCTACTGCCTCTGAGGAAGTTCAACAAATACTTGGGAAGGCTAAAACACTGACGTGTCCTGGCCCTGATGGCTATCCTTTTGAATATTATAAAACTTCCTCAGGTACTCTCCTCCCTCTCCTGCTCCGTACCTTACATGTAGTGCAGAAGGGAGAAAGGCCCCTCCCACCAACAGAGACATAGAAACTGTCAGCAAATAAGGAATGCTTGCCTCATTCAGTCTGCCCATAAGCCCCGTACTTGTTTATAGCTTCGGAACCTCCCTGTGCTTTACCTCTATGGTACCCCTATGCCTGTCTTATGCATGCTTGAATCCAACCACTGTGCTTGCTCCCACCACCTCTTGTGGCAGACTATTCCATGCATCTACAACCCTCTCTAAGAAAAACTTCCTCACATTTCCCTTTAACCTGCTACCTTTTAATTTCATGTCATGCCCCCTTGTCCTTGTACTCCTCCTGTATTGGAGGGTGTCGCCTCCCTGCACTTTCAACATGGCAGTTGGCTACTATTTGAGCTATTTTGAAACCAAACAAAGACCTCATATCCCCCTCGCCGTATCACCTGATTTCTGTACTTAGTATGGACTACAAGATTTATAGGGGAATTTGGGCACACAGGCTGGAAACTCTCTTTCTTCATGTTATACACCCTGATCAATCCAGATTTATTTGGCAAAGGCAAACAGTAGATAACATATGTAGGACTTTACATGTTCTGGATTACGTGCAGAGGTGCTCTATACCTATGGCTCTCCTGTGCTTTGATGCTGAGAAGGCCTCTGACAGGGTCTTCTGGCCATTCATATGGGAGACCCTGTCTGTCTTTGCCCCCCCAACCCAATGGTAAACTGGCACAAAATCTTAGTGCAGATCCCCAAGCCTATGTTAAGGTCAATGGTTCCTGAAGTCCAATGGTTCATCTTCACAGGAGACCAGGCAGGAGTTGCCCCATCTCCCCACATTCATTTGCCTTCGTATATAGCAGTTATGTACTGCAATCCAGCAGAATCCGAGGACAGAGGAGGTACCCGGGGGGGGGCAGGGAGGCAGACCACATACCCTATAAATCTGCATGCAGATGATATGTTGCTCACCTTGTTATCCCCTCAACTCTCAATCTTAGAGGCTTGGCATGAACTATAGACTTTTGGAGAAATATCAGGCTTCCACTGAACAGCGCTGAGCTGTAAACCTGGAGAACTGGGTTTGAATCTCACAGCCAACACTTATGTACTGTGTGACCATGAGCAAGTCGTTTAACTTCCCTGAGCTCCCAGGATGCATTTGTTTTAACAAAAACAAAAAGAAACTTACAAAAAAGATAGAATTACTCTGGTTTAATTTTCTCCTCTTCCTGATTATTAAAAAAAGTTTCCCTTTAAACTGAATAGGACCATAATTAGAAATGTGGGGTTTTATATCCCCTTAAAGCTGGAAAACACTTAACTTTTAACTATGAACCACTTATACAACAGATTACAGAGGACCTGATAATGCAGCATTCCCCCCCCCCCCAAAAAAGCACTGGAATGCATTACCAGATAGAGTAATAAACGGTCCAAATTCAGTCACATTTAAAAGTAAGTTGGATAGATATTTACAGGCAGGGGGTTTGCTCCCAAGACATACTGATTGTTTACCAGAAAGGCAAGATGGGCTGTTGCTCCCTCCTGTCAGTTTCTCTCATGTTTTTATGTAAGTTTTTTTCATAAAATGATGCTGTTCCGATAAAGTACAGTTATGTAAGAACTTACCGTAACAGTAGATCTTCGAGAGAGGCTCTTGCAGTAGGTAGTCACTTTGAAGACCTGGCATCTGGACCACACGGAAACTTTAGCTAGCAACGTCTGACAGGGGGACCACCCACCCGACGTCACGTGGCCGACATCAGCGTGACACACCTGCCTTCCAGTTCTCCCACCAGAGACCTCTGAAAAGGAGTGACAGGAGAATGGAAAAAGAGGCTCCTGGAGCTCAAAATGATCTCACAGAGAAAGAGCAGCAAAGAAACTTGGGAAGGAGAAAGGGAAAAAGGTGACCTACTGCTGAAGCCTCTCTCTCTAAGATCCACTGTTATGGTTAAGTTCTTACGTAACTGTACTATCTTACTTCGAGAGGGCTCTTGCAGTAGGTAATCACCTTGAGGACAGAGTGCCAAGCAGTGTGAATCAGAGGTAATAAACACTGAGAGCAGGAAAGAATTACAGACGGTACAGAAATTAGGACTGGAGGACAGCTAGTCCAAAGCCAGCTCTGCGCCTAGAGGTAATGTCCAGACAGTAATGCTTGGTGAAAGTGTGGACAGAACTCCAAGTGGATGCTGCACAAATGCCAGTGGCCGACACATTCCTGAAGCAAGCAGTAGAAGCAGTCATGCTTCTAGCAAAATTACCCTTAACCTCCCATGGGAGGATTTTATCATACTCCTGGTAACAGAAAACAATACCGTTTGCCAACCATTTGGATAAACACTGTTTGGAAACTGCTGCACCCTCCCTCTTGGCTGCAAAAGAAACAAAAAGTTGGTCAGTTTTCTGGACAGACTCGGTTCGGTTGGTGCAGTAATGCAAGATTCTGTGAACATCTAGGGTATGCAGAATAACCTCCCCCGACTGCAATGCTCCGGGTAATACACTAGAAGTTGAATGGACTGGTTCAGCGTGAACTCAGAAACCACCTTCAGTAAAAACTGAGGACTGGTACGCAGAGCCAACCGGTCTCTGTGAAAAATTAAATAAGGCTCCTTACATATCAGGGCCTGAAGCTCGGAAATCCTTCGAGCAGAAGTGACTGCAACTAAAAAGAGCGCTTTCCATGATAAATAGCACATATCACAACTACCTGCCAGTTCAAAAGGAGGCAAGATCAGTTTTTCCCAAATAAAACTGAGATCCCAAGGTGATGCGGGACTGCACACCAGGGATTTCAGGTGGAAGATCCCTTTCAGGAAGGTTTTGGAAACCTCCAGCTGAGCCACAGCTTTGCCCGCCACTAAGGTATGGTAGGCAGAAATAGCAGACAGGTTAACCTTCAGTGAAGTATAACTCAGGCCCAGCTCAGAGAAGTGAAGAAGATACTCCATGATCTGAAGAATGGGGCACGAGAAAGGGTCCCAACCCTTCGAGGTGGCCCAAATGGAGAAACTCTTTCATTGCATGGCATATGTCATCATGGTAGAAGGTTTTCTGGCCTGTACAAGGACCTGAACCACTCTGGAGGAAACTCCATTGCATGAAGCAGCTATATCATGAGGTGCCACGCATGAAGGTGAAGGGACTTCAGCCCTGGATGGACCAGTGTGCCACTCTCCTGAGTCAGGAGATTGTGGCAGAGGCAGGGGAACCGGAGGCTCCACTGCAAGGTGCTGAAAAAGTGGGAACCATATATGGTGAGGCCAATATGGGGCGATCAGGATCACGTGAGCTCCCTCAGCTTGAAGCCTGAGCAATACCCTATGCAGAACTGGAAAGGGAGGGAAGACATACAAAAACCTCCCTGTCCAACAGAGAGATAGCACGTCTCACTAAAAAGCACCATACCCGGAAGCAAGTGAGCAAAACCTAGGTAGTTTTGCGTTGTATGGGGAGATGAACAGATCCAGGTCTGGACAACCTCTTAGGTCGAAAATATGTTCAACCACCTCTTGCTTGAGCTCCCTTTTGTGGGCTCTTACTCTGGTGTGGCTGGGACTGTCTGCTAGGACATTTTGCATGCCTGAAACGTGAACAGCTGTGAGGTGAATTAGATGCAGAACTGCCCAATCCCACATCCGTATCACCTCCCTGCAGAGGAAATACAAGCAAGTGCCCCCTTGCTTGTTGAGGTACCAGACTACACATATTGTCAGACTGGACTAACAGTGGGCCCTAACAAAGCAAATGCTGAAAGGCTTGAAGAGCATACAGCACTGCCCTCATCTCCAGCAAGTTTATGTACAGGAAGAACTCTGACTGAGACCACAGCCCTCGAGTCCTGTTGTTCTCCAAGTGAGCACCCCAGCCCATACGAAAGAAAAAGTCACTATGGTTTTCAAAAGAGGTGGTGGGGAAGGTTAGGGAGAAAAAGACAGCATTTAGGAAGTATAAGGAAACAGAAAGGAGCAGGACAGAGAATTGTACCACTTAAGGCAGAAGGAAGCGGGGAAGGCAGTCAGAATAGCAAAGGCCCAAACTGAAGAAAAGATAGCCAACTCAGTTAAGAAGGGGGATGAAACCTTTTATAGGTACATTAGGGAGCATAGAAAGACAAAGGGAAGGATAGTGAGGCTGACCAGAATGGACAGTGGGTGGGTGGGCAGAGAGGGACAATGAAAGAGAAGGGATACTGAATGAATACTTCTGCTCAGTATTCACAAAAGGAGGAGGAGGGAGAGGAACCTAATCAAATTAACAGAAGCACTTTGGATAGGGGTGTCGATCCCAGTCCTTTCACAGAAGAAAGAGTTCTGAAAGAACTCCTAAAACTGAAGGTGGACAAAGCAAAGGGGCCTGACAGGATTCACCCCAGAATTCTAAAAGAATTAAGCACAGAACTAGTGACACCACTGACTACCCTTTTTAACACATCATGGAAGGATGGTGTGGTACCTGAGAACTGGAGAGGGGCAGATGTGATTCCCCTTCACAAAAGTGGGAGCAAGACAGAGGCAGGAAACTACAGACCCGTCAGTTTGACCTCTGTGGTAGGGAAAGAGATGGAATCACTTCTGAAGGAATGAATTGTTGAGCACCTAGAGGCCAGTGGGGCACAGGACCCAAAGCAGTATGGGTTCACAGTGGGAAGGTCATGTCAGACTAATCTAATCGATTTCTTTGACTGGGTGACCAAAGTAATAGACCAGGGAGAGGCTGTGGATATGGCCTACCTAGACTTTAGCAAGGCATTTGACACAGTCCCACACAAAAGATTAATAAACAAATTAGCCAGCCTGGGAGTGGGTCCCAGGGTGGTAGCCTGGGTAAAACATTGGCTGGACAACAGGACACAGAAGGCAATAGTAAACAGAGTCCACTCTGAAGAAAGGGGGGTTACTAGTGGGTCGCGAGATTCAGTACTGGTCCAGTCCTTTTAATGTCTTTATAAGTGACGCTTGCAGAGGATTGAAGGAAATGTATGCCTCTTTGCAGATGACACAAAGATCTGCAACAGGGTTGATGCACAAGGAGGTGTGGAAAGGATGAGAAGGACTTGGCAAGGCTGGAGGAATGGTCAGAAGTATGGCAGCTTGGATTCAATGCAAAGAAGTGCAAAATAATGCACCTGGGAAACAAAACCCAGGGAAACGGTACACAATTGGGGGAGAGAGTAACAACAACAAAAATGGAAAGGGACCTGGGGATAATCATATCATATGACCTTAAGGTTGGCAAGCAATGTGAGAAGGCAGTAGGGAGGGCTGGGGGATACTGGGATATATAGGGAGAGGCACCAGTAGAAAACAGGAAGTTGTCATCCCTCTGTACAGACAGTTGGTGAAACCCCATCTGGAGTACTGCATCCAGTTCTGGAGACCTCATCTCCACAAGGACATAGACAGGATGGAGGCAGTCTAGAGGAGGGCAACTAAAATAGTGCATGGTCGGCAAGAGAAGCCATACAAGGACAGACTAAAGGAGCTTAATATGTACACCCTTGTGGAAAGGGGGGGGGGACATACAGTAATACAAACTTTTAAGTACCTCAGTGGAATCAACAAAGTCCAAGAGGGTAGTATCTTTCAAAAAGAGAGTTGTGCAAGAACAAGGGGACACAATTTGAAGACAGAGGGGGGATGGCTCAGGGGCAATGTGAGGAAGTATTTTTTCACAGAGAAGGTGGTGGACGCATGGAACAGCCTTCCCGAGGAGGCTGTGGGGTCTAAAACTGTGGGAGAATTCAAGCATGCATGGGACAGACATAAGGCAATTCTTGTGGGGGTAGGAAGAAATAGGCTGTTGTTTAACTAGGATCTACAGCTTATCCAGTAGTAGGAAATGGGCAGACTAGGTGGGCCAAGCGGTCCCTTATCTGCTCAAAGTCTATGTTTCTGAGTTTCATCCCTGATGCATCTGCAGTTAGGGTCTGGGTGGGAGGAGGGAACTGGAAGGGGACCCCTTTGGTAAGGTTATTGAGATCCTGCCACCATATAAGATCTTGCTGCGTCGAACTGGAGACCAAGACCATGTGGTCTAGGTCGTTCAACCTCTGATCCCACTGCATTCTGAGTGTCCACTGAGAAATTCGCATGTGGAGCCAGGCCAGAGGGACAGTGGGGATGGGCGCTGCTGTAAGGCCAAGAAGTTGGAGACCTGACCTGGCCATAATCCACCTGCTGGAGGCTACAAGATGAGCCTGTTTCTGCAATGTTTCCGCCCTGTCCAAAGAGAGGAAAGTCATACACTGGGCCGTATCTAGCATAGCTCCAATAAACTGGAGGTGTTGGGAAGTGGCAAGTTGGGACTTGGGATGGCTGACAGTAATTCCCACTTGCGCAAAAAGGGCCAGAGTAGCTAAAAGAGAAAGTTTCAATTGCTCCCTCGATGGGGCTGACAGAAGCCAGTCGTCGAGGTAGGGAAACACATAGTGACCCTGGCGCCTCAGGGCCACTGCCTCTACCGCAAGGAACTTGGTAAAAACCTGGGTGCCAAGGACAGGCCGACGGGGATGACTTTGAACTGGTTATGCTCCCCCTGAAAGGCGAACCTGAGGTACCGGCAATAGGCCTGAAAAAACTGGGATATGTAGATAGGCATCCTGCATATCCAGGGCATAGAGCCACTGTCCCTCATGCAGGAGGGGCAGCAGACCTGGGAGGTTCAGCATTCAAAACTGTTTGTACTCTATGTACTGGTTTAGAGCACTGACATCCAAGATGCGACACAGATCTCCAGTCTTCTTTGGGACCAGGAAGAAGTGGGGAGTAATACCCTTTGGTATGCAGACAGTATGTCGACACTGCGATCTTGAAGACTAGCACAGTGACAGATTTCACTCGGATTCGTCGGGTCGCTGTGCTGGTCTCTGCAGACACCAGTGGTGCATCACCCGGGGTTGCACCCCCTCCCTGAGACAACTCCGACTCGGAGGTGTGTATTCTGAGACCGGGGGGTTGGGGGACACAGCCCCCCCCCCTTGAAAACATGCCGACATCCCTGACAGTACAATGCCAATACTCAGCATTGTGTCGGTCACTGTTAGGGATGTCAGCATCTGTGGTGTCGCAGCACTATAGGTAAATTGTACCCCTTTCCTATCTGGTTTGACAGAACGGGCTCTATTGCCCCCTTTTGCAGAAGAGCCTTGATTTCATCTTTTAAGAGGGGAATGTGCGCTTTTGGAAAATGAGTCACTCCTGGAGGCTTGTCTGAGGGTTTCTCAAAGAACTCCAAAGTGTGGCCCTGTCTGATCAACTGAAGGACCCACTAGTCTGTGGTGACTGCCTCCCACCCCGGCAGGTGACTGTCCCTGCTCCCCCAATGGAAGAGGAGGAGGGGGGTGGGCTGCGAGTAAAGAAATGGAGGGAGGGATGGGGAGAGCCACCCCTGATGCTCAGAGCTTTGGCTGGAGGGGTGGCTGCGACTGAAGGTGCCTGATGCTTGTCCTGACGTCTGGCTGTATAAAAACATAGAATCTGATGGCAGATAAGGACCGCCTGGCCCACCTAGTCTGCCCATTTCCCTACCTAACGGATAAGCTGCAGATCCTAGTTAACCAACAGCCTACTTCCTCCTACCCCCCACTAGAATTGCCTTATGTCTGTCCCATGCATTCTTGAATTCCCCCCACTGTTTTTGACTCTATGACCTCCTCAAAAGGTTGTTCCATGCATCTACAACCCTCTCTGTGAAGAAATACTTCCTCACATTACCCTCTGAGCTGTCCCCCCTCTATCTTCAAACTGTGTCCTGCTGTTTCATCCGCCGCTTGGTTTGGTGACAAAAAGGCTGTTTGACCTTGGATCTGGGGTGGTACATAGTGTGAACTGACCTCAGGGCCTTGCCCTTATCCTGGAGGCTGGTACTGATATCCTATGCATCCCCACCAAACAGAACAGAACCCCTGAAGGGGGCATCCTGGATAGCCACCTGGACATCGGGTGCCAAGTCTGACACCCTGAGCCAGATAAATCTCGTGAGACAGACTGCCGTAGCAGTGCCGTTGACTGAGGAGTCCACCGCATTATAGGTGGCCCTCAGAGAGTGGTAGCAGGTGGCTCTGGCTGACCGAATAGTGTCAGCCAATACAGTCTTGGATTCAGAGTCTGGCATGGTCTCAATGACGGGCTCCAACTGGTGGAACAGTGACTTCTGATACACCAGCATGTGTGCCACATAGTTTATGGCATGCATGGCGAGAGTGGAGAAAAAATAAAACTTCCTCCCAAACTGATTGAGCGGCCTCGACTTCTTGTCAGGAGGGGAGGTGCTCATATGCCTGGGCTTGGGTGAACCTATCGTGGGCAGCCGTAATTCCCACCGACTCAGCCTTAGGGTGGATGCTGACGTGATCCTTTCCCTCAGGAGTTCAACAGGTCCTGTCAGCCTTCTTCACCACAGCCAGAATAGAGGAAGGCATCATCCATATAGTGTAGGCCAAATCCTCGTGAGGCTCCAGCCATGGAGAAGTGAGGACGGGAGCAGGCTCATGGATGTCCAAGTGCTCAGCCAGTCTCTGATGTTTGGGGTCCTGAGCATTGGACTTCCATCTGTAGGCCTCTGCAATTTGTTTCAGGAGGTCTGAGAAAGAAGGGTCCTCTGGAGGCGATTTGGGGAACTCCTTTGGCCTAGGTTCTTCTGTAGGGGAGGGTCTCAAACCCTGAAGCCAAGGAGGGAGACCTGGACTCGGATTCTGAGTCAGAGGAGTCTGACAGACTGACTTCCGGTCGAGAGTCCTCTGGAGTCCTAGAAGGAACACTGCCCAATGTCAAGGCTGATGGGAGGAGAAACCGGCCCGCCGGCACAGCAGTAGGGCTACCGCTCGCAGCGCCAGCGACCCGGGTTTGGGAACGTACTTGGGTGGCTGGAGGGTCGATTGGGGGGAGGAGGAGGAGGACTGAATGCCCAGAGGCTGCTTTCCTCCTCCTCCATGAGTGGGTGGGTTGCCTGTTCCGCTGCTCTACTGCCACCTGGGTGACCAAAGGTAGAGGTGCAGCAGGACAGCAAGTAGAAGGGAGGGGGGACATCAGCTGGGAGCAGGAGCATTCGCACATCCTGATGTGTGTTGCCCCATGGCTTCCCAAGCATCCAGACGTCCTGTGGGAGAAACAGAAAGCAGGAAAAACCCTGCGGTGCTCCCTGTAGATGGAGCGCCAGGCCCCAATCCCAACGCCCCTGCCGGCATGCCGACAGCGTCCCGATGAAATACAGACACTTCAGAGCGAAGGAAGGGCCCTGTCCAGTAGCTACCTGGGGGTATAACCAAGGTCCGCGTATGGGGACGCACGCGACAGGACAGACTAGCAGGGATGCACAAGGCTGGAAGTGTCCCGAGGGTGAGGAAGCACCACACGAGAAAGGGACATAAAGAGAAAAAATAAAAAGGCTGATGGAGGAGCTTTTGTGAAGCCCAATGTAGACTGGTTCGGTTCTGGTGGGGAAGCAGGTCAGGAAGGCTGATCCAGGCATGCCGGTGGGGGGGGGGGGCAAGTTCTCGCCTGGTGCTCGACGTCCAGCTCCAAGACCAGCTGAGATTTGGTCTCTGACCACCAATATTGGAGAATTACCCTAAAATCCAAGTGAGGCTGGGGAGGAGATGAAGGTGGCTGGTAAACCTGCTGGAACCCCGGAGGGTACCCCACTGCCTGGTATTCCAGCATATGAAACCCGGCAGTCAGGTAACCTGGCGAAGGGAATGAAGGAGCGTACCCAGACATCGAGAAGCCTGACGTCTAGTAGCCTGGTGGAGTATATCCTGAAATCTGATGAAAGGGTGGGTAACCGGCTGGAGGGTAGCCCAATGGAGGCCCCAATGGAGGGTCTATGGGGGCCGATGTGAGACACAGAGCCCTGAAATTAAGACCGGAAGGGTCTGATGGAGCAGAGTCAGGCATGAGGCCGGCAGGAGGGAAGGCTGGCGACAGTGCTGACGGCCCAACTGGATGAACCAGAGAGGGGGCCTGTGGAAGCTCAGATGTTAGGTCCAGGGGTGAACCAGGCAATACGGCACCCGACGGACAACCCTCATCTCCAGCTCCTGCTGGTCTGGGGATAGTGGAGTGGGCTCCATAATGGGAGAGGAGGAGGTATCTCTGTGGGCAGAACCCACCGGAGAGTACTGCCCAGAATCCGGCAGCTAGCTCTCATCCAGCCGGGCGTTGTTGAGGCTCGCACTGGAGCCCAACGTGAGCGTAACTTTCTGGCAGTCGTCCGAGGGTCTGACTGGCTTATCGACCTTGGCCAAGCGGGTACCAAAGTCCCCGGAGCATGACTTATTGGCCTGGGTCAGAGGGTCCGACGAGCAGCTTATCAGCCCTGCCAACCTGCTTAAACCAGGAGGTGGAGAGTGGTCTAAGGGAAGCGGAAGCCTCAGACTCAGCCAAGGTGTCCAGTGGTGGCAGGGGAACCAAGGGCTGCTCCTGGGAAGGTGGGGCAGACTTGGAGGTAGCAGCAGACTTCCCGGAGGAACAGGGCCGCTGCTCACCCAAAGGGCAGCTGCGGGTAGGAGGGCGACCGTTCCTGGTCCTGACGCTTCTCTTTGTCCCTCTTCTTGTGTTTATGGGAGTCAGTAGGCGAGGAAGAAGTGCTCCTTAGTTTTTGCAGCTCTTTCTCCATGGATGCCATATTCTGTTTCAGCAGATGAGCTTCTGAGGGCCTGCTGGCAATGCTTCCGTGTGGCCTTGTTGAAGCTGGAACAGGCCTCACAAACCTCGACCTTGTGCTCTGGGCCTAAACAGACGAGACAGAGGGAATGAGAGTCTTTGTGCAGTGACAGCGCGCCGCAAGAATCGCACTTATGTTTATGCGACTCAGTGGAAGACGGTGAAGACATGCACAAATATAAGGATTCTAACAGAAAACAAGAAAAAAACGGATAATCATCTGAAAACAGCATTTGAACTGTAGCAATGATCTCCGCAAGGTCCAACGTGTTCAGGTAGATGGCAAGAAAGAACTGGAAGGCGGGCATGGGGACCACCCACTATACAGTATCACGCCGACGATGATCATGTGACGACGAGTGGGCGGTCCCCGTCTGACACTGCCAGCTAAAGTTTCCGTGTGGTCCTGACGCCAGGGGGTGCAGTCCTCAAGGGGATTACCTACTGTAAGAGCCCTCTCGAAGTAAGATCAGTATTACCTCGAGCGCTCCATCTCTTACTAACTCTCCCAGTTCACCCCTGTTCATTCTATTTTAGGTCCTGGGAAAGGATGTTCTCATGTTTTATCTGGGGTGGTAAGCACCATAGGATCAGACTAACTTATGTACAGCTTCCCAGGGACCAAGAAGGTTAATTTGCCAAATTTCTGTACTTAGCCCAGGCAGTAGAACTTTGCATAGTTTGCAACTGGATAACTTAGTCGTATGTCTCCCCATGGAAAAGTACTGAATTTTATTTGAATGATCTGTTCGATTTTCCCCAGGGTCAGTAAAACCTCAGACTTCTCTACTTATATACAGTAGCAGTCACTTTGGCCCAGTGGGGTAAATTTATTAAGGTGCCAACACATTCCACACTGTTTTGGTGCTGTATGCTACTAGCAGAAGATTTACTCATTTACAATTGGACACCGCTTTTAAACACTGGAGACAATTAGGTCTCCACTATATGTTTCAGTTTTTATCTGTACAAACAGTTGTCTCATTTGATTAACTGCAGACCCCATTTGGCCTGACAGGCCAAAAAGATTATAGATATTTACACATTTGTTTGCATCTTCTGTATAAGTTGCACTGCTCTCCAAAACTTTCAGACCGCTGCCCACTCCTCCTTAGCATATGTATGGATCTCCTCCAGGAAAAATGCTGGCTTCATTTAACTGGTCATTAGTATTAAAACACTGTGGCCCTACAATACTCAGTATATACTTGACAGATGGACTCAAGAGCCGAGTACTGCTTATACATATGACCAATAGGTTAAATTAAGCAATAATGCACGACAGGGTATGGGTTGTGCTGGGATAACCTCACGCCTGGGGTGGTGGGGCATGAGACTGAAGGTCAAGTGCGTCCAACACCCCAGAAGTGAGGTTATCCCGGCACAACCCACACCCTGGGGTGCATCATTACTATTATACAATGGCTCTCATTTATTAATATTGTGGGGACACAAATGAGCATATGCAGATGGCTATTAGGCAGAGAACAAGAGTTGGAATATCCCTTTTATGTGTAGAGACATCTATTTTATAGAATCAGTTGTACAGTTTTATTTAAAAATTTTTTTTTTTTGTGGAAACTTTTCCCATGTGAAAGCACTGCATCATGGGTATGCAAATAATCAACTGTCTTTTATCACTGTAGTGTGTTATGCAATATCAGGCAATTGGGTATTTGTATACGCATGGTGCAGTGCAGTCATGTTCCCACACTATAAAGGAGATGTTCTGACACTTGTTCTCTGCCTAACTATGAAAAATTTCTGCCCCCACAATATAAATAAATAAGGTTTTTAAGCCTCTGAAACAAATCAGCCGAGTTTCAGGCCCTATTGGCAGAGGGGAGGGTGGACACTGCAGCCATCACAGAAATGTGGGCCACCCAGGACCAGGACTGGGAGCTGATGGTCCCAGGGTATAGGATATTTAGAAAGGATAGGATCGGTGGGGGGGGGGTGGCAATCTATGTACGGGAGGGGATAAGCTGCACAAGGGATGAGAGGGAGGAGGGCAGGACAGACGCCCTATGGATGCATTTTCAGGACTCAAATGGCAAGACACTTAGGATGGGGGTAGTTTATAGACCTCCAGCTCAACTGGAGGACCTGGACAGGAAGTTAGCTGAGCAAATCCAAAGGGTCTGCAGGAAGGGTAACATGGTGGTGGTGGGGGATTTCAACCTACCTGGGGTGGTATGGAGTACCCCAACCACCACAAGTGCAAGGGAGAAAGTCCTAGCTGGCCTGGTGGCACTGTGGGTTAAGGCATTAGACCCCTCACCTTGCGCCACGCTGGCGACCCAGTTTCGGGAATAAGCCCGGACCATCGGGGGTCGGCGGGGAGGGACTGAGCATCTGATAGACAGCTCTCCCTTCCTGGGGAGGGTGTAGGGCATTGCATCGCTCCAGAGTGATCTCTGGCAGCTGTCAGAGATAGCCTGGTACTTGTGTCGCAGCCATATGGCACCGGGGCTGGAGCTCGGTGGACACTGTCCATCACTGCACGTCCAAGCTCCATGGGGAGGGTGGGGAGTAAAAACAAAGTAGAAAAAAAAAAATGCCACTGACAGGTGAAGGCAGGTCCACGAGCAGCTGCTCCATGCCCAATGCCGGGCCTCCAGGAAACCATCCCCGGGTCCTCCCTAAAAACAGTGTCACCCACCAGCTTTCTAGATAGAGCACCAGAGGAGTGGCGGTCCTTCCTTGGGGACTCAGAGCTGGGGGGTTAGGGTGGCACTGCAGAGGGGAGGAGAGCCGGCACCTGAGGAGTGCAACTGGGGCTTCAGGCGGGCGGGCAGAGCCTCGGCTGAGAGATTGCGTCTGAAAGAGGTTAGTGGATACAGAGGGGCGACAAAAAGAGTTAAAAAAATTAAAAACGGGAGCAAGTCCTGTTAGAGACATTTCAGGACAGCTTCCTGATGCAGTTGGTCCAAGGGCGAACTCAGATAGGAAATACTCTGAACCTTGTACTGTCCAATGGGGAGATGGTAAGGGATCTGGGGGTAGAGGACCCACTGACGGGGAGCGATCACTACTCTGTATGGTTCACACTTAATATTGGGAGGGAAGCTGGCGGTACAGGTACCAAGGTGACTGACTTTAGGCAGGTGGACTTTAAAAACATGGGGGAAATTCTGGCGGGGCATCTGGAGGGGATTCAACCAAGCTGGGACACAAGTCAAAAATCACAGTGAAAGCACTCTTAATACGAAATACACAAAATAACTGCAAAAATGCCAAAATTTATTAACTGGTACTAGCAGTTAATACATTTTGGCATTTTTGCAGTTATTTTGCGTATTTCTTACTCAAGTGCTTTCACCGTGACTTTTGTTTAGTTATTGGGCTGGCTGCTCACGTCTAAAGCACTGGCTCTCCTGTTTTGTATCGCAGCAGCTTTGTGAAATTTGGGACACAATTCAGAAGTGGGATGTCATAAAAAAGGGGACAGTGGCGGCTACAGGGGCATGTACTAGAACACAGAGCAAGAAAGGGAGGGCAAAGAAGACCAGTTGGATGATTTAGGAGGTCAGGGAGGGGGTGAGGGCCAAGACAGAGGCATTCCGGAGGTTCAAAAAGTCAGGGAAGGGAGAAGATAAGGAGGTGTACACAAAGAAGAGAGGCCACCAAAATAGTCAGAGCAACCAAGGCTTCCAGGGTGCTGAGACTGGCACAGGGTATTAAAAACAGAGAAAAGGATTTCTTCAGATACATAAGGGAAAGAAGGAACAACAAGGACCATATAGTGAGGATAAAAAGGACGGGGGGGTGGATGAAGAGAGGGGAGGATCAGGCAGAGGCATTAAATGAGTATTTCTGCTCTGTATTTACACAACAGAAAGGGGTGCAGGTACCACAGGGGAGGGGTGGTGTAGGCGGGGGGGGGGTGACAGATGCGAGGATTACTGAGGACAGGGTACTGGAAGGACTGAGGGCACTGAGGGTGGACAAGGCACCTGGGCCAGATGGCAATCACCCTAGAGTACTCAAGGAGCTGGCTGAGGTTCTGGCAGGACCACTGGCTGACCTGTTCCAATACCTCCCTGGACACTGGATGCATACCACAGGACTGGAGGATGGCTCATGTAGTACCCATCCAAAAGGTGGCCCGAAGGATGAACTGGGAAACTATAGGCCAGTGAGCTCACATCAATCGTGGGGAAGCTCATGGAGACAATTCTGAAAGAGAGGCTGGTGACCTTTTTGGAGGACAATGGACTCCAGGATGGGCATTAGCACGGTTTTGTCTTAGGCAGATCTTGCCAGACCAGCCTTATTGAGTACTACAATTGGGTGACAAGGGCAATAGACAAGGGCCATGCTGTGGATGTCCTGTATTTGGAATTCAGCAAGGCCTTTGACTCTGTGCCACATGGGAGGCTGGGGGAAAAGCTGGAAGCTGTGGGGGTGGGAGAGAAGATGGTGAAATGGATAACGAATTGGCTAAGGGGTAGGCAACAGAGGGTGGTAGTGGGAGGGGAACTCTCAGCACTGAGGGCAGTGACAACTGGAGTGCCACAGGGATCGGTGCTGGGGCCGGTGTTGTTCAGGTTATTCATAGCTGATATCTCACATGGGATCTGAAGTAAGATTAGTCTGTTTGCAGACAACACCAAAATGGGGGCAATGGTTGACGACATTGAGGGATGGAAGGGGCTAGAGGACAACCTAACTAAACAGTAGGAATTGTCAGAAACATGGCAGCTGGGGTTCAATGCCGAGAAGTGCAAGGTAATGCACTTCGGAACAAAGAACCAGGGGAGGGACTATCAGCTAGGAGGGGTACAGTTGGGTAGCACCATGGAAGAAAAGGACCTAGGAGTACTTATAACAGGGAGCATGAATAACTCTGCTCAGTGTAGAAAGGTGTCAGTAATAGCCAACAAAATGCTGGGGTGCACACCAAGGGGAATCTCCTCCAGAAGTAGGGAGGTAATCCTCCCCCTGTACATGTCACTGGTCAGGCTGCACCTGGAGTATTGCATGCAGTTCTGGCACCCGTATTGAAGAAGGATGTCAGATTGTTGAGGGGCGCAGCGTAGAGCAACAAAGATGATCCAGGGATTGGAGGGAAAGCCCTACCAGGAACGGCTGAGCGAGCTAGGTATGTATTCCTTAGAGGAGAGGGATAGAGGGACATGATTGAGACCTTTAAGTACTTTAAAGGGATAAACAAGGCTCAAACAGAGGGGATCTTCCAATTAAGAAGAGGAAGGGACACGACAGGGCACAGTCTCAGACTGGGGGGGGTCAAGATTCAGGAGGGAGGCAAGGAGACAGTTCTTCATGGAAAGGGTGGTGGGCAAGTGGAACACTCTACCACAGGAAGTGGTGGCCTGTAAGACGGTGGGCAGTTTCAAGAGGGGATGGGACAAGGTGAGGGTAAATCTAAGGAGGGTAGGAGTGGGAGGGGCAGCTGCGAGATAAGGGGCTAGCTGCACAATCGAGCAGACTCGACAGACCGTGAGGCCTATTTCTGCTGGCATTTTCATATATTCGTAGGTTTTATATGAAACTAAGCTTCTGCTTCTGTACTACAATTGCAAAGCTTCAAGCTATCTTGGTAAGAGAAGCTGTGGTGGCCGGGCCGGTGGCACTGAGGGTTGAGGCGGTGGATGCCACACTACGTTCCATGCCAGCGATCCGGGTTCAGGAACAGACTTGGGTTGCTGGGGGTCAGCAGGGGCGGAGAGTCCGTAGGGCTGCTCTCCCTCTCTGGGGAAGGGGGGATTTCAGGTGTTGGTGCTCCGGCGACCTCTGGCAGAGACTAGGGGGCGGTGCACTGGTACCTCACTGGGGCTGGTGAGTTGCGGGCCTCGGCGCCGGGAGGAAGCGCATGCAGATGCATGCTTGCTTCCCCTGTTGGCATCACTGCACACCCTTCTCATGCACAAGAAAATGGAAAAATATGGTGCACGGTCGCAGCGGCTTGATGGCCATCAAGGGACGCATGGGCTTGGGGACACCACTGTGGCTACTGGATCCTGGTTTGGTGGGGAGTAAGGGGGACTCTCTGCCACCCCGCCGCAAGGGGCAAGCCATGGGGCTAATTAACAGTGGGGTTTCTCCGGGGGTCGTAGCAGACCGGACGGCAGCTGGATGCCGAGACGTGAAGCAGACTGAGGTGCCACCAGATAAAAAGGACTAACAAAAAAAAAAAAAAAGAAGAAGAAGCTATGGCTTGTTATTCAGTCTGGCATGCAGTCATCTGTGTGTTTGGACTCGACGCTGTGAGACTGTGCTCAGATAACCTTACTGTAACAAGCACACACTGACCAATCAGAGTCCAGGAAATTTTCTTGCCATTGTATAATATTCCCTTTTGCTTCTTCGAGCCACAACTCTGGTAAGCTGACGGGAATTTGCCTGGAAATGTAGGCAATGATAGTTTATTACTCTTAACATCCTGGCGAAATACATGGCTGAGCAGTTTGGCTCCTGCTGAAGGGGATGCATGGAAGTGGGAGCAGACTAGGCTCATATGTTATGGTCTTGTCCCATACTGTAGGACTCCTGGCAATGGTTAAAGACTCAGTTTTCACTTCTCTCAGTAGATCCATGGGTTCTACAACCTGCCACTGCTCTCCCAGTTATCCCAGTGGAGGGACAGAAGAGCCAGGCCTCGATGCTTGCTCCATGGTACAAGCACAGGCAGAAAACATAGGCAAACAGAAACGATATCAAATAGGCAGAAGAACATTCAAACTGGATTATTTACAACAAAACACAATTTTACAGCAGGACTTAAACATATGCACAGTACTAAGCTGACCTTATGCAGGAAGTGAAGAAGGATAGTCCAGATAGAGCTGGAAGGAATGGGTAGTAAGGGAGAGTCAGGAGGCCAGGGGTAGAAGGAAGGGGAGTTGGGGGAGAAAGCTGGGCAAGTTACATGAGTCAATAGGTTAAAACATGGCACAGGTAACACTAAGGAATATTATGAAGGACAGTTACAGGATGGTTTACTGAGCAGGTGCTCCTTAAGTTTGCCCTTGAAGGTGAAGAGAGAGGGACTGAAAGAGAGGCTGGGACAAAGGGTGTTAAAAAGCTTGGGACCTCAATAGGTGAGCAATCTCTACCCAAGAGTGGCGTTGCAGCAGGGGGAAAAAATGGGGAGGTGTCAGCGCTCCTAGTGAGCCGGGAGGGGCAAGCCTTTAAGAACATAGAGAAGATGCTGTGGGGAAGGTGGTTATGGAGGATTTTGTAGAGTTCAACGATCCAGCTGAAGCCTGGAAACGTACTGAAAAGATTCAGAAGGAATTCAAGGTGGCCCATGGCAATGCCCAAGACGATCCGAGCATTGAAGAGGCAAACACTTGAAGCTGAGAGGTACAGGGGCCTGCTTTACCTTGAAGTGTTTGTTTTCTTGAGGCGGTGCACCAGATGATTGACTTTGAACTTTCACATTCACCACTGCTTACGTTTAATGTTTGATGAGTATTCTCTTTATTCGCTAGCATATGGAGGTCAGCCTCTTCTGTTCTTTTTTTGTTATACGCAGATTTGATCAGCATGGATACTGTATAATGAGTCATGGGTTTCCCCCTATTCTGTATGATGACTTTTCTCCTATGGGCAGCCATTATTCTGGACTTGTCTGCTCTTGCTAGCTTATTTTGATATGTACTGGAAGGCACCTATCTTTGGTGCCTGCTACACTGTTTGACATTTTTTACAGCTTCACTTTGGCTGAATTTAATAGTTTTTTAAAACTGTTTCCTTGATAGTGAAATTGTTCTGAGGCACTACACATTTTTGTATTAGCAGTATGTTCGAGAAGTGGTCACATCAGCACTAGCTGTTGAAGTTTAAGCATGTTAGGATTCTCTACATTTCAGACTGACTGCCATTTTCTTTTAGGGTACAGCTATTCGACTACATCTGCTGGTTTAATTTTATCATATTTTGCCCTTATCTGTAACCTTCAATGTTTAGATTTTGTAAACCGGTGCCACTGGATGATTCCTATGACATTCAGTATGTGATGTCTGACATTTGGGAGTTGTATGTCATTGTACTTTTCTATAATGCAATAAAGTAAAAAAAAAAAAAACTACTAAAAAAGTAGTCCAAAACAATAAAATTACTATGAGAAACATAACTATAAATATTAGAGGCAAACTAGTACATAAATGCATGTAGAACATACATTCTAGTGTGTAAAGATGAGGAAAAAGAAACGGAGGACAAGCATAAACAAGAAAACTAGTGAAGGGAGTATGTAAGGAATGGTTCATACTAAGTTGCATGTAGGTTAACAAAATTCAAAGAAGAGACTTTAAGGAGAAAGGAGACGAGGCAGATCGAATTGACAGGGGAAGGGAGGGCCAAAATTTAGGAAAGTGGTACAAAAAAAGCAGATTGACCAGCAGTAGATTTTCTAGAAGGAATAGAGAGACTGGGGAACTGTGCTGTGGAAAAGGTAGGAGGAGGAAGGAGAAAAGGATAGAAGGGATTTGCGATAAGAGGGAAGAGTGCCAAATCAGAATTCGGATAAAAATGAGACAAAGTGGGAAAGGCACCTAGCATCACGAGAGGGAAGAGAAAGGGCTGAGCAAAAAGAACAGTGGGGAGTATGAGGGGACAATCTAAAGCAAAATGACAAAAAGAATGAAAAAGGCGGTCTAGTCTGCAAGGAAGGATTTAGGGGCTCCACTGTAGACTAAATCAGCATAGATAAATTAAATACGAACATATGAATCTGCCAGCAGAAACGGGCCTTACGGTCTATCATGTCACTCTGCTCGAATGCACAGCTAGCATTGTTATGTTGCAGCTGCCCTCTCCCCCCTCACACCTGGTCCCATGCCCTTTGAATGGAATCATATGGCCAATGACACATTGTAGTTGTAATTTTATGTAAAACTACATAGGATATACTTTTCCTGTATTGACATATGGTTGATGAGCTGTATTCACTTGATAAAATTTTATAAAATTCAAATAAAAAAAATGTAATGTGGCATACAGTATTTGAAGCTTGGTTGGCTCCCCTCCATCTGCAGTTCGTGACCTCTCCTTGGGAGGAATTACAAAACTGCCATCAGATACAGGCCCTGTGGTCTGTCTTGTCTGCTAGAGTGTGCAACACATCAGTCCCTAGACTGCAGCTGCCCCCCACCCATATTTGCCATCCTCCCACCTCCATGTCCTCTCCCGGTTGTACCTTCCCTTTGAATCTGTACTATCCCTCTTAAAGTTCCCCACTGTCTGCAACGATATGACCTCCTCTGGTAGTGCGTTCCACTCTACCACAACCCTTTCTGTGAAATAGTGTCTCCTCTTTTCCCTCCTGAATCTGCCCCCCTCCAATTTCAGAGAGTGCCCTCTGGTTTCCCTACTGCTCTTTGGAGTAAACACACCTCTGTTGTCCATACTGTTCATCCCCTTCAGGTACCGGACGGTCTCAATCATATCTCTTCTCTCCCTTCTATCCTCCAGGGTATATATATTGAGCCCTCTTAGTCTTTCCTCCCAAGGTCTGTCCCCTAACCCCAGGATCATCTTTGTTGCTCTGTGCTGCACACAGTATTGTTTAGAATCACGTGCCTTTGTCATTTGCCTCACTTCTGATGCCCTATAGAAACTTCTATCCACTAAGATCAACTGACCTCGACCTCTCAGTCATACCCAGAAGCAAACTAGGTGAGATGGACTTCTCTGTTCCTGCCCCCAAACTCTGAAACACTATACCAGCCAATAAAAAGACACTGTTTTACCAGATGGGTCTTCCAAAACTGGTACCATTCCCACTTGCACCAGCTGTATGTGTGTACCTGATTCTAGCCACTGAACTCTGCACTATTTTGTTTACGCTCATGGACGCCTCTACACTTATCACTTTGTATATCTGCTGTGATGAATGTACATCTTTATTTTCTTCTTTCTCCATTGTACTTAGTTCATTGTAACCTTACCTTAACCTTGGATTCTTGTACGATTTTCTTTATCATTGTCAATTACTGTACTGCTTTTTGGTTGTATTTATCCCAGGTTGTGCCTAAAAGTAGACAAATTATGGTCTAGTGCACCTTACCTGGTTAATGAAAACTAAATGAATGAAATGTATTTGCTCTACCAAAGTAAGCTGCCCTGAACACTTGTTTGGTGCTGAAATAAAGCAACTTTTTGTTTCATTGAACTTTCTCTGGATTTTTTTTTTCTTTGTGAAGGTTCTCCCAACAGTCTTTGCTCACTACCACAACAGTTTAAATTACTGTCCAGCCTGGGAAGGTGGGCACAGATCTCCAGATCACCACAGGACTCATCCAGAGGTTCAGGAAGAGTCCCCACTGGCAATCTGCCAGACTGCACCAAAGAAGTCAAAGTCTAGCTCCACAAGTCAGCTAGGAGAACAGCTCCTAACACCTGCCTCATGAGCAGGCGTGCTGCAGCTTCACAGGAAGGGAAAGCGTAACAATGATATCTATGACCCCCTAAGGTCCTAGCAAAGGTGGACCACCCAAATTCCATCTCCAAACCTGGGTTTTCCCCCACCTGTTAGCACTACTTAAAGGGGAGGTGCCATGTCTGTGGGTCTAGCATCGCTAGGTTATGGATCCCCAAGTCCAATTGCTTCATTTTGATCCAACTGCAACCTCCTCAGTAAATGCAGAAACTCTGAATATTAAACTGCCGTTTTTTTCCTTTTGTGCTTGCACTATTTGTATGTACAATGTCCATGCTGCCTGGAGTTCTGTTCTCCCAGTGATGTGAAGAGGCGCATGGGAGAACAGAGCTCAGTGCAGCTGGGGCCGCTCGCTCTCAGGGCAGGACATACAAATTAGTTGGGCGCTGTGAGAGATGGAATACAAATGTCTCTCACAGTGTTCCCATGTATTTCTGAAGTCAAATGTTAGGGTTTTCCATTTGGCAAGGACAGTGTGCAATCGCTGAGCCAAAAAGTGATCCATTACTTATTTTCTGAGTCACTTGCCTGCAAAGTTGAATTTTGCAACCCTAGAGTGAGCATCATGTAAACAGCCACACAGCAATGGACCGACCGTAACAAAGGCTGCTCCTGACTAGACAGTTACTTTGGAGGCAAGCGACACTGAAAGTAAGTAATGGATCTAAAGTTAATCAATTAGAAGTTGACATGTTGCCTTCCCAGCTCACAATCTCCCGGTCACTTCTCGGGCCTCCCACCCTCTGCCCACTCACCTTACCTCCTGCTGTTGCTTCAAGCTCCTGACCCTAGAATGCCTTCACCACTTACTGGTTGCCCTCTGCTCCTATGGTGGTTCCCCGAGGCCATGCCCTCTCTGCTGGACTCCTGGCAGTGGCCACCATCTCCATTCAGCCTCTTGTAGTCTCAGTACCTCCCCACTGCTGCTGTTGTTCCTCACCGGCGAGTTTCTTGTCCTCCGCAACAAACCATGCTTGTGGGACCCAATAGGCCAGGGTCTGCCCTCCACACTGCCTGAGGGACCTCACACTGCCAAAGATAAAACCATGCAAAAGATGCAGAGTCCATGTGATCCTGGAGCGGCCAACCCTGCACATTCAAACAATACAGCAAAACAGTGCACTTTGTAAAAGTACAGTTCTGCTTATTTAATGAAACAAACAAGTTGAGGGGTTAAAGAGTCAGTGACACATATTTAGTGGCCTGACAAAAACATGTAATTTGCACGTGCAAGTACAAAAGGCAGCGACAGTGTTCTCTATATAAGTACTGTATAAACAGCAAAGCTAAAAACCTTTGACTGGACCACCTAATAACCCCAGCGCTTCGCTCAAAGGAGGCACCTCCAGAAGAAACGCTGCTGCTGAATGGACAGTTACTTTGGAGGCAAGTGATGCCAAAAATAAGTAATGGATCTGAAATTATTTGGGGGGGGGGGCTCAAAAGAAAAGCAGGGGGCAAAGGGTACAGTTGAAGAATTTGGAGCTTTGCTTATCCCTAACAAAGCTCCTCTGAGTGAAGCACTGGGGTTATTAGGTGGTCCAGTGAGAGGTTCTAAGCTTTGCTGTTTATACAGTATTTATACTGAGAACACAGTGCTGCGTTTTGTACTTGCACCTGCAAATTTCATGTTTTTGTCAGGCCATTAAATATGTCACTGATTCTTTAACCCCTCAACTTGTTTGTTTCATTAAATAAGCAGAACTCCACTTTTACGAAGTGCACTGTTTTGCTGTATTGTTTGGATGTGCAGGGTTGGCCGCTCCAGGGTCACATGGACTCTGCATCTTTTGCGTGGTTTCATCTGTGCCTGTGTGAGGTCCCTCAGGTTGTGCGGAGGGCAGACCCTGGCCTGTCAGGTCCCATGGGCGCAGTTTGTTGCGGAGGAGCAAAAACTCAGCGGTGAGGAACAACGGCAGCAGTGGGGAGGGAGAAAGACTATGATATGCCGAATGGAGACAGCGGCACCTACCAGGAGCCTGGAGGAGCAGGCACAGCCTCAGGAAGCCACCATAGTGGCAGAGGGCAGCCAGTAAGTAGCAGAGGCGTTCTGGGGTCAGGAGCTTGAAGCAGCAACAGGAGGCAAGATGAGTGGGCACAGGGTGGGAGACCTGAGCAGTGACCGAGGGATAGTGAGCCGGCACTGGGATGGCAACGTATCAACTTCTAATTGATTATATTTAGATCCATTACCCATGTTTGGTGTTGCTTACCTCCAAAGTAACTGTCCATTCAGTAGTAGCATTTTTTTTTTCTGGTTGGCGCTACTGCTGTGCATCTGTTTACATGATATTCATTCTCAGGTTGCAGAGTTTAACTTTGGAGGCAAGCGACTCTGAAAATAAGTAATGGATCAGTTTTTTTTTTTGGTTCAGTGACTGCACACTGATTGTCCTTGCCAGACGGAAAACTGAAACACTCGACTTCAGCAATAAATGGGGACACTGAGAGATGTCTGTACTTAGTCTCTCACAGAATTTCACTAATTTGCATATCTTGCCCTGAGAGTGAGTGAGTGGTCCCAGCTGCATTGAGCTCTGTTCTCCCATTCACCTCCTTATAGCACCTGGAGAACAGAACTGTGGGTAGCATGGGCATTGTGGGTAAAAATGGCAGAAGCACAAAAAAAAAAAAAAGTTTAATATTACAAGTTTCTGTCTTTACTGAGGAGGTTACATTTAGGTCAAAATGAAGCAGTCTGCCGGCCCAGTGGCGCTGAGGGTTGAGGCACTGCACACCACACCTCACGCTATGCCAGCAACTTGGGTTCAGGAGCGGACTCGGGCTGCTGGGGGTCGGTGGGGGGAAGGAGGACTGAGTGTCTCAATGGATGCTCTACTCATCCTGGGGTGGGTTACTAGGGGGTGCCTTGAGCACCTGATGCTCCTAGGGCTGGTGGAAGAATGGGCCTTCGAGGCAACGGCAGCTCTTCGGAGTCGGGGGAGGGAAGGATGCTGTGGGCGTTTGACGATGGTGTGAGTCAGCACGCTATCTATCTGGATGTTCGTCCTTAGGGGCAAGGGAGAAAAAAAGGGGAAAAATGTAAACACACTGGCTCCCCCGAGCAAGATGAAGCCGGGGTAGGGGGTTGCCTAGTAGGATGCCCAGGTGGACGGAGTAGGAGAGGGTACGAGGCCTCCTCTGAAAGCCGTGGGAGCCGGGCAATTGACAAAAAAAAAAAAAGCTATTTGACTTGGGGAGCTATAACCCAGCAATGCAAGACCTACTGAGATGGCACGTCCCCTTTAATAACACTGACATCAGTACAGATACCTGCTATTCCTCCTCCCTCCACACGCAACATACAAGTACTATACAGAAATTATCCATCAGTACTTAACAATGTATGGTTTCAAGTATTTAGGCATGCACTAAAACACATTATGAAATGGGTAGAAAGAATGCTGGTTCCTGACTGGCTAACAGGTACTTTCAGTCAGGCCATCATCCCAGCAGAACAGCCCCATTGAAAGTAACTCAATAAATATACATTTAAAACATATATCCAATTTACTAAAAAGGACCCATTTCATAATCTCAATAAGGCCCTGCAAGGGGTACATTATGATGGGCTAATGGCCTTTCTTGAGTTGTGGAAGCACTCTGCTTCGCCTCATGCTTCAACCCACCCAAGATGGGCAGTTATCCCACTATTACACATCCCCTTGTCATGCCTAATTACACATCCACAAAAATAAGTGACATTTGTCAATGCTAATGTGCAATACCCGAACCATCTGAACAGGTGATGGTGATACAGGAGACACAAGGGGATCAGGGTGAGACAACTGGAGCATTTCTGGCTTAAACTTGGCATTCGCAATCTTCATACATTCTTCAAGTGTTGTGATGAATGTGTTGCATGTGGCACTGAGCAGAGAAGACGCTTCATTCATGTTCTGTGAAAAATAAAATAGTAGGTGAAGTATTAGAAAAAAGCACTGCGTAAAGCTACCTAATACGTCACAATTACTTAGTCAATAAAAAGTTTTTATCAGCTGTCCCTTACTTTAACACATACACACACACAAAAAAAAAAAAAAGATTTTTTCATTTTCAAATGGCGATGCAGCTACAATATATATATAGGCCTTTTGAGTCAGATATATACAAAATAAAATTTGACCATATAAAAGACAACGGTTGTGTTTAAATACATAACATTTAAAAAAACGGAACACTTCATAAGCATTTAAAAAAATTAGAGAACAGCCATGCCGCACCCTGATGCGGCCCTCTTGCAGGGCACCCGCACATTAGAATACAGAAACCGGTCACAGTTTGTAGTTTTCCTACCTCTTGACTGTAGGTATGTTTTATTAAAATTATTCCACTATCCCACTTTTCAATTATTTAAAGGAATCATTCAAACAGCATCTCCTAACAATATTATAAGTATTCCATGATTTTCACGTGCAGAAACTGTATGGACATAGCTACTGTTCTGGCACACCAACCTTCATCAAGAGTTCTGACGAAGGTGGGTGCATCAAAATGTAAGCTATGTGCATGCAGTCTATGTGTGCAGGGCTTCTGCCTCGGTGAAAATCATACAGTACCTGAAAGTACAGTTACGTAAAACCCTACTGTAACAGTAGATCTTTGATGAGTGTCTCTTGCAGCAGGTAATATACACTTGGGTCGTCACCAGAGGTTGCTGTGGTGCACGGCATCTCTTTTAGCAGTTTTTTCCAGGGGCCATCCACACATAAAGCTACCAACTTTACAGGGCCTAAAACTGGGACTGTCCATTCTGACAATGGCCCCCCTTCCCCTACCATATCACTGCCACGGGAACCGTCGCAGACAATGCTGCACACAAGCAATTCAATTTTGTTGCTTGCTCTGGCCATGCCGCCCCACAGTAACACCAGTAGCAAACATCCAGATTAAAACAATACATCATTCTGCTGCAACAAGTTCCAAATCATGATGTACAGAAAGTTCATTAGAAGCAAATCTGCATTAAATTGTGATCAGACATTCAAGCTGCATGTATTGCTCCTCCTGACAGTCCCATCCAGCCCACTTACACTCACCTCATTTTCTGAGCAAACTTCACTTCAGTGACTCCCACTACTACACCAGATTGTTTTCACACACTTCCCTACAGTTGATCAGGTTCAGGTACGTTGGTTCACTGCTGCCGGTCTCTTCTCTGTCTGGAGTCCCTCTCAGCAGCTGGCAGGAAGACGTCCACATGCGCTTGTTTGCACTACTACCCAGTCTAATCTAACAGGAAGGAACATGCTTTATTGTGCTCCCACGGACATGCTTGAGGTGCAACACAGGCCCAAGGATTGAAGTTGCAAACTGCTGTCCCGCCCAAGCAGCGCCACAGTGGTGCTGAAATAACTGTAACTCACAGATCAGCAGCCAGCAAAAAAAAAAAAAGGGACAAAACTGGGACAAGAAAGCAAACATCAGGACAAAAGTGACATTTTGCAAAACTTGTGGGGACACTGGGACATGCAAACTAAAATAGGGACTGTCCTGGGAAAATAGGGATCGTTGGTAGCTTTACCCACACATGACATCAACTTTCTGTTTCCTATAGAAGTGTGGGCGATCCCTGGTATTCTCAGTTTCCCCTGCCAGATTCAGCTTGCTAAGTAAGGACCGAGGGGAAGCCGAGGTACCATAGGTATCCCGACCCATAAGTCATTGGACCACAATTTGTTTTCTTGGGGCGGAGGGTGGCATCGTACCTGCTGCAAGAGACACTCCTCAAAGATCTACTGTTACGGTAAAGTCTTACATAACTGTACTACCTTTCACAGAGTGGTCTCTTGCAGCAGATAATACACTTGGGATGACTCCCAAGCAGTAAACCCCAAAAGGGTGGACATTGTGTCAGGAGGCTTTGTAGGACCACTTGGCCAAAAGCGTGAAGCAACGTGTAAGTTGTAATGCTTTGTAAAAGTATGGATTGTGGATCAGGTAGCTGCGTTGCAGATATCTGTGATAGATGCCCCTTTAAAGCAAGCTGCTGTGGTGGCCACAGCTCTCATAGAATGAGCTTGGACGGGTCCTGGTAATGGCTTGATGTATTTTGTGTAACAAAATGTTATACAATGTGCTAGCCAATTGGAGAGGGTCCGTTTAGTGACTGGGAGTCCTTCCCTGCATGAGTTGAAGGTAACAAATGTTGCAAAGTCTTCCTAATCGATTTAGTTCTGTTCTCCATCTTCATAAATGAGCTGCCCTTGGCCCCAGTCCATGGGCTCTCCACCCTTTACGCGGATGCCCTTGTCGTCCTGACCAGCTACCAGGACATCAATGTCATAAACACCAGGCTAAACACTGACCTTAACCTAATCCAAACCTGGCTAAAGGGTCACAAGCTAACTATTAACCTTCTAAAGACTCAGGCCATGCTCTTTGGCTCCCTGACCAAGACAAAAGCCTGCCCCACACGTCTAAAAATTACTGGAGCTGATGGTTCCCTCTTGAATGTTGCGGAAGCAGTCAAGTAACTGGGGGGAACCCTTGACCCGCAACTGGATCTCACTCTACATATTCGCAACACATGCAAGGCCACAAATGGCAAGCTGGGCCTAGCCTACAGGGCCATTAGCTGCCTCACCGCAGCTGCTCGATTCGCCCTAGCTAGGGGGGTCCTACCACCCATGCTCTGCTATGGGCTTGTCTCCTTTGCCCATGCCCCTAAAACCAGCCTCTCAAAATGGGACACAGCATATAACAACATATGTTGCATTGCACTCTTGGCTCCTCGTCTCACTCATCGTAGTGAGCTATACTCCTGGCTGGAGTGGCTCCCCTCAGAAAAGTACTGCACCTTTGTCCTAGGCAATTTTATCGACAACATTGTCAGAACTGCCACTCCCCCTGCTCTCGCATCATCCCTTAAGCCAGCAACCCCCCTCTATTACCATAGATCCAGTGACTCTCGGGTACTCCTGGTTCCGAAAACTCGCACCCAACTGGATGACCGGGCCTTCGCCGCATATGCGCCCAGACTGTGGAACTCCCTTCCCGCTAACACTCGCTCCTCCCCCTCCCATCCGTGCTTCAAAGTCTCCCTCTGGGGTCTACTAAAATCAGCCTCCTCCTGTCTCTGCACCCAGCCATATCCCCCCATGACAAATAAGCTGTGACACAAAAAACTGCTTGACTGCTGAGGAGACAAGTATCCTGACACAGAACGCACTTTGCTCACTGGAGAGCTCTAACTATCTGATGTATAATAAGCACTGAGAACAATCTCTACCCTACTGTTCATGTAAAGAGTACCCACCTGAAGTTACGGCTGACCCTAGATGCATAATACTGTTGTCAATGCCTGTACTTACATGTTAACTTCCCTCTTGCCTGTATGATTATGCCTGATGTATACTCCTGATGCAGTTGTATTGTATCTTGATATTGCTTGTATGTTCTCCTATGTACATTGTAATCTCCTGGGTCGCACCTTAAAATAGGCACATGGCTGTCTAGTGTGCTTACCTGGTAAACAAAAGCAAATAAATAAACAAAGTATAGTATCATAATATATGATAGACGTCTAAAGTATGTAAGAGGTGTTCTCCTCAACTGGAGTGTTCAGGACAATATACTGGTAACTCCAGGGACTGATTTAAGGTGTTTTTCTGACACTACCTTAGTTAGGAAGGAAGGGTTGGTACAAAGCTAATGACAGTATGATGACCTATGCCTATCACATTGACAACATTACTAAGGCTGTTAACACCAGCATTGGGCTACTTTATAGGCATAAGCAATGTTTGACCCCAGAGGCTCTTAACCTGGCCATTCAAAGCTCTCTTGTCTCACTTATTGATTATGGCTTACCAATCTACGGATCAGCTACTGAAACAACTCTTCGCCGCATCATAGCTGCACTCAACAAAGCTTGCCGGCTCCTTACCGGCTCAGCCAGTCTGTTCCATACCTGCGACATGTATGCTCGAGCTAATTGGCTCCAATTCAAAGGTAGACACATGTACCAAACATGTTTACTGTCCAAAAAAGTAAGCTTAGGTAAAATACCCCCAAGAGTGCAAAAGCTTATTAACCCCACTATCAACCGCCGTTGCACCAGAAGCTCTACTAGCCAGATTTTTGATATACCCCGTTGTAGAACTTCTCTGGGACAAAGGTCCTTTACCTACCATGCCCTGCTATGGATTAACTCGCTGCACCATGGCATCACTTCAACATTCACCTTGGGCTCCTTCAAGGTTTATTTATTTAATTTGTTTTTTGTTTACCGGGTAGGTGCACTAGCCATAACAATGACTGTTTTCAGGCACAACCCAGGAGGGTACAGAAACAAAACATAAGATACTATTATATACAGTTTTTAGAAATTGTTAATGAAAATTGTACAACCAAGCAAGGTAAAATAACATGTAAAATACAGACGTAGTGTCACAGAACTATGCAGGAAAGAAAGACAAATAGCATTTCAAAACTGAAATAAAACATTGCAAAAATAGACCAAACATTGGAATGAGGAGGAAAAATAACAATATCAGTAATACTATAGTTGTTGAGGAGAGAAATTTAGAGGAAGCATAGGAGCAGGATAGATAGAAATAGGAGGGTAGAATAGAGTAAGGAAATACAGTCAAGGAAGATGGTATGAGACAGTAATATAGAGGAGTTAGGCCAGGCACACTGCAGACAAGTGCAAATTGTTGAGGAGGACAAAGCTAATATAGGCAGGGAGTGCAGAGTTTAGGGTCAAAAGGGCTAGGGTAGGTTAAACTTAAGCAACAGCTAGTTGCTGATGCCAGTAGTGACTGCTTCAATAACCTTCCTACTTGTAACCAGCACTTATTCTAACCTTATGCTACCCTGACCTTATGCATAACTCAGCATGTAAATAACTGTTCTAAGTTGCCAATCATTCTTCACATTTCCTCTTGATCCCTTCCACTCTTTCCCCTCACTCCTCTAAGGCTTCCCCCATACCCCCTGTATATCCCTGAGCTCCCTTTAAAATGCTTTGTCCCATACCTTCACCTCTGACGAGGCCCTGGGCTGATGCCATCCCTTACCTTGTTGATTATTAGATATTAGGCTGAGTCTGTTCTCATGTTCCTGTAAAGGGTTGTTTCATAAGCCCCCACCACCTCTAATATGACCCTTTGAATTCCAGGTTTTAATCAAATATGCACCATGGCATACATTATACAATGCCACATGTACTGGAACTTCTCTAGTGATACACTCTTGTAATGTCTTGTATAATTGCTTGTTTTGTTTGTTCTCCATCTCACACTTTCCCAATATGTATTGTTCGTCTGACGTGGAACCTATGAAATGAGGTTGTTCTCAAAGGTGTTATCCGAAATTTCAATAAATAAATAAAAAAAAGAGCCACCCTGTCTTTGTGAAAAATCTAGTAAGGCTCTCTGGACATAATAATAATAATCTTTATTTTTATAGCGCAATTCAAAATATCAAAGTGCTGTACAAATATTAACTACAAAACACATTAAAAAGATAAAACAATAAAACACGGTACTATCCAGATTTTACATCAATATACATCGGAGTAGTTTATAACATGTGATCTCCAAAGGCAAGAGGAAACAAATGGGTCTTTAAGGACTTCTTAAAGCTCTCCACGGTCAGGCACTCTCGAACCCGATGACATAGAGAGTTCCACAGGGTGGAGGCTTGCGACTCTGAAGTTTTCTGCCGTACCCATGGAACCTCTAGCAACCCATCGTCGGATAAGCGGAGCGGTCCGAGGGGGCAGTAAGGAATCAGGAGCTCTTGCAGGTAGCCCAGACCCTGTCCATGTAGGGCATTGTAGGTCAGTAAACCAACCTTAAAGCTGATCCGCCACTGAACAGGCAGCCAGTGCAGTTCACGCAGCACAAGCAAAATGTGACTCGCACGAGAAACCCCCAACAACCTGGCCACTGCATTCTGCACTAGCTACAGGCGGTGGATGTCAACCCCTGGAAGCCCTAGGTAAAGGGAGTTGCAGTAGCTCAGGCATGGGGTCATAAAGGTATGGATAAACGTTGGAAGATCGCTAGACAGAACAAGATGCTTAATCCAGGTAAGATTCCTCAGATGATAAAACGAAGACTTAACTACTGCCGATATGAGGGCATGGAGCTCGGAAGTACATCGAGCTGAAGTAACAGCCACTAAGAATAGTGTTTTCCAAGAAAGAAAACAGAGGTCACAAGTGGCTGCCAGTTCAAATGGTTCAAAAGTTAATTTCTCTGTTAGAAAACTGAGATCCCACAGAGGAATGCGTTTTCTGATAGGTGGCTTAATATGTAACATTCCCCTCAGAAACATTTTGGCTAGATGATGTTGATACAGTAATCTGCCATCCAGAGGTTAATGGAAGGCCGAAACAGAGGCCCAATGGACTTTGATGGAGGAATAGCTTAATCCTGTCTCTACAATCTAAGCCAGGAAATCCAAGACCTTCGTCAGTGGACAGTAACAGGGATCCAATGATCAGGAAGCAGTCCAGATGGAAAAGCGTTTCCATTTGGCATTATATGTTTCCCTGGTCGCTGGTTTACATGAGGCCAGTACTATATTGGCAACAAGAGAGGACGCTTGTAAATGTACTACAAAAGCGTCCTCAGGAGCCAAGCATGAAGGTATAGTGCCTTCAGGTTGGGATCTACAAGGGTCCCTTGATTATTTATTTATTTATTTTTTTGGCTAAGGCTCTGGTCCACGTCTCCACTTACTGCTCCCTCTCCCTTCCCGTCTCCAGGTTTTCCCTTCTGGATGGGGCCGCCGGGCGGGAGACCCCTACTTTTCCACGTGGGTCACGAAGCCCTGGCTTGCCTCCCTGGGTGGGGTCACGGGAGCAAGACCCCTCAGCAGACAATGGTCTGACCGGGAGGCCAGCAGCGCAGAATGGGGCCATTATTTGCAGCCGAGATTTTCAATAATTTTCTCAACGTCCCCATTCCCCCGAAGCGTATGATGCCGACCTGTACAGGGCCCCCCGCCCTGCCAGAGGGCCTCACTGTGGCAGACACTTTCTCCCCTTCCTGGCCCCGGAGAGGAGAGCAGTCCATAGGACGCTCGATCCCTCTTCCCCAGCCGGCCCTCCGACTCCCGGATCCGTCCCCAAACCCGGGATGTCGGCACTGCAGACGGACGCCTTGCTGCTGCCCCAGCAGGCTGGCTGGGTCCCTTGATTCTGAGTCAAGAGATCTGGTTTGACTGACAATGGAACAGGTTCCTCTACTGAAAATTGCTGAAGTAGAGGTAACCACACCTGTCAAGGCCACAGAGGGGCTATGAGAGTCATGGTGGCAGGTTTAAGTTGTAATTTCAGTAGAGTCTGTTGCAGGAGTGGGACGGGGGGCATATTAAAAGAGTGCTGTCCATGCTTGGGACAGGGCATCTATAGACCATCCCTTTTTGCTCAGGATAATGGAATAGTATCTCGGGAGACGGTGGTTGACTGGGGAGGCAAACAGATCCAGTTGTGGGGTCGCCACAGATGAAAGATTTTCTGAAGCACTTCATAATGAAGTGTCCATTCAAGTGTGGACAACTGGCAACTGAGAAGGTTAGCCATCAGGTTGTAACGTCCTGGTAGATGGACGGCTGTCAGTACGAGGTGTTGTCGAATGGCTTCCTGCCAGACTGCAAGCGACTCTTTGCATAGAGTACAGGACTTCGTACCACCTAGTTTGTTGACTTAAAATACTACTGTGGTACTGTCTGACTGAATCAGAAATGGTCCCAGAGACAGGTGAGGTTGAAAAGCCTGAAGGACTAAGCAGATTGCCCTCAGCTCCAGAAGACTGATGTGAGAATGAGGGATAGAAGTAGACAACTTGCGTTGTGTTCTGTAAGGACCCAGGTGCGCACCCCACCCTTTCAGGGATGCATCCGTAATCAATGTCTTGCAGGGGTGGGGGGACTGGAAGGGCATGTCTTGACATAGGTTGGCTCAGAGCGTCCACCATACCAGGGCGGATGACAAGGTAGGAGTGACTCTGATTTTGTCTTCGAGATTCCCTGTTCTTTGAGACCACTGGTTCTGCAGATCCCATTGGCCTGGTTTCATATGAAGACGGGCGAAAGCTACCATAGGGATGGTAGAGGCCATGTGACCTAGGAGACATAGCATGCGTCTGTCTGTGACAACTTTCTGGGCTTGCATCTACAATGCCAGAAATAGAAGCTCGTCTTGCCTGTAGGCCGGAAGGTAGGCTCTGGCGGAGATGGTGTCTAGGACCGCTCCTATATATTGGAGTGACTGTGTAGGGATCAGATTGGACTTCGGCCAACTATCCTTAATCCCTAGATCTTAGAACAATGTTAAAGTTGCTGCTAGGAAGGAGCAGTTTTGGACTCTGCTTTGATGAGCCAATCGTCCAGATATGGGAAGACAAAGTGCCCGTCCCGACGCAGGGCTGCTTCTACCACCGCTAGGCATTTGGTGAACACTCCCGGGGCCGATGAGAGGCCAAATGAGAGTGTCCAAAACTGGTAGTGTTGACCCAACAGGTGAAAACGAAGGAACCTGTGATGGGCAGGATAGATAGGGATATGTAGGTAGGTATCCTTCGTATCTAAGGCACATAGCCAATCCCCTTGTTTCAATATTGGCATGATGGAGTTTAGGGTGACCATGCAAAGCCTTTTGTACTGGATGTATAGGTTCAACTGTCTGAGGTCCAGTATTGGTCTGATCTCCAGTTTGTTTGGGTACTAGGAAGAAGTGGGAGTAAAATCCCTTTTGGTGTTCTGTAGGGGGTACTGGGTAAATGGCCTTCTTGGTTAGAAGAGCCTATAATTCCTCTTGGAGAATAGGAATATGGTCGGGCAGGTATTGAACAGAGTGGAAGGGATGAGGGGGAGGTCTGGAAAGTAATTCCAGAGTGTGACCACTACGAATGATCTGAAGTACCCACTCGTCTGATGTGATCATTTTTCAGGCCTCCAAATGGAGGGCAAAACAACCACCCATGGCTTCGGAGGCCTGATCGAGGAAGCGTGGACAGATCCCCAGTACGTCACTGGGAGACGGGATGACCAGCCCCACCAGGAGGGTGAGAGCAGGAGCCCTTGGCATTTGAGGTGTTGGTTCTGGTAGACTGGGAACACCTCGGAATCTGCCCCATTTGAGCCTTTGTATTTTCCACCTCTTTTGGAATAAAAAGAGGATTGAGGACGGTAGGATGGCTGAGAAGTATGATATATGCCATGTACTGTATTGCAGGGTTCTTCCTGAAGTCTGGAGATCATCCATCAATGTTTGGGTACCAGGCCGGAATAATTTGGACCCGTTAAAGGGGATACTGACCACTCTATGCTGTATATCAGGTGTGAAGCCTGAGACACGAAGCCAAGCATGGCGACACAGGGTAATGCCAGTTGCTGACATGTGGGCTGAAGTATCGATCGCATCATATCCCGAACTAAGTAGGTGTCGGGAAATGGAGTTGCCAGTAGATACTGTAGCCAGTAATTGTTCCCTTTCCTGTGAAGGAGGGAGTTTACTGACTAATTCAATGGGTGACGACCAGAGTGTACGTTGGTATTTGACCATGTGTCCCATGTAATTTAGGATTCTGAGATTCATGATGCTTGTTTGGAAGACCTTTTTTCCCCCCATATAGTCTATTCAGCAGGAATCTTTATCTGGAGGTAAGAAGCTCATGTGTTTCGGTTGTTTAGTACAATCATTAGCAGAAGCAATCACCACTGAATCTGCTTTTGGAGTGGTGGATAAAAAGGGGTGATCCAGAGGAGCCTGGTAGCGGCGATCCACCTTGAGGGGAATAGCCGTAACAGAGGAAGGCTGATTCCATGCTGCAAACATAGCATTTTGGTTAAGTTTGGATTAGTGGGGGTACCACTAGGTCTGGATCCTTTGGTAACTCTAGATAGTCTGCCATGTCCTTACATTGTTTGTCATGTTTGGTAGTAGAGAAGTCCATGACTTTCTGAATTTGGACCATCCTCTTGCGGAAAGATGGTTCATCTGGAGGAGAGGCAGCTGTATGCCTGGATAGGCTAGGGGAGACTGCAGCTGAAAATCCATATCCTGGAAGTCCTCATCCTCCAGATCTCCGGTAAAGTCCACCAGAAATTCAGGTTTCATCGGATAGGTAGTCACCTATATACGAGGGAGGTGACCAGGGTGGTAAAGGGTCTCTGTCACCATGAAGTCATTTTGGCAGAGGAGTAGGGGAACGGGATGGGTGGCTCAGCTCACCTGGATCGAAGGGCTAAGCATGCTGCATGGCATGCAAGACGGCCTGTACTACTGAAGTAACATCCAGTTGAGAAGTGGGGGGTTCTGGGGAACCAAGAGGATGGTGGAGGGGATTGGATGCATAGCCTGAGCACGTCTTGCCTCCTGGTTCCCAAGTCAGAGCTATAAGCCACACTGCTTACCATATTATAGATTATTATAGACTTGTATATTATGAAAGGTTATTGATAATTAGATTAAACTATGATTTAAACTATATTTTCTGCACAATTGTCCTTCATGCGAGATGTTAAACTGAGGTCCCTCTTGCCCATCTCTAGTCACTGTCCAGGTGGAAATAAAAGATCCTAAGGCACTTATCAGTAAAGAGTAGGGAATTTTCCCTGGTGACATGGGTAACACTCCCCAATCAATAAAACAGGTCCACATAACCCACCACCCAGGATGCACCTGGACAGAAATTAACGCAGTTCAGTTTGCCTTTCCTGGTCAAAAATTGTAAATAAATAAATATTTACCTGAAATGATTTACAATCTTATCCATTCTGTTTCCTTAGAAACAAAATGCTTCACCTTTAAAAATTTTAACTGGTACACTCAGATATCGTATTGTGGTTTTTAAATACACCTCTGACTTCATGATGCCCACCTGCAGTACCATCAAATGTTCATGACGCCTACCCACAGTACCATCAAATGTAAAGCAAAGTAGTGTTCTGAAGTTTACCATGGAAACATGCTTTTGGGTACGATTTGTAGCTTGCGTGCTAAGTCAGTGTAGATAGCGAGGCCTACGCCAGAGAGGTGGTGTTCAACTTCCAGTTTGCTGATGCAATAAGAGTTGTAGCCAGCACCAACCTTCTCACACTAAGAGTTGTCAGGGAGCCGAGTCTTCGTGAGAATAGCTATGTCAACATTATATCTGGCAAGCTCTCTATGGAGTATAGCAATGCATCTGTTGAGGCCTTGACATCGTCAAGTAGAGTACAAACATTCCAGGAGGCAAAGTTTATAGCGCATTTTTGCAAGCACCGACATTGTTTTGTTATTTGACTGCATGATTGGATGGCCACCTGGCTGTGCCAGGCCAGCGGGCAGAGGATGGAGCGAACAATTTTTAGGGATCCTTTTCTCCCTCTTCCCCCAGCTGGGGAGAGCAATGCTGTCCCTGAAAAGGGCTGCTCTGTCATTTGAGGGGGATACAAACTATGCTGTCGCACCAAGATTAACACTGAATGATTATCGCCCTCGAACCACCTGTGTGCAGGTTTGTGGCTAGGTACTCCCAGCAACATCCTCCACCTGTACCAGTCATCACTTGCCCATCACCACAGGTCTTCATGATGCCGTATAATGTCCAGGTTGTGAGATGACAACTGAGAAACCTGCACATATAGTGGATTATAATGAAAGACTGTGCGTGGTAGCCAGTCTCACTCTCTTGTCCATACAGACCATTGTGCACTAGTGAGGAATGCCTAAATGAGAGGAGTAGTAGGCACGGGTGTAGTAAGTTGTGAGGAGCCTGGGATGGAAATCCAGTATCTGAACCCACTTATGGCCAAGGCGACCACAGCCCTGTGCCAGGGCTGCATTACACAGTGCTAGGCAGATAACAGGTAGTAGTCCTATGTGACGGTCCCAGTTATCGGCTGGGACCCTCCTAAATTGATTGCCAACCAAGGCTAATAGGGTCAGTCCCCCCCAGGTCAAGTTTTACTTCAAGACTGGGGCGTGGTGATGGGATACGGTCACCCTTCACCTGACTGGGGCAATGAATCCCCTGTCCTGGAGATGCAGGTCCCCATTTCCCCCCCCTCCCCACTACTCCTAGGTAGGCATGTAGAGGGAGCCTATCCCCTCACTCATGCATAGCCCTCACTGCCAGCCATATCCAAAGGCATCAATGGTTGGCTGTTGGTTCTTCACATCCCTCTCAGGCTACAGCGCTATGATACCATCAGTGGTGCCTATGCACCAACCATAACCAACAACGATGACACCAAAGAGCAGTTCTATGAAGATCTCACCAGTATCATCAGATCAACACCAAGAGATTACAAACTAATAATCCTTGGTGATTTTGATGTTTGGGTCTGCCACGATCACACCTCATGGAAAAAGGTAACTGGAAGTCATGGAGTCAGCTGCGAAAACTCCAATGGCACTCTCCTCCTGGCCACTTGCATGGAACACCAGCTAATCATCACCAACATGTTTCAACAAGACAAGTACAAGGCCACTTGGACGCATCCTTGTTCTATTCACTGGCACCTGACTGGTTATGTTATTGTGCATTAGCGTGACATTCAAGATTTTATGATCACCCATGCAATGTGTGGTGCTAGCTGCTAGTCTGACCACTGGATGGTGAGGTGCATTATGAGAATGATCATTCTTCCAAAGCAACTCCAGCATCACCAATTGCCTCCAGTAAGACCACTCAAAGTCCATGCACTCGAGGATCACTACACCAGTGTCGAACCAACTAGTTTACTCGAGAAAGTACTCTAATCAAGCGACACATCAGAGCAACAAAAGTGATGTTGAAAGTATGTGGACAAACTTCAAGAAAGCCGTATACTAAACATAAAAGTCAAGATTGGTTTGATGACAATGATGAAGAAATCAGACTCCTTTTGGCCTCTATACATACTGCTCACCTCTCCCAGATTAAAAACAAATGATGCTCGGTGAAGAAGACTGCATACCAGCAACTGAAGCAGCAAGTTCAATCTAAGTTTCACTCTATGAAGGAAAAAATGGTGGAAGACAAAAGCTGAGGAACTGCAAGCAGCTGCTGACCAAAAGAACATGAAGCACTTCTATGACAAGTTAAAGTCTGTGTATGGACTGAAAACAAGTGGCAGTGTCCCCATTCTAAGTAAAGATGGCACAAAGCTGCTTACTGACCAAGCTGAAATCTTGGAATGCTGGGACAGCAACTTTAACCAAGTCCTCAACTGCCCCTCTGCAGTTTCTGCTGATGTGCTAAAACTACCCGTGCAAGATCAGCTTGCCATCCCACCTACCACGTCTGAAATACAAACTGCAATCGAGCAGATGTCAAGTGGAAAAGTAGCTGGTTCAGATGGTATTCTTGCTGAGATCTACAAACCTGGAGGCCACAAGTTCAGGGAGAGACTCCTCGCCCTCTACAACAAAATCTGGGATCATGAAACTGTACTGTAAGATTTCACAGATGCCAACATTGTGCACCTCTACAAGCACAATGGTTTCATTCTGTGATAGGTCACCGAGGAATTTCACTTCTATTGGTAGCTAGTAAAATTTTTGTCTACATCATGCTCCATCCACTAAATGAACAACAAGTGGACAAAATTCTTCCAGAAAGCCAGTGCAAATTTTGGGCTGGTCGTGGAACATCCAACATGATTTTCTTAGCCCATCAGATCCATGAAAAGTGTAGAAAAGAGCATCAGGGTATACCGTGTACTATGCGACCGCGATTGAGTTCTTATAAAAAGGGTGACTCAGTCATGGTGCCTGTGTACAGGGCTACCTGGCAGGGTAGCGAGCGGATACCTGGGTAGGCGAGGTAGGACAAAGGGCTGTATGTGCATATACACGCGCGCATAGTGGGGGATGGGGAGGGAAGGTATGTGGTGGGCAGCTGCTGAGCTGGACTGTTACCGTGGTGGGGTGGGTGGTTGCTTGGGAGGTGCAAGGTTTTGTTCTGGTGTGGATTTTTTTTTTTGCCAGTAGGTGGCTTTTTATTTTTACAAGTGTAACCCCCCCGTTACCCGGGGTTACTAGAATCCCAGTAAGACCTAGTGGTAGGCAGGGAAGGCAGCTTGTGAAACTCCAGTTAAATGGATTTAATACTGTCTCACTCTGTTCTCAGTCTCAGCTGAGATTGAGGGATGACATCACCATAGAACTCTCGTAGCTGCATGAGCCACACTGGAATCTGCAGTTGGAAGTTAGGTTAGAATGTTGGGGAGTTTGAAGAGAGTCTGTGTGCAGTCTTGAAGAGAGGAGCAGAACAGCAGTCTGTGGACAGGCTCTTTGAGCCTTACGCTCTGTCATAGAGCTACTGTAGGGGAGGTGTGTGTTTCCACCAAAAGAGGAACACAGTAAGCTGTTTGTGAAGAGGTGGAGACTGCTGTTACTGGTCCATGTGCCCCATCCCTGAGGGGATGGGGGTGGAAAGGTTTGCCTGTCTTCCAGGGGCAACCCTCCTGGTTTCCGGCTAGGGAAGAAGCTGCCTTGTTTCAAGTTGTGCTGCGGCACCTGAAGCTGTGGGAAAGAAATTCCTGTGAGGAATTGCCTGTGGGGCACCTGCAACCAAAGAGTGAGTTTGCTCTGACAGAGGGCCTATGTTTTCACCTGAACTGTTGGAAAGTGGGGATTTGACTACTTAATTTGTAGAAGGTCTAGTGTAATAGACATTGCCAGTTAATTCAAGTAGGTTCAAGTCCAGCACAAAGAGTAAAGTAAAGTGGGGATTGGACTGCTAAATCAGTGGGAGGCCTAGAGCAATGGGCTAAGCCAAGTAAAAGTAAGTTCAAGTCCAGCACAAAGAGTAAAGTAAAGTGGGGACTGGACTGCTAAATCAGTGGGAGGCCTACAGCAATGGGCTAAGCCAAGTAAAAGTAGGTTCAAGTCCAGCACAATGGAAAAGCAAGACAAGTAGAGGAAATGTGACATACATTTACCCTTAATCTACATTGCCAAGCTTTACAGAAAGATGTTTAATGTCCAGAGAAATGGCCGGGTATGAATTGTGGAAGCGAGAGGTGGGACACTCCCCCACTCCCCATCAGTAGTAACCAAATTCACCTATACGGATTTGCTCTGTGGCACCTTAACTTTCTCTCAGGTAATTGGCCAGTGCCTAAGGAAAGTACCCAGACGTGGGATTAAAAGAAAGTTTCCCTGATAGAGCTGAAGTGTTCTTAGGTGGTTTAGGGAGCCACCTTAAAATGTTTCTATAACATATGGAAGGTGTCCGAGTGGCTGGCAAGGGAGCCGATCCTGGGAATCCCACATAGTGTACAAGTTCGGGCTGTGTATCCAAAGCAGCGTGCAAGTCCGGGCTGTGTGCCCGGTGGGTTCAGAGCCTGAGGGCTGAAGTGCTGAAGAAGTGTTTCTGATTCTTTTTAATCTGCATTACCAGAAGTGTAGCCCCATGGGGGTCCGTCTATGCTTTGTTTGTTCTGCTTGGATGTGAATAAAGCCACACTTTAGAATCCCATTCCTGGTATTGGACATTACAGTTATTGCTTCCTGTGTTCAAAATTACTTGGGTGCCCCTGTGCAGAGTAGCTTAACCTAGCCCTTGTGCTGAGTAACCTATTCCTCCCCAAACCCAGTCCCCACATGGTATTGCTGTCAGATTCAAACAGCATACCACCTGTCGTTTGCAAAAAGGCAGAGGGGTGGGGGTTACACTGATTTCCACCCCCTCCCAACATGCACCCCCTGCAGTTGAGAATCTGTTAGTGGAGGGGCATAGGTCCCGCATTAAAAATCCCGTGAGTCTGGGGCACACTCTTCATCCTACTTGTGATGCATCACCGAAATTCATTTCTGGCGATGTACACTCACCAATGGCGATCGTGGACACAGAACCGAGCATCAGAACATCTCTGTGGTATCTGTTGCCTTGACAAAGGCATTCGAATTGTGATGCATTGTGGGAGATTTTTCTAAAGTTTGGTTCCCTGCCAAATCTGTGAACACTGTGCTTTAACAAATGCCTCACCTGTGTGGAAAACCAGGACGACTGTAACCCAGTCTGCAGAATGCGGCTAAGAAACCTGAGGGCTAAGGCAGCTAGTAAAAATCTGAGAGCCCTATAGCAAACTTCGGTCACTGACTTGTTTGTGAAGGTATCCAGTAAAAAAATGCCCCCCCCAAAAAAAACCTGTCAAAAACTACAGTTCTGCACTATGAAAAGTACAAAAAAAAATGTAATTAAAAAGCTAAGTGTACAGTCTGTACTTGGCAAAAAAAATTGTTGTACAAAGCTCTAAATTCCACACTAATCTCATTCTAATGTAAATTATTTGGCACAAGCACTTGCACTATCCCTTAAACCACGAAACAGGCAAAACCTGGATAAGAAAAACTGGCCCTACTACTACGAACTCCTGTTTATCTGAACTTTGGAAATGTCACCCAAGAGTTGGGATAAACGGGACTGCACTGTACAGTACAGTTCCGTTTATCCAAACCGGTTGAGCAACATGTTTCTGGTTCACATAAACGGAAGTTTGTAAAAATGGGATTTTTGGACTTTGGCCTTGGACGAGCAGAAAATGCATGAAAAACCATCGCGAGTGACAGCTGGTGCAATACAGTGGGGCTTTAAAGCGTTGGCTATTCTTTCCACAGTGTTCTGTATTCAGGGAGTGCAGGGTGAAAGAGGCGGGAGAAGGGTGAAGAGAGAAGTGCTGCTGTAAAGAACTTTCTCATCAGATACCGCCATAACTACCTACACTGTCTGATCGTTTGGATCAGGTAGAGGGGGGATGGCTCATTTCTGTTTCAGATTCAGCAGGGGTCATTAAAGATATTAATTTGACAGTGCCATCCGCTTCTTCTGCTCAGCATGCCAACACCTCCACTTTTGTTTTAACGGATGAGACAGAATACAGTACCACAATTTATGCCTCAGTCTAAGCGCTGATGAGTTGGTTAAACAAAACAAGTCTCTAGGAATACTGACACTCTTTCAAGTCCCGCTTGGATGGAGGTAAGGCTTTCTGATCCAGAAAGTGTAAAGCTTTATTCCGGGGAAAGAAATATTGATTCTTTGTGCGTCAAATACTTCATCTATTTTGGCTTCCAATGCATCGCTCTCTGCGCACATACCCTGTACAGCTGAGGGAACCTCTACTTTATACCCGATGGTTACTAGACTTGTCTCAAATCCTAGCTCTCTTCAGTTGCTCCTTGGGGGTTTTAGCTTCAATACCAGTATAACCACTGCACCAAATTTGGACCCAATTCAGAGCACTAATGCATAGCTACCAAATCATGGGTGACACGATCGCGGTTCTGTTAAGAGGGAGTTCCGGTTAACCGGGGTTTGGTTAAACGGGACTGTACTGTACTTGATTGCCATGCCAGTGTTCTCTGATGCTGGGTCAGAAATCTTAATTCCAAATGGCTTACTAAAAGCCATTTCAAATAAATGAACAGTGACATTGCTTGGGGTACCTTCAAGGAAACAAACTTGCACTCAAATTGGGTTGCATACATATTTACGGAATGAATGCAAACGTGAGCTCAGCATGGTCAAAAGCACATATCTCACAGTGCAGCAGACAGACAATCCTAGTGACCACAAAAAGTTTTGGAACTGCATTAACTCCTTGCTCAACTCCAGAACTGCCACCTCCTCTCCCCTTCCCTTAAAGTGAACGGCCTCAAGCCTAGTGATCCCAAATCTGTTGCTGATTTTTTTCAGTGACCACTTCAACAATCTCGAGAACTATAGACTCCGCTCATGTGGTACAGTATATCCTCTAGATTCTAGTATGTCTAACTCATGGCGATGTCATTCCCTATTTTATTTAATAAAAATCACTGTCAAGGAAGTCCACAAACTGCTGCTTCATCTAAAAGTTCACAAAATCGGCTGGCTGTGATGGCCTAATTTCCCAATTCCTTAAAAACTGCAGCCACACAAATTGTTCTCCCTGTTTCCGACTTTTTTATGCTTTCATTGGGGTCCAAAAAAATTCCTAGCATCTGGAAATAGGCCTCTGCAGTACCACTGCACAAAAAGGGCAAGCACACTGTCCTGGACAACTACATGCCTATTTCTACACGATCCGCTTTGGCTAAGGTGCAGGACAGGATGGTAAATAATCAGCTCACTTCCTGCTTAGTCCAGCACAGGCTACTCTGTGAGAAGCAAAATAATTTTAGGAAGGGTCACAGAACATGCACAGTGCTGGTCAGCTTCATAGACACAGTACACCATGCTATGGACAATGGCCTTCTGACCAGTGCCGTTCTTCGTGGGCCTGACTAAGGCTTTTGATTAGGAGGACCATGATTTGCTCATACAGACATTGACTGAGCTGGGACTGGGGGACCCATCTACTCTGTGGTTCTCCAACTATTTGCATTACAGGTCATAGTTTTTTTTAAATTGGTTAAGTCTTGTCCAGTGCCATCTCTTGTGGGGTCTTATGGGGGTCCATTCTAGACCCTCTTCTATCTACAATTTTCATCAATGACCTACCCAAGATCTGTAATACTGCCAAAACCCTTGTGTATGCAGATGACATAATGTCTTTGTGCATGGGAACAACACCATCACTATCAATGCCCTTGGGCACAGCTTCCATTCCGTGCAACTGTGGTTCACAAATGTGAAACTGGTCCTAAAAGACCCTAAAACAAAAGCCATGTTATTCGGCTCATCCCCAAAGGTTAGAAGATTTTCCCCAAGACTTCACTATCTCAACATAAGATGAAGTGAAACTGGAACTAGTTAAAGAACTCTTTCACACACAGAGCAGTGTTGTTCTGGAACACATCATCCGTTTCACTGTCAGAGTTATCCCTTATTCTAAAATGTTTGCAGCCAAGCCAAACTCAAAACCTTCCCCCTTGCAATCACAAATGACTGTGGTTCCACTCTTGATCTGGTTCGGCATTTTAAGTACCTGGCATCACAACTGATTTCACCCAATCGTATGCCCAGCATATTGACAACACCGCGAAGGCCATCAATACAAGAATTGGGATCTTACACCAACATAGGCATGGTCTTACTCATGAAGCCTAAACATGGCCATTCATAGCTCTATTGTATCTCTCATAGACTATGGGCTAGTGGTCTATGGATCTGCAACAGATGCAGCCCTCCACCTCATCTCTATTGCCCTAAATAAAGCATGCCATCTCTTCATAGGTGCTGCCAGACACACACACACACACACACACACACACACACCTGTGATCTCTATGCCATGGCAGGTTGGCTGTAGCGTGATGGAAGAATCAGATATCAGACCTGCTTCCTCGCCAAAAAAGTCTCCCTTAACCTTCTGCCACCGAACCTGCTACAGAACGTTCTGACCATACCTCAGGGCTCAAAACAGACCAAAAGTGCTGCTTCTCAAGTATTCCATGTGCCAAGGTGTCGCACTACACTGGCTCAACGGGGTTTCGCCCATCGTGCCCCTTTCTGGACAAATGCACTACCTCAAGGCATCTCTGACATTGCAATGACTGGCACTTTCAAGCACAGGCTTCGTCAACACCTACTTGCCACGAATACCTATGCCTGCCCTTGCTAGCTCCCATCAATGTCTTTATCTACAACTTCTGAAGTCAGTAATTACAACCGGTGAAGGCAGTAATCCCCTCTAGCAGTTATTCACCTTGTCGATTGTTACCCCGGAGAAGCACTGGCTCAGCACTTCCCCTATACTCCCTGCCCTTCCTCTACTGCACTACCACACCCCACCCCAATCTACTACCCCACCCTCTTACCTCCCCACCTTTCCCTGCCTGCTACCCTAACTCTAGCCCTCTCTGCTCTTTTCTTCCCCTTTACTCATTCCAACTGCTGTTGTATTCCCAGGGTGCAGGAATACATTGCACTATGCCTTAGTACTGTCTACCCTTGTATAATAAGTGTAATGTGTATCTCCACTTTATATGTACTTCTGTCCTTGTATTTTGTACTAGTTTGTAATTCAACTGACGTGGAACCAACTAATGAGCATCTGCTCGGTGGTGTTGTCCAAGAATTCAATAAATAAAAAATAAGCTGAGAGTACATCTCTAAGAGTCTAATGTCTGTACCTGCTTCGCATGACTTAAGCACTGTTGACTTAATGTGCAGTCTGAATAGCTTACTTTTGCACCATGTCATTTTATTTTCTATTACAATATTTATGCTCTTGTACCTGTTCCATGGTCTTGTTGCGTACTCTCCTGTACTTGAGTCGTGCCTGAAAAAAGGGCATTGGGCCAGTGCACTTACCCAGTCATCAAAATAAAATACAGGATAAAGTATGGGTCGGGGTGTGTAATGAGAAGTTTACACATATCTGAGGGGTTAGATGCTACATAAATTCAGAGAGTGAAGCTCGAGGGGTTTTGCAGAGCATCTAACCATAAGGGTGTGTGTAAACTCTGAGTTTACACACCCCGACCTACATTTTATTTGATACAATTGCTGGGTCTTTCTTTTTGGCCACAGCATTTATATAAAATAAGAACAGAACAGACGTCCATGACTCCTGAGCAGCTGCGGTCTGCTTTGGTTCAAGTGTGTGGTCCATGGTCATTTTTTATTTGTTTAAACATTTTCTGTTTTGTTTTTTTCTGCTGGCAGGCGAAGGTTTTTGGATTCTGCTTGCATGACTTACCGCCGAGTCCCAGTGGCGGTTCGTCTGTTCACAGAAGGTGGTCAGAGGTCTGGAAGGAAGAGCTGTGGCGGACGCATGTGCAGACCGAGGGAAAACCATGTGTGTGTTTGCCGCAATAAACACTCCTTTATTATGGCAAATAATGCCACAGTTTTCCTTCGGTAAAAAGAAAGACCCAGTTATTACTAAACAAATAAATACACATATACATACATACATAAAATTACATTTCCATATAATGATACATGCCTCTCTTCTTTGGACTAGTGCTACTCAAGTGTCTCAGCCTTGCAGTAATTCTACAGTGTTGTTATACAGTCTGATCTATGCATTATTTCATCTATCAAGATCACTGTGGTTCTGTGATATCACTCACCTTAAGAGTCAAAGGATCATGGCATCAAGAGTCTCCTTATCAGTCCCCATTGATGGCACGCCTGTGTGACTCTGCAGAACCACCAATGACCTTTCAACCTGGTTATCCATACTCAGTGGAGACCACAACTACTTTTCAAGCCACCACAAATGTACAGTATCTACAACAGTTGCTGGATTATGACAAAGGATAGCCACAGTAAGCAACAGCTAATGAAAATCAAATGTGGCTTATAAACTGTATTGCAGTTCATTTTATTTGTATCAAAAGTACTGCAAGTTGCATCATGTGACAGAATCTTCCACCCCCCTGCCCCCAAGCACTCACCTAGGCTTAGAAAAGAGGATGGAGGTCTCCATACAAATCGGCTGTAGTGTCACACTGAATGGCATGGTGGCCCCAACAAAACTGGTCGCAGCCTCCCGTGGTTCCCCCCTTCAGCAAAGTTACTACTTTTAGAACCAAGCAGTAACTGGGAAGGGGTGTGGCACTTTGCGAGACCAGGTACACAGGAGAAGCCAGAGGACAGTCTTCGGGAGAACACCAACAACATATGGCAAACCAGGGGGACGGCTAGGGAGGAAAAGGTACCCCTGAACAGACAAGAGTTACACCACCGGGTAAATGGGTGAAAGGTCTACAAAACCACTAGGACATATTTATTTATTTAACCGTTTTAATAGGAAGGTGTACTAAGCAGACTACCACTTAATTCTAGATGCATCCTGGGGGGTTGGGAGCAAGGGAGTCAACACAGAGCATAATACATCAGGGAAATGCTCGATTACAAAACACAATATGTACAGAAATGGGGGGAGCAGGTGAGTCAACGCAGAGTATAAATACATCAGTAATGCATGAGTACAAAGCACATTTTGAACAGAAGTACAGCCGGAGAATTAGATACAGATAGTCTGTTACATCGTGGAAGGAAACACTGGTAGAATACAGTCAGGTTAGACAGCAGGGGGCAACACAGAATATAACAACATAGCATGTACACGACTGCTAAAATGACTAGGTACAGCACATATACATCAGGAATGTGGTTACAATAGCATTCAAAAGAGTATATTTGGGATATAGCCAGGAGGAGTGAGATAGCCAGTTTACCACTGGACCATAGCTGCACACTGACAGTGGGGTCAGTCGTTGTTGACTAGTCACTTTTTTTGAGTTACCAGCCATTTAGGTGCATGCACAGGAGATGCAGAAGTGGGCTTTGAGGAGGGAGTTTAGTCGGTGGACAGAGTTGGTTTGCTGAATGGCCAGTGGTAGGGAATTCCACAGTTTAGGCACGCGTTAGGAGAAGGCTGCCTGTCCAGCAGTGGTGGGCATACAGGGGACACTCAGGGAGCAGGTGTCGGAATTTCGAAGGGGGTGCAAAGGTGGGGGAGGTGAGGACAGGGCTCCAGAGAAGTACAGGGGCAGGGACTGTGTCCAGTTCTTGTCCGTGAACCTGGCGCAGTAAGACAACCTCCTATCCTGCAGTGAGGGGAGGTGCAAATCCTGGTAGAGGTTAGAGTGGTTTGTGCTGGGAGGACAGTCAAGGGTAAAACGACAGAAGGAGTAGAAGAGGGCGTCCAGTCTGGTTAGGATAGTCTTGGGAGTGGCACAATAGACTATATCCCCATAGTCAAAGATCGGAAGGATCATTTTTGTACAGTCTCCCACCGGGCCGGTAGCGGGATGCACCCTCTGTTACAGTACAGTTCTCCAAGCTTGGGGTGCAACTTCTTGTGGAGCGCCTCAACGTGTACAGAAAGATTGAGGTGTTGATCAAGCCATACGCCTAGGTATCTAAAGGAGGAGCAAGCCTCCAGCTTTGTCCCGTCCAGGTGTGGAAGGTGGGTAGGGAGAGGGGCCGAGATAGTCTCTGCCTTGTACCAAAGGTCATGGAGACTGTTTTCTTGGCATTCAGAAATAGTCGATTTGAGTGAAACCAGAGCTGGACATCATTGAAGCCTAGCTGTAGGCTGGATTCTACATCAGTGGGAGAAGGGCCTGAAGCCAGGCCCCTACTTTTCTGCGGCACAGTGGGACCAAGTTCTGCGGCAAGACTACGATTTGCCGCAGAACTTCTGCAGTGGTGGTTTGTAATTTCTACGGAAGTTCTGAGGCACTAACAAACTACCATATCACAGTGTGAGCTTGTCATCCTGACTTCACTTTCATGGCAGTGGTTATAGCAATCAGGATGGGGGAAAGCACAGTAGCAATAGTTCAAAAAATAACAGACTTATAGAAATAATTGTATGCCTAAAAAAGCAAAACAAATATCTCAGACTATTGCATAAATGAAATATGTAAAGGGGACCTTATGTGATAAATAAGGTATTTTTATATGCATGGTATCTATACCACTAATGAGGTCTCCACTGTGTATCACTTATATATTTATATGCAATCTGTAACATACATGCAAATGTGTGTGTGTGTGTAGTGAGAGAGAGAGAGATACTGTATGTGTGTGTGTGTGTGTATATATATATATTTTTTTTAATTTCCATAAAATTGTATCCTCATTCATACAAGTCCCATTGAATATGAAATAAACAGAATAGAGGAGTTATTACAAAACTCATTTTGCATTCCAGCCTGCTTCCCATGACACTACGTAACACCATCAGGTCATGCCATGCATGTGAACCAATTGTGAGATAGAGCTCTCCAACCCATCACAATGTGTCCACCATGTGACAGAACACTGCACCTTACCTTCCCAGGCTCAGAGCAGTGATGTGTTCTCCCAATCCTTGTGCTGCCCAGCCAGCTCCCAGAGCTAATCTCTGAACCTGAGTTGCCAGCACAGAAACATAACATGCTACACTCTGGCCCAACAGCTGGCCCTGAACACATTTCTCCATAACTTTTGGGTGACTCTATCAACCAGTGATAATATGTAAAAAAATAAACCCTGGCAAAAATGTGTACAGCGCAATTATTTATTTAACAGGTCTGTTCTTTCAGCAGGTCTACACATCATTATATTCTTTTCAAGATCATTACCAGGCACTCACCCAAACCAACAAAAATAAGGCTGAAGCTGCTTCAGCCTTATTTTTGGTGGTTTGGGTGAGTGTCTGGTTATGATGTCGAAAAGTTTCCTATTTTACTAAGAGCACCTCCTATTTTTTTCCTTTTGTGGGCCCTTTTGTATGATTTTCACATTATTATATTCCACTTTTCTGGGCATAATTACTTTATTTTTCTTAAAAATGACAGGTAAATTCATTTTACCAGTTATTCATTTCAGATGGCATCGCTATACCTTAAAGGCACAAATATGTTTGCACAAAGTGAGGTATGGACCTAACAGGTCTATGCTATTGTCAAGGTTTTGTTTAAGTTGGCCCAAGTACAATAACGTAAGACTTAAAATTGCATTAGGCTGTAGTGCAGCGTTGAGCAAATATCACCATGCCTGATGTGCCAGGCCACGCCTCTGCAGTGGGAGGTATGGTAGATGTTTACTGTTCATTTCTGTTGCAGAATGCAGCCATTTCATTAGCTAATTTATGATGTTATAGCAATGATAACATCACATTCTGAGCATATTGGGATTTTGGATATAAAAAGAGGGGAAGGGAACCAGGTTCTATGGATAAACAGAATTATTAATAAAAAAATCACCAAGAACAGTGACTTCCGTGACATTGCAGAAGTTCTGCGGTAGACTGCAAGTTCTGCGCAAAATTCTGCGGCCGCAGAATTCTAGGGGCCTTGGCCTGAAGTATACAGGACTGTGTCATCTGCATACATGTGAATGGATATATGTGAGCAGGCCACAGGTAGGTCATTGAGGAAAACGAAGAACAGTAGTGGCCCTAGGACTGAGCCTTGGGGGACCCCAGATGAGATGGGGAGAGGGGAGGAGATGGAGTTACCAATCCTGACTGATTGGGTCCTGCCCACCAGGTAGGAGTGGAACCAAATCGGTTACTATGCTGGAGAGCCCAACTAGGGAACGCATGGTGAGGAGGAGAGGGTGTGAGACAGTATCAAAAGCCTTTGCAAGGCCTGGTGGCGCTGAGGGCTGGGGCGCTGGTTGCCTTACCTCACACCACGCGGTGACCCATGTTCGGGAACGAGCACGGGCTGCCGGGGGTTGGCAGAGAGAAAGAAGGATTGAGCAACTGCCGGACTGCTCTCTTTCTCCGGGGAGGGGGGTCCACAACAGTCAGCACCTGCTTGAACCCTGGTGGAGGCTGGGGGACAAGGCGCTGCGCTGTATGTTGGGGAGGAGTCTGAGACTGATGCCAGGAAGAAGCACGTGTGGACATGTGCATGCTCCCTTCTCCCGGCATCATTGCACGCCCTCTAGCTCCGGGAGTAAAACATCTAAAAATACAAGGAGTGTGCATCTGGGTGGAGCAGCTTGATGGCTGTCCACAAAGGCCAGCTCTGGGGGCACCTAACAGTCTGAATCTGTTGGGGTGGGTGAGATGGGGGCTCACCACCACCCCACTGTGGGAGGCAAGCCGCAGGGGAATATGGGCATGACCTCAAGAAGTGTGGATACTCTGACAGCATCTGGAATCCCAGAATGGTGGCCAGAACATGGGAGCAGCCCAGGTGTGCACAGAATGGAGGCAAAAAGTATAAAACAAACAAAAAAAAAAGCCTTTGCAAGGTCAACAAAGATGACTTGATGTAATGTGGGCTTCATCCATACCAGCGAGGATGGCACTGGTGAGCCTTAGGAGAGAGGGAGGGAGGGAGATGGCAGTGGAGTGGGACTTTCTAAAACCAGACTGGAAAGGGGTGAAGAAAGATGTAGATTCAAGGAAGGAGGAGAGCTGGGAGAGGACTAGGTGTTCCTGCAGTTAAGTTAGAATGGGGAGATGAGAATCAGGACGGTAGCTACCTGGGAGGAAGGGGTCCCCACCCTTCAGGAGAAGTAGGACTGTGGCATGCTTCCATTCGGCTGGGATAGAAGCTAGAGAGAAGGACAGATTGAAAAGAGAGGCCAGTGGGAAGGCAATGGCTGGGGCAAACAGAATGAGCATTTTAGTGTCCAACCCAGAGGGGCATTTGCCTTTGGACGGATTTAGATTAAGTAGGGTGTTGTACACATTGGCAGGGATAACAGGTTGCAAAGTGAAAGCATTTGAGGTGGCTTGGGCAGATCATGGTGTGCAGGTGTGGAGTGAGGACAGCAGCGATGCAGTACAGTTTGTGAAGGAGGAGTTTAACTCTGCAGCCAGAGTAAAGACAACACAGGCCCACCAGGGTCCAAAAGAAAACCAGAGGTGAGGGAAGGGTTAGAGAGTGGGGGCAACGTCTGGGTGAGCCACCACTCAAAAACTGGAGTGCCCAGCATGTCACTGTGCTATGCATCAGGCGCAATGCCATGCTGCAGTCCATTCATAGTTACAATCCAGTGTGATGGTGGGGTGCAAACAGCTGCACTTGTAACCTGCACTGCACCTCTTTTACCTAGTGACTGAGAATCCCCCCCAGTCTCACACCAAAGACTAATACATATTGCTAACACTGCAGTGTGCTACTGGCAGGTTTTGACATCCTTTGGTGATTGTCTAGATGGAAGATCTCAGGTTTTGAAAAAAGCAGATGTCCCTGCTGTCCTTGCCAGCTTTCCACTTTCAAATGTGCAAGTTCTGCAGCTGTCAAAGGCTGTGTGATGCTAAGTACTCAAGAGCTGCTCCGTCTTTACTTTTTGATTTCACAAGTTTTACCAGGAAAGACATACTGAGCTGATAACTCCTTTCCAGATACTTTCTGGGGGGTGGGGGTACGGAAGATAGTACAAGAGGAGAAAAATAAACAGTAATTACCAGCATTAAAAAACAAGTCATATACAGCAATTCTGTACATCAAAGGGAGCAATATCAAACACTGCGGAGCACAACAGTACAACAAGGTATATGCGCGGTAGATATAAACTGAATCTCTATGTCTGCATACAGTCCCTGGAATTCCATGCAGTATCCAAGTCACTGGTCTGCATGGTAGTCTGGGATACAGACCAAATCCTATTCTACTGATCACTGAGTAGTTTGTGTTTTCTCTTCAGGACAGCATCACCAAGATGTTTTACAAGTGGCCAAACCACCTGCTTAAGAGTGAATAATCCACTTTCTGAAACTGCACTGTAACTTCCCACTAAAAGAAAGGGGATATGCATCTGGGTCACTGCCAGAATCACTCACATTTTAATTTTTTTTTTTTTTTACTGAAAATGTTCTTAACCGGGTAAAAAAGCACTGGGCCACATGGCCCTTTTTCCGGCTTGACATAGATTGGTGTACAATACGTAAACAGTAAGACACAATGGGGTGTGCATTAGACAGTTCTAATGTATGGCTAGGGGGACATAGTGCGGCATGAGGAACAGCCTTCCTGATGAGGTCATAGAGTCAAAGACAGTGGGGGAATTCAAGAATGCATGGGACAGACATAAGGCAATTCTAGTCGGAGGCAGGAGGAAGTAGGCTGTTGGTTAACTAGGATCTGCAGCTTATCCGTTAGGTAGGGAAATGGGCAGACTAGGTGGGCCAAGCAGTCCTTATCTGCTGTCAAATTCTATGTTTCTATAGGCTGAGTGCATCCAGTCCCCTAGCTGTGCATTAGAACTGTCTAATGCACATCCCCGGAGTAGCTTATTGCACTTTTAAAATGGGTCTGTGTATTCTAAATGGAGTTTCTAGTTTTAGCTGTGCATTAGACACTTCCAACGCATGGCTAACAACCAACCAGATTGATTGAAATCATTTGCCCATTTTATAAATACATGCAGCAGGATACACAAATACACAACACATTTATACATTCATAATGTTGCAAAGAGAAAGAACATTTCAACAAAAGTAAATACAATTTAAATAAAATATCAACAAAGCACACTTAATGCAAAAAATAAATAAAATAACATCAGAACTAAAAATTAAACGAATTATGATAAAAGTATACCACAATATTTAAGAATGAGTGCAACTGCATTTATTCAAGTTCAGTTTCACTGTTTACAAAATGCATATTTCATTTACAATTGCACTGTGCCTCAGACCCCAGTTGATTTTTTTAAATAGGGTTTTGAAACGTTGTGCGTTCTGTATATTCCGTAAGTGAGCAGGTAAACTATTCCAAGTTTTAATTGCAACTTGATTAAAATTTTTTGCCTTTTAGTAGATTTACATAATGGAACTGCAAACGTTACATTTAGTGATGGGATACTATCCATTTCCATCTTTGTATTACTGTTCTTCGGTTTTTAAATTTTTCATTGATAGGTGAGGCAGAATAGGCAGTTGAGGAAAGCGGATGAGTGGATTTAGGAGGGAGGTGTAGAAATACAGTCAGGGCTATCAGTAGACTATCTCTGGTCCAACATTAGGCTAGAAGCAGATGCAGACAGCTGCTGGTCCGACTCAGTGGGTCACTGGGTGTTTCTCTGCTGCCAATATCTATGTTTCTATAGTGACTACTATTACCACATATGGCATCTGTCACATCTAGCTATTCTGCACCTAGGACTTCAACTAACAGTACTTTTCTACTAAAAGGATGTAAAACAAATCTAGTGTCCCAGCAGCCAACATTCGCTTATAAATAAGGGATATGCAGCGGTTCAGTGTGTGATAAAGCATTTATCTTGTACAGTTTCTAGTGACCTCATGAGTGCCGAAGGCATGAGTGACAGTTACGAGAGGTCACTGGAAACTGTACAAAATAAATGCATTATCACACACTGAACCGCTGCATATTCCATTTAGGCAACAGGTTTAGATGTTGTGTGAACATTTTGATTTTGGTAGGTGTAAATAATTTGTCAAAAAAGGGAAAAGAAAATGGAATTTTATGCTGTTTTTTGCTAATTATAAAAAAAAAATGGTATCTATAAATGAAACACCACTCATTTTGTAGATATTTTTGAGCTGAACATTTTTCGTGCTCACAGTACCATGCTATCATTTTTTGTTTTAAACTTATTCATATTTGTTTGTCAAAAAAGTGAACAAAAAATTACATTTTCTTCTGTTTCTTGCTAATCATATACAATATACAGGGTTCGTATAAATGAAACACTATTCATTTTGTAGATAATTTTGTGAGGAACAATTTTCGTGCTCACAGTACCATGTTATCTTTTTTCGTTTTTAAGTTATTCACATTTAAATATGGTTAGTACTGCTTCTGAGGCCGAACATTCGAAATGTATTCTGAAGAGAACTGTGTAGATAAATGAGCTACTGATGTAGTTACTGTGTAGATAAATGGGTGATGATGTAGTTACTATGTGGATAAATAAATTTATCCACATAGTAGCACAGATTAATGGATTTATCACTGCAGATTTATTCAGACACCTGATGCATAAATATCTATATGTCCAAAAAGTACTGTCAACTAACTTGGTGGACTCCAAAACTAAGTTACCAAACCCATAACAGCTCATTATAATAACCAAAATAATTTCACGTGTGGCCCCAAATAGTTTGCCTTAAAGATGATTTCTGGCATGCTGTTTACATTTTTCAAGGTTTACATAAATTGTCAGCTACAATATTGCTAGTGACAGTGCAGTGCTGTACAATATGCAACAGCCGCCTTTCGTTACTGGGGTTCTGGGACAAAAAAAAAATAACATGCTCACTAGCTATTACTGTTCAAATGGAAATCTGAAACAGAATTAAGAGGAGAGACGACCACATTAAAAATGGTGCCACTTCAAGTCACGGGTGAAGTTCAGTAATGAAGAAGCGAGGAGCTCACCTGTCTGACAGCAAAACAATACAAAAGGAAGGTTTCAGTTTCTAATGGCAGATTTCTTATTGTTTGAGATCAATAAACGTAATCACAGAGAACATTCCTAGCTACCGCTTGTGATTCAAACAATCCAAATAAGTAACTGGAATGGTCATGCTGCAGTTGAGTTAACAGGAAAGGTTTCCTTTTATGTTTTGTTTTTATACAATAGTCTCAAGAGTTCAGGGTTACTTTGGGTCCTTCTTATGGTACTGCACCAACTGCTGCCAAAACAGGGCTCTCCATTTTTGTTAATTTCTGGAGATATACATTCAGTATATTCAGAGAGATTCAGTCAAACTGTAGCACATTTAAAAGCTCAACAGGAACAGAGTGGATTTCCTGCTACCAGACCAAACCAAATTTATTCCCAAATTCGGTTACAATGCGTGGCTGTGAGCCATCCCAGTCACGCTGAGGGTTGAGGCACTGTCACCACACCGGTGACCCGGGTTGAACGAGCCTGGGCCATGGGGGTCGGCAGGGGAGAGGGAAGATCGAGCGTCCGGAGGACAGCTTTCCTCCCTTGGGTGGTTCTAGGGGATATGCCTGGCACCGCAGTGGCACCCAGTGGAGACCGGAGGTACTGCTATGCCCAGGGGACATACAGAGGGATGCAGAGCCATGACAGACATCCCCTGGCATCACTGCATCGCTCGGGCTCTGCCTGAGGCGAAGGGGGCGAGGGCGTAACATCCAAGAGAAAAAATCCCCTCTGCCTCCTGATAGGTGACTGAGGGTCTGGGGAAATCCGTCCACCATGCCCAATGCCAGGCTCTACCTCTCACTCCTCTGCTCTCCACTGCCTCGCGCCGCCAGACTTAATTCTAGATAAAGTGCCAGGAGGAGGAATCTGGCAGGCCCACCTTGGGGGACTTAGAGCCGGGGGGGGCAGGTGGCTAAGTGACAGCAGTTGGAGGAAGGCTTCCTGGAGGAGTGAGCAGGGGAGCTTCAGGCGGGCAGGAACAGGACGGACATCGAAAGACCACTCCTGAAAGAGTTCAGTAAGGTAGCGGTGCACAAATAAAGATGCCAAAAACAAAAAAAAAACAACAATGCGTGGCTGTGACAACCTACAGCAACTCCACTCCATGTACACAGTCTCTGCTATTCAGTCACAGGCTGTAAAGAGCACCCTTAACTGGCACCATTGAGCTGATCCATTCCTCTCCAACCCAAATCTATTATATGACTTGTCAGAGAAACGCCTCAAACTGAAAGGAGATGCCAGTTCCTATCCAGGGTAAAAAGATACTGTTCCAAGCTAAAACAGTGAACTTGTTGATACCAACATGAAAGACAACTGTTCCAATTCAGTTCAATGACAAAAGGATTTCACTCGTGATTCACTGTGGGTAGCATGGGACACTCGCCACATCTTCCTATAGAGTGGTATTTGAACCGCATATGCTTAAGCATCCAATAGGCAACTGCCTGCAGAAGCCACGCAGCTATGAGTTCTCCTCGCTACCTGTCTGCACTCTGCCCTACCTTTGCCGGTGTCTGCTTTGCTTCTACGCCAGCTGCCAGGTATCCCACCAACTCTCCCTGCTGTTTTTGTTGCTCCTCTGTGAAGAGTCAGTTTTGTTGTTGCTGCCACTCTTGCAGGTCTCTCTCCTGTCTGCTTGTGTCTGCTGCTTCTGCTCCCAGCTGAGGTCTCTCTTCCGGATCCCTAGCAAATGCAGTCTTCCACTTGGTTCCTGATGCACATCACTCCCGCTTGCTGTGTCTTGGACTCGGCCTCTGTCAGAGCATCTCTTCCCTGCCTGGCACCCAGACATGCTTGCCTCTCCCCGCCTGTTCCTGTGCTCGTTTTTTGACCTTTTATTTTGGCTGCTGCTCTCCTGGCTACATAACCTTTCTCCTTCCCCTTCCCCCCTTTTTCTCCTGCCTACCCTGTCACCTGCTATGTGCTTCCTTTCCTGCCCCCCACCAGCTGCTGCATTCCTCTAACCTGCCCTGCATTTGGACTTGCTTGCTTCTCCGACCGCCCACCCCTCACCTTCTATCTCACTGCAGGCTAGCCATTTTATTCTGGATCCTTTTGACTACTGCTGCTTGGTTGTGCTCCCCCTCCTTTACTCTACTGACCTCACTGAACTGGGCTCTCAGTCTGCCGATTTGTCCTTGTTGCCATGTCCACCAGTCTGGCCAACTAGTTTTCCACGTTCTCACTTCAGGGCTCAACAGTTATGGCACTTGAGCCCTTTCGGGCTATACCCTCCCTATCATACGACCTGCCTGGGCACTTGTCATACTCATCATACTTATCGGGGCTTTTGCCTTTCCTCACAATTCTACCTGCCCGGACTTTGCCTCAGAATTGAGAGGATGATGAGGAGGGTTAACACCCAGCTCAACCTTCCAGCTCCTATCATCTCCCTGTCTGCTACTCTCCTCAAGGGCTACTCTCGCCCCTCAAGGGCCATCAGTCTCGGGCCTTAGCCCTCAAGGGTTTGGGCTTCAATGATGACCCATTGTGCTCTGCTCCTGAAGGGATAGCACAAACTTTCTCAAAAGCCTTTTTCTCAGAGGTGAGTGAGTGAGCAACCAGACCTGAAGCCACTGTCACTACATCTTCCATCTTCAAGGGGTTCCTTCTGTAATCCCTCTGTTACTTTGGTACTGGCTTCGGCCTACTAGCACTTTCCCATGGGTAGAGTCCTTCCATGTAGGGATTCCTTTAGTTGTACAGACAAGCCCCTTAAGACCTTCAATAGGGTGGACATCTTCATACAGAAGGAGAGATACAACATCCCTTTAACTGAAGCAGCATGTTTGTGTCCTTTCTGGAAATAATATGTAATCCGTAGTCTGAGAGGCTGGCAACCATTAAACCCGAGCTTGGGGGGGGGAGGCTCTCCTCTGTGCCAAAGGTCATAATAATATTAATTAGTTATTCCCTCCATTAGCTGAAGCTGGATTGTGGTCCTACAGTTCAATACTGGCGTCACGTTGTAGGATTCTGGCATCTCCTTCCCAGGCTGCACCTCTTCTTTCCTTTCAGGAAGCAAGTATGGCATTTGTCATCATTTGCTGTTTTGGGACTTCTTCCCTAAGGTACCTCTGGTCTATGGGGACCTTGTCCCTGTGACACTTCAAGGGGTAGAACCCTCATGAAGAGTGTTTCCGTGTCTTTACAGCAGCCCCAAAAGTGAGGTAGTCCCTATAGCAGTGACAGAGAGGGCATGTGTTAAACTCATAATCACAGTGGACAAGCATGTTACATACTACCTATCTTCCTGACTGCCTCACTACCTCTCTTCCAATTACTGCTTCCTACCATCATTCTAAACTTACCAAACCCTGCTTAATCTTTCCTTGTGTCTCCTAAGCAATTTCTGCACAGCAGCATGCCAAGCCATTGAATCAACTGTTACGACATAGTCTGATCATTTTATAGTGCAAGAGGTAATCTGTTTTTACCGTCACACCTTGGGTACAACATCCTGAACTCATGAGTATTCTTCCTCTTCTCCGCTGTTATAAATTACAAAAAACCTACATTAAGATATTGTTGGGGTTAGCAGCCAAAGAGCAAAATGTCCAGAAATCCAAAGTTTGATTCTCAAGTCAATAACCCCAACTGCATATTTTCTGCCAAATCCTCCAGGATGATTGATTTATGTTACGAAATAGTATGTGACTCAACCAACTATGAAATCTTATTACTTTGATTACAGAGAACAGGTACAGTTATGAATATCAACATGAGTACCCCGACTTCAGATTTCCAGACTTTTTGTGCTTTGTTTGCAAATTTCTACCTTAATGTACTTTTTTGTAATAAATGTCCATATGTTAAAAAAAGTTATAAAATATATTTGAATTCCCCTTTTCCCGATCCTACCTGACATAAAATGCAATTATCCATGTAATGCTCCCTCTCCTATATTAAATACTGGAATCGGCACAGGGATCCTGTCCCAGGTGCTGGAACAGACAAACTACCCCCTTATTCATTTTTGAAGTTGACACTACAGCCCATCCCTAGTGTCAGCACCCCCCCCCCACACTACCATCTGCATCACACCTAACCCAGCCCTGTGAATTCAAAAGTCAACCCTGAATGAACTCAAAACAATCTATCATCGGGAGCAGTCATCATCTTCCAATCGACTCCGCCACTCTATAGTGTTGCAAACCACTGAATAGTGAGTTGTAGAGAAGGAAGCATGGCATACTGCAACCACATTACACTCTACTGCAGGGCCATACCGGGTCAATATGCCAAAGAAACAATGCCGCTACGGCAAAACAATTGCAACAGTAACAGATCGAGTCGAGTTGCCCCAAGAGATTACTGTAATGGGGGGCCCTAAGGCAAACTCCCCACAGAATGCAAATATTTTACTGTTTTCATGTTTTCGTCGCTGTTTTGACAGGGCAGTATAGTGCCGCACTGATTTGTATTCGACAACATGACCCCGTGCCCTGCACGGCATGCACTGCAGTTAAACTATTCCAAGCTCTCCCTCTGTGAACCACCAGTCTGCAGTTCATTGCTGTGCAACTATGTGAACAGGGGTACCTGGGGTGACCTTATGATAGTGGACGAGGATAAACCAACTCCAGAAATATGAGTTTAGGGGGAGGTGCCATACATACTGGCATCGGGGATGGGCCCCTAGTGGAAGTCTGAAATTTTTGGCTGGTGAAGGAGGTTGATCGCATCAAAATAATTTTTTATGGGCACCGGGATGAGCTTCAGGAAGGTGTCAGCATGATTATGCTTCTGTGTGTGGTGGAGCTGGGTTGATGTTTGGTGGGAGTATTACAGGGGGGTGGTCTTAATTTAAAAACAAAAACAGTTTACAGTACCTCTGTGCCAGTGTGCAGTGGTTAAATTGGAAATATTTAGGTGGGGGAACTGTCACATCTAGATTTCTAGGTGGTGGAACTGTAATTTCTTGGTGGTGGAACTCTCCTGTAATAGTCAAAGGAGAAAGATGACAGAGGTGGTGGAACTGTCATACGATTTTCAAAGAGGTGGTGGAACTGAGTTCCTGTGGGCTCCAGCCCAATTTAACCAGAGCATATGTATTGACACAATCTTAGTAAATGTGTCATTAAGAATACTGACACATACACAATAACCAGCTCTTTCTCCACATGTGTTAAGTTCTCATTTTTTTTATGAATTTATATATACTGTGCTCCCACAATGAACTGGTACAGATACCAAGTGTACTGTGCCACATGTAGCTCTGTTCAAAGAAGTGTGTGAATTCTCGTTCATTTTCAATGTGCCTTGGTTGGCACAGTGGATTAATGCCCCACACCTGTGAATCATTTTGGCGGGCGGTTTCAAGAGGGATGGGGACAGGGTAAGGGATACTGGGAAGAGGGTGGGAGCGGCAGCTGCAAGATGAGGGGCTAGCTGTACACTCAGGCAGATTCGACAGACCATGAGGCCTGTTTCTGCTGCCAATTTTGTATGTTCGTATTTTTATGAAGCATGCTCTACTCTAGTTTCAATTGTTTTCATGGACAAATATTTTAATAAATAATGTCTCTTCCACCAACTCCCAGTGAAAGGGGACATGCCATATTATTGCCCAAGATATGCAAAGGGGGATTGTCGTGGATGCCTTTTAAACATTGTTTAACATGATCTCCCATTAGACATGCTAAGTCCAAGAACTTAAGTAATATTTATCTACAAGCATCTACAAAACGTACCTAATACCAGAATAAAGAAAATACAGGGAAGCAGAGTATTACCTCAGTACTGGCTGGAGAGTGGTCTTCCTCTTGGCTTACAGACTCTTGTATTGTATGAACTTGTTGCATTAATAAATCACAGTACAGTCGTAATTCTGACATCTTGGTTTTGAGGGACTCGTTCGTTTCACTAATTTCTTAAAGAAATGAAAAACAGGAAAGAACTCCGAGTTATCATTATGGATTAATTCATGGTACGAAGTTTTACAATGTAAGGAGCAAAGAAAAACGGGGCATGGAATTGCAGTCTGTACCTAATGGCTGCCACGTCTGCATGAAATCAATGCACTACCAATATCAACACTGTTTTATATAGTACTTACGATGCCTTGTCTATGAAGAGCACTATATAGGTTTAAAGTTTATTTGCAGAAATTAATACTAGGGGAGATAAAGAATTAAAGTACATATTTTTAACATCATATATAGTGTGTGTGTGTATATAGTTTTACTTCTAAACAATGACCAGGCTGCTGAATGGATGGCCAATACTTCCTAGCTACTTTCCCCACCTAACTCAGAAAATAGAGTTGGGCTCCAATATGCTTATATGCACTTATTCCCTTACAAACATTTCAAAGCCATAAGACATTTAAATTATCACTGGTGAAAGTATGGAAGAAAACAAAACTTCTATCCCGTTTGTATCATCATACAACCAGAATTCTTAGGCTACTGGTTCATCTTTTTGTTAATTAGCATCACACCACTGTCTGGATTGGTACGTGGAAGGACAGGTCAATAGACCAGTGTTTGTACAAATAATACATTTCCGTTTTTTAATCTGGTCTTTGAACATTTGGCATTATTACTCATTTGCCATGAGAGACTCTGAACTATGAAATAAAAAGCTAAATTATGTTTTAAGTGCCATGGGTGAAAAGGGTTAACCCCCCTTTTTTTATTTTACTTAAACATTGTCAGAAAAAGACCTATAATTTAAGAGGAAATATTTGCCACGGAGCTAGTCCTTAGGATACAGTCAGTTGCTTTCAGGCCTAAAAGCTGCCATTAATTTAAGGACCATTCCTACAATTACCAGCAGAGGGACTCAGTTCATTTACTGAGGAGTTACATGACTAATGCATTGGCCCTCTGCTCTCCTCGGCCCTTACTTTACACATTTAACTGGTATTGATGGGCCTAAGGCTGCCATCCCTCACACTGCTTTATTACTTGCACAGGCCAACCTTCCCAACAGGTACAATGCAAAAACATTTAAAGGAGAACTGCGCTGAACCTGCAGGCCATTTCTTCCAAACAGAAATAACGTTTTCAATAGTGGTTCAAATTCTGTTGTTCCATGATCTATACTGGTCTTTTAGTAACTTCAGTGACTGTTTCTGTTTTACAAGCTGGTGTTAAGTAAATTTTAGAACTGTATCTTGTAGTTTATGTCACAACTTCAGAGTTCTGTAGAACATGGATGCATTGGTTAGAGGTAGAATCAGTGGAAATGCGAGGAAATGCTTCTTCACTAAAAGAGAGGTGGATGTCTGGAACGGCCTCACCAAGGAAGTGGTTGGGGTGCAAACAGCGAAGGCATTAAAGAATGTGTAAGATAGGCATAAGGGAGCCCTAGAGACAGCACAGAAAGGGCAGTGTTGGAATTACAGGGGGCCTTGTTACGACTCAGCCCCGGTAGCTCTGAAGAGACACCCGGTAGCTCACACATCGATGCATAATGGGAAGGGGGCTCAATTTAAAGATAGGACCCTTATGGGCCCCCCCTAGCTCCCAAAGCTCATGAAGTGTAATTCCAACACTGAGAAAGGGTAGTCAAGGGACACTTGGTGGGGGGAGTAGGGAATAGGGAAGAAATTTGGCACACTAGATGGGCCTGGCAATTGTCATCTGCTGTCAGATTTTACATATCCATACTGTGCCATTAATAGAAGAGCAAAACAGGACTTCTGGTTGAGCTGTGGTAGACTGAGCAGCACAAACTTTGAGCTTTCTCCACACCTCTACAAAAAATACCTAAAACTAGCTAACTCCTCTAAAAAATTTAAAGTTAAGTGTATCGGAGGTTTGCAATTACCTGGCGACTGCTACATATGCCACGCAAAAACGCCTCAGCAAATAGATTTTGGATTTTCTCGGAGAGTGGCGCTGAACTTTCGGACCGCGTGGAAATAGCAGGCACAGAAGACCTGAAATGCCCTAGGCACCAGGACAAAGAAGCAAAGTGGTGGCAAAGCATCATCCTCACCTGACCCAGTCCTGCAAGCTATACAAAAATTCTGATCGGAGGTGAAGGAGTCCCTTCATGATCTTCGCTCGGACCTGGGAACCCTCCAGAGCCATATCGATGAGGCAGATGCTCAAATTACAATCAACACCGAAAGGCCTGACTCTTTAGAGGCCTCAGTCAGAGGAATGGCCCAGACACAGCTAACTATTATCCTACAGCAGGAGGATGCTGAAAATAGGGAGCGAAAAAAAATGTATGACTGTATGGAATTCCCGAAGGTGAGGACGGCACTAATATGTCGGCATTTTTGCACCACTTCATCAGGACTTCTCTCGATTTGGGTCCAGAGATACCCATAGACAGAGAGGGCACATCGAGCCCTGGGCCCCAAACCTTCAGTGGGGGCTTGCCCCAGGTCAATCGTGACTCGTTTTCTGAACTTCTCTATGAAAGAGCAGATTTTACAAAAAGTATGGGCCCAGAAACAAATCTACTATGACGGCAGGTGGGTCTTTTTTGACAATGATTACGCACCCACCACTCAAAGGCAAAGGTGCAAACATTCTCCTGTTTCCTTGTCTTCGGGAGAACATACTACGATTCGAGACCCCCTACCCAGCCAGACTGGTGGGCTTCTTTTCCTAGAGCCCTCAGTTGTACACCTTAGTGGAAGAGGCAAAATAAGATTTAGCCTCTCGTGGACTTCTTAAGAATCAGGAGCTCAGGGGGAAACATAAGGAATCCTCAGGACACAGATGGTTCTCCCAAAATTAGGACACCCTCAGACAATCAGCTAATAGCTCACAAGTCATAAATTCTAGAAGAACTGCTAAGGGGCATGCAACAATATCGAAGTTCCTCAATACTTCTGGCTAACCTGCAATTTAAGCTGAAGCTGGACCTTGATTAAGTATCCTTGGTTCCCCCATGTGATGGGTCTCAGGTGGGTGTGGGAGTTGTGTGTGTGTGGGGGGGATGTGCTGGAGAGCTTGGCAGGAGGTCGGGGGTCCTAGTCCACGATTGGACACCCTATGTTTTAGTTACTGATGGGAGAGGGACACAAACTAAGCAGGCACTGTCTAATCTAACCAACACTATACTGAGTGTCCTCCCATTAATATTAGATCAGGAGGTTCCCCAATGGTGGGCCTTGTGGCAGGCCAGGGGCCTTGCTCTAAATTTATTTTAAGTCATGGGATGCCCGTGGTTCGGGTCCCTCCAGGCCTCCGGCTGCTTCCGGACCTTCCTGCTGGCTCCCCCCTCCCCCGGGAGCTGCGTAGGGGATAGGGTATCATGTTAATTATGAATGCAACTCTCAACAGGAGCAGCTATATATGGTTCCAGTATGGCAAACACTGACTTAAATGATACTGTCTTTCATGGACTGATATGTCCCGTGGATTGCCTGGACAGTAACTATGTTTGTTAGTGCAGTACCCTCGTGAGATTGACTTCATTTCCCCCCCCCCCCTTTTCTCTCCTTTCTTCCTTCTCCAACCCCCATTTTTGTAAGGAACTAATCTGAATTAGAATTTGGAGGGATAGAGTGGGTTTGGGATTGGGGGGGGGATGAACTATTGTAATCTGGGCGTGGTGAGTTTAAAGATATTCCCCCTGATGGCAGTTAGAGGGAAACGAACAGGGAATCTGCTTCCAACTTTCGATGAGGGTCCTCTACTGCGGGGGTGAGATTAATCTGAACTTTATTTTTGGACCCGAAAGAGGAGGGAGGACATATAAGGAGAAGGGTTAACTGGAGGAGGGAATTTATATTTATTTAAGGGAAAGTGGGGCTCAATAAGATAATCGGTTCATGTTTCAAACTCTCCTAGCAGGCCTGTTGCTTTTCCGTGCGATGGGCCTGCTCTTGGGGGGGTATCTAACCCCTATGGGTCTCACCCTCCATGGTTATGGCGGGCCTTGATCCTAGCTGTCTGAGGCCCCTTTCTGGGTCACCGCTGGGCGGCCCACGGAAGGGAGCAAATCTCTCTTCCTCTGAGGAAGTCACATAAGTAGTAATAGTTATACAGTTATTCTGAGACTTTTTTTATTTTTGCTCTCCATTTCAAGGTACTTAATGGGGAGAGGGGTGGGATGTGGGTGGGAGCATAGTTTGTAATATAGTTCTTTATAGGTTGGCCCCTGTTGGGCCCTTTTTGATGTTTTTAAAAAAGAAGAGACTCAGAAGAAACACACACACTTGGTTGTTTAAATACGAATCCTGTAATGTTACAAGGGTTTTTTTTTTTTTATTGAAATGTTTCACCAGGAGGGCACACTGAACAACAAGTTGCTCATCTCATGGTGTGACCTGGGGGGAAGGGTTATATAAGGTTGTGAAGGATGATCAGTTACAACAGTATGTGGGTAGAACAAACAATACAACATTGTAAGACTGTGCAACAGTTGGAACACAAGGTATTGTACAATAAACAGTAGTGGAACATTGGGTAAATTACAATACATGTCCAAAATCATACAAAAGAACATATAAACTTACAAAACAGTAATAATGCGATAGGACTATTTACAGTGCATGAGTGTACCAGGAGCAGGCTTGAGGTAGTATGCAAGTGCTGTTGGAGTAAAAAGCATGGGGTTAGGCTGTGCACACTAGTGACCCAGAAGGGCAGGTGGAGAAGAGAGGGGGAGAGGCAAGAACTGAATATGAGGAGAACGGGTAGCCATTTCCTGATTTTCCCCTTCTGGATGTTGAGAACTATGCTGGGGGGTCATAGTAGGAATGCAGAAACTGGGGATAGATATTAAGGTGGGTTAAACCAGGAACAGCTGAGGGAAAGGTAATTGTGTAGGGCAGAGGTAAGGGAATAGCTGGAGGAGGAGCGTCGTATTTAAGGGGGGAGGGAATTTCAGATTTTAGGGAAACAATGGGCGAAACCAGTCTGACCGATGAGGGTGGAGCGGCGAGGGACCATCAAGGTGTGGGCGTCATTTGATCTGAGAGAGTGGGTGGGGGGAGGTGGAGTGGAGAAAGAGGATGAGAGACAGGAGGGGAGCCCCTCCGAACCAGAATTTGGAGGTTAGTTTGGCACAGTGAGAGATATGTCTGTGAGATTGTGGAAGGAAGGTTAGAGAGCGACAGAGTTCACAGTGGTGGGAGCGGGAAGGGGAGACTATAGCAATGCGGCAGAAGGAGTTAAAGAGAGTGTCCAGCTTGGTCAGGGAAGATTTGGGAGCAGCACCACATACTATGTCACAGTAGTCAAATATGGGGAGTATCATCTTCTGGACAATTTTGCGTCGCAGTCAGCGGGATGCAACTACAAGTCCTGTACAGAGCACCAAGCTTGGGGCACAGTTTCTTGAGGATAGCATAGATATGCACAGAAAAGTTGAGGTGCTGGTCCAGCCAAACCCCCAGATATCTAAATGAGGAGGTGTCCTCCTGTCGCTGGGTCAAGGAGTTCCCAGTACTCGGCTGGTTGTGCTGGAAGGCGGGCAGCCTCCTTGATGGCTCTCCAGTTAATCTCTTCCTTTTCTTATCTGTGGAGCAATGGCAATAAACCCAGTAAAATCTTTTCAGTAAACATCAATGGGTTACATAGCCCTATTAAGAGGACACGTTTGATGCAAAGCTTGCAAAGGCAGGCTGCTGACTTTTAATATCTCCAGGATACTCACCTCTCCGACCTGGAACACCAGAAACTTAAATGGGGAAACATATGAGGTCTATGCCTCCTCCCACTCTAGTGGCCGGAGAAGGGGGGGGTAGCAATATTGATACTTACTTCCACCCCCTTTGAAGTCCAGGAAACAATTGTTGACTTACAGGGCAGATTTGTAATCCTCACGGCTATGCTTTATTCGCAAAAAGTTATTCTAGTAAATGTCTATCTACCCCCCCCAAGGCATCTCTGCCGGTAATTCGCTCCTTTTTAACTAAGGTACTGGACGCCCTCCAGGCTGCTTTAATTATGGGAGAAGACTTAAAAGTGGCTTTATCCCCTCAATTGGATTCCTCCTTTCCACAAGCATATGGATGATCTAGTGCGCTTAAATATTTGAGAGGGACACTTTCTCAACTGGGTGTAGAGGATGTCTGGAGGAAGCTTTTCCCACTAATCCGGGATTCATTTATTTTCCCCCCATATTTCCAAACAGACTCTCGCCTTGACTACTTTTTTATTTCCTGTGAACATTCCTCCCTCATTCAGGACCTAACACTGGGATCTCGAATTCTCTCCGATCACCACTCTCTGATCCTTAAAATAATATTGGGGAAACCCCCAAAATAAAAAATGTGGCATTTTAATCCATCATTGCTACGAGACCCTGAATACACAGAACATTTAAATACTAGAATCCCTCAAGTTTTAAAAGAAAATGATACAGGGGACATTTCCAACCCTATTATATGGGATACCCTTAAAACAGTAGTTTGGGGCGAAACTATAGCATATTCATCCAGGAAGCGGAGAGAACTGGAGGCTTCCTATAATTACCTAAGAGAACAACTACAGTCCTATCAGCTTTTATATAGGGAGGCAGATAGGATACTGCAGAGAAAGATCAGACAGACTAAACAAGAGATTCAAAACATTATGGACTTACGGTTATGCAGACCCTGTTATATTTAAAACAGTCTAACTATGAAGGTGGGGCTCGGGGATTACGTACCCTTGCTCGCAAACTTCGGGCTAGGAAATGAGCGGCAACTATTCTAAAAGGTAAACATCCAGTTACCAATAAACTTTCACATTCAGATGAACATATTCGTTCATCCTTTTGTTCCTAATATCAATCTCTTTATACCTCTTCTCCTGGCTCCCCCCTTACAGAGGAAAGAAAAGCCTTCCTCTCACAGCTCTCTCTCTCCCTAAACTCACGGATTCTCAACGTGCCTCCTTGGAAGTCCCAATTAGCTCAGATGAGATGCTGGTTCACATCAAGGCTCTCAAATCAGACAAATGTCCAGGTACAGATGGCTTTACCGCTGAATGGTACAAAATAAACTTTCGGCCCTCTCTTTTATTAACATACAGTTGTGGCCAAAAATATTGGCGCCCTTGTAGGTTTTTTTCTAATAATGCACCATTCCTTCCAGAAAATTGTTGAAATTAAAAAATATTTTGGTATCCACATATGTATTTCTTTGGTTTGCAGCGGAATAAAACACAAAACGCAGAAAAATTTACTAAGTCTTCGCTTATTCCACACAGAAATCCTGAAATGGCCCAGACAAAATTATTGGCACCCTTTAGAAGTAGTTAGAAATAATTAGATTTCAAGCAGGTGATTCTCCTTCACTTTGGAACTGAACTCACCTGTGATGAGTTGCAGGTGCCTGCAATATAAAAATCACTCATTCAACCAGTTTGAATAGAGAAAAGGACTAATTCTCCTGTTTTGTGTCACTGTGTGTACCGCAATGAGCATGGAGAAAAGAAAGAAAGCCAGAGAATTGTCTGAGGCGGTCAGACAGAAGATTGTAGCCAAGCATGGACATTCTCAAGGCTACAAATCAATCTCCAGAGACCATGATGTTCCTGTTTCCACCGTACGTAATGTTATCAGGAAGTTTAATGCCCATGGCACTGTAGCCAACTTCCCTGGACGTGGCCGCAAGAGAAAACTTGATCGAAGATTGCAGCACAGGATTGTTCAAATGGTGGAGAAAGCACCTCGATCAACTGCCAAACAGATTCAAGCTAACCGTCAGACACAAGGTACGACAGTTTCAACTCGCACCATCCGTCGCCAACTCAATGAAAGGGGGTTATATGGTAGGAGGCCCAGAAAGACCCCACTGCTGAGAGAGAGAGAGAGAGAAACATAAGAAAGCCTGACTGGAGTTTGCCAAAACACACCTGAACAAGCCAAAATCCTTCTGGAAGAACGTCCTGTGTACAGATGAGACCAAATTAGAGCTTTTTGGTAAAGCACATCATCTCTATGCTTACAGAAAACAAAATGAAGCCTTCAAGGAAAAGAACACCTTTCCTACAGTCAAACATGGAGGAGGTTCAGTGATGTTTTGGGGTTGCTGTGCTGCCTCTGGCACTGGGTGCCTTGAACGTGTGCATGACATCATGAAATCTGGAGATTACCAGGCCATTTTGGAGCGCAATGTTGAACCCAGTGTCAGAAAGCTGGCTCTCCGTTGAAGGTCATGGGTCTTCCAGCAGGACAATGACCCCAAACACACTTCAAAAAGCACCCAGGAATGGTTCAAGACAAGACGCTGGACTGTTCAGAAGTGGCCAGCAATGAGTCCAGATCTAAATGCCACTGAAAACCTGTGGGGAGATCTGAAAACAGTAGTCAGGAGAAGGCACCCTTCAAATCTGGGAGAAATGGAGCAGTTTGCACAAGAAGAGTGGGCCAAACTGCCAGTAGAGAGGTGCAGGAAGCTCATCCATGGCTATAGGAAGCGGTAGATTGCAGTTATTTTGACCAAAGGCTGTGCTACCAAATATTAAGTCTAGAGTGTCAATAATTTTGTCAGTGCCATTTCTTTTCATTTTCTGATTTAAAAGGATATTTTAAATTCTGAATCAAAAACAAAGGTTCTGTACTCTGTCCACTCCTACACAAGCAACTGACCACTCTCGGGCTGTCCAAGGATGCACTGTCCTGGTTTGCTAGCTACTTCAGGGGAAGGGTCCAACATGTTAGGATTGCTGGCGTCACCTCTGATGAAAAACAAGTCCTCTCAGGTGTCCCGCAGGTGTCTATACTGGGGACATTACTCTTTTCTCTCTCTTCCTGAACAGTCTCCCTAGCATCTGTCAACAGAGAATATTACTCTATGCGGACGATACAGTACTGTTTACTAGCAACCAAGATTCTAAACAACTTGAGAGTCAGACGCACAGAGCAAATATAAACCTCTGTCCCTCACCACCAAGAACCATGTAGGGACTTCACTTGAACATGTTCCTGAGTTTAAATATCTCGGCATCAACTTGGACAGTTCCCTTTCTTACACGAGCTAAGGTCGTCAACATACAGATTGGCCTGCTCCACAAGCACTAACACTGCATGACCACTGATGACTTTAGACTGGCCATCTACAGCTCCATCACCTCCATTATCAACTACAGTCTAGTCATCCATGGCTCTGCTTCCCCTACTGCCCTCCGGAGGATATCGGTGACACTCAACAAGGCTGTAGGCTTCTAATGGGTGCCACCCACCTAACACACACCTGTGACCTGTACGCCCAGGCCAGATGGCTACCACTCCTTAGTAGAATACAATACCAGACCTGTTCGTTAACCAAAAAAAAGTTCTCCTCGGGCTCATGCCATCAGGAGTGGCAAAGCTCCTTACTGCCAACAGCAGTACCCAGCTTACATGCAGTGCTCTATATCAAACCTTCCAATTCCCAGATACCGGACCACAATGGGTCAGAAGTCGTTCTCGCACAGGGCTCCTCAGTGGTACAATACCCTTAACAAAGAAACACTTACAACTGCGATGCTGGGTACCTTTAAAAGGCAACTCATACTATTAATCGCCTCTACCACTCAATGTGACTGCCTCTCCTAAGTAACTGCCTCCTCATTTTACCCTAGTCGAAAGTGACCTGTAACCTCCCTTAGAGCTCCACTTTTTTGGCACCGGTTTCCACCACTCTCACCCCTTACACCCCCCCCCCCCCCAACACCACACTGACTCACCCACCCCCTCCTCTCTCTAATGGCACTTTCAGATATGGGGCCCTCCAGCACATCCACCTCGTACTTTTGCCACTCACCTCTACCCGCCAACAATGGCCCTTTAGCCTGCCTACTAATTCCTGACTCCCTCCTACCCTGTACTAACTATATACTGTTCACTGTGAAACTTGTCTGAAGCTGGCTTATGATGTCTCTCTCCATTTTTGGCTGTATAATAAATGCTTAGACATCTTTGTGTTTTTAAGACTTTAACCATTGTTGACCTTTGTATGTATGTTATCCTATATCCTTTGATGTGGATCCTTTGTAAATTAGCAGTTCCTGCTCAAAGGTATTTGTAATCCTAGAGTTTAATAAAATAAAAATAAAAAATAATAAAAAATGTTAAAAGCTGGCACTCAGCAAGCCCCAGGAAAGTTAGGAAATCCAATGCTCAGGCTAAACATTTATTTACCAAGTTTAGGGTTCAAATCACTCCACTACTACTGTACAGCTGTCGAAACCTTTCCTGAACCACAGTCTGCGAGGACAAGGGAAAGGAATTTAGTTTTCTATAGTGCCTTTTATGCATCCTATTTCCTAAAGCAACTTTACAAACCATAAACTGCTACGCCAGCATTTGGTGAGCACACGGAAGCTAAGACAGTTAGATTTAGATTTATTTAAAACTGCAATTACCAGAAATGGCTGAAATCAATAGTATCCACAAAAGAAGAAAAATAGACACAATTACATCAGTATATACAACAAACTAGATAAAACACTGTGCCCAGCACTTGCCCAACAAAAACCAAGGTTCCAGGTATGACGCACACATCATAGATAATGTAAAGTAATATTTTAATGTCTTAACCATCCAGTTCCACAAAAGAAAAGGAATGCAAATACTTAAACTTGAATAATTAAAATCCATCAAAGCCCAGAAGGGAATTTATTCTTGTATTTATTTCTTTTACAAGGAAAGCTCTCCACTGAGTGATTCTCCTATGGTTAGGACAGTGAAAAGGTTAAGAAAACAATACCCACAGTAACGCATATACAGAAACAGAAACTGGTATGCATGGCCAGTCGGGGGGCTCTGAGCATCCACAGGAAATTCTCCACCTCCAGGGGAGGCTGTCCACCATCCTATTACTGACACTTGTGGATGCACAGTTGGCAGCATGGGAGTCATGGTGTCGTGAGGGGAGGACGCTGTTAGAAACATATAGAAACATAGACTTTGACAGCAGATAAGGACCGCGTGGCCCACCTAGTCTGCTCATTTCCCTACCTATTGGATAAGCTGCAGATTCTAGTCAACCAGCAGCCTACTTCCTCCTTAACCCCCCCTTCTACCCTCCACTATAAATTGCCTTATGTCAGTCTCATGTATTCTTGAATTCCCCCACTGTTTTTGACCCCACGACCTCCTCAGGAAGGCTGTTCCACGTATCTACCACCCTCTCCATGAAAAAAAATACTTCCTCATGTTGTCCTTGAGCCATCCCCCCCCCCCAATCTTCTAATTGTGCCCCCCGTTCTTGCACATCTCCTTTTCTGAAATATGCTACCCTCTTGGACTTTGTTGATTCCCTTGAGGTACTTGAAGGTTTCTATTATGTCCCCCCTCTTCCTCCTTTCCTCAAGTGTATACATATTAAGCTCTCTTAGCCTCTCTTCATATGGCTTCTAGTGCAGCCCCTGCACCATTTTGGTTGCGCTCCTCTGGACTGCCTCCATCCTATGTCCTTGCGGAAGTGGGGTCTCCAGAACTGCACGCAGTACTCCAGATGGGGTCTCACCAACTGTCTGTACAGAGGGACAACTTTCTGTTTTCTACTGGTGATGTCTCTCCCTATGCATCCCAGTATCCCCCCAGCCCTCCTTACTTACATTTCTCACATTGCTTGCCTACCTTAAGGTCCCTTTCCATTTCTGTTGTTGTTAGTACCTACCCCCCTTCCCCATTGTGTACTCTTCCCCTGCGTTTTTGTTTCCCAGGTGCATTACTTTGCACTGAATCTAAGCTGCCATACTCTTGACCATTGCTCCAACCTTGCCAAGTCCCTTTTCATCCTTTCCACCCCTCCTTGTGTATCAACCCTGTTGCAGATCTTTGTGTCGTCTGCAAAGAGGCATACTTTTCCTTCCAGTCCCCCTGCAATGTCACCTATAAAGACATTAAAAAGAGTACTGGTCTCAGTACTGAACCCTACGGTACCCCACTAGTAACTCCCCTTTCTCCAGAGTGTGTTCTATTACCCTCTGTGTCCTGTTGTCCAGCAAATTTGTTACCCAGGCTACCACCCTGGGACCCACTCCCAGGTTGGCTAACTTGTTTATTAATCTCTTATGTAGTACTGTGTCACATGCCTTGCTAAAATCTAAGTAGGCCACATCTACAGCCTCTCCCTGATCTACTACTTTAGTCACCCAGTCAAAGAAATCTATTAGATTCGTCTGACATGACTGTCCCGCTGTGAATCCATGCTGCCTTGGGTCCTGTGCCCCGCTGACCTCTAGGTACTCAATAATTCTTTCTTTCAGAAGTGATTCCATCATTTTCCCTACCACTGAGGTCAAAAAAAACAAGGTCTGTAGTTTCCTGCCTTGCTCCCACTCTTGTGAAGGGGGATCACATCTGCCTTCTTCCAGTCCTCAGGTACTATACCATCCTCCCATGATTTGATAAAAAGGGTAGTCAGTACTGCTGGCCCAGTGGCGTTGAGGGCTAAGGCATCCGTGCCTTACCTCCTGCCACGCCAGCTACCTACGTTTGCAGTGCGAGCTGGCTGCCGGGGATCGGCAAGGGAGGGAGAGGATAGAGCATTTGGAGGACTGCTCTCCTCTCTTGGGGAGGAGGGTTGGAGTCTGTTGCATGACTAGCCCCTGGTGGTAGCTGGGGGCTAGTGCAATGGACCCATAACGTAGGGGGCGGATGTGGGGCAGATGCCCGACGTGCCATGCGTGGGTGTGACTTGGCCACTGGCATGATTGCACGCCTCCCCTCAGCGTTCGGGGTTGGGGAAAGTAAATCCAAGGAAAATCCTGGCTAGGATAGTGCTTCCACTGCAGGTGCTGCACCTGGCCAGCTGGCACCTTGTGAAGTACAGGGTGAGTCCGTGACTGTGGATGACGGGCGGGCGGGGAGGGGCCAGCAGAAGAAGCCGGTTGGAAGGAGAGAGAAACCAAAAAAAAAAAAAAAGGGTAGTCAGTGGTGTCACTAGGTCTCCTCTTAGTTCTTTTAGAATTCTGGGGTGAATCCTGTCAGGTCCCACTGCTTTGTCCACCTTGAGTTTTAAGAGTTCTTTCAGGACCCTTTCTTCTGTGAATGGACCAGTATCGACCCCCCCCTGCCCAGACTGCTTCTTAGCCGAGACATGCAGCACCACGTCTAGAGCCTGGACCTCTTTCCTTCGTGCTGGCATACTCAGGGATGGGAGTTCGAGGAAAACAGCAATAGAAAAAAACCTAGATTAAAAAAAAAAAAAAAAAGTCCCCACTGCTGTGCAGCATGATCCCCAACGGCTGGAGGGGGGACAGAGCGTGGCTGGTTGGTGTAACTGCCACTGAGCCCCGCTGGCAGTGGCAGGTAAAAATATGTTAAAACAAAACAATTGGTATGATAAAATAAGGGACAAAAATCATAATACAAAATGAAAAATACAGGGCGCAAAAACAATTATGATACATACTAGGATATAAAAGCAGTAGATACAGGATAATATGAAAAGCATAGTCTGACTGGTATATAGTGGCAGAGGATGTGTTACACTGCATTATATGACAATTTCGTGGTATAGCTTGCTAATTTACAATTTAACTAATGTATTACAAGAAATGTCCCAAAAATCCTCCAAATACTTCTGAAAAACATGTCTCCCCGACAGCATTTATATAAAAAAATCATTCAGACTTTATTTTTGTGTGTAAGAAATAGCATTTATAAAAAAATCATGCAGACTATTTTTTGTGTAAGACATTTTATTACAACTTTTATTAGTAAAACCACCCATTATGATTAAGTCTGAAAGGCGAAATGCTGAGGATTCTGGTGGCCATAAACAGCATATAATAAAGATGCATCACATCAGACAGACATCGAGCAGCTTCCACTTCCTGTACTTAGAACTGTGGTCTCCTAGGAACGGCAGCTCTGCTGTAGTACTGAGCTGTCTTATCCAGTAAAAGGATACAGGTCACTCCTGATGAACTCTCTGAGCATTTCTCTACTTTTGGCAGCTTTCCAAGCATTTCAGTCATAAACTTGGTTTATTTTAAACTCATTGGCCACTACCCCTAACAATTTTAGCATTGTTTGTTTTGCAAACAGTTTCCATTCATGCTAGTGCTGCTCACAAAGACCTTTGTCATTATAAATGTCTTATGACATAGCCCACTCAGTTTGAGAGTATTCAGTGTTCATTTTCAAACTCTGCTCTCTCCAGCTAGTGAACATGGCAGTAAACACCATGCTGTTTCGGGCCACATTCTCAAGTTCAAGTTTTTATTTAAAACAGGACAAGAGGACAACTAGCCGAATGAGCTAAAGCTAATTTTCAATGGCTTCCTGAATTATATACAGTTAAATCTGCACAAAAGTACATCATAACTAAACATTATCACTCCCCCGCTCAAGTTTTTATTCAAACATTGCTTATTCTGCAAGCTCCAGTTAGAAACAGGTTCTGGTCAAAGCCACAGTGGCTGCTGGTACATTAATGTGTTCAAGATACAGAGTTACTATACTGTTCAGTAATATTTTAACACAGCACACTAACGTACCAATGCCTTTAAGGCATTGATATGTTGGTGTGCTGAGTCCAGACTGCTAGCACTTTTTTCCAACCACTGGAAGTGATATTGCAATGCATGGATGCTGACCAATACGAACACAGGGATTTCCTCACCCATTTTATAAGAGTGAAAGGTGGGGAGCGGGGGCGTCAAAATACAGTCAGTGCCATCGGTAAACTGGCTCCAGTCCTGCATTAAGCTGGGTACAAATGCATACAGTTACTAGGCAGACTCTGGAATACAGGCAATCGGGCAGCTGTCCTGTATAGGGAGAAGCATCATCACACGGAGAGGGAGATGGTGCTGCTGCTGTATTGCTCCCTGGTATGCCCTCACCTAGAGTACTGTTTCCAGTTCTGGAGACCGCACCTCAGACAGGACACAGATAGGTTGGAGGTGGTCAAGAGGAAGGCAACCAAAACGGTGCAGGGGTTGCAAGAGACCTCTACAAGAAGACATGGAGGGATCTTGACATGTATGTCCTGGAGGAGAGAAGAGTGAGGGGTGACATGATTGAGACCTGTATGTATTGTACTTCAAAGGGGGTGAACAGGGTGCAGGAGAGGAGCCTTTACCAAATGAGGATAAGCTCCAGTCCTAGGTGGCATGTAATGAAGCTGGAGGGGTAAGTTCAGGTGGCATAAGAGGAAATATTTCTTTACTGAAAGAGTGTGGGATGCATGGAACCAGCTAAAGTGTAGGATGCTAGAAAGGTGGAGGGCTTCATGCATGCACTGGATAAACAAAGGAGTATGTTAGAACAGAGGCATTCAGCACGAAGGGTCACTGGAGACAAGACAGTGTCTGTGGAGGCAGAATAGGCAAGGAACTCTTGTGCAGACTAGATGGACCAAGTGGTCCTTTTTACGTTGCTTGTGCAAGAAATGCCTTGCTACAATGGCACTTCAGAGGTGTGTCACTGACTAGCGCAATGCAAGTCAAACTGCATTGGGCTTGTCCTTGACGGACCTACCATCATGCAAGCTACCTATGACAGTGGTTCACATTTTACGGGCCCAAACTTTGTGTAGTTTAAATGAATGAAGTACTCCAATGGGAGTACGTAATCCATTTCATTTGCATAACGCCATCACCCCTCCACTCCAATGCTCTGTTTACCCTGAATTCTCTCAACCCTCCCACACACCTTCAGTGGCATGCACGCAAGACAGAAAGACTGTGAGTCAGACATTCAATTTAGCAGTGCTGCACTGGTACAGTTGCTGTGCTGAGTTAGACTCCTAAATCAGTGGGCAGCAAGAATCTTTGTTTTGAGCACAATGGTTGCATTGTCCTAACCAACCATTTGTATTTGGTAGCTTAGTGGCAGGTTGTCGGCTCCCCACCCACCCGCCTGCCTGCAGATCTCTGGGGTGCGATCGCACACTCCATCGGGAGAGAGTGAGTGGTGACTATGTTGAATTTGTCTCAACTGGCAACAGAAACCACAGGCGGTCGCCAAGTCCAGTGCACAGTGCGGCACATTGTCCCCTGCCCACCCACTCACCCCACAGATCTCCGGGGACAGACCACACACTCCACTGGAAGAGAGAGAGTGCTGACTGTGAAGAATTTGTGCACATCTCTCTCTCTCCCAGCGGCACAAAGCATGGGCAATCGCAAAGTGAAGCGCACAGTGTGGCACATACTTGGCTTCCCACACACCCGCCCCATGGATCTCCGTGGACTGTAACGCAGATGGCACTGGGGGAGAGTGAGGGAGAGTGCTGCCAGTGCAGAATTTGTGCCTATTTGACACCTCTTCTGACAGCGAGTCTGAGATATGCTGCGGAGCACAGAGGTATGACCCACTGTCACCTCCGTGGGAGAAACAAGCAGCATCACTGTCTGCTAATGTGCATTTTTTGTCAGAGTTCTATTTTCTGTCTGCAGTACCTGACTGTACTCAGTATAATCACTCCCACCAGTCGCCTGGCATGAGCTGCTTGCCACTCTCTCCCATCCTGTGTGAGAAGTCCTTCAGTGTCCTCTTGGTTCACAGTTGTGCACCGTAAGCTTGTAGAACACAGTGCCAAATGTCACGAGACGGCAGCACAGTTGAGATGGGAGAGAGCTGTGCCATTATCTGTGTTTGGCAGTCGAGGGTGAAAAGTGACAGCACCGTGTGTGATGGCTCTCTGTGTGAGTGAGAGAGAGAGAGAGAGAGAGACAGAGAGAGTGAGAGAGAGAGTGTGTCAGATAGAGTGGGGCAGGTCCTTTTTCAGTTGGAGCTACATGTGGAATCGGACATGGTACTGTAGAATAACGGCGTGTGTGTCTCTTCCTCTGTGTCTCACTCTCTCTCTCTCTCTCTCTCTCTCCGGTTTGACGCATTTTGTCCATGTTTGGAGCAAGGGTGATCCGAAGATAGAGAGTGGATTGGCAAACAAGAGCATGTTGTCTGCAAGAGAGATCAAGGCACACACACATGGGACACAGAGACAGCAGAGAGTGGGACTCCAATTCTGCATAGCAGGGTTGTGTCTGAGACAGGGGAGAGAACAAGGTTAGCACTGCTGTCCTTCCCCCACCCCAGACAGTGACAGTAAGGGGGGTGTACATTACATGGCATTGGCACAAAGTGCTGGGGTCACAGCTGCAGGCAGTGACAGTGAGAAGGGCTCACAGCCGCAGTGATGGTTTAGCAAATATATGCAAACAATGTTTGGGATTGACAAATGCTTGTCTACCGACAGATTCTATGTTTCTCTTTCTCCTATAATTAAACACTTGTATACTGAACTGAGAGTGCCCAAAGTAAGGAAAGTAGGAAGCAATCAGGCAGCTGTCCAGCAGTTAAAAACTTGTATACTGCATTAGGAGTGCATAAAATAAGGAGCAGTGGAGGCAATCAGATAACTGTCCTGTAGTTAAAGACATCTGTATTGCATTTCTCGGGAGTGGGAATCACTCTAAGCTTTGGCACTTTGCTCCACAGGTTCCTGGGAGTTTCAATGCCACAGGGACAGCCTGGTGGGGGTGGTGGAGGGGATGAACTGGGTGGGATGGAGGGACAGTTGGGGAAAACTAAAAAGGGCCACAGTGAAGACAACAAACCACTGTATCATGCAAAGAAGCAAAAGAAGGAAGAAAAAAAAGAGACCGTTACGGTTCTCGAAAGAGGTGGTGGAAAAGGTAAAAGCTAAGAGAGTAGAATTTTGGAGGAACAAAGAGATGCAGAGGGAGGAGGATAGGGAGGTGTATCCGGTAACACAGAGGGAATCAGGGAGAGTAGTGAGTGCAGAGGTGCAAATCAAAGAGAATAGCCAAGGCAGCAACAAAAGGGGACAAGACATTTTTTAGATACGCAAGCGAAAGAAGGAAAACCGGGGTGGGGTTGGTGGGGGGGGTTACTGTGGTGAAGGGGGAACAGGAAAAGGCAAACATCCTGAACAAATACTTTTGTTCAGTGTTTATAGATGAAAGAGATGGTGAGGGGCCACAAAAATGTAACAGGAGCACTGGAGGGAGGAGGTGGACACTAGTCCATTTTCGTCAGAAAGAGTTCTGAAGGGACTCACAAATCTGCAAGTGGACAAGGCAATGGGGCCAGATGGGGTCCACCCATGGGCACTGAGGGAGCTCAGAGAGGTACTGGCTGCACCTTTGATGGACCCACTTAACAGCTCATTGGAAACAGAAGTGGTCCCGGCAGACTGGAGAAGGGCAAATGTAGTCCTACTTTATAAAAGTGGTAGCAGGGAAGAGGCTGGCAATTATAGGCCAGTCAGCCTGACTTCGGAGGTAGGAAAGTTAATGGAATCACTACTGAAAGAAAGGATTGTGGAATATCAAGAATTCAGTGGGTTACAAGACCTGAGTGTCGTAGAGGCATAGGTGTCAGGAAGCACAGGCAGACCAGGAGAAGTTATACAATTTCCAAGCAGCATTTTATTATCAATAACAAAAAATAAATAAAACTAGACAGGCTAGCTCTTCATACAAGCAGTACAAAGCAAGAAAGTCCAGCATCTGAGGGTCTCTCTCTTAGTTTGAATCTCAGTCTATCACTGTCTAAACAAAATATTGCTCTCTTTTTGTAAGATGTTTTTCCCTCACAACTAAATTCTGCATCCTGATCTCATTAAGCTACATCTCCCGTTTTTCACACAACGTAACAAAACTTTGTCCTTACCCTTCCTTTGACCAGCCTAAAGAGTACATCTAGACTTCTTAACATGTACCTCCAATTAACACATTCAGTCCAGAGCTGACTTCCTGCTGACAACTGTCAAAAAGCTTGTGAAGGTCAAACGATTTCTCAGGGTCAACTGCCCGTGTTCCATATTGCAAACTTTTCTAACAAACCCAAGTAGCTGCCTGCATTCATTACAATAATATATAACTATTTGCAAACTATGAGATCCCAGTTTCACATACAGATTAATATATACCTCTTTTAACCACAGAGAAGCAAGGAGAGAAAGAAAGCATAGGAACAGCTAGAAACAGCAAGTGAAGAAAGGGAATAACAGAGAGAAACTGTGGGACCATCAGAGTGGCAAATTCCTACGTGCCCTAAGGAAAATTTGACTGTGCAATCAGACAGAGAAGAGACAGAAGTGACAGAACAGGAGAGGACAAAATAGATCCTTGCTTTTAACTCTCTCTCTGCATAACAAATGGAACAGGGTTTTATCCCAGCCATCACACTGAGACAGTATGGATTTACCGGGGTGTCAAACAAATCTGATAAGAGTTCTTTGACTGGGTGACCAAGGAACTAGATGATGGTGGAGCTGTGGAAACAACCTACCTAGATTTCAGTAAGGCATTCAACACCGTTCCACAAAGGAGACTAGTAAGAAAGCTGGGTAGCTTAGAAGTAGGTCCAAAGGTGGTAAACTTGGTAAGAAACAGGTTAAGTGATAGAAGGCAAAGGGTAGTAGTAAACGAAGTTCACTCAGAGGAAGGGAGGGTGACCAGTGGGGTGCCTCAGGGATCAACGCTGGGACTGGTCCTCTTTAACGTCTTTACAAGTAATATTACAGAGGAGCTGGAAAGGAAGGTTTGCCTCTTTGTGGATGACACCAAACTCAGCAATAGGGTCGTCACTCTGGGGGGTGTGGGGAAACGATAAGAGTGACCTGAGAAAACTCAAAGAGTGGTCAAGCATATGACAGCTGGGTTTCAATGCAAAAAGGTGCAAAATAATCCACTTGGGGTGAAGAAACCCAGGGGAGAAATACAGAATGGGTGGTGGTGGTACTTACGACCATCTAGCAGGAAAGAGAGCTGGGGATGATCATATCGGATAATCTAAAGGCAGCCAGACAGTACAACAAGGCAGTTGGTAGAGTGAGTGGGAAGCAGGGATGCATATGGAGGGGTATCACCCGCAGAAAGAGGGAGGTGGTGTTGCCTCTGTATTGATCACTGGCAAGAACCCACCTAGAGTACTCTGTCAAGTTCTGGAGACCACATTTCACAATGAACATAGATAGCGTGGAAGTGATCCAGAGGAGGGCAGCTAACATGGTGCAGGGTCTGCATCAGAAGCCCTACAAGGAGAGATTTAAGGACCTCAATATGTACACCCTGGAAGAAAGGAGGGAGAGGGGAGATATGACAGAGACAGTACAGTTACATAGGAACTTATAGTAACATTAGCTCTTCGGGTGAGGTTCCTTCAGTAGGTTATTACGTATAGGACTGGTGCCACCTGACGTCAGGCTGCACAGCAGACATTTCTAGCAATCCCTGACAGGGACTGCCCAATCCGACGCCACGGACCTATGTCAGTGTAGCTGCAGATAATGGCGGTCCCCATTCCGCCTCCAGTTCCCGCCAGAGCCAGGAAGAGGCAAGACAGCAGAAGCAAACAGGATTTGGAGTCCCTGTGTAAGAAATAAACTGAGGGGAAGGAGGAAGGGAAAAATATGACCTACTGAAGGAACCTCTCTCGAACATCTACTGTTACGGTAAGTTCCTACATAACTGTACTATCTTACTTCGAGAGGGTTCCTTCGGTAGGTCATTACATACAGGACAGAGTCCCAAGCAGTCCCTCCAAAGAAAGACTGAGAGAAACAAAGGGGGAGGAGGAGGAGAAAATAACTCCAACGGAACCAGAATGGACCCAGCCTAGGACAGAAGATCCTGCAAGACAGCTAGGCTGAAGCCAACCCTCCGCCTAGAAGCAATGTCCAGACTGTAGTATTTAGTAAAAGTGTGGACTGAACTCCAAGTAGCTGCAGCGCAGATATCAGCCGCAGAGACGTTCCGCAAAAAAGCAGTGGCAGCAGCCATGCCCCTAGGAGAATGACCTCTGATGGGATCCGGCAGAGGTTTTTCATACTTTTGTTAACAATACCAAATACAGTTGCCTAACCATTTGGAAAGGCACTGCTTCAACACCGATTTGCCCTTTGACCTGGGACAAAATAAACAAAAAGCTGACCACAGCTACGGAAATCCTTGGTTCGGTGTGTGTAGCACCGAAGGATCTGATGGACGTCCATGGCGTGCAGGAGTGCCTCACCTCTGTTCGAAGGGGATGGAAAGTAAACTGGAAGCTCTACTGATTGGTTCATTGTGGCTTCTGACACCACCTTGGGTTAAAAACGTAGGATTTGTCCTGAGGACCCCCCAGTCCTTGCGGAAAATAAGATAAGGCTCTTTACAAACCAGAGCATGAAGCTCCAAAATCCTTCGAGCTGATGTAATGGCAACTAAAAATAATGTCTTACAGGAAAGGAAGCGTAAGTCACAGCTCATGGCCGGTTCAAACAGGGGAAGAATGAGCTTCTCCAAAACAAAGTTCAAATCCCAAGGTGGGGTTGAGCTGCGGATGGGGGGCTTCAGATGGAGGATCCCTTTGAGAAAGGTTTTTGGGACCTCCAACTGAGCCACAGGTTTACCATCCACCAACTCAAGGTACGCCGAAATTGCAGAAAAGTGGACCTTCAAGGAAGAATATGACAGACCCAAGTCTGACAGATGAAGGAGATATTCCATGACTTGTGGGGCAGAACAAGAAAAGGGGTTCCACTTCTTGGAGGTCGCAGAGATGGAAAAATGTTTCCACTTCATGGCATAAGTGGAAGGTTTTCTAGTCTCTAAAAGAACCTGAGTTACTCGAGAGGAGACCCCGAAGCGAGAAATCGCTATGCCTGCAGGAGCCATGTGTGAAGATGAGGGTCTTGAGCCATGGATGAACAAGGCGACCTTGATCCTAAGTCTAGAGGTCATGGGTCACTGGAAGTGGAACCGGTGGTTCCCTCAATAGCTGTTGTAGCAGTGGGAACAAAACTTGTCTTGGCCAGAGAGGGGCGATGAGAATCATCCTCGCCTTCTCTGCCTGAAGCTTGAGAAGGACCCTCTGGAGAATGGAAAATGGACGGAAGGCGTGCAAAAATTTCCCTGTCCAGGAGAGAGACAGCGAGCCATGCCAGAAAGCACCATGCCCTGGAATGAGCGAGCAAAAACTGGGATGTTTTGCGTTGTATTGGGAGGCGAAAATACAGGTTACTCACCTGTAATAGGAGTTCTAGGAATGGTATATGTTGTTCATCCACACTGTCTGGCAGGTATCCTTGCCACTTTAAATCTTGCCGGAAGGTCTTCAAGCTGGCGCCTCCCACCCACCCGGGTGGTAAAACTCTTGGCTCCGCCCCATGACGCCAGATCTGGCCCGCTGGAAGCTTCTGGCCCGCTGGAAGCTCAGGTTGTGCGTCGAAGCCGGGGAGGTCGGGTGGGTCATGTGGATGAACAACATATACCATTCCTAGAACTCCTGTTACAGGTGAGTAACCTGTATTTCTAGGGACATGGATATGTTGTTCATCCACACTGTCTGGCAGACTCCTAGCAGTTCTCCGGGAGGAGGGAGGCAAGCGCACACCCCTACTTGGGAATAGAGACTGGAGAACCGAGGCCCCAAACCAGCATCCGGGCGTGACTCAAGGTCGATGTGGTAATGGGTGATGAAGGTGTGCTGACTTCCAGGTAGCAGCCCTGCAGATTTCCTGGATAGGGACGTCCCTGGAAGCAGCCACCGATGCAGCAGTATGGCGGGTAGAATGAGCTCTTATCTCTCTAGGGGCTCCATGCCCGCCAACACTAACAGAGATCTATGCAGGAGGTGACCCACCTGCCTATAGTCCGCTTGGCTGCAGGTCTGCCAGGTGCAGCTTCAGCGTAGGTGACAAACAGCAGGCAACCTTCCCAATTTCAGCCGTGCGCTCCTTATAGTAAGCGGAGCCTTCAGGGTCCAGAGTATGGAGCCTATATTCGGCCTCCGAGGTGTGATTGGGGTAGAACACTGGCAGAAGTCAACACCTGGTTAAGGTGAAACTCCGACCACCTTCGGAAGGAATTTCGGGTTGGGGCGGAGGACAACCTTGTCCCTGTGGAAGACCAGGTAAGGAGACTCGATGCAGAGCGCCTGGAGCTCTCCCATCCTTCTGGCTGACGTGATAGCCACCAAGAAGGCGGTCTTCCACGACAGGTGAGAGAGTTCACACCTGTGCATTGGTTCGAATGGCTTGCCCATGAGCTTTGCCAGTACCAGCAGTAGATCCCACGGAGGTGGAGGTTCTCGCACCGGAGGGGAAATGTGGTCAAGGCCTTTGAAAAAGCGCCAGACCACCTTCTCCTGCGCCACCGACTGCTTCCTGGCCCGCGCCTGGTAAGCAGAGATGGCTGCCAGGTGCACCTTAAGGGTCGTCGACCTAAGCCCTTGCTGAGAAAGGGACCAAGGTAGTCCAATATGCTCACCAAGGAACAGAAGGAAGGGTCCAGGCCCTTGCCCTGACACCAAATGGAAAATCTTTTCCATTTGAAGGCGTAGCATTTTCTGGTCGACTCCTTACGGGACGCCTCAACTACGTTGAGGACCTCGTCGGAAAGACCCAAGGCCTGGAACTCTAGCCGCTCAGGAACCAGGCCGTCAGGTGCAGGGATTGAATACCTTCCCCTGATTGACTGAGAGCAGGTCGGGTGAGCTGGAAGCTGCCTCGGAGCCTGGAGCTGAGGCTGAGGAGATCTGGGTACCAGTACTGGCGGGGCCAGTCTGGGGCTATCAGAATCACCTGCGCCTTGTCCCTCCTTGCTTTGAGCAGCACCTTGTGCATCAAAGGGAACGGGGGAAAGGTGTAGAAGAGGCCCGGGGTCCACGGCCTCGAGAAGGCATCCCCCTGCAGCGATCCCTGCTGAGGGTGGTGGGCATGGAACAGCCTCAGCTTCGCATTCTCCCTGGAGGCAAACAGGTCCACCTGAGGTGTGCCCCAATGGGAGAACAGATCTTGTACTACCTCCGGCAGGAGAGACCACTCGTGGCACGCAGCCCTTATCTGGCTTAGGGCATCGGCCAAGGTGTTGGAGGCTCCTGCCACATGAATGGCTAGGAGATCCGCCTCCAGGCTGCGCACGAGTGACCAGATGCGGACAGCTTCCTTGCATAGAAGCATGGAGCGCGTCCTGCCCTGGCGGTTTAGATAGTACATGGTCGTGGTGTTGTCCGTCTGGACCCGGACCACTTGACCCCGAAGAAAGGGAGCAAAGGCGGTGAGAGCTAGGCGGACCGCTCGGAGCTCCAGCAGGTTGATGGGCATCGGGACTCCTCGGGGACCAGAGGCCGGCGCTTCGGTGTTCCCCAGATGGGCACCCCAACCCATCAGAGAGGCATCGTCGAAGAGAGACCGCCGGCTCGGGCGGACAAACGGGATGCCCTCCTGCAGATGAACTGGAGCGGCCCACAACTGGAGCGCTCCACATCCCCTGGGTCACTGTCACTAGCTGGTCCAATGGATCGCAGCGCTGGGGACCACTGGCTGGCCAGCCCCACTGAAGGCGCATGTTCCAGCGGGCCCAACGGACCACGCTGGTACAGGCCGCCATGAGACCCAGGAGGCGCAGGAAGTCCCGGGCAGGCGCAGTGCCCAACACAAATGACTGGGCAAGGAGGAAGAACCTCGACCCTGTCCGCTTGGGAGCCGTGCCTGGCTCGAAGAGAGTCGAGCTCTGCCCCAATGAAAGAATCACCTGCTTGGCTCGAGTTCGACTTGGCCTCGTTGATGAGGAGGCCGACCTGAGAACAAACCTGGAGGGCCAGATCTCTGGACCGCTCCACCTCCTGTCTGGAGGGGGCTGCAATCAGCCAATCGTCCAGGTAAGGGTAAACCCGGACCTCTCGGCGCCGCAGGAATGCTGTCACCACTGCCATGCATTTGGTGAATACCCTGGGAGCTGGAGATAAGCCGAAGGGCATGGCTTGGAACGCGAAAAGGGATCCCTCCGCTCGAAAGCGAAGGAACCTTTGACGGGACGGATGGATAGGGGCGTGAAAGAATGTCCCTGTAGGTCCAGAGAGCAGAACCACACGCCCGTGTTCCAAGGATGGTATTATCTGAGCCAGAGTGACCATCCTGAAGGTTCGCGACCGTAGGAACTTGTTTAGGTCGTGTAGGTCGAGAATGGGGCGCCAGCCCCCCGTCCGTTTCGGAACCAGGAAGTACCTGGACACGAACCCCGGGTTTGAGGGAGGGTCTGCCACCTCTCTTATCACCTCCTTCTCAAGGAGGAGAGTGATGTCGGCTCGGCGAGCTGACAGCGAGGCTTCGGACCCCGAGGCCCTCCGAGGTGCGACGGCTCTGAAGGGTGGGGCCTGCTCGAACTCCAGAGGCAGGCCTTTCCTACCACTTCAACACCCACCTGTCTGTGGTAATAGCAGACCAGGCAGAAAGGAAGAACTGAGCCATCCCCCACGGGGAACCTGAGGTGGTGTGACGAGGTTGAGGCCACACCTCAACCCGTCACTGTGCAGGCTTGGAGGAGGGACCGGCCGAGGGACCACCTGGGCCTTTACCTCCCTGCTTCCTGGAGGAGGAAGCCGTGGGCTTGGGTTTGGGACGCCAAGAGTGAGCTTGCTGGCCCTGGTGTTGCTGGGCCGGACGTGCCGGGGGCGCAGATGGACGAAAGGGCTTGGGTTGCGGTCTGCGGCCCTTGTCCCTCTGAGCAGATGAGACCGAGTCCAAGGTGGCATTGGACTTTTCGATCCTCTGGAGGTGGCCTTCCACTCCAGGGCCGAAGAGGTCGGTCCCCAGGAAGGGGACATCCGCCAATTTGTGCTGGGTATCCGCTGTGAAGGTGGATATCCTCAGCCATGCCAGGCGGCGCATAGCCACTGCGGCCGCGACTGACCTGGCGCATGAGTCTCCAATGTCCAGAGCAGTCTGAAGTTGCTGCTTGGCCACTGCCCTGCCCTGGTCCCGCACCTGCCTAACCGTGGTCTGCAGGTCAGCTGGGAGATGAGGACTACCTCGGTCCAGGGAGCCCAACAGGGCATGGGAGAAATGTGCCATAAACACGCCGAGCTGGCCTGGCCAAGGCCAAGGGAGGACGAGGCTGAACTTTGCCCGGCATAGTCAATTTCTTGGACTCCTTGTCGGGAGGTTTGTCACGTTCCTAGTGTTTCCGGCCACGCGGGAAAAGCTGTCGGTAACTAACCCCTCGGCTGAGGGATGTTCCGAGAAACCGGACAGGGAACCGGTAGGGACCGCATACTTCCTGGCCATCCTGGCTGAAGGCGCAGGGCAGGAAGCAGGGCGCTGCCAGAGCTCCAAGGCCGGGCCCACAATGGCCTCAGCCACAGGAAAGACCTCCGTAGGGGAATCCCCTCAGTCCAATATCTCTGTGAGGGGATACTTGGCCCGCTTGGATACGGGCTCGAGCTGCATCCCGGTGGACTCCGAGATGAGCCTGAGCAAACTCAGGAAGGACGAAGGGCTGTCGTCCAGCGACTGACCTCCAGAGGACTCCAAGTCCACTCACTTGGAGAAAGGGAGAAGGTACGTCGGACTCAGAAGAGTCCCAAAGAGCTACCGGGCCTGAGCCATCCTCCACCTGCCGAGGCGATCGGGAGTGAGGTGACCGACAGCCTATGGGGCAGACCCTGAGCCGACCGAGAGTTCTTGGTCGGAGCCCCAAACAGCGGCTGTGGAGGCGGAGGTTCCACCGGAATCAGTGGGCAGCTGGTTTTGGCCGAACAACCGGCCTGGGAACAGGCTCCTCGGGTAAAGCGAGGGGTTGTTTCGGCCGCTCGGTGACAACCACTTAATGGCCGGGGAAGGCGACGGCGTCGGCTTGTTCCCGGTCAGAAGGAGCTGTTGCCACATGAGGTCCTTGTATCGTCGACATAACTTACGTCGAAGCCTCCCCTCATCCGAGGAGGAGGACAAGCGGCGGCGTCACTTACCGCGGTGCCGAGACCGAGACCGCCTATGACAGCGGGACCGGCTGGACTGCGAAGAAGTCCGAGACCGAGACCGAGAACCTCAGCCTTTCCGAGGACGGTGCGGGGAGGGGACGGGTGGAACCAGCTCCTCCCTCGGCTCGGAGGGTTTGCCCGAGGGCTCCGGAACCGGAGGCACTGGCAAGCCCAGCGGGATCCTCAACTCCCACCGGGGGAACCGGGGAGAGGGGATTTTCGGATTCGCCGGTCGACAACCCGTCCAACGGGTCGAGAAAGATCTCGACTGCGTCAACGGGAGTCTCAGTCAACTGACCTGATGGGGACACCGTGAGACCAGTGGCGAAGCCGAATGATCGACCGAAGTCGATGGCCGACAACTCGGGGAGAGGGACCTTTCCCGCTCCCAAGAGCGTCAGCGGAGGGACTTACCCTTGTCTTTCTTCTTGGACCGAGAAGAAGGTCCAGCTGACGTTGGTCCCTCTCCTCTAGTGGAGAGGGACAGACAAAGCTCCTTAAAGGAAGCTGTGTAAGAGGAACCCAGGGAGAGCGGGATAAATGCTGCGGTCGAGGGAAGATGCGCCCGCGCCTCCTTTCGAGGGCGATCATCTGCTCTAGCTGATCCGCTCGAAAGCACGCCGCTGAAACCGCTGACCGGCCTCTTGACTTTACCGGAGGAAAACATTCGGCGCCTAGTTGTAAACGGCAGCACGTCTCTCGAGGACGAGGGCTGGAGAAGGAAGAGCACAGGTCGCAAGCCCGCGGGTCGCGTCAAGGCCCTAAACAGTTGACACACGCGGGAGCGCGGATCCGTCCGGAGACATCTTCTGCCCGCAAGGGCACCGCCGAAAACCGGGAGTCGATTTGTCCATCACAGCCGCGAGGGATAGAAGACCGAAGTCTATAATGCAAAAACTTTTAAATTCGTAAAACCAAAGAATTAGGAACCAGTCTTATACGCAGAGCGTTAAGGAGGGAACCTGAGCTTCCAAGCGGTAAGGAAGATCTGGCGTCATGGGGCGGAGCCGAGAGTTTTACCACCCGGGTGGGTGGGAGGAGCCAGCTTGAAGACCTTCCGGCAAGATTTAAAGCGGCAAGGATACCTGCCAGACAGTGTGGATGAACAACATATCCATGTCCCTAGAAAGGTCGATTTCCAGATGCCCCCATCTTAGGAAGGGAGATTCTGCCACTTCCTGATTTAATTCCCATTCATGAGTTAGGGTCCAAGACTTGCTGAGACTGTCCGACAGGACATTTTGAATGCCTAGAACATGCATGGTCACTAGGGCCAGATCGTGCTGGACCACCCAGTTCCACACTCGCATCGCCTCCCTGTACAGGGGGTACAAACGAGTTTCTCCTTGTTTGTTGAGGTACCAAACTACTGACATATTGTCCATTTGGACCAGTAGTGATCCCTTGGGAAGGAGGTCCTAGAAGGCCTGTAAGGCATATAAGACTGACCCCATCTCCAGAATGTTGATGTGTAATGATGCCTCCAAGCTGGACCACAGTCCTTGAGCTTGGTGCTTCCCTAGATGTGCTCCCCATCCCATGCTCGATGCATCTGTAGTTAGGGATGCCAAAGGAGCTGGGCTCCTGAAAGAAAGACCCAAGGAAAGGCTGCAGTGGTTCCTCCACCACAGCAATTCTTTCTCAACTGCTGACGACACCAGGCCCGGATGGTCCAGGTCGTTCAGGAGTTGATCCCACTGCACCTGCAAGGACCACTGAGTAACTCATGTGCAGCCTCGACAGGGGAACAGTAGTGATGGAGGCTGCCATCAGGCCAAGAAGGCAGAGGATCTCCTGGGCCGAGATGGTCCTGGATGAAGCCACCCACGAAGCCTGACAGATCTGGGTCTCCACCCTCTCTGGAGGAAGGAAGGCTCTGCACTGGACCATATCCAAAACCGCACCAATAAATTGTAGTCTCTGGGACAGTGTCATGGATGACTTCAGAATACTGACAGTAATCCCCAGTCTGCCAAAGAGGTCCAGACTAAAGGAAAGAGCCTCCAGTAAAGAGTCCCTGGACGGGGCTGAAATCAGCTAATCATCCAGGTAAGGGAAAACCTCAATACCCTGGTGGCGTAAAGAGGCCGCCACCACTGCTAGGTACTTCGTAAACACCCAAAGTGCCAAGGACAGACCAAAAGGGAGTGCTCGAAACTGGAAGTGCTCCTCTTGGAATTGGAACAGCAGGAAACTGCAGTGGCTGGGGAAGATCGGGATGGGCAGGTAGGCATCCTGCACATCCAGAGAGCCCAACCAACGATTCTCCAGAAGGAGTGGAAGAGGACTCTGAAGAATCAGCGTCCTGAACTTTTTGTACTCAACAAAGTGACTTAGAAACATAGAAACACAGACTTTGATGGCAGATAAGGACCGCTTGGCCCATCTAGTCTGCCCGTTTCCCTACCTACAGGATAGGCCTCAGATCCTAGTTAACCAACAGCCTATTTCTTCCTACCCCCCACAAGAATTGCCTTATGTCTGTCCCATGCATTCTTGAATTCTCCACAGTTTTAAACCCCACAACCTCCTCAGGAAGGCTGTTCCATGCATCCACTACCCTCTCTGTGAAATAATACTTCCTCCACATTGCCTCTGAACCGCCTCCTTCTATCTTTTAAATTGTGTCCCCTTGTTCTTGCAAGTCTCTTTCTGAAAGATGCTACCCTCTTGGACTTTGTTGATTCCATTGAGGTACTTAAAGTTTCTATCATGTCCCCCTCTCCCTTCTTTCCTCAAGGGTATACATATTAAGCTCCTTTAGTCTCTCCTCATCGGCTTCTCTTGCAGACCCTGCACCATTTTAGTTCCCTCCTCTGGACTACCTCTATCCTGTCTATGTCCTTGCAGAGATGGGGTCTCAGAACTGGACACAGTACTCCAGATGGGGTCTCACCAACTGTCTGTATAGAGGCATAACAACTTCCTGTTTTCTGCTGCTGATGCCTCTCCCTATACATCCCCGTATACCCCCAGCCCTCCCTACTGCCTTCTCACACTGCTTGCCAACCTTAAGGTCATCTGATATGATTACCCCCAAGTCCCTTTCCTTTTTTGTTGTTACTACCTCCCCACCCATTGTGTATTTTTCCCCTGTGTTCTTGTTTCCCAGGTGCATTATTTTGCACTTCTTTGCACTGAATCCTAGCAGCCATACTTCTGACCATTCCTCCAACCTTGCCAAGTCCCTTCTCATCCTTTCCACGCCTCCTTGTGTATCAACCCTGTTGCAGATCTTTGTGTCATCTGCAAAAAGGCATACTTTTCCTTCCAGTCCCTCTGCAATGTCACTGATGAAGACATTAAAAAGGACTGGACCCAATACTGAACCCTGCGGTACCCCACTAGTAACCCTCTTTCTTCAGAGTGGACTCCATTTACAATTACCTTCTATGTCCTGTTGTGCAGCCAATGTTTTACCCAGGCTACCACCCTGGGACCCACTCCCAGGCTGGTTAATTTGACTATTAATCTTTTGTGTGGGACTCTGTCAAATGCCTTGCTATAGTCTAGGTAGGCCATATCCACAGCCCCTCCCTGGTCTACTACTTTGGTCACCCAGTCACAGAAATCTATTAGATTCATCTGACATGACCTTCCCGCTGTGAACCCATGCTGCCTTTGGTCCTGTGCTCCACTGGCCTCTAGGTACTCAACAATTCTTTCCTTCAGAAGTGATTCCATCACTTTCCCTACCACAGAGGTCAGACTGACAGGTCTGTAGTTTCCTGCCTCTGTCTTGGTCCCACTTTTGTGAGGGAATCACATCCGCCTTCCTCCAGTCCTAGGGTACCACACCATCCTCCCATAATTTATTAAAAAGAGTAGCCAGTGGTTTCACTAGTTCCTCCCTTAATTCTTTTAGAATTCTGGGGTGAATTCCATCAGGACCCATTGCTTTGTCCACCTTCAGTTTTAGGAGTTCTTGCAGAACCCTTTCTTCTGTGAAAGGACTGGGATTGACCCCCTATCAAGAGTGCTTCTGTTAATTGGATCAGGCACTTCCCCTCCTCTTTTGTGAATACTAGAACAGAAATATTCGTTCAGTATCCCAGCTTTCACTGTCCCCTCTGCCCACCCACCATTCATTCTATTCAGCCTCACTATCCCTCTCTTTGTCTTTCTACGCTCGCTGATGTACCTACAAAAGGTTTTATCCCCCTTCTTAACTGAGCTGGCTATCTTTTCCTCAGTTTGGGCCTTTGCTATTCTGACTTCCCTCCCTGCTTCCTTCTGCCTTAACTGGTACACTCTGTCCTGCTCCTTCTGTGTTTCCTTATACTTCCAGAATGTTATCTTTTTCTTCCTGACTTTCTCTTTTGAGAACCATAGTGGCTTTTTCTTTCGTTTTGATTTGTTTATTTCGACTGAGGCTGCTCAACTCAAGAATGGGTCTGAAGTCTCCCATCTTTCCTGGAACCAGGAATAAATGGGAGTAGAACCCCTTGCCCCTTTGCCAGAGGGGAATGCACTCTATTGCTTCCTTGAGCAAGAAGCTTTGAACTTCTTCTCGAATGAGAAAAGCCTGATCCCTAGAGTAAAAAGAGCTTTTGGCAGAGATTCTGGAGGAATTTCCAAAAACTCTATAGTGTGTCTGAAGGACACCAACTGCAGGACCCATGCATCGTAGGTTATCGCCTTCCATTCCTGTGCACGGTGGGCAAAACTCCCACCCCACCTGCTCCTCATCATGAGACTGAGGAGTTAGTGGGGACAGGGAGTCAGCAAGTGGCTGGAAGTTCAGGGGGAGGATCTCCTGAACGTCTCTAGTTCTTGGAGGCCAGAGGAGTGGCAGAACTTGTGGCCTTGCATTTGCCCTGGTGCCGAGCAGGGGCCTGCTTCCTCTGCCTCCAGGTCCTTTTCCAAAAGGGCTGTTGCTGCTGTTGAGTGCCCGATCGCTACATGGACCTTACTGATCTTAGGGTGAGACCTCTGTCCTGGAGAGCAGTAATAATGTATTTTGAGTCGCCACCAAAAATTACAGAGCCCCGGAAGGAGGCGTCCTGAATCGCAGCTTGTACCTAGTTGGTGAGGCCAGAGATGAGGAGCCAGGAATGCTGCCTTAAGGTGTGGCAGTTGCCGAGGCACGAGCTACAGAATCGATGGAGTCATATGTGGCTCGCAAAGCATGCCTAGAAGAAAAGTGAGTGAGGCGAAGATCCTTGGCAAGCTCCTCCTTGAAGTTCAAGGATTCCATCAACTGGACTCTGGCCTCTAACCTGGCTAAGGTAGCCTTTTAGTGTGACACCATGTGGGTCACATAGTTGAGGGATCTGAGCGTACATGTGGCCGAAGCATAAACTTTCCTGCTGAACTGGTCCATCTGCCTCGACTCTTTTTTCTGGAGGAGAGGTGCTCATGTGCTTGGGTGCGGCGGAGCAATCATGAGCAGCTGAAATGACGAAAGAGTCTGCCTTAGGATACGTCTTAAGAAAAGGAGCTTCCTTAGTGCCCGGTAAATCCTGTCCACCCTCTTGGGGACAGCCTGGAAAGAATGAGGCATCTGCCAGACCGTAGAGGTGAGGTCCGATACAGGGAGGAATGGGGACCAGAGACAGAGACTCTGAGTCCAGATGTTCGGCTAGTCTCTGTCTCATGGGGTCTTGATCTTCTGACTCCCAGTCAAAGAAATCTTTCATGGACCTCAGAAGATCCGAAAAGACAGGGTCCTCTGGGGGGGACTTGGGGGAAACCTTGCCTTTTGGACCCTTGGGTTCCTCCAAGGCATCCTCCACCGACTCATCGGTATCCTCGTCATTGTTTTCCCCCTGTCAGGAAGATTACGAACCCCCTGTCAGGAAGATTACGAATGTCCAGAAGGGCAATGTCCTGATGTGCCGTCCCCGAGGCGTGTACCGTGGACAGAGAAGAGCTCCTCAAAGACGTGGACCTTGGAGAGCGTGAAAGTGGGAGTCTTGTCTCCAGGTTTAACACCAACTCTGAGCAATCAAGTCCAACACAGCCAGAGGAGTTGGAAGGGGTGGAGAAGGAGGTTGCGGCTGAGGGCAGGAGGAGGAGGAGGCATTACCGGGGCGGGGGGAGGTAATGGTAACCCAGAAAATGGTGGTAGGGGTTATCACCAGGGTAGTACTGTCCGAAGGGACTCCACTCAGGAGGAGAACCAGTCGGAAAATGGTCCCCGGGTACCCAAAGGGGTAATAAGAGACAGTCTGGGGTCTAGTATAAATCCCCATTGTCAGATCTGATGGAGGGGGGACGCAAGTCGGACCCGCTGTAGTGTAAACTGGCAGGGGGTTCGGTGTCGGGACAGCTAACGTCAGGGGGACCGACGTCAGGACCGGCATCACCCGATCCGGCAGTGGAAGGAGATCTGGCGTCTAAGATGCTGGCGTCGGGGCCGGACAAAGGGGGTCCGACGGCGTGACCAGGTCTGGTGCCGGAGCAGGGGGCTGGGGAAGACCACTGGGCCCTGGCTGTGCAAGAATCATCGGAGTATCCAGCGTTGGAATTGGAATCGCTGGATCCGACGGTGGAATCGGGATATTCGTCGGTTCCGAAGGGATCCCACCTGGAGGAGGAGGAGGAGGGGCCTCCACTGTAAGGCCAGATGGCTGAGGAGGAGCCTCCTTCCCCATGACCCGTCAGGGGAGTGTGGGACTGACCCTGAGGAATGGTCTACGACATCAAGGGGTTCCGCACCGTCTTCATCTGAGGTACCTGCCTTAGAAGGGGAAGGTATGGGCGAAGGAAGAGGGGGGAGAGGGGCATTCTCCCCCTGGTTCTGCCGGACGTCGGGTAAGGCACCGTTAGGCCCCAATGGGACAACCATGCCTGAGCGGCCATCGTTATCAGATGGAGCTGGGCGGGCGGGGGAGGAACCCCCTGCCGACTTATTGGCTGGTGCCGGGTGGGTCCCCGAAGGCTGGGGAGCCATCTTACCGGCAGCCGGACGGTGCCCAGAGGATCCGGGGCAGACTTAGTGGTCAGAAGTAGCATGGCCGCCGGAGAGCCGATGGTCGACTGACCCACAGAAGATTTTTCAGACTTACTGTCTGAAGTCTTTTTAGGTGGCGGCTGATAGGCGGCCTTGCTCGTCGAGGGCCATGAGACCTCAGGTTGGTCCGTGGAGGGCTCCTGCTCTTGAGATTTCTCCTTGTGGTGTTTCTTGGAGGGGGAGGATTTCTTGGAAGAGGAGGATTCTCTGATGCGGTCCATTTGCTTCTTTAATGAAGCTAGGAGGACTTTTAGAAGGTGGGCCTCCAAAGCCTGCTGTCTCTGCTTTTTGGTGGCCTAATTAAATGTTTGGCACTCTGAGCAGGATGAGACAGGATGGCCTGGGCCCAGACAAATCACGCATTTATGATGGATCTGCGTGCCACAGGATGAGCACTTCTTCTTGGGTGAAGACATTAAGCAAATGTAGAATTCGTAAGAAAAAATTTAGCGAAGGAAAAAACAATCCTATGCACAAACTAACTCGACAATCGCTGTATGGAAGTCTGCAATACGACCGACACGAGGCGATGGCAGGAAAGAACTGGAGGGCCGGCATGGGGACTGCCCATTATATACAGCCACGCTGACGTAGGTCACATGACATCAGGTGGGTGGTCATTCATCAGGGATTGCTAGAAAAGTCTGCCATGTGGCCCGACGCCAGTCCTATATGTCATGACCTACTGAAGGTACCCTCTCGAAATAAGATTTTTAAATACCTCATGGGGAAAATGAGGTACAAGAGGGAAGTGTTTTTCGGAAAAAAGGTACTCAAGAATCTGCTGGTGCTGGCTAAGAAGAGTTTTGTCTTGATTCCCCAAGTAATTTCATGCACAAATAGTACATCTATGTAGCTTAGAAAGTACAGAGAAATACAATTATTCAGTAAGTTCAACAGTATGCAGCTTCCAGGTCCTGCGTAGGTAGAACTGAAATTGTGTTAAGGGAATGTTTAGCCATCTGAGCCACCAAACTCCATGAACTTGAGCCAACAGAAAGAACAGTTATGTAAGAACTTACTGTAACAGTAGATCTTCGAGGGGATCTCAGCCATCAGGTCACACTGTAGGAACATCACCATTAGTGAAGCAGGATCCACATGGAAGATTTGCAGCAGTACAACTGGGGCCACCCATGCCGTTGATGTCCATCAACGTCATCAATCCTATGAAGGCATGAGCAGCCCCGCTCCCTCCTCAGTTCTTTCGCCCAGAGACAAAAGGAGCATAGCTCTAGCCATAGGGGACTGGGGAAGAGACAGAGGTGCCAAGGCCTTTAAGAAATGCTGGATACACCAGACAGCCAGTTCCAGAACAACAGTCCCAAGAAGGGGGATGGTGGGAGGGAAAACAGACCTGATGACCGAGATTCCCTTGAAGATCTACTGTTACAGTAAGTTCTTGCGTAACTATTCTTTTTTCGGGGGTATCTCAGTTATCAGGTCACACTGTAAAAACGAGTACCAAGCAGTGACAGATGAACAGACTATCTGGGAGGAAGGCCAACCATAAACTTAAGAGAGGAGGTCCTGCAGCACAGCCCTGCTGAATCCTGCATGGGCCCTTGAGGCAATGTCCAGACTGTAGCGCTTGGTGAAAGTATGGATGGTAATCCAGGTGGCAGCCACACAAATGTCAGCAGCTGAGACCCCTCGGAAACAAGCCACAGAGGTAGTCATGCCTCTTGTGGAATGAGCTTTGACCGCTTCTGGCAAATCTGTGCCATACTTGTAACAAAACACAATGCAATTTTCCAACCATTTGGATAAACGTGGCTTAGAAACTGAAGCACCCGCTCTGCCTGGGGTGAAGAAAACAAACAACTGCTTCGACTTTCTACACTCTTTGGTGCAAAACAGATAGTACTTCAAGGTTCTGCACACATCTAACATATGCAGCAGTGCTTCCCCTGGATTGGCACGCTCAGGAAAATAAACAGGAAGGTGGACAGACTGGTTGGGTGTAAACTCAGAGACCACCTTGGGGAGAAACTTAGGATTTGTGCACAAAGATACCCCGTCTTTGTGAAAAATCGAACAAGGCTCCTTGCACCAGAGGGCCTGAAGTTCTGACATTCTTCCAGCAGAAGTAATAGCAACTGAAAATAACACTTTCCAAGAGAGAAAGCATAGCTCACAAGTTGCGACTGGCTCATAAGGAGATGGTCAATTTCTCCAAAGCAAAATTCAAATCCCAAGCCAGGACAGGAGAACGGATTGAGGGTTTCAGATGCAGGATGCCCCTTAGAAAGATATGGGAGACATCCAGCTGCGCTATCATGTGGTCACCCATGAGCTCGTGAAAAGCTAAAATAGCCAAAATGTGCACCTTGAGCTTGAGGGAGGAGTACTGGTGACCTGAGTCAGACAGAGAGATCAGGTAGTCCAGAATGCGGCTCATCGGACAGGTGAAAGAGTCCGGATTATGTTTGGCAGCCCAGATGGCAAACCGCTTCCACTTCATGGCATATGTGGCTTGAATGAAAGGCTCCCAGGCAGACACCAGGACGTCCACCACTCTGTTGGAGATCCCGAACATGGCAATGGCTATGTCCTCAGGAGTCAAGCATGCAGATAGAGGGATCTGAGGTTGGGATGGACCAGGGTCCCCTAAGCCTGGGTCAGCAGATTCTTGCAGAGGGGCAGAGGTACCGGAAGCTCTTCCGCCAGCTTCTGAAGTGGTGGAAACCATATCTTCCAGGGCCAGAATGGAGCTACCAGGATCATGCTGGCCCCCTACATCTGCAGTTTTATTAGTACCCACTGAATTAGGGTAAATGGAGGGAAGGCATAGAGGAACCTCCTGCTCCAGGAGAAGGACAATGCAACTCACCAAAACACTCCAGGCCATGGATCTAGCAAGCAAAAATTGGGCAGTTCTGTGAGTGAGAATGCAAAAAGGTCCAACTCTGGACACTCCATCTGTCGAACAGATCTTCTGCGACAGATGACAGGAGCTCCCACTTGTGCATGCTGGACTGAGTCTGGCTGAGACTATACACTATGGTGTTTAGCACCCCAGGGATGTGGACGTCTGAGAGAGTCAGGCCATGACCTAATGCCCAATATCATACACTCATGGTCTCCGTGCACAGGGGGTATGAATGTGCTCCCCCCATCTTGTTGATATAGTACACTAAACTTGAGGTTGTGTGACTGAATCAGCAATTGACCCGGAAGAAGGTGGTTCTGACAGGCCTTCATGGTGTAAAGAACTGCCTGCATTTCCCAGACACAGAAATGCAGGGAGCCTTCTATCTAGAACCAAGAGCCCTGGGTTTGGAAAGGGCCAAAGTGCGCTCCTCAGCCCAGACCAGAAGCATCTGTGGTGAGGATCTGCTGTGGAGAGGAGATCTGGACTGGGATGCCTTGCAGTAGATTCAAGGGGTCCATCCAGCACTGCAGCACACTGTGGGCTGGGGAAGAGACCAGGACTAAGGGATCTATCTCGTCCATACACTGGTCCCACTGTACTCTGAGGGTCCACTTGAGGGTGCACATCTGGAGCCTGGCCAGTGGAACGGTGTGAATGGCAGCTACCATCAGACCCAGCAGTCTCAGGTACACCCTGGCAGGAATATAGCGACTTTGAGTGACTTCCAGAGCTTGCGCTATACGGCACTCTGCCCTGTTCGAGGGCAAGAAGGCCTTTCCTTGCGCCGAGTCTAGAACTGTCCCAATACATTGCAGCCTTTGGGACAGCACTAGAACAGACTTGGGCAGACTGACAGTAATGCCCAGGGAGAGAAATAGCTGGAGGATTCTCTCCAGAGTCAGCAGGCGCTGTTTCCTGGATGGGACCATTAGGAATCAATTGTCCAGATAAGGGAAAACGTACATTCCTCCCTTCTGAGAGCTGCTGCTAAGCACTTGGCAAAGACCCGTGATGCAGAGGACAAGCCAAAGGGCAGCACTTTGAACTGATAATGCTCACCCTGGAACATATATCGGAGAAACCTCCTGTGAGGAGGAAGGACCAATATTTGGGAGGCACTATAGTGCAGTGGTTTAAAGCTCCGAGCTTCAAATCTGGAGACATCCAGCAGACTAGACCTTGGTTTGAATCCCACAGCCTCCACTTGCATACTGTGTGACCCTGAGCAAGTCACTTAACTTCCCTGTGCTCCCAGGTCGCACCTGTAAACAAGCTTTCAGCTTAGTGTGCTACTCCTAGTTAAACAACTGAAAAAAAAAAAATTTGTGCAGGTAAGCATCCTGCATGTCCAGTAAGCATAGCCAACTGCCTGTCTTGAGGAAAGGCATCAGGCCTGGCAAAGTTACCACTCGGAACTTTTTGTACTGGATATACAGATTGGAGGTTCTTTAGATCCAGAATTTGCCTCAAATCCCAGTCTTTTTGGGGACCAGGAAGAACCTGGAATAAAACCCCATGTTTCTCTGGTGCCTGGGGACTGGCTCAATGGCCTGCTAGCACAGAAGGGACTGCACCTCCTCCTGAGCAGACAACACAAAGATCTGCAACAGGGTTGATACACAAGGTGGGCTGGAAAGGATGAGAAGTGACTTGCCAAGGTTGGAGGAATGGTCAAATGTATGGCAGCTTAGATTCAACACAAAGAATTGCAAAGTAATGCACCTGGGAAACAAAAACCCAGGGGAAGAGTATGCAATGGGGGGTGAGATACTAACAACAACAAAAATGGAAAGGGACCTAGGGGTAGTTATATTAGATGACCTAAAGGTGGGCAAGCAATGTGAGAAGGTAGTACGGAGGGCTGGGGGGATACTGGGATGCATAGGGAGAGGCACAACCAGTAGAAAACAGGAAGTTGTTGTTCCTCTGTACAGACAGTTGGTGAGACCACATCTGAAGTACTGCGTGTAGTTATGGAGACCTCATCTCCGCAAAGACAGACAGGGTAGAGGCTATCCAGAGGAGGGCAATGAAAATGGTGCAGGGTCTGCACCAGAAGATATATGAAGAAAGACTAAAGGAGCTTAAATATGTATACCCTTGAGGTAAGGAGGGTGAGGGGGGATGTGACAGAAACTTTCAAGTACCTCAAGGGAATCAACGAAATCCAAGAGGGTAGCATCTTTCAGAAAAAGAGGTGTGCAAGAACAAGGGGGTACAAGTTGAAGATAGAGGGGGGAAGGCTCAGAGGTAATGTGAGGAAGTATTTTTTTCACAGAGAGGGTCGTAGATGCATGAAACAGCCTTCCTGAGGAGGTCGTGAAGTCAAAAACAGTAGGGGGATTCAAGAATGCGTGGGACAGACATAAGGCAATTCTACTGGGAGGTAGGAGGAAGTAGGCTGCTCGTTAACTAGGATCTGCAGCTTATCCATTAGGTAGGGAAATGGGCAGACCAGGTGGGACAAGCAGTCTTTATCTGCCATCAAATTCTGTTTCTTTGAACCAGGGGTAACTGGAGGGCAGGAGAGGAGTGTCTGGAGGTTGCTCGGTGAGCTCCAATGTGTGACCCCTTTCTATGATCTGCAGAATCTAGGCATCCGAAGTTATGGTTCTCCACTGATTTAGATGGAGGGAGAACAGACTTCCGACCACCACCTCTTGGTTGGGGACCAGAAGAGAGGGGTCTGGCAAGGAGTCAAGCAGAGGTGAAGCCAGCCGCAGGGGCTGGTCCCTCACTTCTGGGATGCTGGGCCATGGCTCCAACATTGGAGGGGGCGGGCAAGGTGGTGGAGCCTCTGTGTTTCCCTTGGGGACGAGAGGCTGCATCGGGTATTTTGGACGCCTTGCAGAAAGGAAGGCGCAGTCCACCCCTCGGCTGAGTATGGTAGAGAGAATGTACAGACTTGATGGCCCTGCCGGAGGCCTGCAGATCATTGATAATATACTGGTGGTCACGGCCAAAAAGCTTAGTGCCCCGCACCTTCTACTGAACATCAGCAGCAAAGCCAGAAACCCTCAGACAGGAGTACCTACGCAAGCATATTCCCGTGGCAGCAGCCCTGGCAATAGTGTCAGCCATGTCACAGAGAGCCCTTAGGAGGTGCTTGCTAATGTCCTCAACAATCTGCATGCACTAAAGAGAAGCTCCTGCTTCTGTGTGCCATCTGGAAGGGCCTGAGCAGCAGCCTTGCCCTTCTTCCAGTTGGAATTCTGGTACCTCACCATGTGAGACAGGTATTTTGCAATCCGCAGCCCAAGGGTGAAGGAAGCATAAACCCTCTTATCCCAGAGGTAAATTCTGTGGAATTCTCTGTCTGGGGGAAGGGAGCTAAGGTGCTTAGGCACCTTAGACCTATCATGAGCTGCCTTAATGACCACCGAGTCTGTTTTGGGCTGGGCAGCATAATAGGGGAACCCCTGGGGAGCATGGCAAAGTTTATCTGCCCTGTGAGGCATAGCTGGCAACTTGTCTGGCCTAAGCCAGGCTGCTGTAGCTGCATTTCTGAAGGCAGGCAAGACTGGAGGACTGATTAGGGGGAAGAGACTCTGGGATCTCCAGGAAGTCCACCAGCTCTTTCCTGGCGACATTCCCCTCCTCCTCAGTGTGGAAGCCCATGGCTGATGACAATTGCTTCATCACATTAAAAAATGTTGGGTCTTCAGGAGGAGACCTAGGAGTCCGCAGAATCCTTACTAACTGAGGAAGCTGTGGACTCAGATCAGGATCACTTCCTCCTCCTCCTCATCATCAGGAAGAATGAGGTCAAGATGGTACTCCTCTTCGATATCGACCTCTCCGAACCTGGGTCTGACAGATGTGCCAATAACAGCCTGCTGGGAGCCTCCTGCAGCTGATGAGTAGGAGTCAGCGATTAAGCTGCCGTTGATGGCACCAGTGATGTGGGCCTGAATGTGCCTGGCTGCTGGACAATCACCGAACTGAATTTGTTTAAGATCTCGTTCAGGTCGATGACCAAAGACTGCATCAATATGGGGGGGGGGGGTGTCAACCGAGTAAGCAACGACAGCTCACCTGAAGGACCCCCGAGGACCTGAGAAGTCTGTAGCCCTATTGGAAGAACAGGGATCAGGCATCGATAAGAGGGCCATCGACGAGCCCATCAATGATGAAGGAGAGGCCGAGGATTTGGAGGTAGATGACCAGCCACGCTGGGAATCAGGCAGGGTCACTGTTAGTATGGGTCTCGAAGGCACAGAGACCTGGACAGCGACTCTGTGTGTCAGTACAGCTGCAGCTTCGAGGATCCCCCGGATAAAGGAAAAGTGGCCATCGGGGAGCGAGATCACCGCCAAAAGAAGCGGCGGCAACCTCTGTCTTTTTTATGACTTTTCCCTCAAGGATTTGCCTCAGGCCCTGGAGGCCTGGGAGCTTGATGACCCTGCCGGCAACTGAGAGGCCGGACTTCGGACGACCCCTGCGTGGAACTGGCTTCCTGTTGATCCATCAGAAAATGTGCCTTTTTGTATCACCTGAGGGTTGTTTGGTTAAACTTCTGGCAGAGCTCACAGTCAGAGACTTCATGGTCAGGAACAAGACAGCAGACACAGAGAGAGTGTTCATCTGTGGAGGCAATCTTCTTTCCAAAGTGGCAGCAATGGAAGAGAGAGGTCAAAGGATCAACTCTTAACATAAACAAAATAAAGGAATATCTTTATAAAAAAAAAAGAGAGATTATGAAATATTGCAAATAAAAAGCCACTGGCGAAAAAATGGTACAAAACTGCATCAGAGCTTCTGCGGAGACCCATGCAATCGAGTCGATGGCGGGAAAGAACTGATGAGGGAGCAGGGCCGCACATGCCTTGATAGGGCTGATGACGTAGACAGCGTAGTTGGCCCCAGCTGTACTGCTAAAAATATTCCATGTGGATCCTGTTTCACTGAAGTTCCTACTGTGTGACCTGATGACTGAGATACCCCGAAGATCAGAGGAACCAGGTGTGCTGCAGATTGAACCCGGTGCTACCACAGTAAACATAAACTCTGGGAACAGCTGAAGGAAGCACTCGACCACTTCAAAATAAATGCTCAGTGGAATTTACAGAAGAAAGAATGTCAAGATATAACAAATACAGTCCCTACACATAGATCCGGACTATACCCCAGCTCTTCAAAGTCAAAAAGACCTCTTTGTTAGGGGGCAGACATTGTAACAGAGTAACTACTTAAATACCAGGTGCACTTAAACAGTTGATGAAATAAACTCAGTTAAAAGCCATTTAAAGCAGAACTTAACCAAATTCAATGATAAACTAAACAGTTTTACAAATACACTGTACAGGACCCCAAAAAGAGCAACATGCACGCTAAAGATAATAAAGTAAAAATAAATCAAAAATAAAATGAAAACAAATGAAAACCTATAGAAAACATACAAAGCTGAAAATGCAAATCTTTGCTTCAAGTTGATGGTTTCTCTAGTAGAAGAGAGAACCACAAAGTTAGAGAGGACATCATGTCTCATGAGAAAAAAGTAGTGAACCCACCATCCCAGGATGAAACTAGTCACAGACCATGTAATCACTTTCAAATGTTCACCACAAACACTCACGGAAAGGATATATAGAGTCAAAACTAGATATACCAAGTGTACCAGGAAAAAAACAAAGTGATGATCACTAACAGAGAAAGAGGCAAAACCATACAAGAAACAAAATAGTGATAAAAAACAACCGCGTGTCATTTACGGCAAGGGTCAAAGTACAGAGGACAAATTTAAGCAAGAATGCACTCCAGGAGGTGTGTTGTGAGATTCACAAACGCCTCGGGTGTGGTGTGGCACGAGGACACAGGCCAAGTGCTGTAAACCACCCGAGGTGTGTGTAAATCTCACAACAACACGCCACCTGGAGTGCATTATTGCAATTATAAAATTAAAAAGAATATATTTTTCATTGAGATCAAAACAGTATTTTTTATTAATTTCAAGAAATACAAGGCAATTGTTCTTCCGCCTCTGATAAAACAGTCCCATCAATATGCCATTACGATGCATACTCATTTGCTGTCTATGATCAGTATGTGCCTCCCATTTTCAGAGCCTGGGAAGGTAAGTAGCCTGTCATCTGAGTTATGACGATTCTCAGCGAGTGACAGGGACCCTTCCTGAGGAGTTGAACTAATTCCAGGAGATGTTTGCATATTTATTAACATGCTCATCCCATTTTATATATGGTACAGTGACACTGCGGTGTTGGTGGAGTCAAGCATTGCTTACAGAGGGGTCTGAATGTATATTTCAGGCACCAAACCATCTTCATCATATTATTCTGAGGCACTGCCTGAGGGAGGAGTTGGTGGCGCATCATCACTAGCAGGTCCACAGGCACTGGATGACACACAAAGAAGTGGAAGGGCGGCTTCACTAACTGCTGTGCTGCTTGCATGCTCAATCCTTGCTGGTGAGATTTCCATGTAGGAAATAATATGGCTGCTGTTGTACAATGTCACTCAGTGTCAGTACTGGAGGGATGCTGATACGCTTGCTCACTGCCGCTGAGGTGACTACCAGTTCATTTACACCGTCCCAGATGCTATCAAGGAGCGCCTCCACAGAGCCACACAAGAGGTCAAAAAAGGTATTTTACATTGTGTCACTGCTTTCTGGGCACTGGTTTTACAGTATTTATGTATTGAAAGTTTTACGAGGGAGAACATACTGAGAAGCAAGTGATCGTTTCCAGATGCGTCCTGGGGGAAGGGGAACAGAAGGGAGAGTACAGGCATAAATACAATATTAACAGGTAGTAATACAAGTTGAGGTAACAGCTAGTATAAATAGGTACAAAGGAACAATGCAACAATCAGCAGAATTAAATAAAAAATGTTTACACATTTATACATTAGAATACAGAGCTAGGAATTAAATTGCATTTGTTTACAAGGCTACTGCAGGGAACAACCAGCAGGAACCAAACAGGGAGGGAAGCAAACAAGTTAACAGAGTGGGGGGCACCAGGGTGAATAAGGGTGGAAGAGGAAGCAGGTTAGAAACAGGTATGGGTGGTGTGGAAAAGGATTTGAAGGAGGGAATTGTGGACCTGAGGGGAGGGAACAAAATGAATGGTACGAGGGAGGGAGTTCCAAAGCTTGGGGAACCTGAAGGAAAAGGCAGCCTGACCTGCTGAGGAGGTTCAACGGGGGAGGGAGGAACGGATAATGTGAGAGGGTCAGAGTTCCTGAGCAAGTACGAGGTAGTGGGAAGGGTGGAGAGGTAGGAAGTCAGAGAATGGGATCAGAATTTAGCCAAGAAATTGGCACAATGGAGATGTCGTCTGTCCGCTGAGGAGGGGAGGGAAAGACATTGGTAAAGGGTGCAGTGGTGAGTTTGGGGGGGGGGCAGAGATAGTCAAGGGCAAAGCAGCAGAAGGAGTGGAAGAGTGTATCCAGTCTGGTTAAGGAGGAAGATGTAGCGGCACTGTAAACCACGTCCCCATAGTCGAAGATAGGGAAGATCATTTTCTGTACAATAGCCCAGCGAGCCGGAAGGGGTATACATGCCCAGTTGCAGTACAGGGCACCCAGCTTAGGGTGCAGTTTCTTGTGTATGGCCTCTGTGTGTACAGAAACATTGAGATGCTGGTCAAGCCAGACCCCAAGGTATCTGAAGGAGGAGCAGTCCTCGAGCAGAGTCCCATCCAGGGTGTGGGAGGGAGGGGGGAGCTGAGAGAGTCTCTGCCTTGTGCTGAAGGTCATGGAGACTGTTTTCTTTGCATTTAGGAAAAGTTGGTTTTAGCGTAACCAGAGCTGAACATTATCGAAGTCACGCTGGAGTCTGGTCGCCACGTCAGATAAGGAGGTACCAGATGCATACAAGATGGTATCGTCAGCATATATATGGACAGAGTATGGCAGGATGCTTAAATATTTTCACTGACCACTGTCATGAAACGGTTCTGTTGGAGAAAAAAAAATTCATTTATGTATTTAAAATTTGGTAACTGGGAAAGGCACACTGAGACAAAACTCGTTTCCAGGTGCGATCTGGGGATGGGGGTACGTATACAACAAAGGGTTACAAAGAATTGAAACATATTAAGTCAATATACAGTAATAAACAACATCTACAGTAATACAAATATAAGCTTATAACATTTGGTTAAATGGTCATTATGCAATAGAGAAAAGAAGAATAGCATCCCTTTGTTAGAGCAATAAAAGAGTTGCTGTGGATATTTCTGGTGGTAGACTAAAAGGGAGAACAGTAGTTTAGTCATGACTTAGTTTAGAGGACAGCTGCAGGATGTAATGGGGGATAGTCTGAGTAGGCGCTTAAGTGCAGGAAAGGAGGGGGTGAGACAGGTTTGAGAGGGTAGGTTATACCAGAAGGAAGGGAGTCTGAAAGAGAAAGCATGTTTCCCAGCAGAGGTCCTGGCACGTGGGAGGGCGAAAGGGCAGAGGTAATTTTTGCGTGGGGAGGGGTGGGGTGGCTGGAGCTATAAGGGAGGAGAGGTAGGATGGAAGCATGTCAACTCAGTGTTTAGCGATGAAAGTGGTGCAGTGGGACAGGCATCTTTGTCAGAGGGATGGGAGAGATAGAGAGGAGTAAAGGTCAGAGTTGTGAGTCAGAGGGAGTGAATTAGAGAGGACGCGACAGATGGCATTGAAGAGGACATCTAGTTTGGCAAGGGAAGATGCAGGGGCCGAACCATAATTGATATTGGTGTAGTCGAAGATAATGAAGATCCGTTTGACAAGAAGATCACAGTGGACTGGGAGGGAAAGACTACCTTTATGATACTAAAGAAGCCCCAGTTTGGGGCACAGCTTAGAGTGAATGGCCTTAAAATGGGAAGAGAAGTCCAGTGAGAGGTCGAGCCGCACTCCAAGGTATTTATAGGTACTGACCTCTTAGAGAGGAGTGCCAGAGGGGAAAGAGAAAACAGGGAGGGAGGAGGAGTCTGGCAAGTTTCTGCTTTGAGCTGAAGGTCATGGCTATAACCTTTTTGATATTCATTTTTAGACCATTTGCTTTAAACCAGTTTATTACTGCAGTGAAATCATGCTGTAGGGGAATTTGGACATCAGTGGCAGATGGATCAGATAGTAATAGGACAGTACTGTCCACATAAATGTGGATCTAGGAGAAGGTACATACAGAAGGCAGATTACTAATAAACAGAGAAAAAAGAACTGGTCCAAAGATCGATCCCTGGGGAACACCAGCAAGGATGGGGATGGGTGGGGGAGAGATAGGACATTGTTAACTTTAACTGACTGGGATTGACCAGCTGGGTAGGATCTAAACCAGGAGACAAGAGTGGGGGAAAGATCAATGGCACTTAACTTGTTTAGAAGGACAGGATGGGAGATGGAATCAAAAGCCTTAGCAAGGTCAATAAATATGGCCGAGGTGATCTGCCCTTTATCCATCGTGGAGCAAATGGCGTCTGTGTAACGAAGAAGGGAGGAGGAGTTGGTGGAGTGACACTTCCTAAATCCAGAATGGACAGGGGACAAAGTGTTTAAGGCTGTGAGGAAATCATTTAGCCTAGTGAGGACAACAAATTCTTGGACCTTGGAAAATGAGGGGAGGAGTAATATGGGGCAGTAATTTCCAGGGGCAGTTGGGTCACCCACTTTGTGAAGGGGGCAGAACAGTAGCAGACTTCCAGGATGAGGGGATGCTAGAGGAGGAGAATGATAGATTGAGAAGAAAAGTTAGAGGGATAAGAATAGACAATGCAGAGATTTTGAGAAGTTTCAGATGTATGCCATCAGGCCAGGATTTTGAGGTGTTTAGGGACTCTTCTGCACTAAGGACTTCTTGGGGGAGACAGCTGAAAGCTAGTAGGTGGAGAGGCTGTGGGAAGAGGGGTAGGAAAGTAGGAGGGGTGCTCTTGTGGGGGCACACAAGTCATAAAGAAATTGTTTAGAGTAGCTGTGATGGGGAAGGGGTCTGGGACAAGGGAGCCTGCCACACAAAGAGTGGGGGGTCAGAGGATTAGAGTAGGAGCGAGTGGAGATCATTCCAAAAGGATGGGGAACTGTTGGAAGGGTGCAGTCAGACTTTAAAGTAGTACGATTTTGCTTGGTGAACAGCCTTTGCACAGCCATTTCAGAGGGACCGGTAGTCTTACAGGTCAGCCAAGTCACTGAAGGTTGTGAAGCGACTCCAAGCTATGTCATAGGTTTTGCACATGGATAGGATTTTGGGAGAGATCCAGGGGTGGTGGTGGCATTTTACCCTGTTTTTCATGGGGCATGGAAATCACAGATTTTTAAGAAAACAGACGTGAAATGGGCAAAGGCAGCGTCAACTGAAGGAGTAGAGAGGACTGGAGACCAGTTTACCATGGACAAGTCAAAGAGTAGATTGATTGTGTCCAGTGTTTTTAGGGGTCAGTACTGGATAAATTTGGGGGAATTAGGTAGGGGACATATCTTCCTGACACAGAAGGTGGGGCAGTGGTCACTGATCACATCAAGAAAAACACCAGCAGCGCTGTTGCGGTCCAGGTGTGTTGATAGCAGCCAGTCAAGCAAGGTGTGGAGCAAACAGCGAAGGTTGGGACGAGTGGGCTCTTTGATTACTTGGGTCAGGGTTTAGTGTTTCAATCTGGAGGCATGAGTTTTGAAATGAAGGGGTGAACCAGTCCAGATTAAAATCTCCAAGAAGGATCAATCTGCCTGCAGATACAAGAGGGGTAGTGGTGGTAATGCAAGAGAGAAGGGAGGATGGAGGAAGTCTTGGGGAGACATAAAGAACTCCAACCAAAAGCAGAGTAGAGGATGGAAGAGTGAGCTTGGCTAGAAGGCATTCGTGAAATTGAGAGACGGCTTCATGGTGGGAGATATTGCAGGTTAAGGAATTCTGGGAGTAAACTGCAACCCCGCATCCACTTTTGCCACGGTCTTGGCAGTGAAGGTTATACTCAGGGAGGGTGATCTAGCTGTCTGGGATTCATGAGGACAGCCACGTTTCCGTGATGCACAGGATGTCAGAGGAGTGCTGAGTGACCCAAACGTTTAGGTCATCCAATTTAGGAAGCTGGCTACATGTGTTTATTTGGAAGAACCTCAGGCCCTTGGGAAGGGCCAGTGGAGAGGTGGGTTGAGAGGAACTAGGGCTGAGCTCAACATCACTGGCTAGGAGTAGAAGAAAGATGAGAAAGGGATAGTGAGGAGGTTGATATTTGAGCTTTTGTTGGCGAAGTAGGGGAAGAGAACATTTGGAGGGGCTGGGAGGCAGGGGATGCCAGATGGCTTCTAATTTTATGAGAGAGACGATGAGTAACCTAGGATGGATTTTTAGCAAAGGGTAGTGGGAGAGAGTTGGAGAAGGGAGGTGGAGAGCGTTAAAGAGGGAGGTGGACTGGTTACATAGGGGGCAGGGTGAATAAGGGAGGGTGCTGGGAAAGGACAGGGCAGGAGCAGAAGGGTAGATGGTAAGAAAGAACAGGAGAGCTATGGGGGGGAGAAGAGAGCAAGGGGAGGCCATATTAGCAATGGTAAGGTAATTTGAGTTGCTGAAATATAAGCGGAGCAGCAGCGGCCTCTAGTGGTCCAAGAGCATTGTCTGCAAATGATGATTTAGGGAGATTAACAGCAGGTAATGTGACGCAGTCAGCCTGTAAGTAAAATGCTCAGCTAGGGTGGGAGGTAGGTGAGTCAGCCGCTGCACTGGTGGTGGCGGGCTAACAAACTGAAGGGCTCTGGTTTGCTTGGAGCTGCTGTCTGTACCTGTGATTGATGTGCAGGCTCAAGGGGCAAACACAGCTGGGCGGCTGCTTGCTGGGGGTGGGGGGGGGTGGGGAGAGAGCGCTCACAGTGCCAGGATTTGGCTATCGGGAGCCCAGTGTAATGCTTGAAGAGGAAAGGAGAAACAATGGTGAGTACTCTGCAGATTAGAAGGTCAGGTGGCCAGACAAAGGCAAGGGTCATGGTGGAAACAGAGTACAAGAAAGGAGGGGAAGGGGGGACTGGAGAGAGAAGATAGGGAAGGAGCAAATAACAAAACACTATCAAATTCTGAAATTCAATAATACCAGCACTAGTAACACCAACAGCAGACACTAACACTAGTAACTCTAACAGCAGGCATACATCAGTAAATACACTGTACAGAACAATGCGGCTTAAAAGCAACTCTAAAAATAGGGCACTGAATGCAGGAATAACATTGCATGGCCTTAAGGTGCACACAAGTAACAATACAGTTGATGCAGATCCGTCAGAAGTCTGCTTGTGGTAAAATCAATCAGTACAGGTTCTCCGACACTAACAAACAGACACACACTTAAGGGCTCTGGTTTGTTTAGAGCTGCTGTTCGTGCCTGCGAATGATGTGCAGGCTCCTCGTTGTGCTAGGCGGCTGCTTGCTTGGTGGGGGGGGGGGAGAAAGAGTGCTCACAGCTTAAAGCTTTGTCTCGGGACCCCAGTGTAATGCCTGTGATTGAATCTGCAGGCTCCAGGGGCACACGCTATGCCGGCTGCTGCTTGCTGGGAGGGTAGGAGTGTTGGGGGAAGAGCACTCACAGCTATAGACTTTGGCTCTCGTGACCCAGTGTAATGTCTGTGATTGATGTGCAGGCTTTGTAGGCACACACAAATGGTGGTTTTCCAGTAATGCCAACATTCTATCACTTGATCTACATATTTAACATATGTGATCAGGTGAGAACAGGTCTGCTGGAACTTTAGCCATGTGTTTGTTGTGAGATTTACACATGGCTAAAGTACCAGTCTGATCAATCAGCTGCCAGCATTTTTTATGCCCATTTTATAACAACTGGTATAAAATGGGTCTCGAGTTTTCTGCTTCCTGATAGGCTGAGAGGTACCTCTGGCTGTGTCCTTATCACGGCATATTGTGCCAACCGGCACCTCTTTAGCCAGTCAGGATGCTCCACCACATAAATCACTGCGCCCCAGTGTGCCAATGTCCACATTTTAAAAGCATATGAAGCTCCCTGGCAGAGCTGCAGAACAGTCACCCCCCACCACACACACACACACACACACACACACACACACGCGGAGCATTAGGTGCTGAAAAGTCAGCAATGGAAAACGCTCAAAATAAAACTCTGACCTGTGCTGCTGCAATAGGGAAAGGTAACCGCAATAAACAGGAGTTACGACACATGCTGCCAGGACATGTTTCGCAAATAAAACTCTAGACCTACTCCTTTACTGGCTGTTTTATAAGCCAGTTTTTTAAAACTGAAACATTTATTCAAAACATCTAGGTCTTCCCTATTATCGCAGCATGAGCAGCCCAATTTTACAACTCGCTATTGTAGAAAAACTAAGGCAGCTAGCAAGGGACATGCTCGTTCTAAATGAAAGGGCTCGTTGGCTCGCGAAGAAACGGCCACTCTGTGTGTTCTTCGGTAGCAGAGAGACACTTAATGGAAATGGGTGTGTGCCAGTGGGGGGATACAGTGTGAGGGGAGAGGGAAGGATGACAACCTGACCAGTGTGGGTGTGTGTGCGTTGGGGGTGGAGAACGCCTTGTACTGGCCATCAGACATTACCAATAGAGGGATTATTTGTTTACTCTTTGGGGTATTAAACTTCAGGTTTTTTTTTTTTACTTTTTTTTGACAATTTTTTTTTTTTTTCATTCATAAATAGTTACTTGGGGGCCCATTTTGTAAGTGGAATAAGACACTCCGAGGTGTGGTTTATGGGCTGATAAGAGCACTTCCTGGTGCTAAAGGCACTCAGTGCAAGTGTCTCATGCCTCATTATACACCTGTGGCAAGCTCTTATCAGTCCATAAACCACACCTCGTCGTGTCTTATTCCTTATATAGCCATTTTACATATTCTAACAACAAACGCACCTGGCTTCCAACATGACCTCATGGCTCTTAAGCTTCGCTTCTGAGGTCTATGATGTCATTTCACCCCTTCAGGGAAACAGCAGCCTTGTTGTACATGGTTGCTCATACATTATTCTAGGTTTCTTGATTGGCTAGGAACAGTATCATTATTTAGAGTTACTGGGTCACCTCTAGTTGGGGTCTTCTTGAGTTCTTTGAGCAACAGAACTGCAAAGTGAAGTGGAGCCATTCTTGCACTCAAATAACTTTTTCTATAACCATAAGAGACACAGTAAATGTATAAAGAAGGTACATTAGAATTATGTTAATGGCTTCTATTTAAAAAACAGAACTTGAATTTAAAATCAACAATTTATACTGCACAAAATCAGAGAAACCTCAATATGGTAGAAACATAGAATCCGATGGCTAGAGGTCCATGCAGTCTGCCCATATCTCTGCCTGAATCCGTGCTTGCCCTAATCCCAGACCATTGTTAGTTATTTAGCTGACAGCCTTCGTGGTATGTCAGTACCCACTTCCACCAGGATAAAAGAAAATGTTCTGAATGACTACTGTTGCTCAGTTCTCACAAAGGAAAATGATGACCTCTCACTGTGTTGTGGAGTAGCAAGAGCTCAAGGCTGAGGGCAGAAACTAGAGGGTGGGCAAGTGTTTGCAGACAAGGTTCTCACATGTCTTCTGGTTCCCTTCCCTGGGATACCTGCTTTTATCTTGTCTATAGGCCACTCTACCCTTGTGTCTGTCCCACTCATGTTTGAACCCTGTCACAGATTTTGTGCACAACACCATGTTAGCTCATTTATCCCACTTGTCCACCGCCATACCCATCTTCAAGCATCTGGATGGCAACCTGCTTGAAGAGGTACACCACTTCAAATATTTAAGGGTGTGGCTTGAACCCCATAAACATATTTTGTGGGGGATTTTAAACTTGCCACCTAAAGTGATCGCGAGGGAGGGTTGGAAACTTGTTAGTAATAAAAGAAAAAAAGGCTAAAAAGAAAACTAAGACACTGTGCATGCACAGTTCAGTTTCTTGGGTTCAGGTTTTTGGTCAGGGAGGGTTATGCTGGACACCCACTGTGGGATGTTATTTATATAGAGATGCATTTTATATATATGTATACACACACACACACCCCAGTGCAGTAGAGGATAGGAGACAGCGCAGTGCTCCAGATAAGGCGAGTACTGGCCTGTTTTATTCAACATGTTTTAAGAAATACTCTTTAAAACACTTTTTGATGAGCACCGATACTCATCCAAAACCTTTGCACTGCTCCATGTATACTTCAAAAGGAGCTGCTTTTCCAATCTTAAAGCACTTTTACTCATCAAAATTATATTTTACTTGCCTATTGTCAAATAGTGAGTACATTACTCTTGAATGTCAATGTTGTCTGGAGCACTGGAGACAGGGTGGTTTTGTATGAAATAGGATTCTGGCTGTGCAGTTTTTTGTTCAGACTTTTTCCTCCTCAGCCACTTGCCATAGTCTGTTTGTTCAAGGCGACCAGCTGAGGAGAAAGGGGACTATGCCTGTCCCCTACTATGGGACATTACATACCCTTTGCTGTGGGTGTCAGGCTGCTGGCTTATACACTGAGAGAGATGGATGGGTAGGGGATGGGACAGGATGAGGGAGAGGGAACAGAAATGATTTGCTTGGTTGTTGGACTTGTGCACACACTTTTACTAGGGAGAGGGAGAACGGGATTGCCATCTTGCTTTTGCTCTTATGACTTGTTGCTCCAGCTCCAATGAACAGTGAAAACAAAGAGCACGTTTGCAACACCTTAGCTGCTGTGTTTTTAGAGGTTCGCCGTTCATTTGCTGGTCCATCCAATAGTATGGGTACACTAAATTACTGACAGCAGAAGCAATAAATAGGAAACGACTTCACTCACGTTTCCCAGCTCATGCACTGGCATCCTAATGTACTGCAATGGGACAGCTAAAAGGAAAAAAAATCATGACTCTGATCATGGTTGGAGCTGGTTTGATGTGCAGGCCAGCCCTACAAGATGAAGAGCTTTTTTTTGTAAGCTCCTTTGCTTACCAGGAAAACTTCCCTCCTATCCTTACCTGCTTACCAAAAAATCTGTAGCTTATGGTACAACAGATAAAACTGAGACTCTAGCGCTATATGGGGCCTTCTGGTGAAAGAGAGAAAGAGAAAGAAAGAAAGAGCGAAATCCTATCAATCTGACTGGCCGAGAGCATCTCCTGACTGTCTATCAGACCATGGCCAGACAGTGCAAAACTAAATTAAAACAAGAGTCCCTGTAACCCCCCCTTCAAATTGGCAAATCATTAATTTTGTACAAAATTTGCTTTCTGCCTTAAATGGCAACTTACCTATTTCAGCCCAAAGGAGCACGGGGTCTCTTAGTTTTTCATATCAGGGCTCTGGTATGAAAGTGATGGGATGTGGTCATTTCCGGTTACAATCCATTCAGGAAAGATAGGCAGGGAAAAAAAGGGGGCGGTGGGGGCAGCGTAGCCATTTACATTCAGGAGGAAATAAAAGCCACAGAAGTAAAAAGGCAACCTGGGGACTTTGAGTCACTGTGGCTAACAGTAGACACGGGCAAGGGAAAACCTTTCAGAATCAGTGTCCGTGTACAGGCCCACAAATCAAGGAGATGAAGGAGACAAAGACCTAATAGAGGAAATCCACAAAATGTCTGAGAAAGGTGAAGTAATACTGGTGGGGGACTTTAACCTACCAGATATTAACTGGAGCACACTAACAGCAGCAACAAGAAGAAGTAGCGACTTCTTATTGTCACCACAAGAAGTGGGTTTGTGCCAGCTTGTTAAAACCCCAACAAGGGGAGATGCCATTCTCGATCTTGTTCTCACAAACTCAGAAAGGATCAAGGACATCAAAGTGGGATGCCATATGGGCAACAGCAACCATCGCATGGTAAGCTTTAAGGTAAACATAACACAGGACACCAGCCACTCAAACATAAAGGTGCTAGATTTCAGAAAGGCCGACTTCCAAAAAATGAGGAACAACGTAAGTAGCCAGTTAATGGAACCAGAGGTTGAGGAGGTGGAGGTCATCTGGGGGGAGACTCGAGAGCAATAAAGACTGCCACAGATCAATGTGCTAGATGGGTCAGCAAAGCAAAAAGAAAAAGAAATCCTCTATGGTTTTCAAAGGAATTGACTACCACTGTCAAAGAAAACAAGAAGGTGTACAGCATATACCAGGAAACCAAAACTCAGAAAGACTGGGAGTTGTATAAGGAAAAAATGAGAGTCTAACAAACAAATTAGGCAAAAGCCCATACAGAGGAAAAGATAGCAGAAGGGGCAAAGAGAGGAGACAAATATTTTTTTTAGATACATTACAGAACGTAGGAAGGCAAAAGGCGGGGATAGTAAAGATTGCTACTGAAGAAGGGAAATGCACCAAACATGACCCAAAGAAAGCTAAAATCCTCAACAAATATTTCTGCTTGGTGTTTACCAAAGAGGACCCAGGTGATAGCACAGCCCTAAAAAATACAACACTCCAAGACCGGGGTAGATAGAGTCCCTTTACAGAAGCAGTACAGGAGGCGTTAAATAAACTAAAAGCAGACAAAGCCATGGGACCAGTTGAGATGCACCCCAGAATCCTTAAGGAACTGAGGGAAGAAGTAGCAGCCCCTCTGGCACTTCTATTCATGAAATCCTTGAAGAGCAGTGTGGTACCCGAAGACTGGAAAAAGGCATTAATTAGTGGATCCACTTCACAAATCAGGCAGTTGCAAAGAGGCTAGTAATTACAGACCGGTGAGCCTCACATCTATAGTAGGGAAACTAATGGAGACATTACTCAAACAGAGGATCATAGCATTCCTCAAAACTAGCAGCCAACAAGACCCTAAACAGCATGGTTTCACAGAAGATAGGTCATGCCAGACAAATCTGTTTGAGTTTTTTGACTACGCTACAAAAATAGTGGATGATGGTGTGGCAATAACATAGAAATATAGAAACTGTCAGCAGATAAGGACCACTAGGCCCATCCAGTCTGCCTGTAGGACCTATACATTGTATGTGGCCACTGATCCTATGTGATCAATGGCTTGTCATCACTCTCTCCCCTCTCAGGCTTCCCTTGTGCCTGTCCCAAGCATGCTTAAACCCCTCCACTGTGCTTGCCCTCACTACCTCCTGTGGCAGACGATTCTATGTGTTGAATACCCTTTTTGTGTAGAAAAACTTCCCCACATTACCTCCTAATCTAACCCCCTCCAATTTCATATTGTGCCACCTCGTTCTAGTACTTAGGTACTTGAAAGTTTCAATCATGTCCCCCCGTTGTCTCCTCTCCTCCAGTGCTTAGGGAGAGGCATCACCAGTGGAAAACAGGAAGTTGTTGTCCCTCTGTACAGACAACTGGTAAGACCACATCTGGAGTACTGTATGCAGTTCTGGAGACCCCATCTCTGCAAAGACATACACAGGGTGGAGGCTGTCCTGAGGAGGGCAACCAAAATGCTGCAGGGTCTGCACCAGAAGACATATGAAGAAATACTAAAGCAGCTTAAGATGCATAGCCTCGAGGAAAGGAGGGAGAGGGGGGACATGATAGAAACTTTCAAATACCTCAAGGGAATCAACAAAGTCCAAGAGGGTAGCATCTTTCAGAAAAAGATATGCAAGAACAAGGGGCACAATTTGAAGATAGAGGGGGGAAGGCTCAGAGGTAATGTGAGGAAGTATTTCTTCACGGAGGGTTGTAGATGCATGGAACAGCCTTCCTGAGGAGATTGTAGAGTCAAAAACAGTGGGGGAATTCAAGAACGCATGGGACAGACATAAGGCAATTCTAGTGGGGGGTAGCAGGAAGTAGGCTGTTGGTTAACTAGGGGATCTGCAGCTTATCCGTTAGGTAGGGAAATGGGCAGACTAGGCGGGCCAAGCAGCCCTTATCTGCCATCAAATTCTTTGTTTCTATGTTTCATATTGAAGTCCCTTAGTCTCTCCTCATATGTTTTGTGGTGTAAGCCCTGCGCCATCTTTGTTACCCTTCTTTGGATAGTCTCCGCCTTGTCTATGTCCTTGAGCAGGTGTGGTCTCCAGAACTGCACGGAGTACTCCAGGTGAGGCCTTACCAATGTTTTATACAATGGCATCACCACCTCCTGCCTCCTACTATTTAACCATGAACGAATTACTTCTAGTGCTTGTCTCCTCCTTGGCCCTGGTCTGTCATCATGCTTTCATGTAACACCTTGATGCCTCTGTCCTCCCTTTGATACTGGTCTATCTTCCCGCTTTCTCCAGCCTTCTTTTCACAACTCTATACTGCACTCATCCACAATCTACATGCAATCATACTATAAAAGTCCTAACTCCCCTTTCCCTCTCCCCGTAGGCCCCCACCGCCACATCAGTTCTACCGACCTATCCTTGGGACTTCACTTCTCACAATGTTTATCCTTCGCTTACATATTACATACCCCTCCTGGTACCCCATCTGCCATTAGTTGGTGGTTTTCCAACCATTTTTCATGGCTAGTACTAGTGATTGCCCCTGGTAAATGAACTAACATTGTACTTCTATACAGAAAACATGGTTTATATACAGTTGCATGGTTCAGTGGTGGACCTGCCCCCTTGTATTTGAATCCTCCTCTGTTACGGCTTGCCTTGTCTTCCTTTATCATTTGACTACCCTATTACTGCACCATTGTGTTTGTGTTTATATACTTATTTACATGTTTTTATGATGGATGTTACCCGACCCTGTTCTAACCAGGTCCATCTTGTAAAAGAGCTCTGCTCAATGATACAAAATCACACATGCCCACACAATTCAAAGCATCATGGGCTGCATATGCAAATCACCACAGAATGTTATGTTGGTTCAACTTTAAGCAGAATTGCATGGTGCCAAAAGGCCTCTCACACAGTTTGCGAAGGATGCCAACAGATGACGCAGACACGTGTTTCGTCCTACCAGAACTCATCAGTATGCCTCGTCTGTTTGACAACCCAGTGGAATGAACCAGCTACCCTAAGACGGTCTGTCTGGGTTATGTTGTGGTGAACCCATTAAAATAAAAAAACATTTAAAAGACAAAGAACCTCTGTGCGCAAACACTGAGGCAAGGGTTACCCCAAAGGGCATTTGGCTGGGAAGCCAAGTTTCAAGAAAATACAAAATCACACATGCCCACACAATGCAAAGCATCATGGGCTGCATATGCAAATCACCACAGAATGTTCTGCTCAAGGATGTTTGCCTGGATAAATAAAGATTTTGATTGATTGATTGATTGATTGATTGACTAGTGATACCTCTGCCTATGCACCCCAGCATATCACTGGCCCTGCCTGCTGCCTTTGCACACTGCTCTGATACCTTAAGGTCATCAGAGATGATAACCCCTAGGTCCCTTTCCTCCTTGGTGACAGTCATCTCCTCTCCCCCCAACCTGTAGCTCTCCGCAAGGTTCCCTCTACCCAGGTGCATTATTTTGCACTTCTTTACATTAAACCTGAGTTGCCACATCTCTGACCATCCTTCAAGCTTCTCCAGGTCCTCTTTATTTTCTGCACCCCTTCTGGAGTATCCACCCTGTTGCACATCTTGGTGTCATCTGCAAACAGGCAGAACTTTCCTTCCAGCCCCCTCTGCAATGCCACTAAAAGACATTGAACAGGATTGGTCCTAGTACTGATCCCTGAGGTACCCCACTGGTCACCCTCTCTCCCCAGATTGTACCCCATTTACCACCACCCTCAGTCTCCTGTATGTTAACCAGTTCCTAACCCAGTTCACCACCTTGTCTCCCATGCCCAGACTACTCATCTTGTTAATCAGCCTTCTATGTGGGACAGTGTCGATGGCTTTGCTGAAATCCAGGTACAGTAGGTGACGTCTACTGCCCCTCCCTGATTAAGTTCCCTTGCCACCCAATCAAAAAAAATGATTTGATTTGTTTGACACGACCTTCCTAATGTAAGTCTGTGTTGCCTCAGATCCTGTGCACCACTGGATTCCAAATGTGTCACTATCCTTTCTTTCAGCAGTGTCTCCACGATCTTTCCCATCACTGAGGTGAGGCTGACTGGCCTGTAGTTCCCCGCCTCCTCCCTACTGCCACTTTTCTGCAGTGGGGCTACATGTGCCCTCCTCCAGTCCTCTGGAGCGACACCCGTATTGAGTGACTCTGTGAACAGGGCCACCAGAGGCGCTGCTCGTTCCTTTTGTAGCTCCTTTAATATCCTCGGGTGGATGCCATCTGGCCCCATGGCCTTATCCACCTTCATCTTTGTGAGTTCTTCCAGAACTCTCTCCACTGTGAATGGACTGCTGCTCACACACTCCCCCAACCCACTGCCTCTGCACTCCAACTGTGGTTCTTGATCTACCCCATCATTAGTGAATACTGAGCAGAAGTATTTGTTCAGTATTTCTGCCATGTCCAGATTCCCCTCCTTACGCTCTCCCTCCACCCCTGTGAGTCTCACAATTCCCCCCGATTTTTTTCTTTCACTTATGTACCTACAAAATGCCTTATCCCCTTTGTTTACAGACTGTGCTAAGCTCTCTTCTGTCTGCACCTTCGCCCTCCTAACAGCCTCCCCTGCTTCCCTTAGACATTCAAGGTACACCTCCTGTCTTCCTCCTTTGGCTCCCCTTGTATTTCCTGAAACTCAGCTTTTAGGCCTGACTTTGTCCCTCACCTCTTTGGAGAACCACAGTGGTTTCCTTCTTCTTTCCCTTTGGTCACTATCCTAACGCACTGGTTTGTTATACCCACTATGGCTCCTTACAGTTTCTTCCATTGTTTTTCCACCCCCTCTACTATCTCTCCCTTCCCCAGGACTACTTATCTACCCATTTCAGTGAAATCTACCCTCCTGAAATCTAATACTCTTGCCCTTGTATGGCTTGTTTGAGTCCATGTATCCATGCTGAACCACACCATGTGGTGGTCACTAGACCATAGCTGCCCTTCCACCTGTATTTCTTTAACTCTGTACCCATTGGTCAATACCAGGTCCAGAACTGACTTGGTTGGCTCATGCAACAGCTGCCTGAATCCAACCCTCTGCAGGGATTCTAGGATGGCTGTGCTCCTGGCTGAAACAGCCATCTGGGTGGTGCAATCCACGTCTGGCATACTGAAATCCCCCAGTAGCAGAATTTCACCCTTAGTTGTCATGTCGTGCATGTTCTCCACTACTTCCCTGTCTACTTCCTCTCTCTCTATGCTGGAGGTCTGTAGATCACCCCAGTGCATAACGCTGTTCTATTCTCTGGCTTTAGGGTGACCCACTTTACCTCGGCCTCCCCCAGTCTTCCCTGAACTTCTGTAGCCTTTATACCATCTCTGATGTACAGGGCCACTCCCCCATCCTTTTTACCCTCCTGAACAATATATAGCCTGGTACACTGACTTCCCAGCCATGACCTGCAGAGTACCATGTCTCTGTTATTGCTTCAATGTCAAGGTCTTCATCTGCCAACAAGGCCTCTAGGTCTGGAACCTGATTTCCCAGACTACAGACATTTGTTAGCATGACCTTCCATGTTTTACAGTCTGCCCTCCCTCTGCTCTTGTCCTCCCTATCCAGCATCTACCTAGACTTTAGTAAGGCATTCGACTCGGTTCAACAAAGAAGGCTGGTAAGAAGCTTGATCACAGCCGGTGGTCAGAAGTAGTCAGATGGTACAAAACTGGTTACAAAGCAGAACCCAGACAGTACAGGTTAACAGAACACAATCAACGGAAGGCAGGGTGACCAGCGGGTGCCCCAGGGCTCAGAGATGGAGCCTCTACTCTTCAATGCTTTTAGAGCAGACATTGCTGACTGACTGGAAGGGAAGATGTGACTGTTCGCAGATGACATCAAGATATGTAACAGGGTGGACACCTCAGAGGGAGTGAGCAAGATGGAAGCTGACCTCAAAAAACTAGAAGAATGGTCTGGAGTACGGCAGCTGAGGTTTAACGCCAAAAAGTGCAAGGTCATGTACATAAGAAAGAAACATTCAAGAAAGGAGCATCACCTAGGATGCAAAGACTGATGCCTCAAACCAGGAACGAGATCTGGAATCATAATCTCAGATGACTTGAAGGTTAGTAAGCAGCGTGAGAAGGCAACATTTAAGGCCAACAGAATGCTGGGCTGAATTGGAAGGGCAATCACGAGCAGGGGGGGAGAGAGGTGATACTACCACTGCATAGATCACTGGTCAGGCCTCACCTGGAATATGGAGTCCAGTTCTGGAGGCCTCACCTCAGGAAGGACATTGACTTGGTGGAAACAGTACAGAGAAAGGTGACAAAAATTATTTATGGTCTGCAGTACATGTCCTATGAGGAAGACTTAGGGAACTGAATATGTACTCCCTGGAGCACAGAAGAGAGAGAGAGAAGGGACATGATTGAAACATTCAAGTACATAAAAGGCATTAACAAGGTATAGGAACAGGAACGTTTTCACTTCAAGAAGGGCTCCAGGACCAGGGGACATGACCTCAGGTTGTAAGGAGGGAGGTTCTCTACCAACATGAGGAAGTTTTCTACGAAAGAGTGGTGACGCCTGGAACAGCCTGCCCCAAGAGGCTGAGAGGGGTCAACACTGTGGGGATTCCAAGAATGCAAGAAGGAGACTACTGAGGAATACAGGAACTTCCTGTCCCAGAAAAGGAAGAGCAGGAGCTTTAAGGCACGGAGGCTGTAAGAAAGTAGGGAAAAAAAAAAAAAAATAAACAGAGAGAGGAAAGAGTAAACATACAAAACAGTTGAGGGGCCACAAATAAGACATGATGGGAGTGGTGCAGTGCAGTGGCTGTGGAGCTGCAGTCGTCTGGGAGGCATTCTGGAGAAAGCGGTGTTGTCCCATCTGCAGGCACCTCTCTGGACTGAGGGAGGAGGTTGCTCGTCTCCAGGTTTAGTTGGCCAGGATTCGGGGGACCTCCTCTCCCACCTGAGGACCACCAGGGCCACCGACGCTGCCTCAGAGGTTGCCAAGAAAGAGGAGCAGTTGGACCACAGTGGGCTCAAGGAGGGTGAGGGTGGTGGAATGGAGGCACATCCTCCAGTTGTGTACCTCTCACAGATTACGCTGTTGTGGCAGAGTGTGGTTCCTCTATGGAGGCATCAGCAGGAGACCAAGGAGAATGCTGGAAACCTCCACAAAGAGATTCATAGGAGGGTGACATGGGACCCCACAGGGGAAGGAAACAGCTCCTGGTTGGGGACTCCATTATTAGGAAGGTAGAACTGGGGGAGAGGGAGGTAATGTGCCTGCCTGGTGCCATGGCTTGAAGGGACAGGAAGTGAATCTTCAGATCGTGGGAGCAGCTGCACAGAGGATGGAGCTGGATGTCATTGTCCACCTAGGGACAAATGACCTGGCTGGGAAAGGGATCAGAGCAGTGCAAGAGGAGGAGTTTGTGGAGTTGGGAAGGGGCCTTAGACAAGTAGTATGCATGGTAACCTTCTCGGAGGTGCTGTCCGTCTATGGCATGGGTGAGGCAAGGGTGCTCCACACTATGGGATTCAATCAATGGTTGAAAAACAGGCGCAGAGCTCAGGGTTTTGGCTTCATTGGGGACTGGGGGTCTGCATCTGTCCAGGAGGGGAACCATGATTCTAGGTGATGGGTTTAAATGCTTCCTTGGCAAGCATTTAAACTAGCTGGGAGGGGGAGGCACTGGAAAGGAGCATGGAAATCCTAGTCTCCCCCCCCCCAAAAAAAAAAAAACAGGGTAGTTAATGAGATAAACACCAAGACAGAGAAGTCGATAGGGAGAAGGCAGGGTAAATGGAGAAAAGGCAAAGGCAGGAAGGACAGGGATGGGCAAAAGGAGAAGGCCATCAAAAATGGAGGGCAATGAGTACCAATGCCCGCAGTCTAGGTAACAAGCCCCTGAATTGGTGGCCTTTATGAAAGAGGGACGCCTGGATATCATGGCAGTCACAGAAACATGGTACAGAGAATCATGACTGGGATGTCAACACTACCACAATCCAACAGGAGGACAGGAGGGTAGAAGAGGAGGAAAGTAGCTGTTCTACATAATGGAAGGGATCAAAGCAACGGAACTAGAGGGAAAACAGCGAGGAGAGGAGGCACCGTGGGTCACCCTGGAGACTGGAAGTGGCACCACAATCCGCACAGGGGTTGTATACCGACCCCCAGTCTCAGGGGGAGGAAATGGACAAGGAAATCATAGAAGGCATCTTCAAGATGGCAGAAAAAGGAGAGATATTGTTGATGGGGACCCGAATATGCCAGATGTTAACTGGAGTACCTTTGCTGCAGCCACATCCAAGAGCAGGGTCATTCTCGATGCCCTACAGGGCGCATGCCTCAGACAGCTAGTTTTGGAACCCACTTGGGAGGGAGCAATCTTAGACCTGGTACTCTCAAACGGGATGAGAGAGGATCTCAGACCTAGAAGTGGTAGCCATCTGGGAACAAGTGACCACCAAACAGTATGGTTCACGATAAACAGGCCGCAGAGTCAAGCCATACAAAAGTGAGAGTACTGGACTTTAGGAGGGCCGACTGTCAAAATGGGAGAGTGCCTCAGAAAAGCACTAGCAAACAGACAAGAAGGAGGAGTGGAGGAACAATGGGGAAACATGAAAACTGCCATCACAGAGGCAACTAGCCTTTGAGTGAAGCAAATAAATCAAAACGAAAAAAAACCCCACTATGGTTCTTAAAAGAGGTGGTGGGGAAGGTTGGGGAGAAAAAGATAGCATTCAGGAAGTATAAGAAAACACAGATGGAGCAGGACAGAGAACTGTGCCAGTTAAAGCAGAAGGAAGCGGGAAGCGGTCAGAATAGCAAAGGCCCAAATGGAGGAAAAGATAGCCAACTTGGTTAAGAAGGGATAAAACCTTTATAGGTACATTAGGAACCCAAGAAAGACCAAGGGAAGAATAGTGAGACTTTAAAAGGAGGGTGGGTGGTGGCAGAGAAGGACAGTGAAAAGTTAGGATACTGATTGAATACTTCTGTTCAGTATTGCAAAACAAGAGGAGGGGGAGGTACCTAATCCAATCAAAAGAAGCACTCTGGATAGGGGGGGTCGATACTAGTCCTTTCACAAAGAAAGGGTTCTGAAAGAACTCCTAAAACTGAAGGTGGACAAAGCAATGGGGCCTGACTGGATTCACCCCAGAATTCTAAAAGAACTAAGGGGAGAACTAGTGACACCACTGACTATACTTTTTTAACAAATCGTGGGAGGACGGTGTGGTACCTGAGGACTGGAAGAGGGCGGATGTGATTCCCCTTTACAAAAGTGGGAGCAAAGCAGAGGCAGGAAACTACAGACCTGTTGGCTTGACCTCAGTGGTAGGGAAAATGATGGAATCACTTCTGAAGGAAATAACTGTTGAGTACCTAGAGGCCACAGAGGCACAGGACCCAAGGCAGCATGGATTCACAGGTGAAGGTCATGTCAGACGAATCTAATAGATTTCTTTGACTGGGTGACCAAAGTAGTACACCAGGGAGGGGCTGTAGACATGGCCTACCTAGACTTCAGCAAGGTATTTGACACAATGCCACACAAAAGATTAAAAAACAAATTAGCCAGCCTGGGAGTGAGTCCCAGGGTGGTAGCCTGAGTAAAAGATTGGCTGGACAACAGGACACAGAGGGTAATAGTATACGGAGTCCACTCCAAAGAAACAGGGGTTACTAGCGGGCTATCACAGAGTTCAGTACTGTGTTCGGTCCTTTTTAATGTCTTTATAAGAGACACTGCAGAGGGACTGGAAGGAAAAGTATGCCTCTTTGCAGACAACACAAAGATCTGCAACAGGGTTGAAACACAAGGGGGGGGCGGCGGAAAGGATGAGAAGGGACTTGGCAAGGTTGGCTAAAAGGTCAAAAGTATGGCAGCTCAGATTCAATGCAAAGAAATGCAAAGTAATGCACCTGGGAAACAAAAATCCAGGGAAGAGTACACTTGGGGGGGGGGGGTATTAACAACACAAATGGAAAGGGACCTGAAAGTAGTCATATCAGATGACTTAAGGGGTAAGCGAACAATGTGACAAGGCAGTAAGGATGGCTGGGGGGATACTGGGATGTATAGGGAGAGGCATCACTGGTAGAAAACAGGAAGTTGTTATCCCTCTGTACAGGCAGTTGAGACCCCATCTGGAGTACTGCCTGCAGTTCCGGAGACCCCATCTCCACAAGGACATAGAAAGGATGGAGGCAGTCCAGAGAAGGGCAACTAAAATGGTGCAGGGTCTGCAACAGAAGCCATATGAAGAGAGACTAAAGGAGCTTAATATGTATACCCCTGAGCAAAGGAGGGAGAGAGGGGACATGATAGAAACTTTCAGGTACCTCAAGGGAGTCAACAAAGTCCAAGGGGGTAGGATCTTTCTGAAAAAGAGATGTGCAAGAACAAGGGGACACAATCTGAAGATAAAGGGGGGACGGCTCGGGACAAAGTGAGGAAGTATTTTTTCACAGAGAGGGTGGTGGACACCTGGAACAGCCTTCCTGAGGAGGTCACGGGGTCAAAAACAGTGGGGGAAATTCAAGAATGTATTGGACAGACACAAGACAATTTTGGTGGGGGGGTAGGGAGAAGTAGGCTGATGGTTAATTATGATCTGCAGCTTCTCCAATACATAGCGAAATGGGCAGACTAGGTGGGCCAAGAGGTCCTCATCTGCCAAAGTCTAGGTTTCTATAGACACAAGGGAGCCCTGACTACAAAGGGCAACTAGAGTGTCAAAATAGATCTAAAACAAATGGGCAGAAAGGGTGGACCTAGCGGTCTCCTTCTGCCGTCAACTTCTATGTTTCTAAAATAAACTCAGCCACCAGCTAGCTAAGTGTACCTCTCATCGGCTGAAGCCCAATTCTAAAATGCACCAGCCAGAGTTGCTCCCTTTTGAAATATGGTGCACTGCCTCATTGCCATACTTTAAATAATGTGCAGTCCCCAGCCAACGTAACTGCACTGCCTTATTGCCTCATTTTATATAAGGTGCAGTCCCCAACCAATGTATGGATGATTGGAAAGCCAGATAATGTGGACAATCCTAGACCTCCCAAACATGAGCAAATCCAGAATTAGTAGCTCAACCAAGCACTTCCACAAACTTTAAATTGCTTTTTTCATGGTCTCCATTAGCTGGATCACAATCAGTCACCAGTACTCTGGTAGGGGACTGCACCTTAGTTAAAGTGAGCCAATAATGCTGTGTACCATATTGTAAATGGAGCCAGCTTTGGCAGTTAGCATTTTAGTATAGGGCTTCAGTCGATACTAAGTCCATCTTGCTGACTGGTGACTGAGCTTATTTTCATACCAGAGCTCTGATCTGAAAAACTAAGAGACCCCATGCCCCTTTGGGATGAAATAACCGAGTAGCCATTTGCGGCAGAAAGCACACTGTAATAATTTAATGATTTGATTGGGGGTGCACTCGGTCTCTCATTTTAACTTATGTAGGTAGCACCCAACAAGAAAAGCAATTTAAAGTTCATAAAAGCGCTTGGGTTGAGCTGCTAATTATGGATTTGTTTATGTTTGGAAGACCTATGGTTGTCTCTATTAGACGGTCTCCACTAGCTGGCTCCACACTAATCACCAGTACACTGGCAGAGTACTGCACCTTATTTAAAGTGAGCCAGTAAGTTAGTGCACAATATAGTAAAGGGAGCTAACTCTGGCAGTTAACATTTCAGAAGAGGGCCTTAGTCGACAGGAGGTTCACCTTGTCGACAGGTGGCTGAGCTTACTTCCACACCAGAGCTCTGATATAAAAAATTAAGACACCCCACTTTCTTTCTAATATAATTTTTATTAAGAGTTGCACTCACAGATTATACATCAAAGAACTGAAAGGTGTGATGTAAAACAATTGCAGCTTGGCAATTCAATCACAGTTTCAACTGAGAAAATGCAGCAATATCTACTTTCTAGTAACATTCTTCTTATTTCTTCAGATATTTCCATAGAATCCAACTTTTGCAGGTTCAATAAATCCATACATTTTACAGATTTCCATCTCCCCGATGGTAACAGCACCTCTCGACACGCCCACTCATTTGGGAAGAAATGAGTGGCTATTTGAGACAGAAAAACATATTGTAATAATTTAATGATTTGCCTTTTTGAGGGTGTGCACTTGGTCTCTTGTTTTAACTTATGTATACCATAACTGGTAGCACCCCAATTTAAAGTTGTGAAAGTGCTTGTGTTGAGCTGCTAATTCTAAATGAGTTCATAACTAAATGCCTGGTGACAAATAAATTTAGGACCCATTTAATTAATGGAATAACACCTTTCAAGATGTCTCGGCATGATTCACAAATCAATTTACAACCTGTTTTAAGCAATGAAATAACACTCTGATGTGTCCGAGTGTGCTAATATGCGAATGTCTTGTGTGGCTGAAGGCACTTTGTACACACCTTGTGCATCTATATACCAAAGCACACCTGGACACCCCAGCGGGTGTTATTCCTTATAAATAGCTATGTATGTGTAAGTGTATATGTATCTGTATGTGTGTATATACACACACACATACACACACGTGGATGCCACAGATGCATAGTCATGCAACAAGGCATATGCTGAGTGCCTTCAACCACCCGTGTTGTCTGTGTATCAGCATGCCCAGACACATCAAACTGTGTTATTCCACTTATAGGCTGTAAATTTATGTTTCCTTCCTTCCTTTCTCCCTCCCTTCCTCAAAAGAAATTAAATTCCTTCTCACTTACCCTAATTTCCTTTCTTGTTAGCTTCAAGAAAGCCTGTTGTCAGGGGCCGCACCGCCGCACGCTCGCCCAGGAAGGGAACCAGGAGCTCGGCAGCTCACTGGTACCTCGTGCCGCTAAAGGCGTTAAAGCCGTGGGACCTCTCCAAACCGCCGGGCCGGACCCGCTCTACGGACTAGGACCTACCGCCCGCACCAAAGCCTCTGGGGTCTCCGCTTGCCCAGCCGGTCCCCCACATCAAGAAAAGCCTCCTCCAGAAAGCCTGTTGTCAGGGGCCGCACTGCCGCATGCTCGCCCAGGAAGGGAACCAGGAGCTCGCCGCCACTGGTACCTCGTGCCACTAAAGGCGTTAAAGCCGTAAAGGCACGTTCTCACCGATTTCTTCCCACGGCTCTCTCCAGTACGGGTTGGTGGCTCTAGCTGGTTCCACCCTTCACTGAAAGGCTGTTTTCACCTTGTTTTTGGACTTTGGACTGCCTAAACGACCCCCGGGACTGTGAGCGCCCGTTTCGGGCCAGTGTTACAGCTCCTCCGGTGAACATTTTAGACCTATTTGCCTGCTGTGCTTTATTGTAAATCAGTGATTTCTTGTCTCATTTTAAGTGTAAATTCCTAATCTAGCCACCCTAATCCTGTAAATTGGCCTAAACCTGTCTTCTACTGCAAACTACTCTCTTCCTGCCTTTTCTCTATTTGAATTTCACTTTCTGTTGTTAAGCACTGCTGGTAACCTAAAACCGTAAGAATAAGCTGCCTAATAACTGTAACTGCTTTTCTCTAGCTAATCTCCACCTTTTTCTCACCTCCCGCCCTCTCCTTTTGTCCTGCTTTACCTGGCTTGCCTACTTAACTACCTCTCCCTGCTACTCTCCTTAGGACCTCTCCAAGCCTGCCGGGGCTTCGGACCAGCTCCTCCACGGACCTAAGGACCCACCGCCGCACCCAAGGAAGCCTCTGGGGTCTCCGCTTGCCCAGCGGTCCCCACTGAAGAAAAGCCACGCTCCTCCAGAAAGCCTGTTGTCAGGGGCCGCACCGCCGCATGCTCGCCCAGGAAGGGAACCAGGAGCTTGGCCGTTCACTGGTACCTCGTGCTGCTAAAGGCGTTAAAGCCGTAAGGTACGTTCTCACCGATTTCTTCCCACTGGCTCTCTCCAGTAGGGGTTGGTAGCTCTAGCTAGTTCCACCCTTCACTGAAAGCAGCTGTTTTCACCTTGTTTTTTGGACTGCCTAAATGACCCCCGGGACTGTGAACGCCGTTTCCGCAGCTAGTGTTACAGCTCCTCCGGTGAACACTCGTCCCGCACTGCGCAGCTCCCTCCACCCCCACCTCACCCACCCTGGTCGACCCTTTGGCTTTATAGGCTTCTGTTGGTCCTTATGACTAGGTGTCCACTTTCCCATTGGCTCCTTATGCTCTCTAACCACTGGAGGCGTTAGTCCTACACACTGACAGATAGCATCTGCCTGCAGTTCTGTTGTAGCTATCCGGTCTGGTCTCGGCCCCTTTCCTCTAAATTTTTATCCCACCCTCCCCTCACCTTACCAGGGCTCCTCTCCTTAGCTGGTATTTGCTCTCCCTAACACCATATTTCAATGTGGTTTTTCCTAAAAAACCCTTGTATATTCCTTACCTCACCCTCTAGCCTTCTCCCTTATTTTTCTGCTGCTCCTTCTAATCCTGCTCCCCTCTCCAAAAAGCGCTATCATGCTCCTCCTCCTCCACGAGGGTCCGCCGCCACCGTGTGGTAGACTAAAAGTACTGACCCCCTTGCTCTGCCTTCTTTTCCTGCTCGGACTAAACAAAATATCTCTGTCTCTACCTTATGTCATACACCATGATACCCCATCACTCAGTGACTTTAGTTTTTCAAACCTACTCCTCACCAATTATTACCCTAAACCTGCCTTGCACTACCTTCTTCTTAAAAAAGGATGCACGTACCTGGTTCTCACTAACTACCAGCTACAAAGGAAGAAGCCGAAATCCTCCTATACTTTAAACAGGGCACAGCTTAAATTCCTAGCCCCTCTATTACTACTGCTGGCAGGCGACGTGGAACTTAATCCTGGCCCTCACCACAACAGCACCCCGATAAACCCTCATACCAAGTCTAAAAAAGGTCTTCTAATTGCTCACATGAATATTAGAAGTCTTCTGGGCCATCTGGCTGAACTTGAGGCCTGGATCAAAGTGGTTGGTCCTGACATTCTGTGCCTCACGGAAACATGGCATAAACCCCGTATCCTGGATGCCCAGAGTACCCTACCTGGATACTCTATTATCCGACAGGATAGGACTGGGTCTAAATGGGGCTGGGGTGTTGCCATCTACCACAAAACCCCCCTCACCCTAAAAGTGGCTCCTGTCCATAACCCCCAACGGCTCTGTGAGTCCTTACACGCAACTTTGTCCCTAGGTGTGAAAAATCTGCACATAATATGTCTCTACAATCCGCCCACCGGAGGGGTGGAAAGTTTCCAGGAACTACTCCAACTAACATCACAAGTGATTAACATGAATGAGTCCATCATACTTGGTGATGTAAATCTAAACTGGCTGGGCCTGTCTCATAACACTCTGGCATCACTATTCCAAAGGCACAACTTCCACCAGCTTATAACTGAAAACACCAGAATGACTACCTCCCAATCGGGTACGCTGTTAGACTGGATCCTCACGAACAGACCTGATCATATGACAAAGGCATACGTCCTGGCTGATGCTATAACTGACCACTCGCCCACTATCTGCCACTGGCGCTCTGGTCCATCACCCTCTCCTCAGTCCCGGCGGGTCACATTTACCAACTTTGCACATATGGATCTAAACACCTTTCTCCTAGACATAGCCAACAATGACTGGACTGAAATCTACCAAGCAACAAAAGTTGAAGATGCCCTAGATGTGTTCCTGACCAGGTTCAGAGATGTACAAAATAGGCATGCACGAAAAGTGCAGAGAAGGTTAGGGGTCAACAAATCAGATGGCTCCATAAAGATCTTCTCCGACAACTCAGAACCAGAGATAATCTATGGAAGCACTTCCAAGACCACTGGCTGCAGGGATCATTTAATCTACAAACAATACAGAAGTTTCTGCAAAAACAAACTAGGCTTGCAAAACCAAATACTGCCAGAACCTGCTAACCAGCTCTGCACAAGATCCCCGCAAATTCTGGGGTCATATCAAGACCTTCCTTGGTACCTCACAATCAGTCACCCTCGGAAATTATTACTATGGTATCCACTGTAACGACTCCGCCATAGCAAATGCTTTCAATCAACTGTTCTCTGATCTGTCTCCCACACATCCACACTACCAACTGCACCGCTGCACCTCAGCCCTTTTCTACCAGTGAACCAGCCTGCCCCTCGACCAATAAACCTGTGCCTCAAGCAACCAAGGCTTTCTACTTCAAAGCTGTGTCTGGAATACAAGTCTTTAAACTACTAAACACCATATCTGACAATACCAGCCCTGGCTCTGACTCTCTGGAACCACGCCTTCTAAAGGCAGCTGCTCATCTCATCTCCTATCCACTAGCCAGGGTATTCACACTGTCCCTCTCCAACGGCACTGTCCCATGTATCTGGAAGTCTGCAAGAATTACCCCCCATTTTCAAAAAGGGAAATAAGAATGAAATCTCAAATTATAGACCTATAGCGATTCTCTTGGTCCTCAGCAAAATCTTAGAAAAACTTGTAGCCACCCAGACCATTGAGTTCCTTGAAACCTCAAAATTGCTATGTGTAGCACAACATGGATTTAGGAAAAATCACAGCACCACAACTGCGTTAGCAAAATTCACCTCGGATACTCTCACAAACATGGAAGAAGGCCAGCTTACTGGGGCTGTGTTCATCGACCTCACCAAGACTTTCGACCTTGTGGATCAGCCCTTGCTCCCTGTCCACACTCAAAGATCTTGGCTTCTCATCTCCTGTAACGAGCTGGTTCAGAAGCTACTTAACTGATAGGACCCAAGCTGTCAAACTCATCTCAGCAATCTCTGACAGCACCACTATCAACATTGGAGTGCCTCAAGGCTCAATACTGGGCCCTCTCCTGTTCTCATTGTTCATAAACAATCTTCCCAGCAGCATAGTATCCTGTGCCTCTCTTCTCTATGCAGATGACCTGGTCATCTATGCTCAGTCAGATAATATTGACCACCTAAGCATGACACTGACCTCTGCCTTCCACTCTGCTCAACATTGGCTAAACTCCCATCGCCTTATCCTAAACGCCAGCAAAACCAAAGCAATGCTATTGGGTACTGCCCATAAGCTAAGATCCTGCTCGTCTCCTTTAAAAATACTGGACCTTGATGCGACCCCTCTTGAGGTTGTCAGCACATTCCGCTATCTTGGCATAATTCTTGACCAATCCCTGGACCTGAACCTGCATATTCAAGAAACCTGCAAAACTGTAAACTGCAAACTGGGAGGCTGCCTACAGAACCAGCTATATGCTTACACCTGCTGCCAAGCTGGCCATTGCCAGAGGAATCCTCCTTCCACTCTAATCTACTGTGCTCCCATTCTGTCTATAGGCGCATAAAACTACCCTGCAAAAATGGGATGTCACCTACAACAATGTTTGCCGGTATGCCTCTAAGGCCCCGGCTCAAGCATCACTGCCTACTGTACAAAGACCTAGGCTGGCTCTCCCTCCGCCACCAGACTTTACTATCTGTGCTGCTCTCCGACTCCATTATCAGAATGGAAGACCAGCTTCACTATCTGAGCTGCTTCAGCCCGTTGTCTCTTGCTGAACTGAGATCATCAGATAAATTTCTCCTGAAAGGTCCCTCTGCCGCACCTCAAAGGGTTCTGGTGTGTTCATACTGCCCCACAAATGTGGAACTTGCTGCCACTTGACCTAAAACATGCATCCTCGCACTACCTCTTCAAGTGTGGGCTACACAACCACCTAACTACAACGGACCAATGTGCCTGCTATGACCCTACCTGAGCCTGTCCTTTCACGCCCCCTTCCCCAAACCCTTTCTCTCCCACGTGTTGGACCCCCTCTCTTCAATCACTCACTCTTCCTACTATCTCTTCCTTATCCTATCTATCTGCTGGCTGCCTATACTTCCCTTGTCTGCCTTCTAGGTTAGGTAGCCTATGCACTTTTAATGATTATGTTATAAAAAACAAGACCTTACTGTTATGCCTCCACAATGCCTAGTGTCTGACAATGCCTCTCGCCCTCACACTGTTTGCCTGTTGTTTCAACTTGTGCTTATATACTTGAGCTGAAGGTTTTCTGTGTATTGGGTACTGGTACATGTTAAGGTCTCAGCCTCCCTGTTCCCCCTACACCCTTTTAAACCCAGACCCGTCGATCCCTGTAATCAGATTGGTGAGCCGGGCACTTTCCGCACCTCGGCCGCTAAAGCCGCCTTTTGCCATACTACACCTCCACCCCGCCTCTTGCACACTAGGCGGTGGCGGTTCCATAGGCTGTTGCAGATCCCAGCTTCTGCCATAAAACCCTAGGTCAAATTCACCTCGTCCGAACTAATTCTTCTGCTCCTATGCCTTGAAATAGAACCAGTGGCCAGGACACCTTCCTGCTTCGTTTCAGCCCCCTAACTTTGTGGGTCTCTCCTGATGTTGCCCGACAAAACCAGCCTGGCTCCGTTTGGTCTCCCTCCTACAATTTCTCTCCTATACCAAATTATCGCCCACCCTTTTTGCCCCATGATGGATCTGTTACAGAAATGACTCGTCCGGTTTCCAAAGCTGCTTGACCACGTAACCCCCTTTACCTTCGACTTAGCACTTATCCCACGCCCGAAGGAACCATGAGCCCCGCACTTTTTCATGATTATGGCGGCTAAAACTGGTTTTTGCCGTTTTTCATCCCCGATCCCTGCCTCCCGACTACTCTCAAGCCAGCAAACGGTTCCATGAGCCCGGTCTCAGACCCCAGCCTTCTACCACAAAAGCCGTAATCTCTCGTCCCACCCGACTGAAGCTCAGCTCCCACGCCCGGTTATAGAACCAGCGGCCTGGACACTTTTCCTACTCTCAGCCGCCGATGCCGCAAAGTTTCGCCATTTTCACCCCCGACCCCCGCCTCCTGAATACTCTCAAGCCGGCAAACGGTTCCACGAGCCCGGTCTCAGACCCCAGCCTTCTACCGCAAAAAACGGAATTTCTTATCCCACCCGACTGGAGCTTGGCTCCCACGCCCAGTTATAGAACCAGCGGCCCGGACACTTTTCTTCTCTCAGCCGCCGATGCCGCAAGGTTTTTACAGCATTTCGTCTCCAACCCCCCCGCCTTCTCCTGACACTGCTAGCCAGTAAGCGAATCCTATGACTCTGGTCTCTAGCCTGCTACCTACCATGGAACTTGTCAGAGCACAGACCTCAACCGATCCTTGGCCCCTCCTTTACCATGTTTCCCCCTTTCTTCCTTTCTCCCATACTCTGAGGTTCTGTCCCGCACCAGTACCTGTTGTTCTCTCCTGTTTATTTGTAAAACAATTTCTGATATTTCAATGTACCTTGATTTGTAACTCTGCCTTATTGTCTTTGCATTGTACTATGTATTGTTCCTGTACCTCCCGGGTCGTGCCTGAAAATAGTCACTTGCTGGCTAGTGCACTTACCCGGTTAACAAAAACTAAATAAATAAATAAACATTGTCAGTGGGGAATTATTACATGTGGGTAATGTACTGTAAAGCCCAAAAGCTGTGACCACAGAATAGCACCCTTGGGATATGAAACATTCTGGCTACAGCAGTTACTCAGTTACCTGTGTCAATGCAGTATTTAGAAACACATACTTAAATACTGATCCATGCCCCCGGCAAGCTCTTGTAACAAACATTACATATTCACACCTGATTCAACACTAACCAACCTTTTTTTGCGTGATGATTTTGGTATCCAAGCTGGTCAATCTTCCCATCTCGCCCACTGAGTCGACAGATGAACTCTACGATTTCTCTAAATTTTCTCTGCAGTACCTTACAGGACAACATCTGTCTAAACTGAAACATAAAATTTCATAACAGGAAAAACACTTCACTCTTGTAATCAGTGGGAACCAACCTAGACAGGTTTCCCCAACTCCTCAAGTGAAGGAATCGCAACCAGCCAGCCTATTGATCCATCATGCCAAATACAGATTTTCACACTGTGATGCCCACAGATGACCAACGAATTCCAATACCTGTACTGCTTCAGTAATTATCTGTCTGAAAAAAATACAAACCCATCAATATCCATTGGACAACATTCTAACGGGAAGAGCCAGCAGCTCCAGGGAGCGGCCCCACTGACAATGCTGGAGCTAACAGAAAAGGAAATTATTGTAAGCATGAAGGAAGTCCTTCTTTCTGTATTGCTTCAAGCAGTCAATGGGGTATAATTACATATGGGTTCTAAAAAGCAGTACTTATCTACAACAGGGCAGGGGAGAATACTGTCCCATATATAACTCATAGGAGTAGCAGGATTCATCTGTTAACCACATCTATAAAACTCTTAGCCTGAAGGCTTCATCGGCGAACGCTGGACATTTTAGTGCTTTGTTGACTGTCTGAATGGAAAACCACGTTTCTGCTTTTCAAAGTTCTGAAATCGAGGCCTTCCTCCTCTCTGCCCAGGATGTGCGCAAGCCCTGGTGGAGAGTGCATTGATCAGAACAGGGGCCTTTTTTTCTACCGCATAGGTTTTTGCGATGCACTTGACTAAGGTGTATGTTGATGCCTTTGACATGTCCTTGCCACTCTGAACAGAACGGAGAAACTTAGAAGCATACATAGAAGTCGACAGCAGAAGGAGACCGTTAGGTCCATCTAGTCTGCCCATTTGTTTTAGACCTATTTTGACACTCTAGTTGCTCTCTGTAGTCAGGGTTCCCTTGTGTCTATCCCATGCATTCTTGAATCACCCCACAATGTTGCCCCCCCCCCCCAACAACCTCTTTGGGCTGGCTGTTCCAGGCCTTCACCACTCTTTCTGTGAAGAAAACTTCCTGGTGTTGGTAGAGAACCTCCCTCTTTGCAGCCTGAGGTCATGTCCCCTAGTCCTGGAGCCCTGCTTGAAGTGAAAAAGTTCCTGTATCTTGTTAATGTCTTTTATGTACTTGAATGTTTCAATCACGTCACCTCTCTCTCTCGTCTCTGCTCCAGGTAGTACATATTCAGTTCCCTAAGTCTTTCCTCGTAGGACATGTAATGCATGTAATCATTTTTGTCACCTTTCTCTGTACTGTTTCCACCCGGTCAATGTCCTTCCTGAGGCGAGGCTTCCAGAACTGGATTCTGTATTCCAGGTGAGGCTTGACCAACGATCTATATTACAGTAGTACCACCTCTCTCCTTCTGCTCATGCTTACCCTCCCACTGCAGCCTAGTATTCTGTTGGCCTTCAATGTTGCCTTCTCACACTGCTTACTTACCTTCAAGTCATCTGAGATTAGGATTCCTAGATCTCATTTCTGGTTTGAGGCAGTCAGTCTTTCACCACCTAGTTAATATTCCTTTCTTGGACTTTTCTTTCTTATGTGCATGACCTTGCACTTTCTGGCGTTAAATCTCAGCTGCCACACTCCAGACCATTCTTCTAGTTTCTTGGGGTCAGTTTCCATCTTACTCACTCCTTCTGAGGTGTCATCCCTGTTACATATCTTGGTGTCATCTGCAAAACAGACACACCTTCCCTTGCAGTCCATCAGCAATGTCTGCTATAAAATCATCGAAGAGCAGAGACCCCACCACTGAGCCCTGGGGCATCCCGCTGGTCACCCAGCCTTCCGTCGACTGCACTCCATTAACCAGTGCCCTCTGAGTTCTGCCTTGTAACCAGTTTTGTACCCATCTGACTACTTCTGAACCAACCTCTATGTGGTCAATCTTCTTTACCAGCATTCTGTGTGGAACAGAGTCGAAGGCCTTACTAAAGTCTAGGTAGACCACATCTACTGCCCCACCGTCGTCCACTATTTTTGTAGCATAGTCAAAAAACTCAAGCAGATTTGTCTGGCATGACCTACCTGCTGTGAAGTCATGCTGTTTAGGGTCTTGTTGACCGCTAGTTTCGAGGAATGCTACGACCCTCTGTTTGAGTAGTGTCTCCATTAATTCCCCTACTATAGATGTGAGGCTCACTGGTCTGTAATTACTAATCTCTTCACAACTGCCTGATTTGTGAAGTGGATCCACTATTGCCTTTTTCCAGTCTTCAGGTACCACATCACTGAAGGATTTCATGAATAGAAGTGCCAGAGGGGCTGCTAATTCTGTCCCAAGTTCCTTAAGGATTCTGGGGTGCATCTCGTCTGGTCCCATGGCTTTGTCTGCTTTTATTTTATTCAGTGCCTCCCATACTTCCAGCTCCTGTAAAGGGACTCGTGTCTCACCCCGGTCCTGGGGTGTTGTGTTTTTTCAGGGCTGGGCCATCCCCTGGGTCCTCTTTGGTAAACACCAAGCAGAAGTATTTGTTGAGGATTTCAGCTTTCTCTGGGTCACATTTGGTGCATTTCCTTTCTTCAATAGCAGTCTTTACTATCCCCCCTTTTGCCTTCCTACATTTCCTAATGTATCTAAAAAATGATTCATCACCTCTCTTTGCCCTTTCTGCTATTTTTCCTGTGTCTGGGCTTTTGCCTTTCTAATTTGTTTGTTAGACTCTCATTTTTTCTTGTAAGACACCCAATCTTTGTCAGTTTTGGTTTCCTGGTGTATGCTGTACGCCTTCTTGTTTTCTTCGACTGTGGTAGCCACTTCCTTTGAAAACCATAGAGGATTTCTTTTTCGATTTGCATTGCTGACCCATCTGGCACATTGATCTGTAGCAGTCTTTATTGCTAAAGTCCCCCCCACATGACCTCCACCTCCTCAACCTCTATTTCCATTAACTGGCTACTTATGTTGTTCCTCATTTTTTGGAAGTCAGCCTTTCTGAAATCTAGCACTTTATCTTTGAGTGGCTGGTGTCCTGTTATGTTTATCTTAAAGCTTACCATGCGATGGTTGCTGTTGCCCATATGGCATCCCACACAGAAACATAGAAGGTGACGTGAAGATAAGGACCACAAGGCCCATCCAGTCTGCCCATTTCTTTTCTACCTATGAATGTGCCATTGGCCTTTGCTCTGTCAATGACCTATCTATTCATACTCATCTGTATTGCTCCTTTATGCCTATCCCATGCCTGTTTGAAGCCTGCACTGTATATTCATATCCACCACTTGTTGAGGTAGACCGTTCCATGCATCCACCACTCTTTCTCTGAAAAGAACTTCCTCACATTACCTCTTAATCAGTCTCCCTCTAATCTCATGCTGTGTCCTCTTGTCCTGCTACTTTTCTTATACTGAAACATGTTTGACTCTTTTACCGTGTTAATGTCCTTAAGATATTTGAATGTTTCGATCATATCACCACTCTCCCTCCTTTGCTCTAGGGTAATCTTTCCTCCTATGTTTTATGATGCAGTCCCTGCACCATTTTGGTTGTCCTTCTCTGGACTGCCTCAATTTGGTTAATGTCCTTGTGAAGGTGTGGCCTCCAGTACTGCACGCAGTACTCCAGATGGGGCCTAACCAGTGTCTTGTAAAGTGGGATTATTACCTTACGACTTGTGATACCCCTACTAATACACTCCAACATCCCTCTAGCCTTACCTACTACTTTAGTGGTTTGCTTGGATGATTTCAGGTCATTGGTGATGATGACGCCCAAGTCTCTTTCTTCCCTTATAACTGCCAGCAACTCCCCTTCCAGCCTATAGGTGGCTTCAGGTTTCTTCCCTATGTGCATGATCTTGCACTTCTTTGCATTAAACCCCAGTTGCCACTTTTCTGACCATTTTGCTAGTTTATCCAGATCTCTTCTCTTCTGCCCACTCCAACTGGATCATCTACTCTGTTGCAGATCTTGGTGTCATCTGCAAACAAACCAACCTTACCCTCCAGTCCATCTGCAATGTCACTGATGAAGATATTGAAGAGGACTGGTCCCAGGCCTGATCCCTGAGGTACCCCACTTGTGACCTGCATCTCTTCTGACTGTATACCGTTTACCACCACTCTGTTTTCTGCCCATCAACCAATTTGTCACCCAGTTGACCAACATTCGACCCACTCTGAGCCTACCCAGCTTATTTATCAATCTTCTATGTAGAACGGTTATCGAAGCTTTGCTGAAGTCAAGATAGGTGACATCAACTGCTCCCCTTGTCCACCATTTCTGTTACCCAGTCAAAGAAATCTGTGAGATTAGTTTGACAGGACCTTCCTTTTGTAAACTCATGCTGTCTTGGATCCCGTGCTCTTATGGATTCCAGGTGTTGCACTATCCTTTCCTTAAGGAGTGTCTCCAGAACCTTGCCCACTACTGAGGTAAGACTGACTAGTCTGTAGTTCCCTGCCTCCTCTCTCCTACCACTCTTGTGGAGTGGGATCAGATGAGCCCTTCTCCAGTGTTCTGGGACCTCTCCTGTGCTCAGAGACTCACTAAACAATTCTGATAATAGCTCTGTTAGTTCCACTCCACTTCGATGTCTTTGATCCTGTCTGAGTTTGTGAGGACAAGATCGAGAATGGCATCGCCCCTTGTTGGGGTTTTAACAAGTTGGCACAGTCCCGCACCTTGTAGTGACAATAAAAAGTCCCTACTTCTTCTTGTTGCCGCCGTTAGTGTGCTCCACTTAATATCTGGTAGGTTGAAGTCCCCCACCAGTATTACTTCGCCTTTATCAGACATTTTGTGGATTTCCTCTATTAGGTCATTGTCTCCTTTTTTTCCTTGATTTGGAGGTCTGTACACAATGTCGATTCTGAAGGGTTTTTCCCTGCCAGTGTCTACTATTTGCCACAGTGACTCGAAGGCCCCAGGTTGCACTTTTACTTGCTGACTCTCTAATTCTTCTCTTCAAGTGTCTTGACTGGCCTGCACAAATCCAGCTTATGAAATTATTTCACGTATGGATTTGCCGACTTTGGATGGAAGGATGGCAGTCACACTTCCTGGTTAATATGGAAAGTTACATGAAGCTTGAGCACAACGCAAAGGACTGTAATCAGCACTACCTTGTTCTTCATTATCAGGTAAGGTTTCCTATTCGAAGGAGCCTGGAGGTCATCAATCCTCCTAGCTATGCAAAGCACAATCAGAAAATGCACACACTACAACAAAAGAAAATGGATAGCTTCTGCTGACTGCTCTGAAAACAGTTGATTACCATGTTGACCCCAAAGAACTCCCCACAGATGGCCTATTACTGCACTGATAGAAAATACTTCACCTGTAGGGTGATCAATGTTAAGACATTTGTTCACTTCTGCTTGCAAAACATCCAGGATCTGCAGTACTGTAGTATTAGTGAGTTTAATACACATGGCTCTGGCCCAAGCAAGAAGATGGTACAGGCTCCATGTCAATACAGCTACTCATTAAAAGCGAAAGTCAAACAGGTAATTCATTATAGCGAATGCAATAATAGCGCTACTGCACTATAGTGACGGACAATAATGTACTGGCAATGGTAGCAGCAACTCAGTATAGCAACGAATATTAGTCAGTACCTGCTCCTTGACCCATACTCACTGACAACCTGACGAGATGCTCAAACAGGTCACAGTAACCGCAACGGATGCATGAGGTACTGGAGCAGGACAATAGCTGCTCCATTTGAATTTTGGCAAATTGCTGCTCTTCCTCGAGACATTCTATGAACTTGCTCCTTTCTCCACAGCATTAGGCGAGTTACCCGCCATGCCACTCCTTTTTAACTGCTACTCCACAGGTGTACACACTGCATCATATGATATTCATGCCCAACCCCCTCCACCCCATTTCTAAGATTCCTACTCTGAGTCGCACCTGGATAGTGTGGGTATCAGCAATCCCTATTCGCTCATTCCTTCCATGTGCTGTTTTGTACCAGTCACTATTAACGTGATCGCTGTTCTGGAGTCGCTCTTATGTGTTCGCTATTAAACCTTCACTATTTTAATGTGATACCGATGTTCCACACTCTATCACAAGCCACCAAGGTGGGTACCTACATTGGGGCCAGCAAGGTATCTACCATGTTCTCGGAGAACCCCCTACTTCAGGAGCCAGGATGCAAAATGCATTGCTTCTCAATTTGGAAGTATAATTGGACCCGATCATGCAGGCCTCTAACATATCAGAAGTCAAAAGGTGCCTTAAAATCAGATTTTATCATATTTAATAACCACGGCCTTCTTTGCCACTTCCAAGCTATTGAAAGAAAAACTTCTTCTTATAGAATCTTGCATAATCCTGGGTACCAGTGAAAGTGGCGGAAACAGATATACTCTATCAAAATCTAATAGAACTTCTACCACTTCCATCCATGGGTACTGAAATGGACTGACTAACTTTGACACCTGAGTGTTCTCCTTCGATTCAAAACAGACCAATCCAAGGTCGACCGACCTTCTACCCAGCAGGTCAAATACCTCTGGATTCAGGGACCACTTCCTAGGGTGAACCCATCTTAACTTATCTAGTTGACTTGATCATTCTGTTCCTCTGCTGAATGGACTGCCAGCAAAGACAGCAGATAGTCCTCTTCCCACTAAATAACCTTGGTTGCCTCTTTAAGTATGCTTGCGCTTATTGTGTTACCTTGATTGTTTCTGTAAGTCTCATTGACTGTGTTATCTGGCCTCACCTTCACCACTTCAGGGTTTTAAATAATTGATTAGCAGTTTTTTTCTTGAGGCAATACTAACTGTACAGAAATCATTTATATAGGTTTTCTAGAAGTGTTAAGTTTGTTAAACACAGTGAGGCAAGTACAATGCATTTTCACAATGTTTTCGAACTTTTATGAGCAAAACGCTAATCAATTTTTAGAGTTAAATAAAACCCTGCCACTTGTGCCCAAACCAGGTCTTGAAAATTAAACAATGCTAGATGTTGCCCTCATTTCTCAAAACATTGATCTGAAGACCCCACTGCTCCTGAGGGCTTCAGGCACCCTGTACTGGAATCTTATCTAAGATCACTTCCTAGCTTGACAGGCTGGTGTTGGTAGTCAAAATTCACTTCTGAGGGTGCTTCATGAAAATTCCCCCTGAAAGATTCTTGGGGTTCTCCACCACGCAAGTGACCACAAAACTGGTCTGGACAACAGCACCAAAGCCTGGTTGTCTTAAAGTTGGAACCATGCCAACAACATCCTGTTTTGTAAGAGGTTTTATGAACTCTGGACCACAGTACTTGCTTAAAATAGCTGTCATCAGAACCATTCTTTGAAGCAGCTTATGGTTACAGAAAAACACCTGGGATCTTCATCACCAGCTGTCCTGGACTTGGAAAGACCTCCAGTTCATCCATCTGAAATACCACCCTAGGTACTCCAACCTCTGCAACTGTGTTAGGAGTTCTTCCTGTTGACTAACCAGGCACACAACTCCGAAGTTCCAGAGTTCTTGCCACCACCTTTCTGCCATCGTCACCATTGTAGCCCAGCTGAGGCTATCTAGGTCAGGGCATACATGATGCCCTCCTGCCTCAATCAGGTCAACAGAACTATGAGGACTTCCAAGAACACTCTCAGCACGGATGCCAAGCTGAATAGAGAGCAAGTGACACCCCTAAATTGCAAAGCTTAGGCATTTCTAATGTGATGGATCGATGTGGAACAAGTCGCCCATCAAAAGATGCATGCCAGAAAATCCCCTGACTAGACTACTTGGACTGACCATACACACAACCAGGACTCCTCTGCGCTAAAACAAAGCAGTCGTCTGCAGGCACCACAAAAGAGGTCGCCAACCTCCACAAAATGACACAATCCAAAAGTATGTGGTGCGCAAGGAATACAGGAGGCAGTACTGCTTTTAAGCAAATATTTTACTGCAAATGTGATTTACAGATATTTATAAAAACGAGCAGAAACGTAACGAGTGGTTACCCCTAGCACCTCGACTACATGACTGACCATGCAGGACTCCATCCTGAACTCGTGTGTCTGCAAAATCGGTTTTAGGTCTAGTATCGTTCAAAAGCCTGCCTGGCTTCATGGGGAGTATGAAATAGATTGAGAGGGATCCCTATCCCCTCTGGTTTGGGGAAACTGAGTCAAATGCCTCTATCGGGATCAAGGTATTCAGTGACTGGCTTGCTGTCTGCTTATTCACCTGGTACAGATGAACTGGGAACTTGAGGAATGATCTCTTATGGGCACAGACAAGAAAATCATGGTGTCCAGAATCAGTTTCTAGTACCTACTGAACGTGTCTGATGTTACCCCGAAATATCACTGGTGAAGTTTCTGCAGTTTTCCACCAAGGGAAGAGAGGCAGAGATGGGCCCATATACCTTCACTGTGAAGATCTGACTCCCCTGCCTGCATCTCAATTGCAACTGCAGAGGAAGGTGCTCATTACTGTTGCCAATGAAACCAGAGTAATCTTCTCTATTTCTCCATTCACCAAAGTTACAAAAGGTGCCGAAATCCACCCCTTGACAGTCTAGGATGGCCAAATCCCACCCTCTTGTTGCTGGGCTGGGTTTCTATTGCTGCAGTGATGCTGACAACCGTCCTTTCTTGTTCTGGACATCCTTCAAATGCCAACCAATTCAGGACTAAGAACAATTTCCCAACAAGGGGCATATTCTTCAGCACAGCCACACAAATTACACTGCTGCCACATTAGAGTAGACATCCGCAAACCGTTTATAGCTACATCCCTCCACAAAGAGGAAGCCATCTGAATGAGGCCATCAGGATGAGCTGAAAAGACCCATTCCAGTACTGCATACAGCTCTGTCCACCACTGCTGGAACTTCTCACACCCTAACTAGCTCCTCCGGAATGGAGAAACACGGAACCTAGCCCTGTCACTGCTGCTTCTGCTTGTCCACACCGGCCTGTTCTTAATCTGTCAATTGGCCATTGAAACAAATGTTAAGAACATCATTACAGGCAGAGGCCAACATGGCCAAAACAGTGTTCACACTGAAACCGTCTATTTCCTAGATCTCATTTAGGTGCCACATCCAAGGAGTTCGGTCTATAAACTAAGACCAGAACTTTGAATCAACAAGGGTGGGGTGGAATCAGAATTATCACCTGTGTTCTGTCTACCACCCTCCTCCTCAGAGAGACACACTTTATCGTCTCACAGAACTGGCTCCATCCGGTCAGGGTTCTCCCCAGACGACCCCTCCCCATACATCCTTCTCTCGACCTACCATGCCATCAAGGTCAGGCATCACCTGCTGATCTGGGTGAGCAGGGACACTCTGTCCTAGAGCACCTGGACATACCTGTGCAAGCCCCCCTTCAACCTGAGAGGCCCGCTTTTGACCCAGTGTCTTCGCATATCTGCAGGTCATCAGCATGGGTCCTCTCAGATAAGAGGAGTAGAATGGATTTCTTGTACAACTCAGTTCTACAACTGCTATACGGTTATCAGTTGTGTACTCCGTCAGTCCAGGGATTCAGCTGGTGGTGGTGGGGAACCATATGAGATATGTCATATTACATTACACAGCGAGGACACAGGACCCCATGAGCGAGGATCTCAGTCTTAAAGCAGCAGGATTTTATCATATACTTTTTTTTTTTTGACATCCTAAGATTCATGGTCACTTTATTTTTGTTTTCTCAGATACTGTTAAAATGACTACTTTTGTAATTAATGACTTAAATCATTAAAGATGGCTGCCACACAATTTCTAAAAAATCTCCCCTGAGGCTACCCATTAAATGTACATGCTAGATTCATGCTGTATAAGTATTATGATGGTGTTACCATATCTTTATGATGGTGAAAAACACAACACAGTACCAAGATATTTAACTTTTTCATGGTTGGTATGGCACAAGAATGGGATGTTTAAAACTTCAAAATCCCATTACTTGGTTCAGGAATGAAGGAAAATGAAAACTGTGTATCTTGTTATTTTGCCAGATGAACATTATTGTTGGGGAAAAAATAGTTACTAAGAAATACTGTTGCTTTAAGGCAGCTCCTATATCTCCTGTCTGATACCCTCTGCAATGCTTCATAGCGCCACTGTACTCCCGACAAAGGCAAATGATCAGAGACAGATATAGTGCTCTATAAGGGCATTCCACAGGAAAACAACTCCTTTACCCTCAGACACAAGACAGGCTATACTGGGTTATTTCCCAAGTCTTGAGAAATTACTAGCAACTTATCCTGTGGGACTACCCTGACAAAGAAGCGTCTAACACCCTACAACAATGGTTGTGGCAGTAATCTAGGAAAACTTGTCAGGCACGCTCAGAGCACGAGCGGTGAAAAAAACATAATAATGTAACACATCTGTGTGTGACACTGGATGTCTGTCTGACACCAGAGTTCATTTATGAGTGCACTGCATCTCAAACAACATGTGAAAACACCAACGAGCTCCCGAGCTGGACAGGGAGACCAACCATGTGAAGTAAACCATCAGATGTCTGCGCTGAAGAAAGACAGCCTTGTGGTAGCACACACTGTCTCCCTAATATACTAAACAAGGGCTACAGCGCATGAAACCAGCAATTAATTCCCAAAATTAGCAGGAAGCCCAGCCGTTCAAAGCAGATCACCGAAAGGGAGACTGACTGGCTGAGCCAATAGTCCCCTGCAAAAAAATACATAATACCCAATCACAGGAGCAGACTGTGGAAAACACAAAATGCCCAATCACAGGAGCCAACTGCGTTAACGCTATAATAACACTCCGGCAGGCTTGCATAAACAGACAGAAACAAGGAGGAAGATATTTTTCAGTCATACTAAAACTTGAAATACTGAGCCTCAGACAGCAAAACAGGAACCAAGAAACAAAACTAGACCATATATTCCATTACGCCAAACCAGTGCTCGGTCAGGCAAGGATGAGAGAACAGGTACTATAAGATTGGGGTGGGGGGGGCCCTGAGGATACAAAACAAAAGGCAAAGTTACTTATCTGAGGCACCAGGCTGAAATAGCATATTGGCTGCAGACCTATTCAAACAGTACACACCCTGAACAGCAACTGGGGCCTCAATCAGGCACTGTAGGCACTGAAATGGGAGTTTAGTTAGCCAGTTAGTCAATATGAAAGCCAGCGGTTTGCAGTGTACAGACGTAGATAAAGGTCACAGCAACTTTAAAATACTGTCACTGGACTGGCCTGATGGCACTTGAGGTTGGTATGGATGCCACACCTTACTGCCTTGGCGACCCAGGTTTGGGAGGCGAGCTTGGGTCATCAGGGGCCAGTGGGGGAAGGAGAGGATTGAGCATCCAGAGGACACCTCTCCTCCTGGGGTGGGTGGATGGATGACTCCCTGGGGTGAGAGACCTAGTGGAGGCTGGAAGCGCCAGAGTCCAGGGATTGCGCAAGACGCAAGGGAGATGCCTCGGCAGCCGTCACAGTCTGGGTGTGGGAGTGCGCCTGGCAGCACTGAATGGCATTGCACATCTGGGTGCCTGGGGGAGCTCCAGAACAAGGGAAACCACCGATCGGCTGGTGGGTAGATGTCACCTGCCCCCACCTTCATTGCCAGATCCTGCCCACTGAGACTGGGTCCCAACGCCGCAACTGCCAATGAAGTGCCGGACGAAAGCACCAAGGAGCAGAAGGCGGCCCCACCCCAGGGGGTGTATTCTGGGGAGAAATGGCTCCACCAGTGTGTTGCAGGCGAGTCGAGTTGCACAGGCTCAGTTGGGAGGACCTCAGGCTGGGGGGGATAAAGCAAGTCGACTGAAAAAGCCCCAGTCGGTGGTGACCGGAGGGAAAAAGAAGCGTCAAAAAAAATATATATATATATATATATACTAACATACTAACATACTATTTGCCAGCAGATTAGGCCTTATGGTCTATCAAGTCTGCTCGAACCTAGATCCTTAGTTGGGTGCCGAGACCCTCCCACCCCTTGTGCTCCAGAAACCCTATCATCCATCCCCACCCCGGGATAGGCCATCATCTGATACATCCACTTTCTGTGTCTGTCCCACCCTCTCTTAAAGCTCTCCACTGTGGATCTCTGAACCAGCTCACCAGGCAGAGCATTCCAAGGGTCCACCACCCTCTCAGTGAAAACCTCCTCCTCTTTCCCCCTCACCTTCCACCTTCCAACTTCAAACCATGCCCTCTGGTGATGCCTCCCTGCTTTAGTCTAAAGATCCCTCCATGTTTACCTATTTATTCCCTTGAAGTACTTGAAGACCTCAATCATGTCCCCCCTGTCTCTCCTCTCCTCCAATGAAAACAGGCAGAGCTCCTCAAGTCTGTCCTCATACGTCAAATCCCCTAGCCCTCGTATCATCTTTGTTGCCCTCCTCTGTACCCTCTCCAGGAGCTGTATGTCCCTCTTCAAGTGTGGTCTCCAGTACTGTACACAGTACTCAAGGTGTGGTCTAACCAGTCCATTGTACAGTGGCAGAATCACTTCCTCGCTCCTAGAGGTGATCCCCCTTGCAGTGCATCCCAACATCCTGTTTGCCTTGCTAGCCGCTCTCCTGCACTGCTCAGAGTTATTCATACATGCATCCACCATGACCCCTAGGTCTTTTTCCTGTTGAGGCTTCCAGCACCTCCTCCCAGGGTGTACCTGTGTTTAGGGTTTCCCCGACCAAGATGCAACACCTTGCACTTGGTGATATTGAAATTTAATTTCCATGTGTGAGCCCAGCTTTCCAGGGTGTCCAGGTCCCCTTGCAGGGCCAACCTCCCTCTTCTCCCTCAACTACTGCTCCCATCTTGGAGTCATCCACGAAGAGACTCATTTCACACCCTATACCATCCCTGATGTCTGATATGTATGCATTAAACAGGATTGGACCTAGGACTGAGCCCTGTGGTACCCCACTACTCAACCTCTGTAGGGTTCGAGAGCTCCCACAGACCACTACTCTCTGAGGCCCAGCTATCCAGTTTTCAATCCATCTGACCATCAAAGGCCTACTCCTAACCCCATCAGTTTCTCCACCAGACCATTGTGGGGACAGAGTCAAACCCTTGCTGAAGTCCAAGAATAATACATCCACAGGCTTACCCCTATCCAGTTCTGATGTTACCCATTCATAGAACTCACAAGGTTGGTTTGACATGATCTACCTGGCACAAACCCATGCTGCCGACTATCCAGACCTCCACCTCCTCCAAGTAAACCCCAATCGTTCCTTTAGTATACTCTCCATTAATTTTCCCACCACCGAGGTTAAACTGATGGGTCCTATAGTTTCCTGGTCCCTTTCCTTCCGACCCTTTATGGATTGGTACCACATGTGCCTCTCGCCAATCCCTAGGTACCCTCCCTGTCTCAAGTGACCTGTTGAAAACTCCGCCGAAAGTGCAGCCAGTATGTCCGCCAATTCCCAGTCACTCTCGGATGAATGCCATCCGCCCAGAGATTGTCTTTCTTTAGGGCCTTGAGGGCAAACCACACCTTTGGTGGGGATGGCATCATCTGTCCCCTCCACCTTACTGGTCTTTTTATCCTTAACCAGATGTGACACCCTGGGGTACCTTTCCCTCCCTTTGCTCCATTTCTGCTGCTCCCTGATCCCTCCCTGCGCTTCTATCCCTTTGTGCCTTGCTTTGTAGATATCCCATCCCCTCCCTAGTGACCACAGAGGCAAAATACTCGTTAAATACCTCTGCCTGGTCCTCGCCTCTTCCACCCACCCTCCTTCTGATCTCAATCTGCTGAGATGGCCCTTAGTTTTCTCCACTCCCCAATGCACGGAAGAACCCCTTTCCCCTCCATGTCCCTGTGCCAGCCGATGCTCTTTACTGGACTTTGCTCCCCTCACCATACGGGTGACTTTTCTAGATGCAAGCTGGTACATTTCCTTATCCTATCCCTCTTGTTGTTTTATATTTTTGTAAGCGCCTTCTTTTCTCTGACTGCTACCTGGACCTCACTGGACCACCAGCATGGTTTATGTGACCTTGCTCCCTTACGTTTCAACTTAGCGCAGATCCTGACTGCCTCATGAAGTCCCCGTTTTATGACCTCCCATCTCCTTTCCACACTTGTTGTTGAGGTAATCCCCTTCAAGTGATCCTTGAGAATATTTCCCATGCCCATAAAGTCTGCCCCCCTGAAGTCCACTGCCAGTGTCCTAGATCTCACCCCCACTCCCCCAATGCTTATTTGAAACCAGACAGTATTGTGGTCACTCCCAGTCAGGGGTCCTGTACAACCATGTCCCTTACCAGATCCCCATCTGCCAGAACCACATCCAGGACATGCCCTCCTTGTGGGCTCCATCACATGCTGTGTTAAGAACACATCCTGGAAGCCATCCAGCAGCCTCTGCTCCTTGGCCACCTTAGAGGGACATGGTTCCCCAGTTAGTACCTGGCATATTAAGGTCCCCCATCAACACCACTCCTTCCCCTTTGGACCACACTGGGCAATGATGTTGTCCAGCAAACCATCCTCTAGAACATCACCTCATCCCGGGGCCTATATGCTACACCAGCTTGACCTTATCTCCTGCTGGGATCGTGGAGTGACCCATAAGGCCTCCACGTTTCCTCTTGCCTCTTCTACCATAGCAATTTCTATGTCATCTCTAATGAACATAGCCACTCCACCCCCTCTGCCCTCCTTTCTATCCTTCCTAAGCATAGTGTACCCCGTGCATTTAGGTCCCAGTCATGGTTTTTGTTGGCCCACGTTTCCGTGACTGCCGCCACATCCACCCCGAACAGCATGGCCTGGAACTCTGGCAACTTGTTTCCCAAGCTCCTGGCATTTACTAACACTAACCCCCACCCCTTATCCCTGATCCTTTTTGTCGAACCCCACCCAGATTCCTTATACTTCCATCCTCCCCCTGCTCCTCCTGAAACCTCCACCTCCAGTCTGTTTCCCCTCCCCCCTTGGGCTTGAAGGCTACTCCCCTCATCTGGAGGGGAGGGCTTCTGGTCAGCCCCTCCCTTATCCCTTCCCCCCCTTACAAGTTTAAACCCCACCTTTCTTGTATGTAGTCAGCCATCCCCTGTTTAAGGACTTCCTTCCCTAATGGGGCAAGATGAAACCTGTCCTTGGCATATAGTCCCTTATCCTCCCAAACTCCATTCCAGTTCCCTAACACCCCCAACCCATTCTCTTACCCCACTTCCTGAGCCATTTATTAACCTCTGTATTCATTTTTTTTTCTCCACTGAGGCCTTTGGTACTGGCAATATCTCAAAAGGAAATGTTGCATCCATTATCCCGACAGACTCTGGCAAGTTCTTGGAACCTTGCTTGATTTCCATAATGCTATTTCCTCTAGATCATTAGTTCCCAAATGCACCAGGAAATCCGGTTTCCTCCACAATCCCTAACCATTTCATACACCATGAACTTTGCTCTGTGCACTGTCAGCCCAGAGATACTCACTACCTTCACCTGGCTATCCATCCACCCCTGTCCCTCCCAATGGATACCCTTAATCATCGAAGTCTCCCAGTAACAGAACCTTAACACCGCCATCATCCTTATAGTTACCTCCACTATGCCCTCTCAGCCCCCTCCCCACTTTATTCATGATCACAATTTCATGGGAGTCTTCCTGCCTTATTAGAGACCCCTTGTCACCCTCCCCTTCTGCCTCCCTTGCTATTTTGCCCACTTAACTCAAACCCCCTCTGAATAGGTGTCCCCTTTAACCCTCTCTTATCTGAACCATTTATCCTGGCCCTGATGGTTTCCCCGTTCCCCGCACCCTCATCCCCCCTTGTAATAGTACCCCTGTCTCCAGAGGCTCTCTGTGGGTCCCCTTTAGCTAGGGCCCCATCCTTGGTACCGACCTTCCTGCGAAGGGGGCTCCACTCCCACCTCCTTGTCTCCCAGTTCCTCTCCAGTCATGCTCTCTCCCTCATGTCTGGAATATGTTGCATCTCCCATTTGCTTAACATATATGTTTCCCTTCTCCTCTGGGACTATGTCTATCCTTTCCATAGCTGTTCTGTGTTCCCTATGGGTATCCTGACTCCCCTCCCGGCCTCTGTATAAGTTTCCTCATTTCCACCAACCTTCCTCCCCTCTAGGATGCTTAGTATCTCAAATTTGTTGTGACACTCTATGTCAGCCTCCATCAAGTAACCAGAGTTTCCCCTGACTGCATCTCTAAACTGACCTCTTCTTCCTCTCTTGCACTGTTCAACTTAGAGCTCCCTTCCCACAGTCTGCTGTTTTAGGCTTCCGCACAACAGCCCTCCTGACCTTCCCCTCCAGTCTCCTTGAATTCAGAATTTTCACCCTGTACGCTTTCCCTTAGCATCAACTTCCCTATCTAAGGGTCCTCTGTCCCCAATATCCCTTCTGCTTGCTGTAGCATAATGTCCTGTAATTTCAGGAGCCGCTGTCTCAGCCTCCCCTCAGCCCCACCCTTCTGCTGCCCATATATCCACACCCTATCCTTGACACCCCCCAGCTCCCACAGCTTACTCTTAACCAATATACCTCACTCCTAATACAAGATAGCTGTCTACAGAGTGGGCAGCCTCCCTCTCTCAGGCCCAATTTAGAATTATTGCCATCCCACAGCCTGTGCAGCCTACAACCCTTCCGAAGATGCCTGCCATGGTGGAATATGGCCACCCTGATTATCCCCTCTGTTTATAATAGCACACCCCTTTTCTCAGTCCCTTTCCCTGGGTACAGTTTCTCTCTATACTGACTGTAGTTATTTACAAACCCAATTTCAACCCCACCAACAAAGTTCCCAAGTCTCACACAAACACACAGTCAGTGTGTGTTTCAGTCCCACTAACAGTGTGTGTAAGCAGACTCCAGGTACCGTATGATGTCACAGGCCCACCAACTCCTGTTGCTTCAAAATTTCAGTCCCAAACAACAGAAATACTCAGCCCTTCAATCCCAACCCCAGTGGCTTTTCAGTATTTAAGTAAGCCTACAAAACAGGGTGGGTGGGAGGGCTCTTACCAAACACCAGGCAAACACATTTAAATTACCTTCTAATTTTCCTGCCAAACATCTATCCCCAAACCTACAATATCACAGCCCAAGTATCAGTTCAAATTCAAGGTAATAATTTTAACACATAGAACTAATTTCACTAACAAACTAATCAAATATTTCAGTTTAAAACAAATATAACTCCTGGCCTCTTTTCTACCAACCTGTTGCTTAAGCTCCCAAGTGAACAATGAAAGCCACAGTAATTCCTGTTTAAAGACAAGTTAATTGCAGCTAATGTCCCTCCTCCAAACACCAGGCAAACACATTTTAAATTACCTTCTAATTTTCCCGCCAAACATCTATCCCAAACCTACAATATCACAGCCCAAGTATCAGTTCAAATTCAAGGTAATAATTTTTAACATAGAACTAATTTCACTAACAAACTAATCAAATATTTCAGTTTAAAACAAAATATAACTCCTGGCCTCTTTCACCAACCTGTTGTGAAGCTCCCAAGTGAACAATGAAAGCCACAGTAATTCCTGTTTAAAGACAAGTTAATTGCAGCTAATGTCCCTCCTCCAAACACCAGGCAAACACATTTAAATTACCTTCTAATTTTCCCTGCCAAACATCTATCCCCAAACCTACAATATCACAGCCCAAGTATCAGTTCAAATTCAAGGTAATAATTTTTAACACATAGAACTAATTTCACTAACAAACTAATCAATTTCAGTTTAAAACAAAATATAACTCCTGGCCTCTTTTCTACCAACCTGTTGCTTAAGCTCCCAAGTGAACAATGAAAGCCACAGTAATTCCTGTTTAAAAGACAAGTTAATTGCAGCTAATGTCCCTCCTCCAAACACCAGGCAAACACATTTAAATTACCTTCTAATTTTCCCTGCCAAACATCTATCCCCAAACCTACAATATCACAGCCCAAGTATCAGTTCAAATTCAAGGTAATAATTTTTAACACATAGAACTAATTTCACTAACAAACTAATCAAATATTTCAGTTTAAAACAAAATATAACTCCTGGCCTCTTTTCTACCAACCTGTTGCTTAAGCTCCCAAGTGAACAATGAAAGCCACAGTAATTCCTGTTTAAAGACAAGTTAATTGCAGCTAATGTCCCCTCCTCCAAACACCAGGCAAACACATTTAAATTACCTTCTAATTTTCCCTGCCAAACATCTATCCCCAAACCTACAATATCACAGCCCAAGTATCAGTTCAAATTCAAGGTAATAATTTTTAACACATAGAACTAATTTCACTAACAAACTAATCAAATATTTCAGTTTAAAACAAAATATAACTCCTGGCCTCTTTTCTACCAACCTGTTGCTTAAGCTCCCAAGTGAACAATAAAGCCACAGTAATTCCTGTTTAAAGACAAGTTAATTGCAGCTAATGTCCCTCCTCCAAACACCAGGCAAACACATTTAAATTACCTTCTAATTTTCCCTGCAAACATCTATCCCCAAACCTACAATATCACAGCCCAAGTATCAGTTCAAATTCAAGGTAATAATTTTTAACACATAGAACTAATTTCACTAACAAGCTAATCAAATATTTCAGTTTAAAACAAAATATAACTCCTGGCCTCTTTACCAACCTGTTGTTAAGCTCCCAAGTGAACAATGAAAGCCACAGTAATTCCTGTTTAAAGACAAGTTAATTGCAGCTAATGTCCCTCCTCCAAACACCACAGGCAAACACATTTAAATTACCTTCTAATTTTCCCTGCCAAACATCTATCCCCAAACCTACAATATCACAGCCCAAGTATCAGTTCAAATTCAAGGTAATAATTTTAACACATAGAACTAATTTCACTAACAAACTAATCAAATATTTCAGTTTAAAACAAAATATAACTCCTGGCCTCTTTTCTACCAACCTGTTGCTTAAGCTCCCAAGTGAACAATGAAAGCCACAGTAATTCCTGTTTAAAAGACAAGTTAATTGCAGCTAATGTCCCTCCTCCAAACACCAGGCAAACACATTTAAATTACCTTCTAATTTTCCTGCCAAACATCTATCCCCAAACCTACAATATCACAGCCCAAGTATCAGTTCAAATTCAAGGTAATAATTTTTAACACATAGAACTAATTTCACTAACAAACTAATCAAATATTTCAGTTTAAAACAAAATATAACTCCTGGCCTCTTTTCTACCAACCTGTTGCTTAAGCTCCCAAGTGAACAATGAAAGCCACAGTAATTCCTGTTTAAAGACAAGTTAATTGCAGCTAATGTCCCTCCTCCAAACACCAGGCAAACACATTTAAATTACCTTCTAATTTTCCCTGCCAAACATCTATCCCCAAACCTACAATATCACAGCCCAAGTATCAGTTCAAATTCAAGGTAATAATTTTAACACATAGAACTAATTTCACTAACAAACTAATCAAATATTTCAGTTTAAAACAAATATAACTCCTGGCCTCTTTTCTACCAACCTGTTGCTTAAGCTCCCAAGTGAACAATGAAAGCCACAGTAATTCCTGTTTAAAGACAAGTTAATTGCAGCTAATGTCCCCTCCTCCAAACACCAGGCAAACACATTTAAATTACCTTCTAATTTTCCCTACCAAACATCTATCCCCAAACCTACAATATCACAGCCCAAGTATCAGTTCAAATTCAAGGTAATAATTTTTAACACATAGAACTAATTTCACTAACAAGCTAATCAAATATTTCAGTTTAAAACAAAATATAACTCCTGGCCTCTTTTCTACCAACCTGTTGCTTAAGCTCCCAAGTGAACAATGAAAGCCACAGTAATTCCTGTTTAAAGACAAGTTAATTGCAGCTAATGTCCCTCCTCCAAACACCAGGCAAACACATTTAAATTACCTTCTAATTTTCCCTGCCAAACATCTATCCCCAAACCTACAATATCACAGCCCAAGTATCAGTTCAAATTCAAGGTAATAATTTTTAACACATAGAACTAATTTCACTAACAAACTAATCAAATATTTCAGTTTAAAACAAAATATAACTCCTGGCCTCTTTTCTACCAACCTGTAGATCATGCTTCCAAGCCTGCACTGGAAGCTTTTTTATATCTTATACCACTGATCATTCTAATGATAAAAAAAAATGAAATCAATCACACAGTACAGAGCATTTTAACGTAATACAGAATACAAGAAAAAATAATTGAAAAAATATTTCTGGTCTTTATAGTGTTACTAAACCAGTAATGACTATAATGAAGTCACACACATTACAATTCCTTAAATGCCCTCCTGTTCAAGGGGATTTCTTCATAAGGTATAGCACTGCTAAACAATTGCAGTACAAATTGTAATGAGACAGAAACAATGTAACTTAACTGGGCATTTAACCCAGGCGCCTAGAATACCGTCCTAAAGCTCTACCACTGAGCGATCAGGCTCACATGGCAGCAGCCTGAGATTCTTACAGCCACTTTTCTTTCCCTGCCTTTTGATTTTTTTCTTTCATAAAGTGTACAAATTGAAATGCTGCAGTTAACTACCTAGAAACCCCTCTTCCAGTGGGGAAACCATACTGTATGTCTGCATTCACTAAAACATATTTTAAACCCCAGACCTTTCATCATGCTTATCCTTTAAGGATTGCACATAACCTAGACCACCTGTGGAAAGAGAAAAATTAAATTTTCTGCAATAACATTTCATATTAGAAATTAATTAAACAGGGCATTATAGCCTGATGTTGGCCCAGACTGGTCAAGAGACTCATTGACATTAATGGTAACAGTTCTTGCTGGAGTAACAAGTGAACACATAGTTTATTAAGGACTGGGAAACATAATTACATTGAAATACTGCTCACCTGTATCAGTTCAATGATATCTGCACACTTTTTCTTCTCCAATTTAGCTGCCAAAAAGACATGGATGGTTACTTTATCTTTAAAGATTAAAAGACATTTTCATAAGTGTTGAGTTCAGATGCATCTGCTGCTCACCTGTGTCTACATCAAAACTGCATCTGAAATGTGTCTGAAATGGCACGAAAACTCCAAATGTTAGACCATTTATTCAGATGCAGACACAAGTCTGCTGTTGAAAATAGGGGCAGGTAGATCCTATAGAGATCGTTTTGAACCCCTCCCACTTTTGTCCCAAATACTGTATAATTTTCAGTCACGCTGCTAATAGTAAGTACACCTGGGCATCCAAAGGCATCAAATCAGTATGCAATTAACCAGCTTCTTTTGGTATTTGTTTAGCATAGTCTTTTGCTCTCAAAAATAGCTCCATGTTTCTCCTTTAATTTTTTAATCATAGGTTTGTCACAAATCTATTTAGTAAAAATAGATACTAGTCATATCAGTCCTTGAAAAACAGAAGTCACAGGGTAGTTTGATACCTTTCATTGAACCAATGCACCTGAAGAAGGGCCCTGTGAGACCCCAAAAGCTTGTGTATTGTATTATCTTTGCACATGACATATGTTGGTTCAGTAAAAGGTATCAAACCATCCACTGTCTCACAAAACTACCCAAGATCCCCTAGGTCGTCAGCTGTCTGGCGTGCTGCTTTGTCAACATTGTCACCAACTTGGTCACAACTTAGTCTGGGCTGCTCCCTTCTTGTCCCACCACAGCTCTTGCTCACAGAGTACAAGACCTCTTAAACACAGGAACCCTGTCAGTCACCGCAGCTACACCTTATCCCTGCTGTATATCAGAATCAGGTTTACTTTTAACTTGGTACATGCCCTCAGAGGTGGCTCAACAGTATAACCAGGTGAATAGACTACTTGTTCAGTACTTATTAAAATATTGCACAGTCACAGATATATATTAAGTATAAAATATTTAATATTCACACATAATTTGCACGATACACAGCACACAAATAAGGAATATAGGCACACTGGGAAAATGCTGCCTTCCACTTCCCCAATCCATGGAGCACCACAAAAGGGTCAATCACTCTTCTGCCTTCCCCACTGCATCCTGACTTACTCACTTCCTTACTGTCCCTCACTTCTTCACTGTCCAACTGTCTGGTCCTCCGAATCCTAGGAAAATAAACAAACACCCTTCCTTCAGCATTCTGGCTCCTTCCTCCTGTACAATCACTGGGGCCCTAAAGCTATGTCAATCACCTTTCCTCCTTCTCATTGCATACCACCTCCCACTCTCTGCCTGGTTTCCAGAGCAGAGACACTGCACCAGTTTCTGACTGCATCTCTACTCCTTCCTTCTGCCCAGTTCCTTTACCCTAGAAAAATAAGCAAACACCCCTTTCCTGCATCCAAACTTTCTTATTGCTCCACCCAACCTCCCAAGTACTTCATGGGGTTCAGTAGCCTCCTGGAACCCCTCCTCCTGGTGACTAGATGGGAAAGGGAGAATGGAGAGGAAGACAACAGCAGGAGTGGGGAGAAAATAGCTATATGAAAAAAACACATTTGTAAATAGCAACACCAAAACCTGAACCTGCAGCAGGTTGTCTGAATATTCAGCCCTTAATTTTTACCTTAATTCTTTTCCAAGTATCAAAAAAAGTAGGCCCTTTCTGAATCAAAAAAGGCAGTTATTTTTTTGACAGCCAACATGAACTGCTTGAACCCACATAGATTATTTGCATAATACATTAAAATAGTTTAATGCAAATAGAAATGTCAGCTCTCACATAGGCTTCTATCAAATGCATGTCCTTTATTGCAGGAGAATTGACAAACGAAGAATGTCAAAGTAGCTCAGAGCTGAATGGTCTCACTGGAGGATGTACAGTAGTGCACATAGAGAGCCTACAGTGCAGTTTTACATACTGTCCCAAAAAGGAAAATACTACCCACTTCACCTCAGAGGATTCATTCCTGTCTGTGTTAGAGCTTACACTTCTAGTGCCCTTGTCCCTAAGACTATATCCACAATCTCACAAGTCCTAGTATGTCCCACCTCCACACTAGTTCTGTCCCAGTCTTAACTCACTGGGTTATAACATCACACATTTAAGCAGGTACAAATGGGTTTTGGACAGCCTAGAGTACAAAATGCCTGATACATGAAAAACAGCTTAAAATACAGTGGGCAGGATTTTCAAAGTGTGGTGCAGGGCTTGCACCCAGCCCTGCACTATGACACTTAGGTTCTGTTAGTGCGCCATCCCCATCACTGCAACTGCACCTGATTACACAGTCTCGGGCGCAGTTGTAACAGTTTTCATGATTTATGTCAGTTTGGCCAAATATCTGGCCTAAGCTCTGTAAAAAAGGCCCCAGGACTGACACAGGTTAAACCAGAACAAGTTGCTCTAACTTGCAACAAGTGCTGCATTGGATAGAAACTCCCATTAGATCGCCGCTAGCCACATGCGCCATATTGTCGGTGCACCTGAGGCTTATGGTGATCTAAGCCTTTTGAAAATCCTGCCCATTGAATTTTAAACAAGGCTCCAGTAACGTTCTGATAAGGGCTGACTTGCTTTACAATAGTCCATCTTCCCAAATGGAGGTGCAGATTGCAACTGAGCAGCTTATTTGCACCCCCTCTAAGTAACCCCTACTGTTTCTGTGAATGACCATTGTATATTCCTCCTCCCCCAGACACCCACAACAAAAGTAATACTTTACCTACAGTAATCTACTGAACAGAGACAATACGCTCTATAAATGCCCCCACTACTGAAATAGCATTTATAAGCTAAACAAGCTCAAATATACAGTGATTGTATTCCTTTGGCTCGATTTTCAAACCCTGTGAATGCTGCAAGCCTCTAGTGCGCTGATCGTTTTGCGCATGGGGCGTGTGGCATTCTCTCGGCCAGTGATCAGAGTTTTCAATCCTGAGTGCCAAATGCCACAGGTTAGACCAGCTATTCCTTGGTCCAACTTGCACCATTTGGAAGACCCTTTTTACGGGGCTTGCGCCAAATCTTTGGTGCAAGCTTCTGTAAATTGAGGAAACTGTCGCACCTGTGTCCGATGTACTAAAATCAGGTGCAGTTGCATCAAAGGAGTTTGGTTCAGCTGTGCCAAAAAACAGAGGTTGATGCAGGGCTTGCATGAAGCCCAGCATCACCTCGCCCGAAAACTGAGCCGATTCTTGGTGGCCCTTCGGCAAGCAGGCCACCAGTTGTGGTGACCTGGTGGCAGCTCTTCGTCCAAGGAGAGGAAAAGACATCCCCAACCCAGCAAGAAGACCCAGGACAAACTTATGAATATGAGGCCTTTCCACCTGCTCCAGCCAATCAGGCTGAGGAAGACCTCCACCGTCTCTTTCCTCGTATGAAAACAGGTCATCCTGGTGGCTTCCTGTGGAGCTGCCCTATGCTGAGTGTCACAAGCCAAATGGGGAGTCTGCCTTGTCAGCCAACGCAGTTGGGGCTAGGGCATGACTTCCTACCAGCTGTTCCATCTCAGCATGGTAAGTGCCAAGATAACACTACACTCTATCAGAAACCTGGAGCTGTAGCTGATACATAATCTCTCTACTGAACTCAAATGCTGTAGTCTGCTGCCAGAACATATATTCAATGATGCTGTATGTATAGTTAGTTATAGTATTGCCTCTGTCAGTCTCAGCCTAACTCAAATACCCTAGTCTGCTGCCTGAACTTGTATTCCATTGATGCTATGTGGTAAGTTACGGTATGGTTTCTCAGATAAATGTTTAATAGATCTATTATCCAGTTGATGACAGGTTAGGTTACTTACTGAGCTGCCTGTCATTTAATGCTCATAAATGTGTCTGGTCAAAGCCTAAATACCATAAACTGCTGCTAGAACAGGTTAAGTACTTAGCTGCTTATCATTAAAGTTACAGTTTCAAACCAAACTGTAACTCTGGATGGTCCACGATCTACTCTGCTTGTGTTAACATAATGACTGAACAGATATTTAATCTGTTAGCACCCTTTGCAAACTGTGAGAGGCCTTTCGGCACCATGCAATTCTGCTTAAAGTTGAACCAGCATAACATTCTGTGGTGATTTGCATATGCAGCCATGATGCTTTGCATTGTGTGGGCATGTGTGATTTTGTAATTTTTAGATATTTAATGCTTTTTAACAGACTGATAATTATTGCCTATTCTGCTAAAAGAACATGGTATATAACTGTATCTCATAAATGGCTGCTGTCCAGCTTGTGAGTGCCTGGCTATCTAGAGCCCTGTCTACAACTGCCGACTGTCAGGAAGGCCCAGGTAGGCCATGAATGAAGAGAGCCGAGTCTCACTGCCCCAAACTAAAAACCCACAAGGGGCATAGAACCCCTCCCTATCCATTGTCCAGGAAGCTCAAAGTGGCAAACATGCTGCTGCTTATCTTCTGAATCATCACTTCTAATGCCACCAACCAACCAACCAACCACCCACACTTCAAAGCCAGACTCTCACCTCACAGATATACACCCGGCCTTTTGTACACTCATCTGCTCCAGCTGGAGTTGCTGACAAGGCTAATTTACCTCCACCCTAATCTCTCCTCCACCACCCAGCCACCTCCCAAGAAAACTCTGCCACAATGCAGGCAGCTTCTTATTATACTGCTGATCCTTATGGGGTGGGAGGTGGAGGCCAGCCCAGGCCCGGGATCTCTCCTCTTACGCAAGGGCCTTAAAAATCTGCCACGTTAATATCAGGAGCCTAATCTCCAAGACTTACTTGGTCAAAACTTGAGCAACCTTGAACCAACCAGACTTTCTGATACTAACCAAAACCTGTCTCTCCCCCTGAATCTCCTCCTCAGGTATCAGCATCCCTGGATACATATCCCACAGGCAAGACTGCTCCAAGCATGGAGTCGGTGTCCTCATCTACTCAGCATGCCCCCACAGCTTCTCCATCACTAACCAAGAAGCCATCACAAAATCACATGAACTTATGCCAGGGGTCCTCACCCACCCTTGCTCCATCCCAGTGCAGATAACAGGCATCTACTGTACACTAGACAAATCCTCCAACATGGCCACACATATACTCCAAAAAGTTCTGAACCCCCTTCCCAAAGGTGAGCATATCATGCTAGGTGACTTAAACATTAACTGGTCAGCTGGCACCAAGCTTCCCTCACACAGCTACCTTCACTCCAAGGTCAAAGCCCTGAATTTGCACCAGCTAATCTCAGTGCTCACATGCTACAGCCCAAGATCAGATAGTCACAGCACAATAGACTGGGTGGTGGTATCTCACCCACAAATAATCCTATTTTCTGGCATCTTTCCAGAAATTTTCAGTGACCATTGTATGACATATTGTGTGCGAAAAATTAAAGGATATCTACTGGCACCTTTGAAGCCCTGACTGCTGCACAGATTGGGGCTTCACTCCACAGGTCCCCCTGCAGGCACCATATAAAATAAAGGGTTAAGTTAACTGAATGCTCATGAAGAGTAATTAAGCCCCTGGTGCAGTCAGCATTTTTAAACATAGCAGTCCTCACCCGCTCATGGTCATGCTGGTAATAACGTGAGAGAATGACGCTCCACTGCCACTCCTTTATTGGTGCCCTTATGCATGGAAATATAATAATCTCCATAACTCAAATGTCCATCGTTATTTTACAGACTTTGCCTAAATGCCATGTGTATGCCTGTACTGTAGTGCAGTATGAAAGGGGTGCTGCACAACTGAGGTGCCGTCCTTCAGATGAGACATTAAACCGAGGTTCTTCTGTCTATTTCTGGTCACTGCCTAGGTGGAAATAAAAGATCCCATGGCAGTTATCGAAGAAGAGTAGGGGAATATTTATTAAACATAGATTATCATGCAAAACCATAAAAACAATCCTGATCAAAATACACTGGTACATATTTCCCCAATCCCCATAATAATTAACATATCAGAACATATTTTATTTATTTATTTATTTTTAATTTATTTGCATATTCGGTTGTACACCTTTAAGTATGAACTCTTTTACAAAGGTTCCTCATCATTCATAGATTAGGATAACAAACAGGAATTTACATTATGAGACTATACACACTTACCTGGGAAGAACAAATTAAGCATCAGAAAGCAATTATGCATCAAGTACATCTAAAATGCTCACATAGCAGTCTAGGAGAGCCTTGTCCTGACAACCTAGGAGATGAGGGAGGTAGGAGGGTGAGCATGAAAGGGATGGAGAAAGTCTCTGAGACCCAGTAAGATGAGAGAGAATGGAAACAGGGTTCAAAATAACTTGCCCCTGTGCGTGCTCTTGCCCCAGCCAGAGTTGCTTCAGCGGTGGTAAGAGGGAATTATGTACTGGGGGAGAGATGCGCTAACAGGTAGGGCCAGCAAAAGGGTATTTGTACTACATGTGCTGAAAACTGTTGAGAGGAGTGGCAAAGGAAAGGAAAAAAGGATGAAAATAAACCCAAGATACATTTTCACAAGTGTGTTGATTCCATATCTATTCCAGTCTCCTTCTAATACTAAAGTAGTTTAAGACAGCAACCATAAACAGTTTTTCTGTAATGCTTTCCATTTGTTTCTGTCCAAACTGAGGCTGTCCCTTACATAGATGGATTGAATGTCCCTCAGGATTTTACTTATTAGCTCTTCTTGTGTAAAATATTGTTGCTGGAGCACTAATCAGCATTTCATATCCAAATATAAATTCTAACAATAGCAAGATAAACACTAAGGGTGGATATTCAGACTGCGCCAAGCAGGCGCAAAGCCTGGGTGCAACGCAGCGGGGATGAGCCAGGGCATGGACCAGGCGATATTCAACGGTGCTGCACCATGGCTCAGCACCATTGAATATGGCACTGAGGGCACATGCACTGCATCAGTGCAAGTGGCAGAAGGGGAGCAGGGGGCTGCAGCAGAACAAGTGCGGTTGTGCTAGGCACAGCAACTGCGATATTCAGTCATGAGGATGCAAATGAGGCCATTATGCATGCATGGTGCAAATGGGACCATTTGCATGTCATTATGGCCCCATTTGCACGTGGTGCGCCGATCCCCGGTGACTTGCACCTGGCACCATGCCAGGCTGCAGCCGTCGGGGACCGATTGGGCGATGGGGTTCGGTCCACTAGACCACCAGGGATGGATCAAACATATGCCCATGATCGGGCATTGGGGATCGGTCCACTGGACCACCAGGGATTATTTGAACATATGCCTACCGATCAAGCAATGGATAGCGGTCCACTTGACCACAGGGATTACATTTACATGCTCGTGATTGGATGGGGCACAATGCCCCTGGACAGGGGCATGTGGACTGTGTCCTGGGTGGTCAGGTAATAACCACAACAGGTGGCTGCCGTGTTGCACCTTGCAATATGGCAGCTCACCTGTGGGTGTGCGGACTTGCTCTGGTTTCACCAGGCACATTTTGTGCCCCCTAAGCGGCGCAAAGGTGGGTATGTGCCAACATATGCACTGTGCATCCCAGGCTGAATATTGGATGCCGATGTGCATGGACACGCCCCATACTCTTACTGCGATACATTGGTACACCCTCAAGATTGGGGTTGTGCAGTGCAACCTGCACCTATGAATATCACGCCAGGGTGCATTGCGGGTTGCGTAACTCCTTGAATATCCCACCCTAAGGGTAATGGCATGGAATTTAGCCCATTTCTGGAATATACTCCAAAAGTCAACTTATCATAAGTTATGTTGTAAAATTCCAGCATACTGTATTTGGAACCCAACTCGGCCAAAGTCACAGTATAGGGACATTCTGAAACAGATGTCACTGAGTTTACAGTGTGTCATTACATGTATCTCTTGGGCAATATCGTCCAGTCAAGCTCCTGTGTTTATGTGAGCTTCTGACATTAGGAAGCCTATGACAACTCAGCCATACTACAGCCCACATGTAGGGAGACCAGGGTCAGTTCATTGTTTCATAAAGGGACTGTATTTTTGCCTTAATCCTGCCAGAAGGCAATGAGATCGAAAACCATCCGTCCACTATTTGGGCATACAGTTGCTTTCTAGTATTTGTCAGAGTTGGTCTGGTGACAATTTCCAAATAATTTTTTTAGAGTCATCATAATGTAGGCCAGAATTTGAGATGCCCTGTGGGTAGCAGGTACTGACCACTGACCTGTTTCCCATTTTGCATAAAAAGGCAGTACCCGTTCCTGTTCTCAAGGAATTCAAGAAGCATCCCTGTTTCCCAACATCTGCAAAATATTACTATACGGAAAAATGGAGAACAAAATACTACCTGGTTAACCATACTGAGGCCTCCTTTATTGATGGGACTATATGTTATGTTCCTTTTAATAGGGTCCAGTCTGCTGCCCTGTAACAACCAAAAGAATAAGCTGCATAGTCTCATCTCAAGATCTGGTGGGGGAATACATAGCTTAAAACAAAAACATTAGAATCAATAAGGATCTAATTAAAAAAAAACATTTTCTTTTGTGAGAGCTGCATGGCCTTCCATTGTGACACCTTCTTCTTACCCTCCTGAATCCTGTCTACCCAATTATCTTCCACCTTGTCTGTATTCCCAATGGTAACCCCCCACTATTTTAGGGGTGCTGCAGAAATATGGACCAATCCCAAATGTCCATTATCCAGAAGTGGAACAGGTCCTACTGGTAAAGCTTTACTCTGTAAAACATTTATGCTCACTCCTGACACTGGTGTAAAATCCTGGAAAATCTGCATTGCCTTATTGCCAGAGTCTACTTCTGCTAGAAATAGGCAGACATCTTTAGCATGTGCCTGTATTACTACCGATGGAGAGAGGGACCTGCTGTACCCTTGATGTGTCTCACACTCAGAATCTGTCAAAGTAAAATATTCAGACCAAATACAAAAAGCAATGGGCCTAGTTAGGGACACCCTTACTTGACCTCTCAGGCTATATTGATGATGTCACCTAGGAAGCCATTATTAATTGGCAAAATATGGTTCTACTATACAGAAGTTGTATCCAGGAAACCAACCTTTCCAGAATCCCATGATATACCAGGGCCTGAAACAAACTCTGGTCAGAGCCGATATGGCTGTGGAGAGCTTTTTGGATGATTTTACCCATTATTTCTAATAAATTTGCACAATGCAGATCTGCTGAGAGGCAGTTTCAGTGTGGTCTTCCTTTTACACATTTTTACAATGTGTTTCCCTTGAATATGCCTGCTGATTGCTACATATTTAGCCTGGATAGGTCACAGAAGACACAGCATCCTATTTTCAGTGGGGCTCTAAATCTATACAATATTATGCTGCATTGTGTAAAATCAGAACACACTGAAAACAATATTTTATATCTGGACTAGGCTACCCTGAATAAATACATTATAAAAATGCTAAAATCATGACCCCACTGAAAACAAGATATTGCATCTAATCTGGGACATCCTGACTAAATACATAGAAACATGGAAACATAGAAACATAGAATTTGAAGGCAGATAAGGACCGCTTGGCCCACATAGTCTGCCCAATTTCCTATCTAACAGATAAGATGCAGATCCTAGTTAACCAACAGCTTATTTCCTCCTACCCCCCACTAGGACTGCCTTATGTCTGTCCCACGCATTCTTGAATTCCCCCACTGTTCTTGACTCCACAACTTCCTCAGGGAGGCTGTTCCATGCACCCACAACCCTCTCTGTGAAAAAATTATTCCTCACATTACCTCTGAGCCATCCCCCATCTATCTTCAAATTGTGCCCCCTTGTTCTTGCACATCTCTTTTTCTAAAAGATGCTACCCTCTTGGACTTTGTTGATTCCCCTGAGGTACTTGAAAGTTTCTATCATGTCCCCTCTCTCGCTTCTTTCCTCAAGGGTATACATATTAAGCTCCTTTAGTCTTTCTTCATATGTCTTCTGGTGCAGACCCTGTACCATTTTGGTTGCCCTCCTCTGGACAGCCTCCACTCTGTCTATGTCTTTGCAGAGATAGGGTTTCCAGAACTGCACACAGTACTCCAAATGGGGTCTCACCAACTGTCTGTACTGAGGGATAACAACTTCCTGTTTTCTACTATTGATGCCTCTCCCTGTGCATCCCAGTATCCCCCCAGCCTTCCTTACTGACTTCTCACATTGCTTGCCCACCTTTAGGTCATCTGATATAATTACCCCCAGGTCCCTTTCCATTTTACTGTTGTCAGTATCTCACCCCCATTTTGTACTCTTCCTGATTTTGTTTCCAGGTGCATTACCTTGCACTTTGCATTGAATCTGAGCTGCCATCATTTGACCATTCCTCCAACCTTGCCAAGTCTCTTCTCATCCTTTCCACTCCATCTTGTGTATCAACCCTGTTGCAGATCTTTGTGTCATCTGCAAAGAGACATGCTTTTCCTTCCAGTTCCTCTGCAATGTCACTTATAAAGACATTAAAAAGGACCAGTCCCAGTATTGAACCCTGCGGTATCCCGCTAGTAACCCTCCTTTCTTCACTGTGGACTCCATTTACTACTATCCTTTGCATCCTGTTGTCTAGCCAATTTTTTATCCAGGCTACCACCTTGGGACCCACTCCAAGGCTGGCTAACTTGTGTATTAATCTTTTGTGTAGGACTATAACAAATCCCTTGCTAAAATCTAGGTAGGCCATGTCCACAGCCCCTCCCTGGTCTACTACTTTGGTCACCCAGTCAAAGAAATCTATTAGATTCATCTAACATGACCTTCCCATCATGAATCTATGCTGCCTTGGATCCTGTGCCCCACTGGCCTCTAGGTACTCAACAATTCTTTCTTTCAGAAGTGATTCCATCATTTTCCCTACCACTGAGGTCAAACTAACTGGTCTGTAGTTTCCTGCCTCTGTCCTGCTCCCACTTTTGTGAAGAAGAATCACATCCACCCTCCTCCAGTCCTCAGGTACCACCCCATCCTCCCATGATTTATTAAAGAGAGTAATCAGTCGTGTCACTAGTTCTATCCTTAGTTCTTTTAGAATTCTGAGGTGAATCCCATCAGGCCCCATTGCTTTGTCCACCTTCAATTTTATTAGTTCTTTCAGAACCCTTTCTTCTGTAAATGGACTGGTATCGACCCCCATCTTCAGAGTGTTTCTCTTGTTTGGCTTAGGCACCTCCCCCTCCTCTTCCTTTGTGAATACTGAGCAGAAATATTCCTTCAGTATCCCTGCTTTTTCACTGTCACCCTCTACTCACATTCCCTCCCTTTATTAATCCTCAGTATCCCTCCTTTGGTCTTTCTTCACTCCCTAATGTACCTATAAAAGGTCTTATCCCCCTTCTTAACAGAATTGGCTATCCTTTCCTCGGTTTGGGCCTTTGCTATTCTGACTGCCTTCCCAGCCTCTTTCTCCTTTAACTGATAAAGTTCTCTGTCCTGCTCCTTCTGTGTTTCCTTATATTTCCTGAATGCTATACTTTTCTCCTTAACCTTCCCTGCCACCTCTTTTGAGAACCATAGCGTTTTTTTCCTTCGTTGTGTTTTGTTGATTTGCTTTACACAAAGGCTTGTTGCCTCTGTGATGGCTGTTTTGATTACTCCCCATTGTTCCTCCACCCCTCCTTCTTGCCTGCTTGCTAGTGCTTTTCTGAAGCACTCTCTCATTTCCCAAAGTCAGCCCTCCTAAAGTCCAATACTCTTGCTTTTGTATGGCTTGATTGTATAGCTGTGTTTATCATGTTTATCGTGAACCACATTGTTTGGTGGTTGCTTGTTCCCAGATGGCTACTGCCCTTCATATCTAAGATTCTTTCTCCATCCCCATTTGAGAGTACCAGGTCTAAGATTGCTCCCTCCCGAGTGGGTTCCAATACTAGCTGTCTGAGGCATGCCCCTGTAGGGCATCAAGAATGACCCTGCTCTTGGATGTGCCTGTAGCAAAGGTGCTTCAGTTAACATCTGGCATATTCAGGTCTCCCATCAACAATATCTTCCCTTTTTCTGCCATTCTAAGGAAGCCTTCTATCATTTCCTTGTCTATTCCCTCCCCCTGAGATGGGGGTCTGTATACAACCGCCATGCAGATTGTGGTGCCATTTCCTGTCTCCAGGGTGACCCAGAGTGCGTCATCTGCTCCCTGTTTACTCTTTAGTTCTGTTGCTTTGATCCCTTCCTTTACATAGAGAGCTACTCCTCCTCCTCTTTTACCCTCCCTGTCCCTCCTGTAGATTGTGTATCCTGGTATATTGACATCCCAGTCATGGTTCTCTGTGTACCATGTTTCTGTGACTGCCACAATATCCAGGCAACCATCTTCCATCAAGGCCACTAGTTCAGGGAGCTTGTTACACAGACTATGGGCACTGGTACTCATCACCCTCCACTTTTTGATGGCCTTACCCCTTTTAGCCCCATTCCTGTACTTACTGCCTTTTCCTTTTTTTACATTTACCTCTGTCCTGCTCCCTAATGACTTCTCTATCTTGGTGTTTACCTCACTAATTACCATATTTTGTGGGTACAGTACAAAAATGTGTAAAATGAAGATCCCTATGACAATGAGATGTAGCATCTCCCCTGCACTATCCAGAATACAAAATATAGGATAAGAAATATTTAAAGGAAATGTACTGTAAACTGAACTTCACTGTCTTCACTGACATAAACAAACAGCTTCTTTATTGTTTTATAACATATTAGATTGCAGTATATATTTTGAATGTTGTGCTTGAGGATGGTGTGTGTGTGTGTGTATATGTGTGTGTGTGTGTGTGTGTGTGTGTGTGTGTGTGTAGTGTGTGTGTGTTTGCTGTAGCTCAATATATATTTTTCCAAAAAGCATAGTAAAAAATGCCTGCTGATTGCTATATATGAAATAGTGCTTATCAGATAGTGTCTTAAGAGACTAAAAAACAGTGTAAATCTTTCATTGCTGAGAAAGGGGGCCAGTTATGAGATATGAATCTTTCTTGAAAGATAATACCTGCCAAACTGAAGCTAGTAGCAAGAAAATGTTTAAATGCTCAGTATTTAAATGTGAAAGTTGTTGCATTTCGAAGGGGGTAAACAAATCTCCAGTTTAATAGGCAACCATTATTTAACAAGCTGTTTCAGTTTATTAATGGCCATCTGATAAGCAGCTTAGAATTATGTCTCCATTATTCTAAACAGAAAGAAGGGAGTATTTTTTTCAAGTGACATAGTGATTTGTAGGTGTGGAAGGATACACTGAAAACTTCGAAAAATGTGTTCCACGGTATTCCATTTTTCAGCTACAGAGAGCAAGATGGCTGTAGTCTCCCCACAGCCATAATAAAGTCATAGGAGAAACATGGTCAACATTTTCTCCTGATCTAAGGAGAGGAGAAAGCCCTGCAATAATCCCAAGTTTCCTCTTTCAGCTATTTCCTAATGGTTACCAAATTGTTGCTCATAGCCCTCCTGGGACAGACCATGTTTGTTTCTGATGCAGCAATGGGTGAGATACATTTGTTAATCTTTTACATAATATATTATTTAACATTTTCTGTTCTGTATTCATCAGACTAATGGGACATCAGTTACCCATGTCTGATTGTTCACCTTTTTTAAAAAGGAGAATTAATATTGATTGTGCCATCTCGGACAAGGATGGAAGGGTTCCCAGCATCTCATTGAATACTTCTACTAATGCTGGTCCATGTTCCTCCTTAAATGGCCTATAAAATTCTGTGTTTAGGCCATCCAGACCCAGAGAGGTATTTAGATGCATAGAATTAGATATTTGCATGACTTCCTCCAATGTTATTGGGGAGATCAACTTTACTGCTCACTAGCTATTAATAAATCAAGTGTGGGGCCTGAGGAAGGTCAGAGGATGCAACTGGGACTGAAATTTCAGACCCAAAAGAGTTCAGTGCAGTCTCTATCACTTCTCTTACATTAATGGGGTTGTATGTGTTGGTATACCAACCCTTACAGCAATTCAACTGCAAAGACCATTGCAGTGACAAAATCAGCAGTTCACTGTGATGGTCACACAGGACAGTGACACAGCTGCACAGGGACTTGTGCCCCCTTCCCAAAACAACTCCGACCTGGAGTTGTTTATTATAGAGACCGGGGGATGGGGAGCACGGGCACAGCCCCCCACAAAAAACATTGTTTACCTAACAGCACAGTGCTGACTGTTGGCATTGTGCTGTCACTGTAGAGGTGCTCTACAGGATTCCTGTCAAACCGTATATTTGTGCCTTCACGGTCTTTTGAAATAATTTTCCTGTGGATCCATTCCTGGCACAACTTGAAGATATTAAAGGTCTGTTTTTTGCTCTGAAGCCCAAATTGTGATTCTGACTTTAAGAATTCCACCCTGTTATATTGAAAGGTTCTTAATTCTATCATAATATTGGCAATCTGCACTGAATATGACCTATTATGGGTGTTTTGTAGGATATAGTTTATATAACTTGAGCATAAGCTAAGATAGTTTAGATATTCTTGTCTTGCATTTAACTTCCCTCTTGATTGGAAAAAAAAAGTAAATTCCTTCTTTGAATCTTCCCACCAAGTTGCCATATCATCATAACAACATTCTACTGATAGTCTGGCCTAGAAATAGTTCCTTCCATGCTGACCTAACATCTCTATTCTCTGGTGCTGAAAAGTTCAAATGCCAAAAACCGGCTCCTGAGGATGTCAAAGAGTATCCACCAATCTTTATTTGCAATAAAAATATCCAAGATTTCAATGGTCCCTAGTCTTGGCATCCAAAATTTCTACTTTCTCAGAGACAAAGACAAAATCTATTCTTGAAGAAAGTGTTCCCCTGAATAAAGTGACCCACTGAAGCGTGTTTGGTTCTGTAAGAGTCTTTCAATCTGGCAGATGCAGTCATTTGACACAAAAATGTAGTATCACAGAAGGATTTCTGAATCTTTACCCATCTAATCCTTCATGTCCCAAGGACAATTAATGTCTCCTCCCAATATAACTGTCCTAGCAGTGTACAGTGGGTTGTATTTGTTTAAAGGGTTGACTCTAGAGGCTTTGGTTGGGGGCATACACTACCACAATCTCAGAGCAATACCAACCCAATCAACATCTAAAATTAGAGACCTTCTGGTTGTAATTCAATTTTAAAATTTTGAATTTGTTGGATTTGAATGAAATACCAATGCCAGAGTAAGGGTCTTCACCGATTTACCATCATTAGTGGTATGTAGTTTGGTGTCCTCTAAAAACATTATATCAGACCTTAAATCTGCCAGGGAGTACAGTGTAGGTATTCTCCTTTCTAATTCGTATACTGTTTTATATTTAAGAGGTAAGTGTTAGAAATTCTGTTGCTATGCTATTCATAAGGAACCAAAAAGGAAATAATGCCACTTCTCATTAAAAAACCTAACAAACTTCAGACCCTTTTTAATTCCTTTTCATTTTTTGACACTTTAGACTCAGGTACAGAGCCAACTGTGTCAAAAAAGTTCTGTGAGGAGGTCAAAGAGGAAGTTTCAGAGTCCTCATCTTCACCTTCTGTGTCCCAATAAGGTTCTGCAAAACTCCATATCCATTATCTGTAGAAAGACTATCTTTTTGACATCTTATTCTTGGAATGGATACATTTTCCACTTATCATGGCAAAGTTTTCTGGTGGTATGGGGGGTGCATATGAGCCTGCTTCTCCATATTTTCCGACTCAGATCCCTCATTGTTGGTTCTTTCCTCAATTTGCTAAATCTGTTCTTTATCATCAAGGGTCCTGTGCTAGGTTTCTATAAGGTGCTGAATGTACTCCACCAGTGTGTGATCAACCATGTGCATGCTACTATCATCCTCAGTCATGTGAGAATTAATAGACTCAGGCTCTGTATTTGGTGACTTGTCCTGAGGCTCTGGATTTGTAGCCTGTCTATTTGTATAAGATATACCTGGGACTGGGCCAGCAGATGATGGGTGATCTGAGGTTGAATTGGTGTCTGACTGGTGCTAAGGGTTTGTTGTTGTTGAGCTTGGTGAATCACATCATCCTGATCCAAAAATGTTCCTTTGTTATGCACTACCTAGGGACATTGCTTATGTGAATATTCTACTTCCTTATAAAAGTAACAGCAAACAGGATTCTTACAAAACAGGCTGGAATAGCCTTGTTCAAGGCATAGACTGCAGGCAAGGGTGTCACAGGCATTTCTGAGGTGGGAGAGAAAGCCACACCTGTGGCAAGTCTTAGGTTGGCTGAAGTAAAAAGAAAACCCTTGTTGCATCCTGTATAAAAACTACTAGGAAGATGGTGTGTTCCTACTCAGAGATATAGAGTTGGCTTTTATTTTCCAGCCCCCATCCAAATATTCCAGGATTGGCATGGGTCTATCCAGAACACAGACTTCTTGTTTAACACAAAAGAAAGTATGAGATGCTCGCCCTCTTATTTTTAAATAATATTTTGACCATTTTACTGTTGGTTTGGTTAAGGGATCACTAAATGATGAGACAGAGGTGAGTGCTTCACAGAATTATATTTGTCCATAATTTTGCCAGTAATACAGGGGTCTTAAAGCTGATGTCATGCTGTGTGCCCCAAGATGCATAAATAAGAGCATAAATAGCCATAGCAGTGAAATTTGAGGTTCCTTAACTAACTTTCACAACACATACAATCTATCAGGAATATTTTCCTGACCTCCCTATATTTTAGTTGTACAGCATTTCTTCTTTTGGCCGGTTCCCCATATTCATAAACAATTCAGCCACTCTATTGCCTTGCCCTCTATTCCCTCTGTTAGCTTGCCCTCCATTCTCTTGTCCAGCTGCAACTTCATTGTCCGATCACTCCTATTCCCTTGTCCATTGATCCCATGCCCTTGTTTCCTTGTTCTGCTTCTCCTGCATTATTAGTGTCCTTCCTGCTATTGTCCTCTGAAGGGTCATTCTTCTGTTCCTTTGTTGCTCCTTTGTCCAGTCCATTAGTGGCATTACCCAGGATAGTACAGCCACCCTCCCCATGAGGTGTCAGCTCTGTAGTGCCGATAGGTCCTCTACCCTAAACTTTTTAAGTGTGACTGAGGCATCTCTGTGGATAAAGCCCCTTAAAAAGGCAACTAATGCCGAAGTATGTTGTTCAATGCTTGTATCTAAATGTGTAATTTTTGCAGTAACATCTATCGGGTCCAATTCCTCCAGCGCCTCCAACCACAATTTACCCTGAGCATTGGAAGGGAGTTCTGGTATTTCAGAAACCACTTTGGGTATTGGGTCACTGTTTGAATTACTAGTGACTCCTTTCTCCTGGACTATAGGCAGCACAGCAGCCCCAGACCTCCCAGGATACTGAGGAGCCTCATTCCCATTTCCAGTGTCTGTGCAAGCAGAAATGGCACCGGAGCCTCTGGATATATGTATAATTGTTTGGTTGCATAGCACAACAATCTCTGGAGATGAGAGGTGGTTCAAGAGGGAAACAGCAGGAAAAAATGAAATTTCATAATCAGGAAACAGAGCTGAAGCAGAGGTTAGTGTATGAGAGGGCTGAGGTTTTGTGGAGCAAGCATGGAGTGTATTAGTGCAGTCTATGACAGTGGGGCTAGTAGACATGGTTTGACTTCTAACATTCAGTACCTGGACATTGTGAAGACAAGTTGCCTACCTGTGCGAAATGCATCTGAGCAGATTAATGTAGTATCGGAACCGTAGTAGATGGGGCTGTTGGCTTTGATCCTGCCATGTCCACAGCATTCACGTTGGTGTCTTGTCTGTCAAAACCTTAGTAGGTGGCTGAGGTTCAGGCCAAGGGTCTGCAATCCGTCCTTCTTTCCCAGGAATGTTTCTCCACCTGGCTCTGCACAGGGTTTTCTCTACACTCCTTTTGGAATATATAGGGTAATCACTTGAGGGCCCAGATTCAATTCTGGATCTTCTAAGTCCCAATCTCTGGCCAGTGCCAGTTCTCCATGCCCCACTGGTTCCAGTCACTCAAGGGTATTGAGTAATTTGTTCACCATGCTGCACTGTAGTCTTATTGGGCTGGATTCACAAAGTCCCTGAAAATCCCACGGCTGTGTGAAAAACCCAGTGCAAGTGGGTTGCCACTTGTGGAGCTGCAGTTTTCCACAGCTGTGTATTCACAAAGGTGGAGCCAGTTTATGACTGGCTTCACAGTTTACGCAGCTTGCAGGTGTTTTTTCTCGGGCAGCTGTGGAAAATGTTACAGCCACTGGGACCAGGTGTAACATCTCCACAGCTGCAGGGACTGTTAGTACAAATCTCCACAGTCATGGAGATTTTGGCCACAGCTGGAGTTGGAGTGGGACTTAGCCCCATTTCATTTTGTGAATACAGCCCATTATCATTAACATTAAAAGCAGTGTCAGTGGCCCGGTGGAGCTGAGGCTGAGGCACTGGACGCCACACCTCGCGCTGGTGACCCAGGTTCAGGAGCGAGCCTGGGCCGTCAATGGGCGGGAGGAGAAGGATTGAGTGTCCATCAGATTGCTCTCCTTCTCCAGGAGTGGGAGGGGAGATGCCTCGATGTCCTGCCGGCTCCTAGCGGTGGCTGGGGGCTATGGCAGGTCATGGGCAGAACCAGAGGGACGTGCTGTGGCAGACGCTGGGAGGGGATGCGTGCAGTAGCATGTGCGCTCTGGTCCCTTGGTGTCATTGCACGCCACAGACGTACAGGTGGAAAAGAGGAGAAAATCCTTGCGCGCTACTTGATGGCTGGACAAGCAACTCCCACCGGCTTCTACCTGGATGCTCCCCCTGATCTGAAAACTCCTCGATCCCTGGGCGGTGGTCGCGTGCCCACCACGGCAAACAGATCGCTGTGTAGGTTGGAGGTAAGGGTTGAGCTTGGGATGTGGGGCAGACTAGGGATGTTGGTCGGGCTGGACTGGGGGGGAACCATTGGTAACACCCCCCCAGCAGCAGAGGAGATAAGAAAATATACAGCAAAAAAAAAAAAGCAGTGTCAGTGTCTCAGCAGGTAGCATACTCATCTCTGAGGCTGGGAGATAAGAAGGCTGTGGGTTCTATTCCCACACCAGGCACTTGGATTAAATCTCAGTACTGACACTGTAGTGCAGCATGGGGGGGTGCTGCACACCTGAGGTGCCGACTTTCGGATGAGATGTTAAACCGAGATCCCATCTGCCTATTCTGGTGGTAGTTCAGGTGGATGTTAAAGATCCCGTGGCACTTCTGGAAAAGAGTAAGGGAATTTCCCTGGTACCATGGCCAGATTTCCTCCATTCACTAAAAATGACACCAACAGCTTAATCTGGTTCAAGGTCAGTTGGCATTCATCTGTAACTGACTCCCCCAGGTCATGCCTGAAAATAGGCAGAATTTATCCAGTGCACTTAGCCAGTCAACAAAAACTAAATAAATAAACTGCCATATCTTCAACAGTGTTACTTACAACTACAGTGCACTTTCGTCGTTATTTCTGTCATAACGCCTTCAGTTTATTTTTTTCTCATAGAAAGGTTCTGGGCCACATACTCAAACCGTCGTGGGATTAAGTCCCACTCCACAACTCCAGTTCTGGACCGCAATCTCTGCAGCTGTGGAGATTGGTATTCGCAACCACTGCAGCTATGGATGATGTCAAGTCAAGTCAAGTCAAGTTTTTTTATAAAGCGCCTTTCAAAACCAAGGCGCTGTACAAAGATAGATAAAATAATAAAATCCAAACATTTAAAAACAACCATAACTAAGAAGAATAAGACAAAGTAAAAAGATATGTCTTTAAAGCAGTTTTGAAATTATCAATGGTTGGACATTCTCTCAACCAGCGAGGTAGAGAATTCCACAGGGTTGGTGCCGAAAAAGCAAAGGCACGAGATCCCGATAACTTCAATCAAACCCTGGGAATCTCTAGCAATCCCTCACTGGTGGAACGGAGAGGACGGAGGGGGTGATAGGGAATCAGAAGATCTTTCAGGTAACCGGGTCCCTGGTCGTGTAGAGCTTTAAAGGTTAGTAAACCAACCTTAAAGGTGATCTACCACCGAACAGACAGCCAGTGCAGTTCACGAAGCACAGGCGTAATATGACTAGTTCTAAGAGTCCCAGTTAAAAGCCTGGCTGCAGCATTCTGCACCAACTGAAGGCGGCGGATATCAACCCCTGGTAGCCCTAGGTAGAGGGAATTGCAGTAATCCAGATGGGTAGTGACAAAGGCATGGACCAAAGTTGAAGGTCCTCCTGGGGAATCAGATGTTTCACCCGGGCGATATTCCTCAGATGGTAAAAAGAGGATTTGACAACAGCTGATACCTGAGATTTCAGGGTCAGACCATCATCAAAATAACGCCCAGATTTCGCACCTGTCCAGAGGTAGAGAGCGGTACACCACCAAGTGATAAACCTGATGGCTGTCCAGCTCCCAAACCCACCCCCCGGACGACCTGGATCCACAACCAATACCTCAGTCTTATCCGGATTGAGCCTCAACCAGCTCGAGCTCATCCAAAGTCTGATCTCATCTAGGCAATTATTAAGTACAGAGAGTGCATCACCCTGGTCGGGGAGAAAGGACAAATACAGCTGAGTATCATCTGCATAGCAGTGAAAACTCAGACTGTATCACCTGATGATTTCTCCCAATGGCAGTATATACACTGCAAACAACATGGGAGCTAAAATGGAGCCCTGTGGTACCCTACAAGGTAGGGAATAAGCGTCAGAGGAATCAGTTCTGGTGACAACTCTCTGAAACCTGCCAGTGAGGTAAGAACGAAACCAATTGAGGACTGTACCAGACAGCCCACAAAACACCCTCAGTCGCTCCAGTAGCACTCCATGGTCTACAGTGTCAAATGCAGCAGATAGATCGAGAAGGACCAGAATGGTACAAGTCTTTCGATCTCTGGCCATTAGGAGGTCGCTCAGTACCCAAACAAGGGCAGTCTCTGTACTATGCCTTTTCCTGAAGCCAGACTGGAGAGTATCATAGACATTATGAGATGTAAGATGATCATCCAATTGCAATGCAACTGCCTTTTCAATAACCTTACCAACAAATGGCAGGTTAGAGATAGGCCGGTAGTTAGCTAGACAGTCTGGGTCCAGGGAGGATTTTTTGACGAGTGGTCGAACTACTGCCTCCTTAAGGGGGTCAGGAAAAACCGCCCTCTCCAAGGACTTCCAGACAATGTCTGCAAGGCTTGGGTAGATAGCTTCTACACAACCTACTAGCAACAGTGTAGGACCCAGATCCAAACTACAACTAGTTGGTCGCATTGTTTGATGATCTTCACAATGTCCACAAATTCCAGGCAGTGAAAATCTAACCTGACAGACCGAGGACAAGACACCACCAATCGACCACCACAGTCTCCCATAGGAGAGGTCGGACTGATGCCGGACCTGATGCTGGCAACCTTATCTGCAAAAAAGCGAGCGAACTCCTCGCATCTATGCTGAGAAAAGGCTTCAGGCTGAAGACAGACTGATTGCACAGTCTGTCCACAGTCCAGAAAAGCTGAGCCGGTCGATTTTGTGCAGCAGAAATCTCTGGACAGGAATTCTGCCTTCTACTAGTGATTTCTGATTGATAGCTATCATAATGAGCCATCAATCTAAGCCTGTCAGCATCAAGGCCCGATTTCCGCCAGGTTCTCCAGCCTTCGCCTACTTGCTTAATTCCTTCAAGGAACCATCAAACCATGGGCTCCTTGGACAGATGGTGAGAGGCCGAACATGAACAGGTGCAATTTTGTACAGAGCATCTCCCACAGCCTTATTATAAGCTAATACAAGATCATCTGGACTCATGCATTCACCCGACAAGCTTGATAGATCCAGCACCGCCATTAGGTCATTGGGGTTAGTACCCCTTAAAGGACAGTACTGGACCATCTCCGTAGGGGCAGACCTATTAGAGGGGGCCCTGAAACTGAACCTTATGGTGTAATGGTCTGACCCACTGACTGGTTCCACCCCCAGATCAGTGATCTCCATACCCAAGAGAAAGCCCAGATCAAGTGAATGACCCCCTATATGGGTAGAGGAGGTAACAACCTGTGTCAGGCCCAGTGTATTCATCAACTGGAGGAGATTTTGACCAAAATGAGATAGTTCATCATCGACCCAGGCATTGAGGTCGCCCAGAAGTATTAATCTGGGAAACCTCAACACCAGGTCGACAATGAAGTCTGCAATCTCCTGTAGGAATTCACCACCGTCACCTGGTGGATGGTAGATGAGAAGAATCCCACAACCTGCACCCTCGCCCAGGATATATTCAAAAGATCTGGTGTTTCCCAATGGCACATCCACAAGGCCCAGCTCAGATTTAACATAATGGCCACACCCCGCCCCTCTGATCCAGCCTTGAGCAGTGTATCACGAGAACCCAGCTAAGAGTGCCAAAAGGCCAGTATAGGGCCAGGATTTTCATCCAGCCAGGTCTCGGTGATGCAAGTCAGATCAGATGATCCAACAAGATCAACAATAATAGCTGTCTTGTTCTTAATTGATCTGGCATTGCACAACACCGCCAAGGTGGGATGAACTGTAGAGGAAGACCTCAGCACCTGTCCAATTTCCTCGGGTTTCTTGGGTATGGGGACAAGATAAGAGTGACCTCTATCCTGACCCCATTTTGCCCCAGGGCATCTTCTGGACCTTAAGACCCCAATCCGCCCTTCCCTTTCCTGTCCCCCACCAGGCCCAGCTTTCCACCTTCATCCTCGCCTCCTCAGAATGCCCAATGCTCGACACCTAAAATAGGTGTTAGATGACAATGGTGGGCACTCAAAAGGACATAATTCCCTGAGCCTAGTGGGGGAATAGTGCCCAACCATCATTAATCAAATCAAAAAGAAACAGAATAAAACAAACCTATAAATACCAAACCTATAAATAACACACTCTCCTCTCTCTCTCACAGAGGGGAGGTGAATAAAACAAACAAACTAACATAAAAACCAAATTAAACCCCAACTCAAAAATAACCCAAATGATAAAATGTGGAAAATAAAATCAAATAATCTTAAAACACAGTAAAATATTATCATATACCACTGGATACTAAACCTAAGCAAAATTTGTATTTTAAACAGTGAAGCACCTCTCACGTGCAGCAATGCAGCAGATGTTATATACTCTTCCAATACCACCTCTCACATGGTAGGGAACCAATTAAATAAATCCAGTTAATAATTATACAAATTAAACTAATAAAAAATATACACCACACTCTCACCACCCTCAGTCCAGGAGCTAGAGAGAGACACAGGAATCAGTTCTCCAGCAGTCCAGATACAGATAAAATCAGGATAAATCCAAATGAAGAAAAACAAAGTAAATTCTCAGCAGATGAATCCTATAATAGGAGTCCGAGTCAAAACCAAACGAGGGAGCCTGAAGGTGTCTCACCAAATCCACTGGCAACTGCTCTTCATAAAACAGTCAGAAACCGATGACTCCAAGCAGTCAGTCACCCAAAAAGCAGCGGAAAAGTTCCAAGGAGGCAGAATATGTTCCTTGAGGCAACAACACCCCCACCCAGTCGACGACCCGCGGCTACAACCGCCTCACAAGTCATCCCAAACAGCCGAACCCTAAGGTGGTTTAGAAGTAGCCCTGGTCTCCCCCCAGCTCCCTAGGGAGCACACAAGGCAACTCCTCCCTGGTCGGGGACCAAGAGGTGGCCGACACTTCTCACAAGATTCAAACAGCTCTCCACATGAACAAATCCACCAGAAAGCCTTAGTATAAGCCCATTTATTTAAACGAGCCTTCCGATATAACACAGTGAATGTTATGCCTGGTCCCACCGGCCGTAATATTTTTCCGCAGCTGAGGGGGAAAAAACACCCACAAGCCACTGTAAATCATGAAGTCGGTCATAAACTGGCTCCATTTTTGAAAATACTGTAGCTGCAGAAAAAATTGCAGTCCCACAAATGGCAGCCCACTTGCACCGAGCTTTTCCCACAACTGTGGGATTTGAACAGGATTCAAGAATCTGGGCCTCTGTCTTCTTTCTCCAGCATGGCTAGAAGAATCTTTCTCCGGCATCCATCATTTTTCTTAGAAGAAGATCCTCAGGAGACCATTCTGCAATTGTTGAGTCCATGTCTGGATTTTCTATAACTTCCATAGCTTCCATAATGTCCATAGCTTCGTTCCTCCTGGGATCATTTATGGTAGCGTACTGGGCCTCCATGGGAGCAGGGGCAGGGAGGTTTGCCAACTCACCTGCCCCTGGAGATGCTGTAGGTGCTTCAACCTCTCCTCCAGGATCCACCATACTGCCCCTACCTCTCAGATGAAGCAAGAGTAGGGGGAATTTTTTCTTTAAAACAAAATAAAAACAAAACAATCAGCCAAAATGCAGCAATAAATCACATACTGAACAAACAGAAGAAACATACTTAACCCATACTGTATACAAGCAACTTATATCAAAGAAAAAGAAAAGTGACATCCAATTTCCCATTGATTGTGATAAATAATACCATTCCCCATTATCCATGTGATACCCAAGTAACTGATTGCCACAACATATTTAAACCTCTGGGGACACCATACCGGCATCTACATTATAGATCCAACTACATTCCTGTACAATTTTCTCTATTAAACCTGTTATAAAAATTTCCTGATGTTGCAAAACAAATTGGCACCAAACTTGCCAGATGCACCATTTAATACACATCATAATACATCTCTAAGTTCCAAAATGATATTTTTCCCATTCCTTTGTAAAGAGGCCATATACCAAAATATCAAAGATCATATCAGAGAACAAATGTTTTTTCCATTATTGTGCTAGTTGGGGCCATAAGGAAGTAATAAAATTATGCTGAAGCAACAAATGTTTCATTGTTTCTAATTGTGTACCACACCCCGATGTTAGACAGAATCTGTCCTCCAGACATCTATGTTTATGATTATTTCTGTGACAACTAAGCCACAAGGTGTACCACATATTTTTGGGAATTTGTTTTTCTGTAAGCTGAGCCATCAGTTATTTTTTTAGAATCCTAGGGGAACAGTCAAATATAGTCTCCACAGACAAAAAAAGATAAATGAATATATTTCTTTATTTATTTATTTATTGAGGTGTTTCACCAGGAAAGGCACACTGAGCAACAAGTTTCTCATCTCCTGGTGTGTCCTGAGAGGAGGGTCATGAGGAGAATAAACATACAAACTTACAATACATACACTGAGTACATAAAACAATTGGTACAATTCTACAGTGAAACATGACAGATTAAACAGTGCAAAAATATAACAAGGAATTTACTTGATGTGCTGTAAAAAATACAATTGTATGCATACACAATGGAACAGAGAGCAGCTAGTCGAACAGGAGATAGAATACAGTGAGCCAGCTGATAAGTGAGGGAATAGGGACCTAGCCATAGGTACAATTTACTGTGAGAAAGTTTTATAAGGCTAAGGAGATGGAGTGGGGGAGGAAGAGTGGTGAATTTGTGGAGGAAGGGCATTCCATAACTTAGGGAAGCAATGTGAGAAGGCCATCTGTTCTACTACAGTAGGCCGCTGAGGAACTACGAATAGCCGAGAGTCATATGACCTAAGGGAATGGTCTGGCAGGGGGAGAATATATAAGAAGGAGGTAAGATATGAGGGGAGCATATCAAACTAAAATTTAGATGTGAATGTGGTGCAGTGGAGGTGGTGGCAATTTTCTAAGGAGGAGAAAGCTAGGGAGTGGTAGAGAGTACAGTGATGGGTGAGAGAGGAGGCATGTAGAGCAAAGCGACAGAAGGAGTTAAAAAGGGTATCCAATCTGGTTAAGGAGGACTTGGGAGTGGCACTGTAGACTACATCACAATAGTCAAAGATAGGTAAAATCATCTTCTGGACTAGTTCACGCCTAGCCAGTAGTGGGAGGCAGCTATGGTTCATGTATAATGCACCAAGTTTGGGGTGCAGCTTTTTCAGGATGGCGTCAACATGCCCAGAAAAGTTGAGGTGTTAGTCAAGCCAAACCCCAAAATACCTAAAGGAAGAGGTATCCTCAAGGACTGTCCCATCAAGGGTGTGGAGGGAGGGTAGGGAGGGGTGCCAAAAGAGTCTCTGCCTAATCCCAAAGGTTATTGAGACTGTCTTCTTAGTATTGAGGGAGAGTTGATGGGAGCTGAACCAGAGCTGAACTTTATTGAAGTCATGCTGAAGTCTGGTTTCGACATCAGTGAGGGACTGGTCAGAAGTGAAGAGAACCGTGTCATTGGCATACATGTGGACGGAGGTGGATGAACAAACTGAGGGAAGATCATTTTGGAAAATGGAGAAAAGCATAGGGCCCAGAACGGAACCTTGAGGTACAACAGTGTTGATAGGGAGAGGAGGAGATGCGGCTTCTGCTATTCTGACCAACTAGGTCCTTCCTAAAAGGTAGGCTTTGAACCAGCTTGTGACAGAGTTGGTTAGCCCAGCCAAGGAGAAGAAGACTAGAAGAAGGGTGTGAGAGACAGTGTAGGAGGCCTTTGCTAGGTCGACAAAAATGGCAGACGTGATTTGACCACAGTCCATCACTGAGAGGATAGAATTAGCGAGCCTAACCAGGGAGGTAGTGGTGGAGTGATTCTTCCAGAAACCAGATTGGAATGGAGTGAAAAAGTTAGAATCAGAGAGATAGGTAGTTAGCTGAGAGAGAGAACCAGATGCTCTTGGAGCTTAGCAACAGTAGGGAGGAGAGAAATAGGGCGATAGTTAGCAGGAGTGGAAGGGTCACCACCCTTGGGCAGGAAAAGGATGGTGGCATGCTTCCAGACAGAAGGGATAGAAGCCGTAGTAAAAGAGTGGTTAAGCAGGTCAGATAGTGGAGCAGAGATAGCTGGAGCTGATAGATGCAGAAGCTTTCGGTCCAAGTCATCAGGCGAGCTGCCTTTGGAGGGGTTGAGGGCATATAATGCCTCCATGGTGGCAGCAGGTGTAATGCTAGAAAAGGAGAAGGAGGGGGGTGAAGAGGGTAGATTGGGAGAGGGGGTGAGGGGTTTGCATGTGGAAGGGTAAGGATGGTAGGAGAGGAGAAGCACAGGAGGTGAAATATGAATTAAATTCCGTGGCAACACTAAGGTGATCAGCAACTTGAATATTGTTTATTTTAAGGAGGGCACTGGAAAGGAGGGGGGCAGAAAAGGGAGTGAATTACCTTCCAGTATTTGGATGGGTTATTAATATTGGACTGGAAGGTAGAGCAGAAGTGGTCAGATTTTGCTATATAAGTGACTTTTGTACACTTGTTATGCAGAGACCAGAACATGTCAGAGGCATGAGGGAGCATAGTAGATTTATATGTTCTCCAAGCTTGATCCCTAGCTCTTTGATATGCTAGGAGTTCTGGGGTGATCCAAGGAAGGTGGTTTCCCCTAACCCTTGCACGCCATAGTGGGGCATGATTGTTCCAGACCTCAAGAAATTTAGCTTGAAAATAGTTTTATGCAGCATATATGGAGTTCGACGTGGCTATCGGTTCTCAGTTAGTGTGGGCCAGACCCTGGAGGAGTGGAGCAAGGTTCAGCGACTTATACAAATGGAAAAGTAGCATTTTAGGAGGTGTTTTAGCTCTGTGTATTTTACGTACAGTGAAGATCATATAGTAGTCATTTATGGCATCAGGTAGTATACCAGATTTGATTACCCTGTGGGGGTGGGATGTGAGGGCCCTATCAATTAGGGAGTGATTACCGGACTTATGGTTCATACTGGTTGGCTCAGGGATAAGTTGCGATAAGTTAAGGGCAGTAATATAATTTCGCATTTTAGTAAGGGAGGAGGATAACCAGTTTTGGTTGAAGTCACCCATTATATAAGTTTCACCTGCAGGAGTGTGGGAGATTATGGCATTTAAGAGTTCAGTGATGACAGCGGGCAGGAGACCAGGCAACAGTATGCACCCGCGACATAGATAGGTACCAAGTAAGGAGGGGACATTTTAGAATTAGTACCTCACATGCTTTGGGGAACGAGGTGGCAAGAATGCTGTTGAACTTGAATGATGAGGAGACGTAAATTACCACTCCACCATCCCTGGTGGAACAGTCTTGCTGGGATATAGTGCAATGGGGGATGGAGAGGGAGGGGTCACCTATTTTGTTATTTAACCACATTTCAGAAAGGATGATGATATCGGGGTAAGTGAGATGACTAGAGGTTGAAGTAGGTCAATTTTAGGGAGCAGATTGCATATATTCAAATGTAATCTTTTTAAGCTGCAGGGTAGGGCAAGGGGGTTGTTTGAGGGTGGGCCAGCAATTGCAGATACAGTCGGTATCAGTCAGTTTCAGGTACAGCAGGTACCCAAAAGGCTTGGTCCAGGATTGGGGGTTTATGTCACATGAGGATAAGAGCAGGAGTGCAAAGATCAAGAAGTGGATTTTCACACTCCTATACCAGGGCAGAGATCTAGTTAGTAGTGAGGTATGTAGGTGGAGATGTGAGGGGGGAGGTTGAAATTTTAGTAAGTGTAGCACGGTGAAGTAGGTTGGTATAGGTAGGAGAGTGGTGTTGGGTCGGAAAGGGTAGTGTGTCCAGCTAACAAGAACTGGTGAAGGGGTAGTTGCCATGTTGTAAGTAGGAGGGAGGAGCAAGGTGAGACACATATGGAGCCTGGCATGTTAGGTGAAGGAGCAGGAGTAAGCATCAGGAGAGGAAGGCAAAGTGCCAAGAGGATAGTGATAAGTACCCTATGAGGGGCTAGAGACATAACACAAGGAGACATGATAGTAGTCTAGTAGCAGTATCAGAGGAAGAGACTGGGCAGTACTTGTGGGTTGCAATGAGGGGAAGGGAGTAGATAGGTCAGGGTGGATGCAGAGTGAAGGAACTGGAAAAGGTCTGTTGAAGTTACTTCCCTGCGAACGTATGCAGTGACAGCATCAGAGGAGTGATAGCATACAGCTAGCACAACTGCTGATTAATTGCAATTTTGTAGTGTCAGAATGTCAGTGGCAAAGTAGCAGCAGTAGTAGCAGGGGATAGTGATGAACTGTACTCGTGGATCCTTTATCTGGTTCACAGTTGTAGCTTACTACTACAAGTATATGCCCAAAGCTAGAAGCAGTCTGGGCAGGGTGGATTCAGGAACAAGTTATGAGCGAGGGGCTGGCAGCTGAAAGCAATTGGAGGGGGAGTGCTGAAAGGGCAGAGTCAACATGCAGCAAGAGGATTAAAAGAGTGCCTGGGCAATGGAGGGTGGGTGGGAAAAAAATTTGGAATAGAAAAAATCCAGTAAGCAAGAGAAGAAATGAGCTAGAGTAAGCAGCTGAGAAGCAGCAGAGCTTGCAGCAGTCAGGGAGTAAAGGAGCCAATCGGCGAGCGCCCATGAAGGAGAGCAGCCAATCGGGCTGCAGCTGTGTGAGGCACCAAGTAGTTCAAAACTCTAGCTCAAATAGAGGAACCATACCTGGTGCAGATTTTTCTTGTGTCGGAGATCATGGTAGCAGGCAACGGTGGTGAAGAAGAGCCGCACCACCATGGGGGAGAGCACCCAGTCAGGGTGTATTATGCTGGTGCAGATTTTTCTTGTATCAGTGATCATCATATCGGGCGATGGCAGTGAAGAAGAGACGCACCGCTGTGAGAGCACCCAGTCAGGTACGCTTAGGGCTGGTGCAGATTTTACTTAAAGTGGATATGTTCTAGAGCCTTTTCGAGTTTATTTTTTAATTAGAGAGACACACTGTTGAAGCTTGTCTGCAGGTGTGACCTGGGAGCACACAGTTAATGACTTGCTCAGGGTCACACAGTATGCAAGTGGGGGTTGTGGGATTCAAACCCAGGTCTCCAGGTTTATAGCTCAGAGCCTTAAACCACTGCGCTATACTGCCTCCTCTGCTCAGACCCTGCAAGATAAGTTATCTTGCACATCTCTCATGGTAAGTTTCCACTGATTTAATATTGTAAAGCAGGACAAAATACACTCTGGCATTATAGCAGAGATTCCTCTGAATGTTTTGGTTCCATGTCATAACGGCGATTCCTATACAGCGAGCATCAAAAAGGCAAATTCATAAAAGCGCATTCAATAAAGGTGACCACAATTAACAGCGAGCAGTATTTTATGATGAATTTGCATCACTATCAGACCTGCAATAGATGCCAACGTTCCATACAGTTTAAGGCTGAAGTCCATGAAAGCTAATGTCACCATTCATGGAAATGTTGCCAGCAGAAGTTAAATGTCACCCAGCACTGCAGACAATCCAAGGATGTGCACTGTGGGACTCATTCAGCACAGATTCATAAAGTTTGGAGGGTACAGTTAAATCTCGTCCCCCACAGTACATCACCTTTTTCACATGATGCCCCTTCTGACTGACAAAGTATCTGCAGCTACGCAACATTCAGTCCTATTTATGTTATTTAAGTCAGTGGGGAGCTCCGCCCCAAACCCCCCACTATTTCTAATATTCTAACTCCAAGGTTCATCTGGACACTGGGGTAATGGTGCACCTCGGAGTCACCCTTTAATTCCAGTTGCCATTTGTTACCTATCACCATTGCGACTCTCCCTATTCTTTCATCACTATTATTGAGTCACCTTCATGACATGCTACCAATGTTTTTAGTGGTCCACTTTGCCACTTAATTAAAAAATAACTACATCTTACTTGAAAAAATGAGGTCCGTGATCTCAACTCCCCAAGCAGGAGAGGCCATACATTCATATGAAAAAAAATTACTAAAAAAGAAAATTACTGGATTTATCATATATAATCCCTCATCTTTTAATGGATAATAAATTATTCCTCTTAACAGGATTCAGTCTACTGCCCCAAAGTAATCTGAAATACACACTATATAATTTTGCCTCCACTGTAAACGGAGGGGGAGAAACAGTACTCCAGTATAACAACACTGGCAATAAAAACATTTACGTAAGTAGATCCTTTTCTGTTTTGTCATAGGCCACATTTCCCACTTTGCTACTTTACTGTCTACTGACAATTTTTCTTTCCAGTTCAGCCATGTTTCCTGTACCGAAAGTAATTTCTTGGATTTTTAAAGAACCTGGGCTCGACCTTCAAAGGGTTATGCAGGACTTGCATCAAGCCCTGCTTCAAATATGTTTTTTGGTGCAGCTGTGCCAAACTCCTTTGATGCAACTGTACCTGATTTTAGTATATCGGGTGTAGCTGGGACAGTTTACTCATTTTATGGCAGCTTGCACCAAAGATTTGGCACAAGCCCCATAAAAAGGGTTCTCCAAATGGCACAGGTTAGACCAGGGTAAAGCTGGTCTAACTTGCGGCAATTGGTGCTTGAAATTGAAAATCCCACTCGCCGGCCAGGAGAATGCCGCAAGCCCCATGCACCAAACTATCGGCACACCAGTGGCTTGTGGCCTTCTCGGGGCTTTGGAAATCAAGCCCCCTGTCTCTACCTTCACCTCTTGAATATCTACAGGGAGATCCCTTACTGATTCCACTGCCAAGCATTTACTTTTTTCCTGGTTAACCGTTGACCCTGAAATTTTGCCGAATTCTACAAGAAATGATAATGCTGTCTTTCCTGACTGTACACTGGGAACCAGCAGACACATATCAACTGCATATACCACAAATGTTTGAGGGAAAGGACCTAACTGTGGTTGTATAGTTGGAATCCTTTGATCTTGTTCCATTTTATGTAATACTGGATCTATACGTAAAACATAAAGAAGAGGGCTTAAAGGACATCCCTGCTGGACCCCTCTCAAAACCAGGCACTGTACTCCTAATTTATCATTTATCACAGGGGTTACTGTAGCTGCTGCATCTAACTGGTCTAACTAAAAAGCAAAAGTAGAAGGAAACCCATACCTCCTAAGGGACAAAAATAGATGAGTGTGAAATACGATTGAAAGTCATCTCCTGATCTAAGGCCAGGAGAAAGCCCTCCATCTCCTCACTATTACAGATATCCACAACTTCTCAAAGTAGAAATAGAATATCATGAGTAGTTCTTCCTGGAGTTGAACATGTTTGTGCAGGATTAATTAATTGTTCTGCTAATCTGATTATTCTTTTCCTCAAGATTTTTTCTAGGACTTTCAAGTCCATATTTAAAAAACCTATAGGGCACCAGTTCCCAATATCTTCCTTTGGGCCTGTTTTTAATACAGAAAAATAATGAATCCCTTTGCTAGTGCACTAGATCCTAAATCCTTCCCTAATAAACTATTAACTACTGCCACTAGCTCTGGAAGTAACACTGGTGCTTTTTTATATAAATTACTTGACAGACCATCTTCCCTGGGAGGAACCCTTGTATTCAAGGAAAGTATAGCCCCTTGTACTTCACTAGCTGTAATTTCCTTCACCAAAGACTTTTGAGCAATCTATGAAAGGGTAGGGAAGGAAACTTCTTCAAAAAAGTTATCTAAAGATCCTTCTGCTTTAACAGTTTCTTCTACATAGGACTACCATTCCCATTAATGTTCATAGCATAAGTTACCCTCTGCATCCCGAGAACTTGAAAATGTCTATTTTTCACTCTGCCTCTGCAACTTTCAAAATGATTCATCTGACAGGCCTTTCCTTGTGCCCCATATTACTGTTCCACGAGTAAAGGTTTTATCCTATAGTACTGAAACTCACTCACTGCTTGTTCAACCCTTTGAATTTGATCAGTGCATTTATCCCTGGTGTTTTTTGCCACAGATTAAAGAATCTGGAGTTGGGCCTGCAAACTAAATACAATAAATATTATTTATTTTTTAATCTAGAAGAACATTTTTGTAAGAATTTTCATAAATCTACATTGGTATCTTCCCATGAAGAGAGGGTATCATTATAAAGCTCAAAAACCAATTATCTAGCTGTTAAAAAAGCCACTAGTTTGGGCTACAACTCTGGTAGCTCTAAGAAAGAAACAGTTGACAAATTTCCAATTTTCTAGATGAATTCTGAGGATTACCAAGATGGACTGTAATACTTCTATTGTCCAAAGTCTGTTGTGGTGGAGCCATTGTTTTATATACTGATAAACATGGGGCTATAAAAAAGAAATATATTCTTGAAGATAAGGAGCCTTTAAAGCAAGTATGCTCTTGTTGAAACTGATGTACTGAAAAGGCATCTATTAAACCTGCCAGTGTTATCATCTGGTGAAGAAAAGCCATATCATTAAAAATGTTCTCTGTGCTACAACTCCTGTCCTTAAGATTTAAACTGTAATTGAAATCTCCTCCTAAAATTACCGATTTACTGGTGTGCCCTGCCAGGTACAAGGTCTACCAACCTCTGTAATTTTACTTCTGAGGAACTAAAAAGTACCCCAACTCCTGAACATATTATCTTTCCTATGGACTAAAAGGATGGACATGCATACTAACATTTTCTGCCCTGACAACATCCCTAAGTGTATGAAGCCTAACATCTTGGGGAAAAAAATAATGTCACCCCCCATAGAACATGGAGCCAAAAAGGTAGCTAACAACTTTTTCTGATTTTTAATGCTATTTACATTTATGAAGGACACTTGCAAGCTCATTATACCCATAAAGTATAAGAGGAAGCACATAAAAGCCATTATCATATTTAAGTGGTGCTATTTCTTGAACTTTTCCTTTGTTTTATCTTATGCCTCCTAGATGTCCTTAACCCCACAAAGCCTCTTCCATACCCAAGGAAAGATCTTTTTGGGGTAGATGCACTAGACGAACCATCTGACTCTTCCTCAGCATCACCCCAATTCTGTCCACTGGACAAAACTTTGCACTGATTTGAAATGGGTATGGTATTCTGTTGCCCTATTTTAGCTCTAGGGGGCCATCTGCTCCCTCTGTTTCTAGTTACCATAAGGAATTTCTCTGTTAACAGGTGTAGAAGGTGGGAACATATCTTTGTTCTTCTGTGCAGATGGGGGTGTAGCAGCATTTGGTGTAACCTTCATACTATCTGTGTCGGGAGCTTCAGCTGGCTGAAACACTGTTATATCCCTTAGCCATGGGTTCAACACTTGTCTCAGGGTCATTGCCATCCAGTATTGTCCTGGAAGCTCCCTCACCTGGGTTCACCTCCACCAAATCATCTGTATCTGCCACTAGTTCTCCGTCTGTTGGTATGGACTAAGACTACTGTGGAGGGGGAGGGGTGGATTGTGGTTGCACAGGTAGATGAGTACTGGATTTTGTAGGTTTTCTAGGACCTAAGTTCTGGGCTGTATTTACATAAAAATCTTGTTCTGCTTGATCCATAGGATCATTATTATTGTGAGCCACCCATGGGCAGGTTTCAAAAAAAATGCCCTGATTCATCACACAAATTATATCTCATTGCGTTTTGACGGGAAACACTCAAATGTTCTATATCCCCACATATATCATATTTTACTCTATCACAAGCATTGTTCAAATGTGACCTGGACCCACATCTGAAACATGCTTTAGGCTGCCCAGCATAAGAGACAAATCCACAGTCTTTTGCCAAATAAAACAATTAGGTAAATGTCATAGACCACCTTCAGCATGAAACAACCATAACAGGACCTTTCTCCCTCCAATCCAAAGATTCTCTGAGTCCCTAATGAGATATAGTAATCCCAGCACCGTACATTTGGACTTCAGCCAGTACAAAATATTTGTAATACCTACCCCTTCATTTTTAAAAGGATGGTCACTGTTTCAAAGGCAGGTTTTGATAAAGGTATGGCAAAAAATGGTAACCATAAATGAGTATCTTCAACCTCATGATATTTTTTCCAAACCTTTCCAGCCCAAATACAGTTTTAAAACTCACATCAAATACCATGCCTCCAGCTGACTGGATAAGTGCAAGTATCTCACTGGCAACAAATTTAAGGCTATCTTTAAGGAGTGTACAACCAACAAACACTCCATCTGGCAGCTCAGCTATCGCTCCTTTACATTTATTCTCACTGCATTCCACTTTTTGGCTGGCTCCACAGAGGCAGAAAAACAATCCCAAAATAAGCAAGGGCCAGAACTTCTTCATGGTCCAGGCCTGCTGGGGCCTATATACTGTTTAGAAGGACCAGCTGGCAATGAGCCAGGCCTAGTCCCTGTGACTCTTTCTGACCCTCACCCTCAAAAATTGCTGCTGAAATAGCATTGACATTATTACTATTGTCCTGAGCTTTTTTATTTGTAGAAGCAGCACTTATTTCTGCAGCCATAGACTGCTGTGTATTAACTTCCACATCTGAGGCTACAGATAATAAATCTGTTAAGTCCATCTGTGTAATTACATCCTCTGCCATTTACCTTCAGAGCCTTTTTTTTTGTTACAGTCTGATTTAAGACCATATTCTCAGACTTTCCTTTTCTTTGGGATAACCCAGTGTCATGAATATTTTCCTCCCATTCTGGAGAGGGTAACACCGTTTCAGGCATATTATGTACAGCTACAGAAACTATAAGTTCATAGATGGCCCTTCAGTGCAGTGTTAAAGCTACTGCTCGTAACGCAGGTGACCCAGGTTCGGAAGCGAGCCTGGTTCATCAGGGACATGCCGAGGGGAGGAGATTTGAGTGCCCCAGAGCATGCTCTCCTCTTCCAGGGAGGGTGTGATGCTTGCTCTGCTATGACACTGCCACCTGGGTGGCCACAGGAGGCAGTGCAGTGGAGCCCCAATGGGAGGGCAATTGCTTCCTGGCCTGGACATCTGTATGCTAGAGTGCAACTATTGTATTTATTGGGGTCCTAGCCCATGAAGTCCTCATGGTCATGGGGAGGCAAACCAAACATCAAAATACTTCTCTGACCTGCAGCAGAGTGAAGCTGTCTCTCCCTCTACATGTCCATACCACTCACTGGGCTCCTGACCACAACCCAGCTGTAACTTCAAAGGGGCTTGGGGACCTCAGAAGAATCGACCACAGGAGGTTATCTGTGGGGCATTGATGTGTCAGAGGTAAGTACCAGGCATAGTGGGAGATGGAACTGGGAGGAAACAGAGGGCCAATGACTGTAAGGCAGGGAAGCACAAAGTGTAATAAATTAAAAAAAAGAAATGTTAAGTTTGTTCCCACCAGTCTTTACCTGCTCCTGTTTTTTAGAAGCCTGTATTACTCCTGCAAATGGGTTAGAGGCTGAAAAATCTGCCATTTCCAAAGATGCTGGCACAATCAATGGACTGGACAGCATGACAGCAGAGAACCTGGCTGCAGCTACTGGATTCCCCATATGCACTTCAATGGCTGTAGTGTAACTTTTACGTAACCTGAGGCAACCGTCCAAGTTGTGGCCCTGGATTTCTTTTCCCAACCTGCTTTCATTAACTGCTCCTCCAGTGCAATAGAAAAAATTGATTTATCTTGGTTTTGAGCCTCAAGCACCCTTCTCCTGGCAGCTCAGCATTGTCTTCTGTTACCAGCTGCTGTCGTCAGCTGTTCCATCAAACAGCTGAGTCTGATGCTATCATGTTCATCTCTGACACGGCCAACCTAGGACTGGATCCGTTTACCTGAAAGCTCACAGGATGACTCTCTGGACTCTTGCTAATGCCGTTTCTGCTATATAAACCTTTGCTCTTTCCTCAGCTATCATTTTTAGAAGCTGTTCTTTATTTTCATGCAGCTCAGTCTCCAGATGACATTTAGCCTAGATGACCATCTCTTCTTCAGACAACACCACACCTGCCCCACTATGACTTATAGCAGGTACCTGTTCTTCTCTTTTTTATGGCTGCAGAGGGTGGAGCCCTGTAGATGTCTTTCTATCACTTAGGGGAAAAAGGGCACTTTAGACTCCCACCGGAGCACATTTTGGAGTTGAACCATAATATTTCCACTACCTGAAATCACTACGCTGGGGGGGATAGAAAGACTTCCTTTCCTACATGTAGCATTCTCATGCCAGCTCAAATTACAATCAAAGGATACACTCAGTGTAAACAACACAGACAGCTTGTTTTAGTTTTAAAGGATACTTAAACTCTATCGTTACACATTTTTATCTAAATAATGCCCTGTTGGCAGCGGTGTAGTGTTCCAATACTTCTTAAAGTCTTCAGTGATGTTTTTTTTAATGTAGTTCTCCAAGCAGCAGTCTTAAATCAGCAACTGAACAGTCTTTGAAGCAGAGCTTTGTTTTATATCTTCTCTGCTAAATTCCTTCACAGACCTTTTGGGAGCATAAGGTGATTTCAGATCAGGTTTCGGCTTCTGGCAGTGGGGTCACAGGGCTGGGACAGACAGGCAGACAGACATTGTGGAAAAGGTAGTCACCTCGCCGGTCACCCATTACCTATAGACCCACAACCTACTCTTCCCTGCACAGCATGGGTTTAGAAAGGGGCATAGCGCCTCCACTGCCCTAGCAGTTGTTACCTCTGTGATCAGGTTTGCTGCTGACCAAGGTGAACTGACCAGGGCCATCTTTGTTGATCACTCGAAAGCCTTCGATCAGGTAGACCACACACTACTGTACTACTCTCTCCTATCACTTGGCTTCTCCTCCCCCCCACCCTTGCCTGGATCAGTAATTACCTCACAGGCAGGCAGCAGTACACCAAGTTCAACAAGGCCCTGTCTGAGCCTGCCCAGGTAAACTGCAGAGTCCCCCAGGGCTCTGTCCTGGGGCCTCTCCTGTTCTCCCTCCTTGTAAATGAGCTACCCTCGGTTCCAGCTTTTGGGTCCTCAGTGCTGTACACAGATGACCTAGTCATCATGACCAGCTCCCAGGACATCTCTACCATCAAAGCCAAACTAAACTCAGACTTTGACCAAATCCAAACTTGGTTACAGGACCATAAACATGATTAACCTGCAGAAGATAGAGCGGCCGCTGGGCGCGACGTTGGGATTTCCACTTGCGGCGCCCGGCGGCCGGAGTTCGAGGAGCCGGACCTGGGTCGTCGGAGGGTCAAGCTGGGAGAAGGATCGAGCGTCCCACGGACTGGCTCTCCTCTCCAGGGAGGACGGGTCAGTGATCGGGGCACTAGTGACCTTGGGCGAGCCCTGGAGTCCACAGCCACCGACACTCAAAAATTGGACTTAGAAGTAGGCGGACGTCATTACGTCATTGCGTTCCGCCCCCAGAAAACCCGGAAAATGGGCGGCTGCCAGCCGCCTACATAAACACGCTGGCGCCGTTAGCCTCTCCAGGCCGGCCCTCCGACGCAAAAATAGTGTCTGCGGGGTGCTCTCCCCCGCTCCGTAGCCCGTCGTGGGGGGTAAGCCGCGGGGTATCGGAGGGCTCGAGGCTGATCTGGAGTAGGTGGAAGCTGCACGGGTTGATAGTCCCGGCGGTCGCGAAGTTAGCGAGAGGAAAAACCTGCAGAAGATGCAGGCTATGCTCTTGGCTCAGCAGCCAAGAAAAAAGCTGTTCCGGATTCACTACAGATCTCTGGGGCCGATGGGTCCCTGCTGCTAGTTGCAGACTCTGTCAAGTACCTGGGAGTGACTCTTGACCCACAACTGGATATGAACATACACATATGCAATTCATGTACGGCCTCAAACTGCAAGTTGGGTCACACTTACAGAGCAAAATGCTGTCTCACTCCAGCTGCCCGTCTCGCCTTAGCCTGGGGAGTCCTCCTACATACACTCTGCTATGGACTAGTCACCTTCGCTCACGTTGCAAAAACTAGTCTAGTAAAGTGGCACTCAATGTATAATAGCATATGCCATTTTGCACTCTCAGCCCCCCACCTCACCCACCGCTGTGAGCTCTACTCCTGGCTTGAATAGACAGTGCTGTCAGAACTGCCACCCCCCTTATCTTTGCTGAGTCCCTCGTTCTAGCTACTTCCTCCTACAATCTGTGATCCAGTGACTCTCATGCCCTCCTGGTACCTAATGCCCGCACTCAAATGGGTGACCGAGCCTTCTCTGCGTACACGCCCAGGTTATGGAACTCTCTTCCATCAAGCACTCGCTCCTCTCCCTCCCACCAGTGCTTTAAAGCCTTCCTCTGGGGCTTTCTCAAAATGGTCTACACCTGCCTCTGCACTAGATAAACCCCCTCAGCCTATGCCGCCCCAACTAATTGAGATGCTACCTAAATAATATGATTTAGACAGTGCCCCTCTGCACTTTATACTCTTCCTGTACTCACAGCTTACTAGAAGAAATAGACCACTTAGGTCCAGCTGCCCAACAGGGAGAGCATTGTTACTGTGCAACTCTCTTATCTTGCTCTGGGCCCACTCTATCCCAGTTTGATTCCTCTCTGCCTACCTGCAAGCCTTACAGCATTGCTGCCTGGAATGATGAAACCATACTGTTCTTCTACCTACTGCCTGCATTATAAACCCCTGTTGTTATTTGTATTGACCCTGTATGTTAATTCTCTTTAATGTAATCCTTCACTTGTTTTTGCCTGATGTTCATGTATGTACCTTGCAATCTCCCGGGTCGCACCTGTAAATAGGCACCTGGCTGTCTAGTGTGCTTACCCAATTAACAAAAGCAAATAAATGAATAAATTGTGAAGATTCTCCAATTGAGTAAAACAGTCTCAATTTTTTAGTAAATATGTTTGTTTGCTAAGTTAAAATTACTTTCCTTACTAAGATAAGTAAGGATCATGTAACCCTCTGTCAATTTTTTGTATTGACGATCCTGTGGAAAAATGTGGGTGGTTACACTTTATTTGCATTTGTAAGGTGTTTATTTGGAAATACTGCTTGATTGATAAAAAAGTGACAGTTTTATTAGTGCCTGTGTCTAATGGCTATCTTTCCTCTGGGATATGCAAGATACTGTAAGCTCCAAAGGTGCTGGTGGGAAAGAGGTTGAGACGGGTGGGGGTGAGGCTTCAGTTTGTTTTTTCTTTAGCCAGAGTTTCCTCTATTTAGTACTATAATCAAACATATAAACAGTAAGACAGAGTAATTATGACATCAAACTGGGATTACACTTGGCTGATACCTGCCCTATGGTGGTGCCTAATTATGCACTTGTGATAGCACAGACCCTGGAGATGAATGCACTGCTCTGCCTTGACTTGTCAAATTGTCTCCTACATATCTACTTGCGTGATATCTTTCTGCTTGTATTAAATAAAGCATTTGGCTGACATGGTAATGCTATATATGTTTTGCCGCCCAAACAAACAAGCATAAGTCAGTGCCAAACATGTTTGCTTTCATGCTGTTACAAGTTAGAACAACAGTGTCTTGAGGTCATAGGCAGGTCGTTCTTACCCCTAGGAGCCATTGTTTCATCGACTTTGGGTACCAATGAGCTAAGGAATATAGGCCTCCATATTCAGAGCTGGTCATGTGCAGTCGGTGGCAGTTTAACCACAGCCTGCAGGGGGGGATATTCAGACAATTAGCTCACTGCAACTGGAGCGTGCACACTGTCTAAATATGGGGCCATGTTGGTACAGTGCATAGTGACTATGTACTATGCTGACACAGGCCCAGACTAAATATGGCTGACAGGAGTGCAATGGAGGTAGTGTGGATCAAATGAGATAGTGGCAGGGCTCCTGTGGTCCATATTTAGCCCTAACATGCTAATGGCCCCTTTGGGCATGGAAGGCACTATAGCCCATTTGCATGCCCATTATGGGCCCATTAACATGTTTGCGTGGCACCCCCATTCTGTACCATAGCTGTCTTACAGATTCCTTGAGGTCTAGTGGTCCCTCCACCCCCATTAGCCTGTTCTGTAGCTGTTTCAAATATTCCTGGTGGTGTAGTGGTTACTGCACCCCTGACTGCTGTCCTGTAGCTGTCTTGAATATTCCTGGTAGTCTAGTGGTCCCCCAACCCCTGAGCACCTGTTCTGTAGCTGTCTTAAATATTCCTGGTGGTGTAGTGGTTACTGTACCCTCAGTCAACCATCCTGTAGCTGTCTTGAATATTCCTGGTAGTCTAGTGGTCTCCCCTCCCCCTATAAGGGCATCTGATCCTTTGTCAACCCGCCCACTCAGGATCCTCCTCCCCACACACACTGCCCCCCTCCCACTCAGGTACCTAAGCTGAAGTACAGAAATAGTGACAGTGACTTGCACAGCCCTCTGGCCACCTTGGCTGGCCACCATCTGATTGTCATGAGCAATCATGAGTATAGTAGAAATAGCAGTGTGTACAATACTTGCGATTGCTCAGAAAATATCATGTGGAAACCAGTTGAGGTGGTGAGCAGAGGGCTGTGTCAGTCATCACTATTGCTGTAGTTTGCATTATGTGACCTGGGCTGGTGGGGTGTCTGAGAGAGTGAGTCAAGATATTACCAACTTTAGGCCCATTTGCCTTACATCCATGATGGGTAAGCCTCTGGAGGCTCTAATAAAAGATGAGTTACTTGACCATGTGTCATCTTCAGATATGATTGACAAAGAACAACACTGGCTTACAACTGGCAAATCCTACACCACAAATATACTGTTTTTTATGAATATATCAGTCAACATCTAAATAATAATGGGAGTGCGTATTTCATCTTGCTGGATTTCAGTATGGCTTTTGATGTTGTACCATACTGGTCTATAATAAATAAAATGAAAACCTTGACTATAGACCCACGACTAATACAATGGGCAAATAATTGGTTGTCAGATAGAACGCAAAGGGTCACCACCATAAGGGGTTATCATTCTGGAGTGGGCAGGGTGACATCTGGGGTCCCACAGGGATCTGTGCTTGGACTTGCGCTGTTTGATGTTTTTATATCTGACATGTTCAGGCACATTTCAAATGTTCTCAGTTAAATACACTGCCAATTCAAAACTGGAAGGACCCTGTGACACACTTGGTGATATCCTAAAACTTCAACAGGATCTAGATATAATTATTACATGGGCATATGCATGGGATATGCAATTTAAGATATCCAGGTGTTGTGTTTTACATCTAGGAAAACAGTCAGTACCTCATACATGTACATTATGTGGATCTGTAATTAAAAGTGTTACAAGTGAGAGAGATTTAGGTGTGTTAATCAACAATTCTCTTACCCATAAGGACCAATGCCATGTGGTAGTGCTAAAAGCACATAAAATCTTATCTGCAATTAGAAGAAACATATCAAGTAGAAAGACTGAGGTTATTATGCCCTTGTATCGTGCATATATATGACTGATACTGGAGTTTGGAAGTCACGTATAGTGTCCATATGGGATCACTGATAAAACAACACTAGAGTGGGTGCAGAGAAGAGCCACAAAGTTAGTCTATGATTTGCAAGACAGGTCATATCCGGATAGATTGAGGGCCCAGGATCTGTACTCTTTAGAACACAGAAGGTTAAGAGGTGATCTCATAATAATGAAAAATAGTGTACATGATAATTACCTCATGGCACAGTTAAATCTGAAGCTAAAGAAGAAGAAGAATATCAATACCAGAGGCCATTCCTTACAATTAAAACTAAATAGATTTAAAACAAATGATAGCACACATTTGTTAGCACAAGAATTAGCTATTATTCCTGATAGTAAATTGTTTGAATCAATTGCTATTTCTATTATTTTAGGTGATAAAAAAGTTTTGACCATTATAAATGTATATGTTCCTCCAGATAGATCTAAGGAAGGTGTTCCTGCTTTTTTTAATTATTTTCCAAAATTACCAATAAACAGGGAAACTATTTTGGTTGGTGATTTTAATTTGAATTGGATGTCTCCAGCTGTGCATGAGGTTAGAACTATTGTTACAGATCTTGGGTTTCAACAGTTGATCACCGGCCCCACCAGGGTTAATTATAAAACAAGGTATTCATCTACCCGTGATTGGATTATTCCCAACAGTCCATCACATATTATTAAATATGGAATTCTCCCTGATGGGATCAGTGATCACAGTCCGGTGTTCTTTGAATGGTCAGCTAAACTGAATAAAATAATAGAAGCAAGGATTATAAAATATAGAAGGCTCAGAGATTTGGATGAGCGAAGGTTCTTTGAGGGGTCAGTTACTTGATTGGTCATTTCTGGATAATATAACCGATATTGATGAAGCATACCAGAAATGTTGTTATTATTTTACTTTAATCTGTGATAAAATAATACCCTTTAGAACATTAAGTGTTAGGGGGAACAATAATATTTGGTTTACCCCTAACCTACTGAAATTGATTAGGAAAAGAAACAGAGCATGGAAAGTATATAGAAGGACAAAACAACTGAATCATCAAATATTGTAAGAAGAACTTAGGAACAAATGTCAATTAGCTATTCAAGCAGAAAAAAAGGATTTTTTTAAGCAAAAATTTACGGAGGTCAAGGGGAACCCATGTGCAACTTGGAATACACTCAATTTGTTAATGGGTAAATCGAAAGGGAGTGAAACTTATGTAATAGAAAAGGACGGTATTATAATTATGGAACCTAAAATTGTGGCAGAAGCCTTTAATTTACATTTTACTAATTTGGGGAAGTATAGTTCCATTGTGGGCAACACGGAAGGTTCTAGGAGCCATTTGGATGCTCTTTTACATCTAAATGGTGATAAACTTGTTAATGGTTACAATATTCCAAAATTTTATTTTTGTTACTTGCATACTGAGGATATAGTTGATTTTGTATCTAAAATGGATCCAAGGCCCAGTAGTGGATCAGACAATATTGATTATAGGATTTTGAAAAGGGTTATTAATAGTGTGGCCAGTCCGTTAACAAAATTGTTTAATTTTACCCTCTGTCATGGGATTTTTCCAAATGTGTGCAAAAGTGCAGTTGTTTTAAGTCAGGGTTAAGATCTAACCTTAATTATTATCGTCCAATTTCTATGTTGGCTCCCCTTTCCAAGATTTTAGAAAAAATAGTTTCAGTTCAGTTGATAGAACATCTTACAAAATATAATCTTTGGTCAGATTCACAACACGGCTTTAGGCCTAACCATAATACCGGGACAGCCTTGGTGAGGTTCACCAGTCAAGTTACCAAAGCAATTGATAATGGAGATTTTGTTGCATCGGCCTTTGTGGACCTCACCAAGGCTTTCAATCTTGTGAATCATGATGTACTCTTGAAGCAGTTATCTGCTGTACAGTTATCAGATGGGATTATTTCCTGGTTTGGTGATTATTTATCTAACAGGAATCAGAAGACATTAATTAATGGCACATTATCTGAGCCAGCACTGTTGAAATGTGGAGTCCCTCAGGGCTCCATTTTGGGTCCTTTGCTTTTTTCTTTATTTGTGAATTCTTTATCGGTTAATTTTTCAAATACTGAGTTATTATTATATGCAGATGATGCAGTTTTGTTTTGTTCTGGTTCCAATCTTCTGTCTCTTCAAAATACTTTGCAAAAAGATTTTAGTTTGCTCCACTATTGGTTTGATAAACTTAATTTGGTGTTAAACTCTGCAAAAACCAAGACAATGGTGTTCTCTCAATCTAGGAGAGTGCAAACACGGGAACTAACTATTCTTGATAATTTGGATAATGTAATTGAACAGGTTAGATTGTTCAAATACTTGGGAATATTAATTGACTGTCATTTAACATTTGAGTCCCATGCTTTGGAACTAATTAATAGAGTACATAAAAGGTTGGGGTTTCTTTATTGAATTAGAAGTAATCTTACAGTTGATACCAGGTCATTACTTACACATAGTCTAGTATTATCTATCATGGATTATGGATCCATAGTGTATTCTTATACTTCTGATAGAATATATTCCAAACTTCAATTTACTTATCACTCTGTGTTACCCTTTGCTACTGGCCAATCGAGGTTAACACAACATTGTTCTCTTTATAAATATTTTGGTTGTTTGTCTTTAGAGGGGCGTTTTAATTTCAGATCACTGATGTTTTTGCATAAGGTTCAGTTAGGAATTTTGCCACAAAGTATCCTTAGTCTGTTTTCTAGGAATATAAAATCTGGTTGTACAAGATTATAGAGTAAGGAGGGTTTTCTGGTGCCTTTCTTTCATACATCTTTTGGTCAAAATTCTTTGAACTTTGCCACTGTTGTGATGTATAACCATCTTCCTTATAATGTTACAAGTCAAAAGCAATTATCAAATTTTAAGACAGCTCTTAGAAATAATTTGTTGGTGAATTCAATTTGTAAATGTTTTTCATAATGTATATTTATTGTTTGTATACTGTTCTTGTAAAGTCTGATGTGTTATGTTTGTTGTATCAACTGTGGTCGTTTATGAAAATGGGCTTGTCCCACAAACTTATCAGTATAAAAATAAATTAAATGAAAATTATATGAAAAAAAATAGGAAGCACTTCTTCTCCAGGAGAGTGGTGAACCCCAGGAAAATACTGCCAAATTCTGTGATTGAGTCCAGTGACAGTTTCAAACACGGACTCGACAGGTTTTTTTAGGGACGGTGGGATTCTATCTTATCATTAGACACATAGGAGCAACCATGGGCTTTGCCTTTTCGGTTCTTGATCTTTTGTGAAATTTTGTTTGTGAGTCAGAAGGAGGTCAGATGCCCTTATTGGAGGGACCACTAGACCACCAAGAATATACCATACAGCTATAAAATGTCTGATCCAGATGCTTTTACAATGTATTTTTCCATGACAGATCAAATGACATGCAACATATGTTTTCAGCAGGGTTCTGCTGTAGGGTCCTGCTTTTACAGTTTTAGAATATAGTTACACAGGACAGCCCAGCTGAGTTGTGATATCCTGTTTGCAGTGGGGTTCTGTTTGCCCCAGTTTTTACACTGTATTTGCCCAGGACAGTACAGCAGAGATGCAAAATCTTTTTTTTTTCAGTGGGGTCCTTCTTTTACCCATTTTTATAATGTATTTACTCAGGATAGCCCAAGTGAGAGGCAGTTTCTCATTTTAAGTGGGGTCCAGTTTTACCATGTATTTTTCCATGATAGAGCAGTACAGTGGACTTATTTAATGCGGCAAAGCAGTAGTGCATGTTTAAATGTCTTCTCCATGAAGGATTAGTAATTTAATAACCTGGCAGTGATAACTTTGTTCTCATCTTGAAGTTAGTACTTTATGTTCATGTGAAAGATAGATCTGTAATCTGGAGGATATCCTGCAAAAAATCCTTTAACCCAGTGAGAGGCTAGCTCTACCTGTGTGACTGGAGGTGCTGCCGGTACTATAAGGAGTGCGAGTGGGGAGCAGCTGACTAGTCACTCCATGTGAGCCTGTGAGAGATTAATTCTCACAAGCTGGGAGTCAGGACTTGGCCAGGACCAAGTGAGTTAGACAGTCGGTGCCAACAAAACAATATGAATCAATAACAAGCCTGGATTTATCATAAAAGGAGCAGTGAGGTAAGTGTGCTGTTTTGTATTAATAATTTTGTTTGTATTGAATGACCTTTTCTGATGGTGAGGGGCTGGACTGGGCTGCATCCAGTGACTTGAGTCATCTCTTTTCCCCCTAGCTTGCCCCTTGCCACCAGCCTCCCATCCCTCTGCTGTGAGACAGCATGGAACCCATGAAGTGAAGTCCACATGCATCTGATGGTGGATGGCAGTTCTTCAGCATTAAAGCCTGTGCTGCATTCAGATGCAGCATTAGGTCATTGTTGTTTGGCTTTGGTGGCTAGGATGACTTTTAAGTGGGTGTTTAGGGTAGGATAAGCCTACCTCTGGCATTGCCCCTGCCCTTGTCATGTGACTGGGCTGTCTACATGCCATGGGATGTGCTTGGCATAAGGGCATCATTTGTTACAGTTGTCTGTGCACCCCTGCAGGTTGGCTGTCATGTGTGGTTTGTGCTGGAGCACTTGATGGTGTTGTGGTTCCAGTGTCTGACATATGGGGATTTGGGGGGGTGTTGGCTGCCATGTACTGAATATAAATGGGAAACATCATCCTGCTATAGAGCAGTGATAAGTATGGTCATGCCATTGTCTAAGGTCTCACACAGGTTGCAGAACCCTTGCTGCATGTCAAGTCTGTGGGCTGGGATGTCTTTGTATATGACCTGTATTTCATGCAACTGTCCCTGCTGAGCCTTACCCTCCCTGCTCCAACTGTCTCAGTTCAGGGTACATGCAGATAAAGCATTCATGACCTGGTATACATCCTGTATCAATGTTAGGCCTTGAGGGACCCTCCAGTGGGCCCAGTGCATCAGTTCCATTCTCTGGCATGGATGGTCTGTGTAAGTGTCTACTGCGTAACAGACACATGCACCTCAGGCTGGTGTTTTGTGTGCCTTTCTTACTGCCTTGTATGTCTGACTGTGTGGTGCACTGTTGGTGGGGGCAGAGTCTTTTGTTCAGGTTGCAAGGTAACAAGTGCAATGCCTGCTGCAGTGATAGGTGACTGTACTCAAGAGAAGTGGTATATAGTTGGGCGTTTGTAGGGTGGTTGGAGTGGGATTTTTTGCTTTAGTTTTGACAATTTTATTTTAAATAAAACAAAAAGAAGTTATTTTGATAGTGATATTGGTTGTTTCTAACAAGCCAAAAGAAGACTTTAAAAGCAGCCAAATAGTGTCAAAATGACCCTCAAAATGCACCAGACTGCATCTAAAACCTGATAGCTTCTGGGGGCTGAGGTGACCCCAGACCCCCAGCCTGTGGGGAGTTGGGGACATCATAGTTCATGGAGACCCCACACTTCTAAATTTAGCACTATACCACTGCCTGTTCATCAAAACTGAGTTTGTAATGAGACTGCATTGGTCCAGCAGAGATGCACATTACACTTCTCTCTGTCTCCCAACTGTGTGTGTGTGGCACTGTACAATGATTTACAGCCATTTCTCTCTTAAGGCACCTAAACCCCCTTTCTACACATTTTTATATAAACAATGCCCTGCTGGTCAAAACTGAGTTTGTAATGAGACTGTATTGCTCCAGTAGAGATTCAAATTATACTTCTCTCTCTCTCTCTCCCCCAAGTGTGTGTGTGTGTGTGTATGTGTGGTAGTGTACAATGCTTTACTGCCGTCTGTATGGTTTATTAACCCTTTCAGGACCAATCTAAGACTGAATGATAAACAGAGCTCCACCATTCCTCTTCCTTCTCTCTCTCTGTCGGAACCAGACTTATACAGGGAAATGCTGAAAAGCGAAGCTGACCAAATGTGATAACTTGCTTGACCTTTTTTGTCAACTTAAACTTTAAATTATTTCCCAACCTTTTACAAACAAAACGTATTATGTGCACTGACTGGAGGCTGATGGCTTGGATAAACAAATTATGTATTTCTGAAATCACTGACTGTAACCTACAGAATATGTATGTAATATTCATCACTGCTTGGATCGATGGAGTGCATAGTACTATATGGCACAGGTATTTAATTTGTTTTGTTTTTAGTTTCATTTGATCCGTAAGTCAGCATCTCCTTACCCCTCCCCAACAACTACCACACACATTTGTATCTAAACTTGCTCTGTAAACCAACAGCATGAGTGCAAAACTGTAACAGCTGTTTGCCTTATCCATCTGAATCACATAACCTGTCATACATAGAAATGCAGCCCTCCCTCCCTGTGTCTAGGGGTATGGATGGAATATGTCCATGGGGAGGGGATGCCCATAGCAGCAGAAATATTTCCAGTGGCCATGTTACCCAGGCCTAGATGTCACACACAGGGTCCCTTTTCTTCACTGGTGCTGGATGAAAACAATAGGTTAATGTATATTAAACAGTTATTTTCAATAACAGAATGTCCACACCAAACATGAAGAAACAACAGGGATCCCAAACTCATTAAACATATTCACACATAGCTCTGGGGAGCATCAGTTAATTTGTAGGGAACACATTCAGTTTTCTCATGGCCAGTATGGCTATAATAGCAGCTTTCACCTGAATCAAGGAGATTGCACAGTCTTTAGGGCAGTATTAACTTGGGACTGCTGTGGTCACAAAAGTTTGAAGGCAGCACAAGTCCCAAGACAGATCACAGTGCCTAACAGCCAATTATTCTTTCACAGACACCCAAACGCTCAATGATCCCCATCCCTCTCTCTTTCTCTGCACTTGCTCAGCAGGTCCCCCTTCTTTGCTAGCCCCATGCTTCCTTGAATAACTTGCATCCTGGTGGAACTCTCTCCCCTTGGAATCTCCCTACTCTCTATCTCAGCTTGTGGTGGCCCACTTTCCCACTTTCTGCCTCCCCTAGTTCTTCTGTCACCACCACCCCAGCTACTTTAAATATCCATTGAAGTAGCATTTGAATCATCCACTGTGGACTGTGGTTGCCTCCTGGATGAAAGCAGACCATCACCTCAGTATAGGTTTATGCAGGTTGTCCCACAGCCCCAGTGTAGACATACTGTACCTCTCCTTCCTGCACCTTTCTTTCTACCATTACTTGAAGGTATTGGTGCAGACCTCCCTCTCCTTCAACATATAGTACACTCACCACTCACATTTAAACACATGGGAAACACATGATCAACCAGATAAATGATCTACCTTTACCAAAATGAAATTTACACATGGAGATGACTACAGCAATTCATCTTTACATTTAGGACCATGAAACACCCTGATCAAGTTAATATATTAGCAGCTGTAGTGCCTCTGACCATATTTTGTTTCATTAACAGCCATGAGACCTTCCACAACCATAGGTACCTCTGTACCTGGATCAACCAAGATATTCTGTGCCAGCCTCTCCATCAGGGCTTCCTTGTTACACCAGGTGGGGAGGGAAGCAGACTCCTCCACTTGGGTCACCATTCTTCTTCTCTCCATACCTTTCTCCATCCTTCTGACAGGAAGCAGTAGATCCCCCTGCAGGAAGGGCTGGGGAATTTTATTAACGCAAAAAGACAAAACAAATACAGGTTGCATCAATTAGCAATCATAATCATCAGTAAATACAATAATGTACAAATGGCTCACAAAGTAATATAAATAAAAACAGGGAGGAAAAAAGAGAAAGGAACAAAAATAAAACATCTCCTTCACTGTTGCTATTTCACAGACAATATTAAAGCTGAGAAAAAACTAAGTTGCAATTTCAAGATGGATAAATTCCCATTGGATGTCTCCATTTGACATCTAAGCAGGATTCAGGGAGCCTCTGACTGTCTATTACATAGATTGAGGCGAGTTCTCTGGCTATTAACTACATCAAGGAGGCTGGAAGAATTTTCTTTTGTCAGAACAAAAGCATACACCTTAACTGCCAGAAATAACATTTAATTGTGGTAAAAATTAGTCTAACTTTGCTGAGATAAAAATTTCTATTGGAGTGTAGGGTATCCAAAATTATATCACAACATATCCTAGACCAGGATGGATCACACCACTGTCTTACCAATTCAGTCCAAAGTGTTTGTATGTATGTAGGGATGCCATATGGGCAACAGCAACCATCGCATGGTAAGCTTTAAGGTAAACATAACACAGGACACCAGCCACTCAAACATAAAGGTGCTAGATTTCAGAAAGGCCGACTTCCAAAAATGAGGAACAACGTAAGTAGCCAGTTAATGGAACCAGAGGTTGAGGAGGTGGAGGTCATCTGGGAGACTCGAGAGCAATAAAGACTGCCACAGATCAATGTGCTAGATGGTCAGCAAAGCAAAAAGAAAAGAAATCCTCTATGGTTTTCAAAGGAATTGACTACCACTGTCAAAGAAAACAAGAAGGTGTACAGCATATACCAGGAAACCAAAACTCAGAAAGACTGGGAGTTGTATAAGGAAAAAATGAGAGTCTAACAAACAAATTAGGCAAAAGCCCATACAGAGGAAAAGATAGCAGAAGGGGCAAAGAGAGGAGACAAATATTTTTTTAGATACATTACAGAACGTAGGAAGGCAAAAGGCGGGGATAGTAAAGATTGCTACTGAAGAAGGGAAATGCACCAAACATGACCCAAAGAAAGCTAAAATCCTCAACAAATATTTCTGCTTGGTGTTTACCAAAGAGGACCCAGGTGATAGCACAGCCCTAAAAAATACAACACTCCAAGACCGGGGTAGATAAGAGTCCCTTTACAGAAGCCGAAGTACAGGAGGCGTTAAATAAACTAAAAGCAGACAAAGCCATGGGACCAGTTGAGATGCACCCCAGAATCCTTAAGGAACTGAGGGAAGAAGTAGCAGCCCCTCTGGCACTTCTATTCATGAAATCCTTGAAGAGCAGTGTGGTACCCGAAGACTGGAAAAAGGCATTAATTAGTGGATCCACTTCACAAATCAGGCAGTTGCAAAGAGGCTAGTAATTACAGACCGTGAGCCTCACATCTATAGTAGGAAACTAATGGAGACATTACTCAAACAGAGGATCATAGCATTCCTCAAAACTAGCAGCCAACAAGACCCTAAACAGCATGGTTTCACAGAAGATAGGTCATGCCAGACAAATCTGTTTGAGTTTTTTGACTACGCTACAAAAATAGTGGATGATGGTGTGGCAATAACATAGAAATATAGAAACTGTCAGCAGATATGACCACTAGGCCCATCCAGTCTGCCTGTAGGACCTATACATTGTATGTGGCCACTGATCCTATGTGATCAATGGCTTGTCATCACCTCTCCCCTCTCAGGCTTCCCTGTGCCTGTCCCAAGCATGCTTAAACCCCTCCACTGTGCTTGCCCTCACTACCTCCTGTGGCAGACGATTCTATGTGTTGAATACCCTTTGTGTAGAAAAACTTCCCACATTACCTCCTAATCTAACCCCTCCAATTTCATATTGTGCCACCTGCTCTAGTACTTAGGTACTTGAAAGTTTCAATCATGTCCCCTCGTCTCCTCTCCTCCAGTGCTTAGGAGAGGCATCACCAGTGGAAAACAGGAAGTTGTTGTCCTCTGTACAGACAACTGGTAAGACCACATCTGGAGTACTGTATGCAGTTCTGGAGACCCCATCTCTGCAAAGACATACACAGGGTGGAGGCTGTCCTGAGGAGGGCAACCAAAATGGTGCAGGGTCTGCACCAGAAGACATATGAAGAAAGACTAAAGGAGCTTAAGATGTATAGCCTCGAGGAAAGGAGGGAGAGGGGACATGATAGAAACTTTCAAATACCTCAAGGGAATCAACAAAGTCCAAGAGGGTAGCATCTTTCAGAAAAAGATATGCAAGAACAAGGGGGCACAATTTGAAGATAGAGGGGGGAAGGCTCAGAGGTAATGTGAAGAAGTATTTCTTCACAGAGAGGGTTGTAGATGCATGGAACAGCCTTCCTGAGGAGATTGTAGAGTCAAAAACAGTGGGGAATTCAAGAACGCATGGGACAGACATAAGGCAATTCTAGTGGGGGGTAGCAGGAAGTAGGCTGTTGGTTAACTAGGGGATCTGCAGCTTATCCGTTAGGTAGGGAGCAGACTAGACTAGGCGGGCCAAGCAGCCCTTATCTGCCATCAAATTCTTTGTTTCTATGTTTCATATTGAAGTCCCTTAGTCTCTCCTCATATGTTTTGTGGTGTAAGCCCTCGCCATCTTTGTTACCCTTCTTTGGATAGTCTCCGCCTTGTCTATGTCCTTGAGCAGGTGTGGTCTCCAGAACTGCACGGAGTACTCCAGGTGAGGCCTTACCAATGTTTTATACAATGGCATCACCACCTCCTGCCTCCTACTATTTAACCATGAACGAATTACTTCTAGTGCTTGTCTCCTCCTTGGCCCTGGTCTGTCATCATGCTTTCATGTAACACCTTGATGCCTCTGTCCTCCCTCTGATACTGGTCTATCTTCCCGCTTTCTCCAGCCTTCTTTTCACAACTCTATACTGCACTCATCCACAATCTACATGCAATCATACTATAAAAGTCCTAACTCCCCTTTCCCTCTCCCCGTAGGCCCCCACCGCCACATCAGTTCTACCGACCTATCCTTGGGACTTCACTTCTCACAATGTTTATCCTTCGCTTACATATTACATACCCCTCCTGGTACCCCATCTGCCATTAGTTGGTGGTTTTCCAACCATTTTTCATGGCTAGTACTAGTGATTGCCCCTGGTAAATGAACTAACATTGTACTTCTATACAGAAAACATGGTTTATATACAGTTGCATGGTTCAGTGGTGGACCTGCCCCCTTGTATTTGAATCCTCCTCTGTTACGGCTTGCCTTGTCTTCCTTTTATCATTTGACTACCCTATTACTGCACCATTGTGTTTGTGTTTATATACTTATTTACATGTTTTTATGATGGATGTTACCCGACCCTGTTCTAACCAGGTCCATCTTGTAAAAGAGCTCTGCTCAATGATACAAAATCACACATGCCCACACAATTCAAAGCATCATGGGCTGCATATGCAAATCACCACAGAATGTTATGTTGGTTCAACTTTAAGCAGAATTGCATGGTGCCAAAGGCCTCTCACACAGTTTGCGAGGATGCCAACAGATGGCGCAGACACGTGTTTAGATCCTACCAGAACTCATCAGTATGCCTCGTCTGTTTGACAACCCAGTGGAATGAACCAGCTACCCAAGACGGTCTGTCTGGGTTATGTTGGTGAACCCATTAAAATAAAAAACATTTAAAAGACAAAGAACCTCTGTGCGCAAACACTGAGGCAAGGGTTACCCCAAAGGGCATTTGGCTGGGAAGCCAAGTTTCAAGAAAATACAAAATCACACATGCCCACACAATGCAAAGCATCATGGGCTGCATATGCAAATCACCACAGAATGTTCTGCTCAAGGATGTTTGCCTGGATAAATAAAGATTTTGATTGATTGATTGATTGATTGACTAGTGATACCTCTGCCTATGCACCCCAGCATATCACTGGCCCTGCCTGCTGCCTTTGCACACTGCTCTGATACCTTAAGGTCATCAGAGATGATAACCCCTAGGTCCCTTTCCTCCTTGGTGACAGTCATCTCCTCTCCCCCCAACCTGTAGCTCTCCGCAAGGTTCCCTCTACCCAGGTGCATTATTTTGCACTTCTTTACATTAAACCTGAGTTGCCACATCTCTGACCATCCTTCAAGCTTCTCCAGGTCCCTCTTTATTTTCTGCACCCCTTCTGGAGTATCCACCCTGTTGCACATCTTGGTGTCATCTGCAAACAGGCAGAACTTTCCTTCCAGCCCCCTCTGCAATGCCACTAAAAGACATTGAACAGGATTGGTCCTAGTACTGATCCCTGAGGTACCCCACTGGTCACCCTCTCCCCAGATTGTACCCCATTTACCACCACCCTCAGTCTCCTGTATGTTAACCAGTTCCTAACCCAGTTCACCACCTTGTCTCCCATGCCCAGACTACTCATCTTGTTAATCAGCCTTCTATGTGGGACAGTGTCGATGGCTTTGCTGAAATCCAGGTACAGTAGTGGCGCCTACTCCCTCCCTGATTAAGTTCCCTTGCCACCCAATCAAAAAAAATGATTTGATTTGTTTGACACGACCTTCCTAATGTAAGTCTGTGTTGCCTCAGATCCTGTGCACCACTGGATTCCAAATGTGTCACTATCCTTTCTTTCAGCAGTGTCTCCACGATCTTTCCCATCACTGAGGTGAGGCTGACTGGCCTGTAGTTCCCCGCCTCCTCCCTACTGCCACTTTTCTGCAGTGGGGCTACATGTGCCCTCCTCCAGTCCTCTGGAACGACACCCGTATTGAGTGACTCTGTGAACAGGGCCACCAGAGGCGCTGCTCGTTCCTTTTGTAGCCCTTTAATATCCTCGGGTGGATGCCATCTGGCCCATGGCCTTATCCACCTCATCTTTGTGAGTTCTTCCAGAACTCTCTACTGTGAATGGACTGCTGCTCACACACCTCCCCACCCCACTGCCTCTGCACTCCAACTGTGGTTCTTGATCTACCCCATCATTAGTGAATACTGAGCAGAAGTATTTGTTCAGTATTTCTGCCATGTCCAGATTCCCTCCACGCCTCCCTCCACCCCTGTGAGTCTCACAATTCCCCCCGATTTTTTTCTTTCACTTATGTACCTACAAAATGCCTTATCCCCTTTGTTTACAGACTGTGCTAAGCTCTCTTCTGTCTGCACCTTCGCCCTCCTAACAGCCTCCCCTGCTTCCCTTAGACATTCAAGGTACACCTCCCTGTCTTCCTCCCTTTGGCTCCCCCTTGTATTTCCTGAAACTCAGCTTTTTAGGCCTGACTTTGTCCCTCACCTCTTTGGAGAACCACAGTGGTTTCCTTCTTCTTTTCCCTTTGGTCACTATCCTAACGCACTGGTTTGTTATACCCACTATGGCTCCTTACAGTTTCTTCCATTGTTTTTCCACCCCCTCTACTATCTCTCCCTTCCCCAGGACTACTTATCTACCCATTTCAGTGAAATCTACCCTCCTGAAATCTAATACTCTTGCCCTTGTATGGCTTGTTTGAGTCCATGTATCCATGCTGAACCACACCATGTGGTGGTCACTAGACCATAGCTGCCCTTCCACCTGTATTTCTTTAACCTGTACCCATTGGTCAATACCAGGTCCAGAACTGACTTGGTTGGCTCATGCAACAGCTGCCTGAATCAACCCTCTGCAGGGATTCTAGGATGGCTGTGCTCCTGGCTGAAACAGCCATCTGGGTGGTGCAATCCATCGCCTGGCATACTGAAATCCCCAGTAGCAGAATTTCACCCTAGTTGTCATGTCGTCATGTTCTCCACTACTTCCCTGTCTACTTCTCTCTCTCTATGCTGGAGGTCTGTAGATCACCCCAGTGCATAACGCTGTTCTATTCTCTGGCTTTAGGGTGACCCACTTTACCTCGGCCTCCCCCAGTCTTCCCTGAACTTCTGTAGCCTTTATACCATCTCTGATGTACAGGGCCACTCCCCCATCCTTTTTACCCTCCTGAACAATATATAGCCTGGTACACTGACTTCCCAGCCATGACCTGCAGAGTACCATGTCTCTGTTATTGCTTCAATGTCAAGGTCTTCATCTGCCAACAAGGCCTCTAGGTCTGGAACCTGATTTCCCAGACTACGAGCATTTGTTAGCATGACCTTCCATGTTTTACAGTCTGCCCTCCCTCTGCTCTTGTCCTCCCTATCCAGCATCTACCTAGACTTTAGTAAGGCATTCGACTCGGTTCAACAAAGAAGGCTGGTAAAGAAGCTTGATCACACAGCGGTGGTCCAGAAGTAGTCAGATGGGTACAAAACTGGTTACAAAGCAGAACCCAGACAGTACAGGTTAACAGAACACAATCAACGGAAGGCAGGGTGACCAGCGGGGTGCCCCAGGGCTCAGAGATGGAGCCTCTACTCTTCAATGCTTTTAGAGCAGACATTGCTGACTGACTGGAAGGGAAGATGTGACTGTTCGCAGATGACATCAAGATATGTAACAGGGTGGACACCTCAGAGGGAGTGAGCAAGATGGAAGCTGACCTCAAAAAACTAGAAGAATGGTCTGGAGTACGGCAGCTGAGGTTTAACGCCAAAAAGTGCAAGGTCATGTACATAAGAAAGAAACATTCAAGAAAGGAGCATCACCTAGGATGCGAAAGACTGGCGGCCTCAAACCAGGAACGAGATCTGGGAATCATAATCTCAGATGACTTGAAGGTTAGTAAGCAGCGTGAGAAGGCAACATTTAAGGCCAACAGAATGCTGGGCTGAATTGGAAGGGCAATCACGAGCAGGGGGGGAGAGAGGTGATACTACCACTGCATAGATCACTGGTCAGGCCTCACCTGGAATATGGAGTCCAGTTCTGGAGGCCTCACCTCAGGAAGGACATTGACTTGGTGGAAACAGTACAGAGAAAGGTGACAAAAATTATTTATGGTCTGCAGTACATGTCCTATGAGGAAGACTTAGGGAACTGAATATGTACTCCCTGGAGCACAGAAGAGAGAGAGAGAAGGGACATGATTGAAACATTCAAGTACATAAAAGGCATTAACAAGGTATAGGAACAGGAACGTTTTCACTTCAAGAAGGGCTCCAGGACCAGGGGACATGACCTCAGGTTGTAAGGAGGGAGGTTCTCTACCAACATGAGGAAGTTTTTTTTCACAGAAAGAGTGGTGGACGCCTGGAACAGCCTGCCCCAAGAGGCTGAGGGGGTCAACACTGTGGGGGATTCAAGAATGCAAGAAGGAGACTACTGAGGAATACAGGAACTTCCTGTCCCAGAAAAGGAAGAGCAGGAGCTTTAAGGGCACGGAGGCTGTAAGAAAGTAGGGAGAAAATAAAAAAAAAATAAACAGAGAGAGGAAAGAGTAAACATACAAAACAGTTGAGGGGCCACAAATAAGACATGATGGGAGTGGTGCAGTGCAGTGGCTGTGGAGCTGCAGTCGTCTGGGAGGCATTCTGGAGAAAGCGGTGTTGTCCCATCTGCAGGCACCTCTCTGGACTGAGGGAGGAGGTTGCTCGTCTCCAGGTTTAGTTGGCCAGGATTCAGGGGACCTCCTCTCCCACCTGAGGACCACCAGGGCCACCGACGCTGCCTCAGAGGTTGCCAAGAAAGAGGAGCAGTTGGACCACAGTGGGCTCAAGGAGGGTGAGGGTGGTGGAATGGAGGCACATCCCTCCAGTTGTGTACCTCTCCACAATTCGTACGCTGTTGTGGCAGAGTGTGGTTCCTCTATGGAGGCATCAGCAGTGGAGACCAAGGAGAATGCTGGAAACCTCCACAAAAGAGATTCATAGGAGGGTGACATGGGACCCCACAGGGGAAGGAAACAGCTCCTGTTGGGGGACTCCATTATTAGGAAGGTAGAACTGGGGGAGAGGGAGGTAATGTGCCTGCCTGGTGCCATGGCTTGAAGGGACAGGAAGTGAATCTTCAGATCGTGTGAGCAGCTGCACAGGATGGAGCTGGATGTCATTGTCCACCTAGGGACAAATGACCTGGCTGGGAAAGGGATCAGAGCAGTGCAAGAGGAGGAGTTTGTGGAGTTGGGAAGGGCCTAGACAAGTAGTATGCATGGTAACCTTCTCGGAGGTGCTGTCCGTCTCATGGCATGGGTGAGGCAAGGGTGCTCACACTATGGGATTCAATCAATGGTTGAAAACAGGCGCAGAGCTCAGGGTTTTGGCTTCATTGGGGACTGGGGTCTGCATCTGTCCAGGAGGGGAACCATGATTCTAGGTGATGGGTTTAAATGCTTCCTTGGCAAGCATTTAAACTAGCTGGGGGGGGGAGGCACTGGAAAGGAGCATGGAAATCCTAGTCTCCCCACCCCCAAAAAAAAAAAATCAGGGTAGTTAATGAGATAAACACCAAGACAGAGAAGTCGATAGGGAGAAGGGCAGGGGTAAATGGAGAAAAAGGCAAAGGCAGGAAGGACAGGGATGGGCCAAAAAGGAGTAAGGCCATCAAAAAATGGAGGGCAATGAGTACCAATGCCCGCAGTCTAGGTAACAAGCTCCCTGAATTGGTGGCCTTTATGAAAGAGGGACGCCTGGATATCATGGCAGTCACAGAAACATGGTACAGAGAATCATGACTGGGATGTCAACATACCGGGGTACACAATCTACAGGAGGGACAGGGAGGGTAGAAGAGGAGGAGAAGTAGCTGTCTACATAATGGAAGGGATCAAAGCAACGGAACTAGAGGGAAAACAGCGAGGAGAGGAGGCACCGTGGGTCACCCTGGAGACTGGAAGTGGCACCACAATCCGCACAGGGGTTGTATACCGACCCCCAGTCTCAGGGGGAGGAAATGGACAAGGAAATCATAGAAGGCATCTTCAAGATGGCAGAAAAAGGAGAGATATTGTTGATGGGGACCCGAATATGCCAGATGTTAACTGGAGTACCTTTGCTGCAGCCACATCCAAGAGCAGGGTCATTCTCGATGCCCTACAGGGCGCATGCCTCAGACAGCTAGTTTTGGAACCCACTTGGGAGGGAGCACTCTTAGACCTGGTACTCTCAAACGGGGATGGAGAGAGGATCTCAGACCTAGAAGTGGGTAGCCATCTGGGAACAAGTGACCACCAAACAGTATGGTTCACGATAAACACAGCCGCAGAGTCAAGCCATACAAAAGTGAGAGTACTGGACTTTAGGAGGGCCGACTGTCAAAATGGGAGAGTGCCTCAGAAAAGCACTAGCAAACAGACAAGAAGGAGGAGTGGAGGAACAATGGGGAAACATGAAAACTGCCATCACAGAGGCAACAAGCCTTTGAGTGAAGCAACTAAATCAAAACGAAAAAAAACCCCACTATGGTTCTTAAAAGAGGTGGTGGGGAAGGTTGGGGAGAAAAAGATAGCATTCAGGAAGTATAAGAAAACACAGATGGAGCAGGACAGAGAACTGTGCCAGTTAAAGCAGAAGGAAGCGGGGAAGGCGGTCAGAATAGCAAAGGCCCAAATGGAGGAAAAGATAGCCAACTTGGTTAAGAAGGGATAAAACCTTTATAGGTACATTAGGAACCCAAGAAAGACCAAGGGAAGAATAGTGAGACTTAAAAGGGGGTGGGTGGGTGGAGAGAAGGACAGTGAAAAAGTTAGGATACTGATTGAATACTTCTGTTCAGTATCTGCAAAACAAGAGGAGGGGGAGGTACCTAATCCAATCAAAAGAAGCACTCTGGATAGGGGGTCGATACTAGTCCTTTCACAAAGAAAGGGTTCTGAAAGAACTCCTAAAACTGAAGGTGGACAAAGCAATGGGGCCTGACTGGATTCACCCCAGAATTCTAAAAGAACTAAGGGGAGAACTAGTGACACCACTGACTATACTTTTTTAACAAATCGTGGGAGGACGGTGTGGTACCTGAGGACTGGAAGAGGGCGGATGTGATTCCCCTTTACAAAAGTGGGAGCAAAGCAGAGGCAGGAAACTACAGACCTGTTGGCTTGACCTCAGTGGTAGGGAAAATGATGGAATCACTTCTGAAGGAAATAACTGTTGAGTACCTAGAGGCCACAGAGGCACAGGACCCAAGGCAGCATGGATTCACAGGTGAAGGTCATGTCAGACGAATCTAATAGATTTCTTTGACTGGGTGACCAAAGTAGTACACCAGGGAGGGGCTGTAGACATGGCCTACCTAGACTTCAGCAAGGTATTTGACACAATGCCACACAAAAGATTAAAAAACAAATTAGCCAGCCTGGGAGTGAGTCCCAGGGTGGTAGCCTGAGTAAAAGATTGGCTGGACAACAGGACACAGAGGGTAATAGTATACGGAGTCCACTCCAAAGAAACAGGGGTTACTAGCGGGCTATCACAGAGTTCAGTACTGTGTTCGGTCCTTTTTAATGTCTTTATAAGAGACACTGCAGAGGGACTGGAAGGAAAAGTATGCCTCTTTGCAGACAACACAAAGATCTGCAACAGGGTTGAAACACAAGGGGGCGCAGGAAAGGATGAGAAGGGACTTGGCAAGGCTAAAAGGTCAAAAGTATGGCAGCTCAGATTCAATGCAAAGAAATGCAAAGTAATGCACCTGGGAAACAAAAATCCAGGGAAGAGTACACTTGGGGGGGGGGGGTATTAACAACACAAATGGAAAGGGACCTGAAAGTAGTCATATCAGATGACTTAAGGGGTAAGCGAACAATGTGACAAGGCAGTAAGGATGGCTGGGGGGATACTGGGATGTATAGGGAGAGGCATCACTGGTAGAAAACAGGAAGTTGTTATCCCTCTGTACAGGCAGTTGAGACCCCATCTGGAGTACTGCCTGCAGTTCCGGAGACCCCATCTCCACAAGGACATAGAAAGGATGGAGGCAGTCCAGAGAAGGGCAACTAAAATGGTGCAGGGTCTGCAACAGAAGCCATATGAAGAGAGACTAAAGGAGCTTAATATGTATACCCCTGAGCAAAGGAGGGAGAGAGGGGACATGATAGAAACTTTCAGGTACCAAGGAGTCAACAAAGTCCAAGGGGGTAGGATCTTTCTGAAAAAGAGATGTGCAAGAACAAGGGGACACAATCTGAAGATAAAGGGGGGACGGCTCGGGACAAAGTGAGGAAGTATTTTTTCACAGAGAGGGTGGTGGACACCTGGAACAGCCTTCCTGAGGAGGTCACGGGGTCAAAAACAGTGGGGGAAATTCAAGAATGTATTGGACAGACACAAGACAATTTTGGTGGGGGGGTAGGGAGAAGTAGGCTGATGGTTAATTATGATCTGCAGCTTCTCCAATACATAGCGAAATGGGCAGACTAGGTGGGCCAAGAGGTCCTCATCTGCCAAAGTCTAGGTTTCTATAGACACAAGGGAGCCCTGACTACAAAGGGCAACTAGAGTGTCAAAATAGATCTAAAACAAATGGGCAGAAAGGGTGGACCTAGCGGTCTCCTTCTGCCGTCAACTTCTATGTTTCTAAAATAAACTCAGCCACCAGCTAGCTAAGTGTACCTCTCATCGGCTGAAGCCCAATTCTAAAATGCACCAGCCAGAGTTGCTCCCTTTTGAAATATGGTGCACTGCCTCATTGCCATACTTTAAATAATGTGCAGTCCCCAGCCAACGTAACTGCACTGCCTTATTGCCTCATTTTATATAAGGTGCAGTCCCCAACCAATGTATGGATGATTGGAAAGCCAGATAATGTGGACAATCCTAGACCTCCCAAACATGAGCAAATCCAGAATTAGTAGCTCAACCAAGCACTTCCACAAACTTTAAATTGCTTTTTTCATGGTCTCCATTAGCTGGATCACAATCAGTCACCAGTACTCTGGTAGGGGACTGCACCTTAGTTAAAGTGAGCCAATAATGCTGTGTACCATATTGTAAATGGAGCCAGCTTTGGCAGTTAGCATTTTAGTATAGGGCTTCAGTCGATACTAAGTCCATCTTGCTGACTGGTGACTGAGCTTATTTTCATACCAGAGCTCTGATCTGAAAAACTAAGAGACCCCATGCCCCTTTGGGATGAAATAACCGAGTAGCCATTTAGCGCAGAAAGCACACTGTAATAATTTAATGATTTGATTGGGGGTACCTTCGGTCTCTCATTTTAACTTATGTAGGTAGCACCCAACAAGAAAAGCAATTTAAAGTTCATAAAAGCGCTTGGGTTGAGCTGCTAATTATGGATTTGTTTATGTTTGGAAGACCTATGGTTGTCTCTATTAGACGGTCTCCACTAGCTGGCTCCACACTAATCACCAGTACACTGGCAGAGTACTGCACCTTATTTAAAGTGAGCCAGTAAGTTAGTGCACAATATAGTAAAGGGAGCTAACTCTGGCAGTTAACATTTCAGAAGAGGGCCTTAGTCGACAGGAGGTTCACCTTGTCGACAGGTGGCTGAGCTTACTTCCACACCAGAGCTCTGATATAAAAAATTAAGACACCCCCACTTTCTTTCTAATATAATTTTTATTAAGAGTTGCACTCACAGATTATACATCAAAGAACTGAAAGGTGTGATGTAAAACAATTGCAGCTTGGCAATTCAATCACAGTTTCAACTGAGAAAAATGCAGCAATATCTACTTTCTAGTAACATTCTTCTTATTTCTTCAGATATTTCCATAGAATCCAACTTTTGCAGGTTCAATAAATCCATACATTTTACAGATTTCCCATCTCCCCGATGGTAACAGCACCCCCTGACACGCCCACTCATTTGGGAAGAAATGTGAGTGGCCATTTGAGACAGAAAAACATATTGTAATAATTTAATGATTTGCCTTTTTGAGGGTGTGCACTTGGTCTCTTGTTTTAACTTATGTATACCATAACTGTAGCACCCCAATTTAAAGTTGTGAAAGTGCTTGTGTTGAGCTGCTAATTCTAAATGAGTTCATAACTAAATGCCTGGTGACAAATAAATTTAGGACCCATTTAATTAATGGAATAACACCTTTCAAGATGTCTAGGCATGATTCACAAATCAATTTACAACCTGTTTTAAGCAATGAAATAACACTCTGATGTGTCGAGTGTGCTAATATCGAATGTCTTGTGTGGCTGAAGGCACTTTGTACACACCTTGTGCATCATATGCAAAGCACACCTGGACACCCCAGCAGGTGTTATTCCTTATAAATAGCTATGTGTATGTAAGTGTATATGTATCTGTATGTGTGTATACACACACACATACACACACGTGGATGCCACAGATGCATAGTCATGCAACAAGGCATATGCTGAGTGCCTTCAACCACCCGTGTTGTCTGTATCAGCATGCCCAGACACATCAAACTGTGTTATTCCACTTATAGGCTGTAAATTTATGTTTCCTTCCTTCCTTTCTCCCTCCCTTCCTCAAAAGAAATTAAAATTCCTTCTCACTTACCCTAATTTCCTTTCTTGTTGCTTCAAAGCGCTGTTGTCAGGGCCGCACCGCTCTCATGCCGCCCAGGAAAGGAGACCAAGGAGCTCGGCAGCTCACTGGTACCTCGTACGCTAAAGGCGTTAAAGCCGTGGGACCTCTCCAAACCGCCGGGCCGGACCCGCTCTACGGACTAGGACCTACCGCCCGCACCAAAACCTCTGGGGTCTCCGCTTGCCCAGCGGTCCCCACCGAAGAAAAGCCGCGCTCCTCCAGAAAGCCTGTTGTCAGGGGCCGCACCGCCGCATGCTCGCCCAGGAAGGGAACCAGGAGCTCGGCCGCTCACTGGTACCTCGTGCCACTAAAGGCGTTAAAGCCGTAAGGTACGTTCTCACCGATTTCTTCCCACCGGCTCTCTCCAGTACGGGTTGGTGGCTCTAGCTGGTTCCACCCTTCACTGAAAGCGGCTGTTTTCACCTTGTTTTTTGGACTTTGGACTGCCTAAACGACCCCCGGGACTGTGAACGCCGTTTCCGCGGCCAGTGTTACAGCTCCTCCGGTGAACATTTTAGACCTATTTGCCTGCTGTGCTTTATTGTAAATCAGTGATTTCTTGTCTCATTTTAAGTGTAAATTCCTAATCTAGCCACCCTAATCCTGTAAATTGGCCTAAACCTGTCTTCTACTGCAAACTACTCTCTTCCTGCCTTTTCTCTATTTGAATTTCACTTTCTGTTGTTAAGCACTGCTGGTAACCTAAAACCGTAAGAATAAGCTGCCCTAATAACTGTAACTGCTTTTCTCTAGCTAATCTCCACCTTTTCTCACCTCCGCCCTCTCCTTTTGTCCTGCTTTACCTGGCTTGCCCTGCCAACTACCTCTCCTGCTACTCTCCTTAGGACCTCTCCAAGCCTGCCGGGCTTGGACCAGCTCCTCCACGGACCTAAGGACCCACCGCCGCACCAAGGGAAGCCTCATGGGGTCTCCGCTTGCCCAGCGTGTCCCCACTGAAGAAAAGCCAGCTCCTCCAGAAGCCTGTTGTCAGGGGCCCGCACCGCCTCATGCTTTCGCCCAGGAAGGGAACCAGGAGCTCGGCAGTTCACTGGTACCTCGTGCTGCTAAAGGCGTTAAAGCCGTGAAGTGCGTTCTCACGATTTCTTCCACTGGCTCTCTCCAGTAGGGGTTGGTAGCTCTAGCTAGTTCCACCCTTCACTGAAGCAGCTGTTTTCACCTTGTTTTTTGTGACTGCCTAAATGACCCCGGGACTGTGAGGCCTTTCCGCAGCTAGTGTTACAGCTCCTCCGGTGAACACTCGTCCCGCTCGGCGCTCCGCACTCTGGCTCCCCCACCCACCCTGGTCGACCCTTTGGCTTTATAGGCTTCTGTTGGTCATATGACTAAGTGTCCACTTTCCCATTGGCTCCTTATACTCTCTAACCACTGGAGGCGTTAGTCCTACACACTGACAGATAGCATCTGCCTGCAGTTCTGTTGTAGCTATCCGGTCTGGTCTCGGCCCCTTTCCTCTAAATTTTTATCCCACCCCCCCTCCACTTATACCAGGGCTCCTCTCCTTCGCTGAGTATTTGCTCTCCCTAACTTACCATACTTCAACGTGGATTTTCCAAAAAAAAAAAACTCGTATATTCCTTGCCTCACCCTCTAAGCCTTCTCCCTTATTTTCTGCTGCTCCTTCTAATCCTGCTCCCTCTCAAAAAGCGCTCTCTGCTCCTCCTCCTCCACGAGGTCCGCCGCCACCGTGTAGTAGACTAAAAAATGACTGACCCCCTTGCTCTGCCTTCTTTTCCTGCTCGGACTAAACAAAATATCTCTGTCTCTACCTTATGTCATACACCATGATACCCCATCACTCAGTGACTTTAGTTTTCAAACCTACTCCTCACCAATTATTACCCTAAACCCTGCCTTGCACTACCTTCTTCTTAAAAGGATGCACGTACCTGGTTCTCACTAACTACCAGCTACAAAGGAAGAAGCCGAAATCCTCCTATACTTTAAACAGGGCACAGCTTAAATTCCTAGCCCCTCTATTACTACTGCTGGCAGGCGACGTGGAACTTAATCCTGGCCCTCACCACAACAGCACCCCGATAAACCCTCATACCAAGTCTAAAAAAGGTCTTCTAATTGCTCACATGAATATTAGAAGTCTTCTGGGCCATCTGGCTGAACTTGAGGCCTGGATCAAAGTGGTTGGTCCTGACATTCTGTGCCTCACGGAAACATGGCATAAACCCCGTATCCTGGATGCCCAGGTACCCTACCTGGATACTCTATTATCCGACAGGATAGGACTGGGTCTAAATGGGGCGGGGGTGTTGCCATCTACCACAAAACCCCCCTCACCCTAAAAGTGGCTCCTGTCCATAACCCCCAACGGCTCTGTGAGTCCTTACACGCAACTTTGTCCCTAGGTGTGAAAAATCTGCACATAATATGTCTCTACAATCCGCCCACCGGAGGGGTGGAAAGTTTCCAGGAACTACTCCAACTAACATCACAAGTGATTAACATGAATGAGTCCATCATACTTGGTGATGTAAATCTAAACTGGCTGGGCCTGTCTCCATAACACTCTGGCATCACTATTCCAAAGGCACAACTTCCACCAGCTTGACTTTGAAAACACCAGAAGACTACCCTCCCAATCCAGATGCAGCTGTTAGACTGGATCCTCACGAACAGACCTGATCATATGACAAGGCATACGTCCTGGCTGATGCTATAACTGACCACTTCGCCCACTATCTGCCACTGGCGCTCTGGTCCATCACCTCTCCTCAGTCCCTGGGTCACATTTACCAACTTTGCACATATGGATCTAAACACCTTTCTCCTAGACATAGCCAACAATGACTGGACTGAAATCTACCAAGCAACAAAAGTTGAAGATGCCCTAGATGTGTTCCTGACCAGGTTCAGAGATGTACAAAATAGGCATGCACCGAAAGTGCAGAGAAGGGTTAGGGGGTCAACAAACGAGATGGCTCCATAAAGATCTTCTCCGACAACTCAGAACCAGAGATAATCTATGGAAGCACTTCAAGACCACTGGGCTACCCAGGGATCATTTAATCTACAAACAATACAGAAGTTTCTGCAAAAAACAAACTAGGCTTGCAAAAACCAAATACTGCCAGAACCTGCTAACCAGCTCTGCACAAGATCCCCGCAAATTCTGGGGTCATATCAAGACCTTCCTTGGTACCTCACAATCAGTCACCCCCTCGGAAATTATTCTACATGGTATCCACTGTAACGACTCCCTCGCCATAGCAAATGCTTTCAATCAACTGTTCTCTGATCTGTCTCCCTACACATCCACACTACCAACTGCACCCGCTGCACCTCAGCCCTTTTCTACCAGTGAACCAGCCTGCCCCTCGACCAATAAACCTGTGCCTCAAGCAGCAAGGCTTTCTACTTCAAAGCTGTGTCTGGAATACAAGTCTTTAAACTACTAAACACCATATCTGACAATACCAGCCCTGGCTCTGACTCTCTGGAACCGCGCTTCTAAAGGCAGCTGCTCATCTCATCTCCTATCCACTAGCCAGGGTATTCACACTGTCCTCTCCAACGGCACTGTCCCATGTATCTGGAAGTCTGCAAGAATTACCCCATTTTCAAAGGGAAATAAGAATGAAATCTCAAATTATAGACCTATAGCGATTCTCTTGGTCCTCAGCAAAATCTTAGAAAACTTGTACACCAGACCATTGAGTTCCTTGAAACCTCAAAATTGCTATGTGTAGCACAACATGGATTTAGGAAAAATCACAGCACCACAACTCGTTAGCAAAATTCACCTCGGATACTCTCACAAACATGGATGAAGGCCAGCTTACTGGGGCTGTGTTCATCGACCTCACAAGACTTTCGACCTTGTGGATCAGCCCTTGCTCTGTCCACACTCAAAGATCTTGGCTTCTCATCTCCTGTAACGAGCTGGTTCAGAAGCTACTTAACTGATAGGACCCAAGCTGTCAAACTCATCTCAGCAATCTCTGACAGCACCACTATCAACATTGGAGTGCCTCAAGGCTCAATACTGGGCCCTCTCCTGTTCTCATTGTTCATAAACAATCTTCCCAGCAGCATAGTATCCTGTGCCTCTCTTCTCTATGCAGATGACCTGGTCATCTATGCTCGGTCGGATAATATTGACCACCTAAGCGTGACACTGACCTCTGCCTTCCACTCTGCTCAACATTGGCTAAACTCCCATCGCCTTATCCTAAACGCCAGCAAAACCAAAGCAATGCTATTGGGTACTGCCCATAAGCTAAGATCCTGCGTCTCCTTTAAAAATACTGGACCTTGATGCGACCCCTCTTGAGGTTGTCAGCACATTCCGCTATCTTGGCATAATTCTTGACCAATCCCTGGACCTGAACCTGCATATTCAAGAAACCTGCAAAACTGTAAACTGCAAACTGGGAGGCTGCCTACAGAACCAGCTATATGCTTACACCTGCTGCCAAGCTGGCCATTGCCAGAGGAATCCTCCTTCCCACTCTAATCTACTGTGCTCCCATTCTGTCTATGGCGCATAAAACTACCCTGCAAAAATGGGATGTCACCTACAACAATGTTTGCCGGTATGCCTCTAAGGCCCCCCGGCTCAAGCATCACTGCCTACTGTACAAAGACCTAGGCTGGCTCTCTCCTTCCGCCACCAGACTTTACTATCTGTGCTGCCTCTCCGACTCCATTATCAGAATGGAAAGACCAGCTTCACTATCTGAGCTGCTTCAGCCCGTTGTCTCTTCGCGTGAACTGAGATCATCAGATAAATTTCTCCTGAAAGGTCCCCTCTGCCGCACCTCAAAGGGTTCTGGTGTGTTCGGGCATACTGCCCCACAAATGTGGAACTTGCTGCCACTTGACCTAAAACATGCATCCTCGCACTACCTCTTCAAGTGTGGGCTACACAACCACCTAACTACAACGGACCAATGTGCCTGCTATGACCCTACCTGAGCCTGTCCTTTCACGCCCCCTTCCCCAAACCCTTTCTCTCCCACGTGTTGGACCCCCTCTCTTCAATCACTCACTCTTCCTACTATCTCTTCCTTATCCTATCTATCTGCTGGCTGCCTATACTTCCCTTGTCTGCCTTCTAGGTTAGGTAGCCTATGCACTTTTTAATGATTATGTTATAAAAACAAAGACCTTACTGTTATGCCTCCACAATGCCTAGTGTCTCACAATGCCTCTCGCCCCTCACACTGTTTGCCTGTTGTTTCAACTTGTGCTTATATACTTGAGCTGAAGGTTTTCTGTGTATTGGGTACTGGTACATGTTAAGGTCTCAGCCTCCCTGTTCCCCCCACCCCTTTAAACCCAGACCCTCGGTCCGGTAATCAGATTCGTGAGCCCGGGCACTTTCCGCACCCTCGGCCGCTAAAGCCGCCTTTTGCCATACTATACCTCCCACCCCCGCCTCTTGCACACTCTCTCGCCGGTGAGCGGTTCCATGAGCCCGGTTACAGATCCCAGCTTCTGCCTCAAAAGCCCTAAAAATCCCATTCGCACCCCGACTGAATTTTTCTGCTCCTATGCCTTGAAATAGAACCAGTGGCCAGGACACCTTCCCTGCTTTCGTTTCAGCCCCCTAACTTTGTGGGTCTCTCCCCTGATGTTGCCCGACAAAACCAGCCTGGCTCCGTTTGGTCTCCCCTCCTACAATTTCTCTCCTATACCAAATTATGCGCCACTCCTTTTGCCCCATGATGGATCTGTTACAGAAATGACTCGTCCGGTTTCCAAAGCTGCTTGACCACCGTAACCCCCCCCTTTACCTTCGACTTAGCACTTATCCCACGCCCGGGAACGGAACCATGAGCCCGCGCACTTTTGCCGATTGACGGCTAAAACTGGTTTTGCCGTTTTCATCGATCCTGCCTCCCGACTACTCTCAAGCCAGCAAGCGGTTCCATGAGCCCGGTCTCAGACCCCAGCCTTCTACCACAAAAGCCGTAATCTCTCGTCCCACCCGACTGAAGCTCAACTCCCCGCCCGGTTATAGAGACCAGCGGCCTGGACTTTTCCTACTCTCCTCCGTTGATGCCGCAAAGTTCGCCATTTCACCCCCGACCCCCGCCTCCTGAATACTCTCAAGCGGCAAAGCGGTTCCACGAGCCCGGTCTCAGACCCCAGCCTTCACCGCAAAAGACGGAATTTCTTATCCCACCCGACTGGAGCTTGGCTCCCACGCCCAGTTATAGAACCAGCGGCCCGGACACTTTTCTTCTCTCAGCCGCCGATGCCGCAAGGTTTTTACAGCATTTCGTCTCCAACCCCCGCCTTCTCCTGACACTGCTAGCCAGTAAGCGAACCTATGACTCTGGTCTCTAGCCCTGCTACCTACCATGGAACTTGTCAGGCACAGACCCTAACCGATCCTTGGCCCCTCCTTTACCATGTTTCCCCCTTCTCTTCCTTTCTCCTATACTCTGAGGGTCTGTCCCGGCACCAGTACCTGTTGTTCTCTCCTGTTTATTTGTAAAACAATTTCTGATATTTCAATGTACCTTGATTTGTAACTCTGCCTTATTGTCTTTGCATTGTACTATGTATTGTTCCTGTACCTCCCGGGTCGTGTCTGAAAATAGTCACTTGCTGGCTAAGTGCACTTACCACGTTAACAAAACTAAATAAATAAATAAACATTGTCAGTGGGGAATTATTACATGTGGGTAATATGTAAAGCCCAAAAGCTGTGACCACAGATAGCACCCTTGGGATATGAAACATTCTGGCTACAGCAGTTACTCAGTTACCTGTGTCAATGCAGTATTTAGAAACACATACTTAAATACTGATCCATGCCCCGCAAGCTCTTGTAACAAACATTACATATTCACACCTGATTCAACACTAACCAACCTTTTTGCGTGATGATTTTGGTATCCAAGCTAAGGTCAATCTTCCCATCTAGCCCACTGAGTCGACAGATGAACTCATGATTTCTAAATTTTCTGCAGTACCTTACAGGACAACATCTGTCTAAACTGAAACATAAAATTTCATAACAGGAAAACACTTCACTTCTGTAATCAGTGGGAACCAACCTAGACAGGTTTCCCCAACTCCTCAAGTGAAGGAATCGCAACCAGCCAGCCTATTGATCCATCATGCCAAATACAGATTTTCACACTGTGATGCCCACAGATGACCAACGAATTCCAATACCTGTACTGCTTCAGTAATTATCTGTCTGAAAAAAATACAAACCCATCAATATACATTGGACAACATTCTAACGGGAAGAGCCAGCAGCTCCAGGGAGCGGCCCCACTGACAATGCTGGAGCTAACAGAAAAGGAAATTATTGTAAGCATGAAGGAAGTCCTTCTTTCTGTATTGCTTCAAGCAGTCAATGGGTATAATTACATATGGGTTCTAAAGCAGTACTCTATCTACAACAGGGCAGGGAGAATACTGTCCCATATATAACTCATAGGGTAGCAAGGTTCATCTGTTAACCACATCTATAAAACTCTTAGCCTGAAGGCTTCATTGGCGTAACGCTGGACATTTTAGTGCTTTGTTGACTGTCTGAATGGAAAACCACGTTTCTGCTTTTCAAAGTTCTGAAATCGAGGCCTTCCTCCTCTCTGCCCAGGATGTGCGCAAGCCCTGGTGGAGAGTGCATTGATCAGAACAGGGGCCTTTTTCTACCGCATAGGTTTTGCGATGCACTTGACTAAGGTGTATGTTGATACCTTTGACATGTCCTTGCCACTCTGAACAGAGCAGGCAAGGAAGCATACATAGAAATTAGGCAGCAGAGGGAGACCGTTAGGTCCATCTAGTCTGCCCATTTGTTTTAGACCTATTTTGACACTCTAGTTGCTCTCTGTAGTCAGGGTTCCCTTGTGTCTCATCCATGCATTCTTGAATCACCCACAATGTTGCCCCCCCCCCCCAACAACCTCTTTGGGCTGGCTGTTCCAGGCCTTCACCACTCTTTCTGTGAAGAAAAACTTCCTGGTGTTGGTAGAGAACCTCCCTCTTTGCAGCCTGAGGTCATGTCCCCTAGTCCTGGAGCCCTGCTTGAAGTGAAAAAGTTCCTGTATCTTGTTAATGTCTTTTATGTACTTGAATGTTTCAATCACGTCACCTCTCTCTCTCGTCTCTGCTCCAGGTAGTACATATTCAGTTCCCTAAGTCTTTCCTCGTAGGACATGTAATGCATGTAATCATTTTTGTCACCTTTCTCTGTACTGTTTCCACCCGGTCAATGTCCTTCCTGAGGCGAGGCTTCCAGAACTGGATTCTGTATTCCAGGTGAGGCTTGACCAACGATCTATATTACAGTAGTACCACCTCTCTCCTTCTGCTCATGCTTACCCTCCCACTGCAGCCTAGTATTCTGTTGGCCTTCAATGTTGCCTTCTCACACTGCTTACTTACCTTCAAGTCATCTGAGATTAGGATTCCTAGATCTCATTTCTGGTTTGAGGCAGTCAGTCTTTCACCACCTAGTTAATATTCCTTTCTTGGACTTTTCTTTCTTATGTGCATGACCTTGCACTTTCTGGCGTTAAATCTCAGCTGCCACACTCCAGACCATTCTTCTAGTTTCTTGGGGTCAGTTCCATCTTACTCACTCCTTCTGAGGGTGTCATCCTGTTACATATCTTGGTGTCATCTGCAAAACAGACACACCTTCCCTTGCAGTCCATCAGCAATGTCTGCTATAAAATCATCGAAGAGCAGAGACCCCACCACTGAGCCCTGGGGCATCCCGCTGGTCACCCAGCCTTCCGTCGACTGCACTCCATTAACCAGTGCCCTCTGAGTTCTGCCTTGTAACCAGTTTTGTACCCATCTGACTACTTCTGAACCAACCTCTATGTGGTCAATCTTCTTTACCAGCATTCTGTGTGGAACAGAGTCGAAGGCCTTACTAAAGTCTAGGTAGACCACATCTACTGCCCCACCGTCGTCCACTATTTTGTAGCATAGTCAAAACTCAAAGCAGTTTGTCTGGCATGACCTACCTGCTGTGAGAGTCATGCTGTTTAGGGTCTTGTTGACGCTAGTTTAGAGAATGCTACGACCCTCTGTTTGAGTAGTGTCTCCATTAATTCCCCTACTATAGATGTGAGGCTCACTGGTCTGTAATTACTAATCTCTTCACAACTGCCTGATTTGTGAAGTGGATCCACTATTGCCTTTTTCCAGTCTTCAGGTACCACATCACTGAAGGATTTCATGAATAGAAGTGCCAGAGGGGCTGCTAATTCTGTCCCAAGTTCCTTAAGGATTCTGGGGTGCATCTCGTCTGGTCCCATGGCTTTGTCTGCTTTTATTTTATTCAGTGCCTCCCATACTTCAGCTCCTGTAAAGGGACTCGTGTCTACCCCCGGTCCTGGGGTGTTGTGTTTTTTCAGGGCTGGGCCATCCCCTGGGTCCTCTTTGGTAAACACCAAGCAGAAGTATTTGTTGAGGATTTCAGCTTTCTCTGGGTCACATTTGGTGCATTTCCTTTCTTCAATAGCAGTCTTTACTATCCCCCCTTTTGCCTTCCTACATTTCCTAATGTATCTAAAAAATGATTCATCACCTCTCTTTGCCCTTTCTGCTATTTTTCCTGTGTCTGGGCTTTTGCCTTTCTAATTTGTTTGTTAGACTCTCATTTTTTCTTGTAAGACACCCAATCTTTGTCAGTTTTGGTTTCCTGGTGTATGCTGTACGCCTTCTTGTTTTCTTCGACTGTGGTAGCCACTTCCTTTGAAAACCATAGAGGATTTCTTTTTCGATTTGCATTGCTGACCCATCTGGCACATTGATCTGTAGCAGTCTTTATTGCTAAAGTCCCCCCCACATGACCTCCACCTCCTCAACCTCTATTTCCATTAACTGGCTACTTATGTTGTTCCTCATTTTTTGGAAGTCAGCCTTTCTGAAATCTAGCACTTTATCTTTGAGTGGCTGGTGTCCTGTTATGTTTATCTTAAAGCTTACCATGCGATGGTTGCTGTTGCCCATATGGCATCCCACACAGAAACATAGAAGGTGACGGCAGATAAGGACCACAAGGCCCATCCAGTCTGCCCATTTCTTTTTCTACCTTATGAATGTGCCATTGGCCTTTGCTCTGTCAATGACCTATCTATTCATACTCATCTGTATTGCTCCTTTATGCCTATCCCATGCCTGTTTGAAGCCCTGCACTGTATTCATATCCACCACTTGTTGAGGTAGACCGTTCCATGCATCCACCACTCTTTCTCTGAAAAAGAACTTCCTCACATTACCTCTTAATCAGTCTCCCTCTAATCTCATGCTGTGTCCTCTTGTTCTGCTACTTTTCTTATACTGAAACATGTTTGACTCTTTTACCGTGTTAATGTCCTTAAGATATTTGAATGTTTCGATCATATCACCACTCTCCCTCCTTTGCTCTAGGGTAATCTTTCCTCCTATGTTTTATGATGCAGTCCCTGCACCATTTTGGTTGTCCTTCTCTGGACTGCCTCAATTTGGTTAATGTCCTTGTGAAGGTGTGGCCTCCAGTACTGCACGCAGTACTCCAGATGGGGCCTAACCAGTGTCTTGTAAAGTGGGATTATTACCTTACGACTTGTGATACCCCTACTAATACACTCCAACATCCCTCTAGCCTTACCTACTACTTTAGTGGTTTGCTTGGATGATTTCAGGTCATTGGTGATGATGACGCCCAAGTCTCTTTCTTCCCTTATAACTGCCAGCAACTCCCCTCCCAGCCTATAGGTGGCTTCAGGGTTTCTCTTCCCTATGTGCATGATCTTGCACTTCTTTGCATTAAACCCCAGTTGCCACTTTTCTGACCATTTTGCTAGTTTATCCAGATCTCTTCTCTTTCTGCCCACTCCAACTGGATCATCTACTCTGTTGCAGATCTTGGTGTCATCTGCAAACAAACCAACCTTACCCTCCAGTCCATCTGCAATGTCACTGATGAAGATATTGAAGAGGACTGGTCCCAGGCCTGATCCCTGAGGTACCCCACTTGTGACCTGCATCTCTTCTGACTGTATACCGTTTACCACCACTCTCTGTTTTCTGCCCATCAACCAATTTGTCACCCAGTTGACCAACATCTGACCCACTCTGAGCCTACCCAGCTTATTTATCAATCTTCTATGTAGAACGGTATCGAAAGCTTTGCTGAAGTCAAGATAGGTGACATCAACTGCTCCCCCTTGGTCCACCATTCTGGTTACCCAGTCAAAGAAATCTGTGAGATTAGTTTGACAGGACCTTCCTTTTGTAAACTCATGCTGTCTTGGATCCCGTGCTCTTATGGATTCCAGGTGTTGCACTATCCTTTCCTTAAGGAGTGTCTCCATAACCTTGCCCACTACTGAGGTAAGACTGACTAGTCTGTAGTTCCCTGCCTCCTCCCTGCTACCACTCTTGTGGAGTGGGATCAGATGAGCCCTTCTCCAGTGTTCTGGGACCTCTCCTGTGCTCAGAGACTCACTAAACAATTCTGATAATAGCTCTGTTAGTTCCACTCCACTTCGATGTCTTTGATCCTGTCTGAGTTTGTGAGGACAAGATCGAGAATGGCATCGCCCCTTGTTGGGGTTTTAACAAGTTGGCACAGTCCCGCACCTTGTAGTGACAATAAAAAGTCCCTACTTCTTCTTGTTGCCGCCGTTAGTGTGCTCCACTTAATATCTGGTAGGTTGAAGTCCCCCACCAGTATTACTTCGCCTTTATCAGACATTTTGTGGATTTCCTCTATTAGGTCATTGTCTCCTTTTTTTCCTTGATTTGGAGGTCTGTACACAATGTCGATTCTGAAGGGTTTTTCCCTGCCAGTGTCTACTATTTGCCACAGTGACTCGAAGGCCCCAGGTTGCACTTTTACTTGCTGACTCTCTAATTCTTCTCTTCAAGTGTCTTGACTGGCCTGCACAAATCCAGCTTATGAAATTATTTCACGTATGGATTTGCCGACTTTGGATGGAAGGATGGCAGTCACACTTCCTGGTTAATGTGGAAAGTTACATGAAGCTTGAGCACAACGCAAAGGACTGTAATCAGCACTACCTTGTTCTTCATTATCAGGTAAGGTTTCCTATTCGAAGGAGCCTGGAGGTCATCAATCCTCCTAGCTATGCAAAGCACAATCAGAAAATGCACACACTACAACAAAAGAAAAATGGATAGCTTCTGCTGACTGCTCTGAGAAAACAGTTGATTACCATGTTGACCCCAAAGAACTCCCCACAGATGGCCCTATTACTGCACTGATAGAAAATACCTTCACCTGTAGGGTGATCAATGTTAAGACATTTGTTCACTTCTGCTTGCAAAACATCCAGGATCTGCAGTACTGTAGTATTAGTGAGTTTAATACACATGGCTCTGGCCCAAGCAAGAAGATGGTACAGGCTCCATGTCAATACAGCTACTCATTAAAAGCGAAAGTCAAACAGGTAATTCATTATAGCGAATGCAATAATAGCGCTACTGCACTATAGTGACGGACAATAATAGCGACTGGCAATGGTAGCAGCAACTCAGTATAGCAACGAACATTAGTCATACCTGCTCCTTGACCCATACTCACTGACAACCTGACGAGATGCTCAAACAGGTCACAGTAACCGCAACGGATGCATGAGGTACTGGAGCAGGACAATAGCTGCTCCATTTGAATTTTGGCAAATTGCTGCTCTTCCTCGAGACATTCTATGAACTTGCTCCTTTCTCCACAGCATTAGGCGAGTTACCGCCATGCCCTCCTTTTAACTGCTACTCCACAGGTGTACACACTGCATCATATGATATTCATGCCCAACCCACTTCCACCCCATTTCTAAGATTCCTACTGAGTCGCACCTGGATAGTGTGGGTATCAGCAATCCCTATTCGCTCATTCCTTCCATGTGCTGTTTTGTACCAGTCACTATTAACGTGATCGCTGTTCTGGAGTCGCTTTTATGTGTTCGCTATTAAACCTTCACTATTTTAATGTGATACCGATGTTCCACACTCTATCACAAGCCACCAAGGTGGGTACCTACATTGGGGCCAGCAAGGTATCTACCATGTTCTCGGAGAACCCCCTACTTCAGGAGCCAGGATGCAAAATGCATTGCTTCTCAATTTGGAAGTATAATTGGACCCGATCATGCAGGCCCTAACATATCAGAAGTCAAAAAGGTGCCTTAAAATCAGATTTTATCATATTTAATAACCACGGCCTTCTTTGCCACTCCAAGCTATTGAAAGAAAAACTTCTTCTTATAGAATCTTGCACAATCCTGGGTACCAGTGAAAGTGGCGGAAACAGATATACTCTATCAAAATCTAATAGAACTTCTACCACTTCCATCCATGGGTACTGAAATGGACTGACTAACTTTGACACCTGAGTGTTCTCCTTCGATTCAAAACAGACCAATCCAAGGTCGACCGCACCTTCTACCCAGCAGGTCAAATACCTCTGGATTCAGGGACCACTTCCTAGGGTGAACCCATCTTAACTTATCTAGTTGACTTGATCATTCTGTTCCTCTGCTGAATGGACTGCCAGCAAAGACAGCAGATAGTCCTCTTCCCACTAAATAACCTTGGTTGCCTCTTTAAGTATGCTTGCGCTTATTGTGTTACCTTGATTGTTTCTGTAAGTCTCATTGACTGTGTTATCTGGCCTCACCTTCACCACTTCAGGGTTTAAATAATTGATTAGCAGTTTTTTTCTTGAGGCAATACTAACTGTACAGAAATCATTTATATAGGTTTTCTAGAAGTGTTAAGTTTGTTAAACACAGTGAGGCAAGTACAATGCATTTTCGCAATGTTTTCGAACTTTTATGAGCAAAACGCTAATCAATTTTTAGAGTTAAATAAAACCCTGCCACTTGTGCCCAAACCAGGTCTTGAAAATTAAACAATGCTAGATGTTGCCCTCATTTCTCAAAACATTGATCTGAAGACCCCACTGCTCCTGAGGGCTTCAGGCACCCTGTACTGGAATCTTATCTAAGATCACTTCCTAGCTTGACAGGCTGGTGTTGGTAGTCAAAATTCACTTCTGAGGGTGCTTCATGAAAATTCCCCCTGAAAGATTCTTGGGGTTCTCCCACCACGCAAGTGACCACAAAACTGGTCTGGACAACAGCACCAAAGCCTGGTTGTCTTAAAGTTGGAACCATGCCAACAACATCCTGTTTTGTAAGAGGTTTTATGTGAACTCTGGACCACAGTACTGGTTTTAAAATAGCTGTCATCAGAACCATTCTTTGAAGCAGCTTATGGTTACAGAAAAACACCTGGGATCTTCATCACCAGCTGTCCTGGACTTGGAAAGACCCCCCCCCCCAGTTCATCCATCTGAAATACCACCCCTAGGTACTCCAACCTCTGCAACTGTGTTAGGGAGTTCTTCCTGTTGACTAACCAGGCACACAACTCCAGAAGTTCCAGAGTTCTTGCCACCCACCTTTCTGCCATCGTCACCATTGTAGCCCAGCTGAGGCTATCTAGGTCAGGGCATACATGATGCCCTCCTGCCTCAATCAGGTCAACAGAACTATGAGGACTTCCAAGAACACTCTCAGCACGGATGCCAAGCTGAATAGGAGAGCAAGTGACACCCCTAAATTGCAAAGCTTAGGCATTTCTAATGTGATGGATCGGGATGTGGAACAAGTCGTCCATCAAAAAGATGCATGCCAGAAAATCCCCTGACTAGACTACTTGGACTGACCATACACACAACCAGGACTCCTCTGCGCTAAAACAAAGCAGTCGTCTGCAGGCACCACAAAAGAGGTCGCCAACCTCCACAAAATGACACAATCCAAAAGTATGTGGTGCGCAAGGAATACAGGAGGCAGTACTGCTTTTAAGCAAATATTTTACTGCAAATGTGATTTACAGATATTTATAAAGCAGAGCAGAAGCATGTGAGTGGTTACCTAGCACCTCGACTACATGACTGACCATGCAGGACTCCATCCTGAACTCGTGTGTCTGCAAAATCGGTTTTAGGTCTAGTATCGTTCAAAAGCCTGCCTGGCTTCATGGGGAGTATGAAATAGATTGAGAGGGATCCCTATCCCCTCTGGTTTGGGGAAACTGAGTCAAATGCCTCTATCGGGATCAAGGTATTCAGTGACTGGCTTGCTGTCTGCTTATTCACCTGGTACAGATGAACTGGGAACTTGAGGAATGATCTCTTATGGGCACAGACAAGAAAATCATGGTGTCCAGAATCAGTTTCTAGTACCTACTGAACGTGTCTGATGTTACCCAGAAATATCACTGGTGAAGTTTCTGCAGTTTTCCACCAAGGGAAGAGAGGCAGAGATGGGCCCATATACCTTCACTGTGAAGATCTGACTCCCCTGCCTGCATCTCAATTGCAACTGCAGAGGAAGGTGCTCATTACTGTTGCCAATGAAACCAGAGTAATCTTCTCTATTTCTCCATTCACCAAAGTTACAAAGGTGCGAAATCACCCCTTGACAGTCTAGGATGGCCAAATCCACCCTCTTGTTGCTGGGCTGGGTTTCTATTGCTGCAGTGATGCTGACAACCGTCCTTTCTTGTTCTGGACATCCTTCAAATGCCAACCAATTCAGGACTAAGAACAATTTCCCAACAAGGGGCATATTCTTCAGCACAGCCACACAAATTACACTGCTGCCACATTAGAGTAGACATCCGCAAACCGTTTATAGCTACATCCCTCCACAAAGAGGAAGCCATCTGAATGAGGCCATCAGGATGAGCTGAAAAGACCCATTCCAGTACTGCATACAGCTCTGTCCACCACTGCTGGAACTTCTCACACCCTAACTAGCTCCTCCGGAATGGAGAAACACGGAACCTAGCCCTGTCACTGCTGCTTCTGCTTGTCCACACGGCCTGTTCTTAATCTGTCAATTGGCCATTGAAACAAATGTTAAGAACATCATTACAGGCAGAGAGCCAACAATCAAAACAGTGTTCACACTGAAACCGTCTATTTCCTAGATCTCATTTAGGTGCCACATCCAAGGAGTTCGGTCTATAAACTAAGACCAGAACTTTGAATCAACAAGGGTGGGGTGGAATCAGAATTATCACCTGTGTTCTGTCTACCACCCTCCTCCTCAGAGAGACACACTTTATCGTCTCACAGAACTGGCTCCATCCGGTCAGGGTTCTCCCCAGACGACCCCCGCCCCATACATCCTTCTCTCGACCTACCATGCCATCAAGGTCAGGCATCACCTGCTGATCTGGGTGAGCAGGGACACTCTGTCCTAGAGCACCTGGACATACCTGTATGGCCCCCCTTCCAACCTGAGAGGGCCCGCTTTTGACCCAGTGTCTTCGCATATCTGCAGGTCATCAGCATGGGTCCTCTCAGATAAGAGGAGTAGAATGGATTTCTTGTACAACTCAGTTCTACAACTGCTATACGGTTATCAGTTGTGTACTCCGTCAGTCCAGGGATTCAGCTGGTGGTGGTGGGGAACCATATGAGATATGTCATATTACATTACACAGCGAGGACACAGGACCCCATGAGCGAGGATCTCAGTCTTAAAGCAGCAGGATTTTATCATATACTTTTTTTTTGACATCTAAGATTCATGGTCACTTTATTTTTGTTTCTCAGATACTGTTAAAATGACTACTTTTGTAATTAATGACTTAAATCATTAAAGATGGCTGCCACACAATTTCTAAAAAATCTCCCCTGAGGCTACCCATTAAATGTACATGCTAGATTCATGCTGTATAAGTATTATGATGGTGTTACCATATCTTTATGATGGTGAAAAACACAACACAGTACCAAGATATTTAACTTTTTCATGGTTGGTATGGCACAAGAATGGGATGTTTAAAAACTTCAAAATCCCATTACTTGGTTCAGGAATGAAGGAAAATGAAAACTGTGTATCTTGTTATTTTTGCCAGATGAACATTATTGTTGGGGGAAAAAAATAGTTACTAAGAAATACTGTTGCTTTAAGGCAGCTCCTATATCTCCTGTCTGATACTCCTCTGCAACAAGCCATAGCGCCACTGTACTCCTGCTAAAGGCAAATGATCAGAGACAGATATAGTGCTCTATAAGGGCATTCCACAGGAAAACAACTCCTTTACCCTCAGACACAAGACAGGCCATACTGGGTTATTTCCCAAGTCTTGAGAAATTACTAGCAACTTATCCTGTGGGACTACCCTGACAAAGAAGCGTCTAACACCCTACAACAATGGTTGTGGCAGTAATCTAGGAAAACTTGTCAGGCACGCTCAGCGCACGAGCGGTGAAAAAAACATAATAATGTAACACATCTGTGTGTGACACTGGATGTCTGTCTGACACCAGAGTTCATTTATGAGTGCACTGCATCTCAAACAACATGTGAAAACACCAACGAGCTCCCGAGCTGGACAGGGAGACCAACCATGTGAAGTAAACCATCAGATGTCTGCGCTGAAGAAAGACAGCCTTGTGGTAGCACACACTGTCTCCCTAATATACTAAACAAGGGCTACAGCGCATGAAACCAGCAATTAATTCCCAAAATTAGCAGGAAGCCCAGCCGTTCAAAGCAGATCACCGAAAGGGAGACTGACTGGCTGAGCCAATAGTCCCCTGCAAAAAAATACATAATACCCAATCACAGGAGCAGACTGTGGAAAACACAAAATGCCCAATCACAGGAGCCAATCAAGCGAACGTTTAACAATAACACTCCGGCAGGCTTGCATAAACAGACAGAAACAAGGAGGAAGATATTTTTCAGTCATACTAAAACTTGAAATACTGAGCCTCAGACAGCAAAACAGGAACCAAGAAACAAAACTAGACCATATATTCCATTACGCCAAACCAGTGCTCGGTCAGGCAAGGATGAGAGAACAGGTACTATAAGATTGGGGGGTGGGGGGGGGGCCCTGAGGATACAAAACAAAAGGCAAAGTTACTTATCTGAGGCACCAGGCTGAAATAGCATATTGGCTGCAGACCTATTCAAACAGTACACACCCTGAACAGCAACTGGGGCCCAATCAGGCACTGTAGGCACTGAAATGGGAGTTTAGTTAGCCAGTTAGTCAATATGAAAGCCAGCGGTTTGCAGTGTACAGACGTAGATAAAGGTCACAGCAACTTTAAAATACTGTCACTGGACTGGCCTGATGGCACTTGAGGTTGAGGCGCAGGATGCCACACCTTGCACCACGCCAGCGACCCAGGTTTGGGAGCGAGCTTGGGTCATCAGGGGCCAGTGGGGAAGGAGAGGATTGAGCATCCAGAGGACACCTCTCCTCTCCTGGGGTGGGTGGATGGATGACTCCCTGGGGTGAGAGACTCCTAGTGGAGGCTGGAAGCGCCGCAGTCCAGGGATTGCGCAAGACGCAAGGGGAGATGCCTCGGCAGCCGTTCGCAGTCTGGGTGTGGGAGTGCGCCTGGCAGCACTGAATGGCATTGCACATCTGGGTGCCTGGGGGAGCTCCAGAACAAGGGAAACCACCGATCGGCTGGTGGGTAGATGTCACCTGCCCCCACCTTCATTGCCAGATCCTGCCCACTGAGACTGGGTCCCAACGCCGCAACTGCCAATGAAGTGCCGGACGAAAGCACCAAGGAGCAGAAGGCCGCCCCACCCCAGGGGGTGTCTTCTGGGGAGAAATGGCTCCACCAGTGTGTTGCAGGCGAGTCGAGTTGCACAGGCTCAGTTGGGAGGACCTCAGGCTGGGGGGGATAAAGCAAGTCGACTGAAAAAGCCCCAGTCGGTGGTGACCGGAGGGAAAAGGAAGCGTAAAAAAAAAAATATATATATATATATATACTATCACTGAATTAGGAGGGCAGTAGTTTATATGGGTCCTTGGCCATGTAAATGTCCAGATTTATTTTAAAGATCTCTGTTTTTACTTATAGTAGTGTTCCCTATTCATTATTTTAGTATGGTGGGCCACCACCCTATATTTGTAGCTATCTGCCTAATTTGTTTTTATATAGTCCTCCAAAATTGCCTTTCACCTCCACCACCATCCTTTAGTGCTCTAAGCTTTACTTAATACCACTTATGTACACGTACAGTGTATAGAGGAGGCCCAAGGAATACTGCACCTTCAGCCCTGATCACCACAATCATCACTCTATATTTGCAGGCTATAGGGAACCCTGTATAGTCACCTTTAACAAATTCCTACTACTATCTGTGTGTACAAAATGTTTCCTTTTGTTACTTTTAAATTTACTAGTCAACCTGATGGGGATGCTCTCTTGTTATTATGACGTCTTGCTTAAGATCAAGATCCGTCATTAAAACAGGGTCATTGATTACATCAAACTTGAATAGCATGTCTCCTCTTAATCGCCTAGACTCCAGGGACTGAAGTTTTGTCTCGCCTAGTTTGTCCATCTGTGTCAGTTCCCTCATTCCCAAGATGGATTCTGTTATTCTCTTCTGTACCCTTTCAACAGCTATTATATATTTTTTCATGTATGGTGCCCAAAGTTGTGCGCCATAGTCCAATAACCTGATGTAACCCATATACAGAGGTGATGTAATGGTCCTGTCCCTACCGTGGGTAAATTTTTTAATGTTCCACCATACTTAATTTGCTTTAGCAATAACCTCCCCACACTGACCTTCCATATCGGATGTATCATTAAATTTTATTCCCTCGGTCTTTTTCACATTGTGTAAGTTTGAGTGTGTAATCCCCAAATTTTTACTGGTGAAGTGGACTGTGCCTTCCCAGGTGCATTACAGCACATTTATCCATGATTAAGTGCATCCCACATTTTATGGCCCAATTAATTATATTGTCCAAATCAGACTGAACGTATTGTAGCCGTTCTTCTGCAGCACAGACACCTCCTGTTTTCATGATGACTGTGTACTCGCAGCTCCAACTGCTGAGATTTTGGTCTATGTCAGCTATGAAAACATTAAACAGTATGGGTCCCAAGACGGATCCCTGGGGCATACCACTGTTCACTTGTCCCTTTGATGAAAGACACCTTCTAGGATCAACTGGATAGTTATGCCACTGTCCAGTTTATTAGTGATTTTCTAGCCCATTTTGACTGATTTTTTTTTTCTACAAGGGCCCAGTTCAGAACCAAATCAAAGGCATTTTTGGGAGATTTCTATCTAGTTCCCTGCTAACATTCTCACAGAAAATTAATAAATTCATGGTGCATGATCTGCCCTTGCGAAATCCATGTTGCTGTCAAAGGTGTTTCTTTTTCCTCTGTGTACCCATTTCTCATCCTTTATAACTGCCTCCAGGATTTTGCCCAGCACTGAGGTGAGGCTAACTAGCCTGCAGTTCGACATAGCAGTTCTGGGCCCCTTCTTATAAATAGGGGTAAATATGCGTGGTTTTCCAGTCCTCCAGTACGGTTTTTAGTGATATGGGCGACTCAATTTGAGTGCCTGTGAAAAGAATGAGTGGGGAAGTATAGCAAAAGTCAGAACAGCAAGGGTATGAGAACAATGATGGTGAAAGAAGGAGAGAGAGAGTGTCAGTAGGAGGGATCCGAGATGAAAGAGGATATAGGAGGTAGTTCATCCTGGCCCTTCCTAGCTGACTGTTTGGTCTAATGGACGTAGTGTATGCCTCTGGTGTGGTAGGACCCAAGTTGGAAGCTGGGTAGGAGCACTGTTTTTTTTATTATTATTAGTGTTGGTACTTACATTTTCTGTATGTTGTGCTCCTCGTTCCCCTGCCCTCCTGGTGGTCCCCCTTTCGCAGGTTGCCCCCCCCCGAATAGCCCCCCTTTCAAAGATTCCTCTATACCCCTGTGTCAGGTTTCCCCTCAGAGCTGATTATAATTATAAAGGGGGGGTACAGCGGGCAAAGCTCCCTGCATGGGGGGGTGAAGGAGGCATAGCCCTCATAACAAAAAAAAATGTGTAAATGTATTGTGCCTGCGGAGTGTGTTGCACACCATCGCTGTTTATGGTTCTGATGATGTGCAAATCGCTCTTACTGTTTTCGGCGATGTGCACTCGCGCATGTTGTGATGTCACATGGAACCCTCAGGTACTACACCTTCTCTGTAAGCAATGATACCTGACAGGTTGGGCATTATTGGGAAATACTGGACCGCCAAGGGGAGTAATGCGGCCTGATGCCACAGGCAGAGGGCCTTATAGCCCCTTGAAGGTCCAGTACTTCCCAATAATGCCCACACTGGAGGGTATTATTGGGCTTACAAAATGGCCATGTTTGTGAATTTTAATGAATTGGTAAAATAAGAGAGAACACGAGTGTTAAAAATTAATACAAGTATAAAAAAAAAAAAAAACTTGTTTCAAAAAGTAGTCCACAGGCTGTTACAGGTCTGTTGCTCCTCCCTACAGAGCTGTTCTGGTGGACTATCACCCCTCCTCCCCGACTCGTGCACAGATCTTACCAACATGCACACACACAGAGTGCCACATTAAGAAGAAAAGGGCTGAGCACAAGAAAATTTCCTTAGCAGTGTTTGGACATTTTTTTTTTTGTTTTGCTGCACTTTTGCAGCATTTTTTCTTTGTTGTGGTCAGAACTCGAAAGTTCTCTGTGAGCTCGTGACCTCTGACCCTAATGGATAGCGACTCAGCATGTGCCGCAAGGGAGAGGTGCGAGGTAAATTATTTCTTTATTTTATCTGTGAAGGCTTTGAATATGAGAAGGGTCACTAACTGTGGAGCTGTGTGCTTCTGCTACCATGATCGCGACTGATTGGCTTTGTTTCCATTTGCGGTTGGCGAGTGGTGCGAGAACATGGTTGGGAGAGTGGTACTGTTATAAAAGAAAGATGGCTGATTTCCACTCCTCCCCCGAAGACAACTGGAAGTGGTGTTCTTTGTTTTTTGTGCGAAAGGAGCTCGGACTGAGGGAAACAGTGCTGCGGTTGTCGGTGGGGGGGGACATTAGTTCTTGCTAAGCGAAAGAAAAACATGGCAGGGATTTTAAATTTTATCTGGTGCTGTCAGTCAATGACAAAGCAGGCTGAGCACCTCTGCAGAAGGGTATGTGGTAAGGTGGCACTTGGGCTGGTACCAATTTGTTGCTGGGCATCTATTGAAAAATAAATGCCCAGCTTGGAGGTGATATTAGCCAATCAGCACTGAGAATCCATTCTTGCCCTTTTCTAAAAGGAATTTAGAGAATATTAGTTATAATGGTTCTACAATATTCATACCCAGTACTTTCAGCAAGTTGCTTGTTATGCCATCAGGGTCTGGTGCTGACTTGTTTTTCCCATGCTTAATTTTCTCAAATATCCCTTCCTTTGTAATCCATCTAATATCTGTTTTATTTTTATCATTTATGTTTAGGGGTACATATTTTGTTCTGTCCTGTTTATGATATACAGAGCTGAAATACTTATTGGACTCTTCTGCCATCCCAAGGGGGCACAGATTGTGGTGTCATTTTGCCTAAGGGGACCTACAGATGATGTGCTTTGTCGCAAAGAATTTATACACCCATAAAAAACATTCTCATTACAACTGGCTGCAGATTTCACAAATTTTACTTCTATTTCTGGTTTTTCTTTCTTGATTAGGTTCTTATGCCTTTAGACTAGGCTTTTGTGTTTTATTTTGTTTAGTGTTGAACTTTCTGCCTTGAAATTATGGAAGGCAATGTACTTCTTTTTTATGAACCATTTTACTTGCTTAGTCAGTCATTTAGACTTTCTACCCTTACCATTATGTTTCTTGATCTTTGGAATATTTTGATTACATATTTCCATGACAATGTTTTTAAATACTGTCCATGCATTCTCTTTGTTTTGGTTGTGTAATCTTTCTTCTCAAATAATTTCATCCATAGGCTTTTTAATTCCAGTTATAGTAACCTTGTTGTAAAGGCAGAATTCAGTGAACCCTGAAGTCCTTAATTTTGGGAGCTACACATAAGTAATAAGCCTCGACCGGGTGTGCATTATAGGATTTATATTCCAAATGAGTGCACACTTGGATGCAGTGCTCAAAAACAAACTGTGAAATAAAAGGAAAAAGGTTCTGGCACATGCTAACTAATGAGAGGGATGCAGAGAAAATTCATTTTAAACCATATTTATTGCACCAAGACACACAGTGGGATTGCAGACAGTACGAAACATGTCAGGCCGAACTATGGTTTTAAAATGAATTTTCTCTGTGACCCTCTCATGAGTTAACGTGTGCCAGAACTTTTTCCTTTTTATTATAGGATTTTACTGCACACCCCATGGGTGTTGTGTGGCACAAGGCCAAAGGCCAAGTGTTCTTACACCCCTAAGAAGTGCATTAAAATCCTATGATGAACACCCTGGAGGAGTTTATTACACTTATAAAATGGCTATAAGTAGGTTTTTGGGAGAAGAAAATGTGATTCAGCACCTGACTGTGCATTTATAAGGATTACTGCACAGTCAGGTGATGTGTTTCTGGGCCAGATAAATTGCTAGATTTTTTCTTACTGTTTTATAAACTGAAATAAACCACACTGCATGTGCATTGCTTTATCTTGGTATCACTAGAGGCTACAACCAAATTTAAGATACCTTCCCCTCTGATAGGTTCAGAGATGTACTGGATTAGTGAACATTGCTTTAATGTTTCTAGAAAGATCATGAGTGCCCTATCTTGCCTGTTTGTCTTTCCCAACTAATGTGAGGAAAATTGAAGTCCCCTGATAGAATTACTTCTAACTTACTTGTTGTATAAATTTCTTCCATAATGATAGAATGCTACATTTCATCCAAATTTGGGGTGCTATAAAAAAGTTCCAACATTAAACTTCTCCTGCTTTGGGGGTAATTTGTAACCATACGGTATTGGAGTTACCCGACTGTTTAAGCCCCCCCACAAGATGTCAGTGGCTTCGATGGTCATTAACATTAAAAAAGCAATGCCCCCGACACTCTTTCTGGCCCTATCCAGTTTGAACAGGGAGTACTTGGGAATATCAGTATCCCGCTCAATGCACTGATCCCACCGTGTCTCAGTGACAGACAATTTCTGGTTCATCGCTATCCATTAGTACCTGTAGTTCATCGTTGTTTTTATTTAAGCTGCCAGTATTTATAAGGATACATTTCCACACACTAAGTTTTCTCTTTTTGTCTGGTGTGGTGGTTACCTCTGTTGTATTAATGTAGGTTGTGTGTGGGCTTCATGTCTGGCTTATTTTGCCCTCTTGCCCCTGCCAGGTTAGTTTAAATTGCCTGAGATGGCATTCAGTATTTCATTTCCAAGCAGCGTTGCCTCCTTTTGTCTAAGTGCAACCTATCTCTTGAGCAGAAGTTATTTCTGTGTTCAAAGGTTGCCTAGTTCCTGTTTTTTTTTTTTTTTTTTTTTTTTTTTTTAAAGTCTTTGGGTAACCGGGTAAGGCCCACTAGGCACAAGTGTCTGTTTTCAGGGGCGTCCTGGGAGCACCGGGTAGTTAAGTGACTTGCTCAGAGTCACCCCGTATGCAAGTGGAGATTGTGAGAATCAAACTCCGGGCTGGTCTGTTAGATGTACCAAGCTCGTTCACACCTCGTTCCTCTAACCTCTAGGCTATACTGCCAGCCCATGATGATAAACTTTTCCTTCCAGCATCATTCCTTTAGCTATCTGTTTATTTTCCCAGTTTGTCTCCATCTATGAACACTAGCCCTTGGGACGAGAAGAAATTCACAAAAAAATAAATCTACCACCTCTTTCTTTCAGCCTTCTTCCCATATTTTTGTATTCCCTTATGACGTCCCTCTTTTTTGATTCCCTTATGCCACTTGTGTCTACTTGCACCTGTCCCTGATAGCATATTTCTAAGTCTAGTGGGCCAGGTAATTCATTTTGGCCCCTGGAAAGCATGCAGTCATAGAATTTACTTTATCAATATTGCAAATTGTTGAGTTTGTGTATCACAGGATAGAGTCTCCTATGATGACCTTTTGTGTCTGGTTTGTCTGCCCTTCCTGAACTCCAGTAGCTGTTTCTACATTTAGCAGAGGGGTGCTAGTTTTGATTAACCTCTCTTTCACCTCCAGCACAATATATTTATTTTGGGTATCAATTATGAATAGTTCAACTCTCTCAGCCGTCTTGCTATGCTTGGTTTTATGGGTCAACTGAACTGTACATCAGTCCATGGTGGTGCGGACAGCACCAGCTCCCATCTCCCTATCTACTTGGTTTTCCTCGGTCCTTTTCTGGCTCCATGGGCTGTCTTTTCTCCTCTATCTTTTTTACCATTTGGTTTTCCATCTGACAGCTTAACAGGCATGAATTTCTAAATTTAGGGGGCTTCCTGTCACCAGGTAGCCCCAACCTGCCTGATAGTTTTTCCTCAACCAAAAATAAAAAATAGCCAGCAGACAACTTGAAATCTTTTAGAAGCTCTATCTATGCTACTACCCTTATAGTGGTACAGCAGAAATTGGAGAAACTGCTATAGCCAGAATGTTCCAAGTCGTAAGGGTGCTATGCTGCGGTCACAGCTTCTAGGCTGTACCAATACCTCAGTGGGGGAACACATTACCCATATGTCATAATTCACCACTGACAACATGGAGCGATGCAGAAAAAAGAAGGGGGGGGTGGAGGCTGAACATCCTGCCTGTGGAATTCTTCAGAATTTTAAAATTTTTTGATTCCATGATAAATATACCCATCTACTGAATGTGTAAAGACAGATGAGTGACAGGTGGGGAGGAACTACTTTTTACTAATTACTTTCTTTTTTTAACTCCATTTTTCCACCTATGTCTTGGAACTCTCTAGGGCATCATCCAGTGCCCCAACTCCACCTCCGTACTTGTGAGGTCTCCTGTTTCCTGGCACCAACCTGGCTATCCCCCTGGCTCGCCCCCGAGGCTGGAGCCACCCTAATGCATGGGCGCTCTATCTTAAGTTCGGGCTAGGCTGGACTCGGCCCAGGAAAGAAGTACGACAGGCAGTGGAGTGTGGTCGGTAGGTAGATGTGCCGTCACCTATTCACTAGATGGGGGGGGGTTCTGTGTAGGTTTTCCCTTGGGAGTACAGTGTGCAATGACGTCTGTGCATGGCTGCCCTGCTGATGTCAGCCATACTCATAGAAACATAGAAGTTGACGGCAGATAAGGACCTCAAGGCCCATTCAGTCTGCCCATTTCTTTTTCTACCTTATAAATGTGCCATCCGCCTTTGCTCTGTCAGTGGCCTATCTATTCATAGTCATTTGTATTGCTCCCATATGCCTATCCCATGCCTGTTTGAAGCCCTGCACTGTATTCATAGCCACCACTTCTTGTGGTAAGCCATTCCATGCATCCACCACCCTTTCTGTGAAAAAGAATTTCCTCACATTCCCCCTTAATCGGCCCCCCTCTAATCTCATGCTGTGTCCTCTTGTCCTGCTATTTTTCTTATACTTAAACATGTTAGACTCTTTCACCTTGTTAATGCCCTTAAGGTGTTTGAATGCCTCGGTCATATCACCTCTCTCCCTCCTTTGCTCAAGGGTATACATATTGAGCTCTGTTACTCTGTCCTCATATGTCTTCTGATGCAGTCCCTGCACCATTTTGGTGGCCCTTCTCTGGACTGCCTCAATTTGGTTAATGTCCTTGTGAAGGTGTGGCCTCCAATACTGCACACAGTACTCCAGATGGGGCCTAACCAGTGTCTTGTAAAGAGGGATTATTACCTCCCTCTTACGACTTGTGATACCCCTACTAATACACCCTAACACCCCCCTAGCCTTACCTAATGCTTTAGAGGTCTGCTTGGATGATTTCAGGTCATCAGTGATGATGATACCCAAGTCTCTTTCTTCCTCTGTGACTGCTAGCAACTCCCCTCCCAGCCTATAGGTGGCTTCAGGATTTCTCTTCCCTATGTGCATGATTTTGTACTTCTTTGCATTAAATCCCAGTTGCCACTCTTCTGACCATTTTGCTAGTTTATCCAGATCTATTCTCATTCTGCCCACCCAGTCTGGATCATCTACTCTGTTGCAGATCTTGGTATCATCTGCAAACAGACAAGCCTTACCCTCTAGTCCATCTGCAAGGTCACTAATGAAAGGAGAAAGTCCAGAGGGGGTACTGCTAAGCTTAATGGAGAAAAGGGAGCATGTGAGGAGGAGGACCCTGTAAAGGCATCTATCCTAAATAGATACTTTTGCTCGGTATTTACTGAAGAGAAGGCAGGGCAGGGCCCACAGCTCAGCATCATGGACACAGGGGGGAGGGAGGTGAGCACTACTCCCTTCACAAAAGAAAGGGTCCTACAAGAGCTTGCTAAGCTCAGGGTGGATAAGGCAATGGGACCTGATGGCATACATCCCAGGGTACTTAAGGAGCTAAAGGTGGAACTAGCAGAGCCATTAGCAGAACTGTTTAGTGAGTCTCTGAGCACAGGAGAGGTCCCAGAAGACTGGAGGAGGGCTCATGTGATCCCGCTCAACAAGACTGGTAGCAGGGAGGAGGCAGGGAACTACAGACCAGTCAGTCTTACTCCAGTAGTGGGCAAGATTATGGAGGCATTTCTTCAGGAAAGGATAATGCAACACTTGGAATCCATAGGAGCATAGGATTCAAGACAGCATGGGTTTACAACAGGATGGTCCTGTCAAACTAATCTCAGATTCTTTTGACTGAGCAACCAGAGTGGTGGACCAAGGGGGTGCAATTGATGTCACCTACCTTGACTTCAGCAAAGATTTCGATACTGTTCCACATAGAAGATTGACTAATAAGCTGGGTAGGCTCGGGGTGGGTCAGAAGTTGGTCAAGTGGGTGGCAAACTGGTTGGCGGGCAGAAAACAGAGTGGTGGTAAATGGTATACCATCAGGAGAGATGCGAGTCACAAGTGGGGTACATCAGGGATCATTCCTGGGGCCAGTCCTCTTCAGTATCTTCAGCAATGACATTGCAGATGGACTGGAGGGTAAGGTTGGTCTGTTTGCAGACGACACCAAGATCTGCAACAGAGCAGATGATCCAGATAGGGTGGGCAGAATGAGAAGAGATCTGGATAAACTGGTAAAATGGTCGGAAGAGTGGCAACTGGGGTTTAATGCAATGAAGTGCAAGATCATGCACATAGGGAAGAGAAACCCTGAAGCCACCTATAGGTTGGGAGGGGAGTTGCTGGCAATCACAAGGGAAGAGAGAGACTTGGGCATCATCATCACAGATGACCTAAAATCATCCAAACAGACCACTAAAGCAGTAAGTAAGGCTAGAGGGATGTTGAGGTGTATTAGTAGGGGTATCGCACGTCGTAAGAGGGAGGCAATAATCCCTCTTTACAAGACAAAGGTTAAGCCCCATCTGGAGTACTGCGTGCAGTACTGGAGGCCACAACTGCACAGGGACATTAACAAAGTGGAGGCAGTCCAGAGAAGGGCAACCAAAATAGTGCAGCGACTGCATCAGAAAACATATGAGGACTAACTAATGGAGCTCAATATGTATACTCTAGAGCAAAGGAGGGAGAGAGGTGTGATATGATCGAAACATTCAAACATCTTAAGGGCATTAACAAGGTGAAAGACTAACATATTTCAAAATAAGAAAAACAGCAGGACAAGAGGACACAGTATGAGATTAGAGGGTGGCCGATTAAATGGGAATGTGAGGAAGTTCTTTTTCATAGAAAGGGTTGTGGATGCATGGAACGGCCTACGTCAGGAAGTGGTGGATATGGATACGGAGCAGGGCTTCAAACAGGCATAGGATAGGCATAAGGGTGCAATACAGATATGTATGACTAGAGAGGCCATTGACAGAGTAAAGACCTATGGCACATTCATAAGGTAGAAAAAATGGGCAGACTGGATGGGCCTTACGGACCTTATCTGCTGTCAATTTCTATGTTTCTATTGCACTATTTTTATAACTTCCCTCAAGTATACAAAAGAATGTCAAAGAAAACATACTAATTGTTCTTCTCACGAGTCATCATAACCATGTTTCTTTATTTCGTGGGCAGCTAGAAGACTTGTGTGATGATGGGTTACAATAAAAGTTTCAATATGTTTAATGTTATAAAATAAATCTGGCCTCTGTTCCACCTCATGGCTGTCCCACATTATCATTGACATCTTCAGTTTTAGCCTTAAATTTGCTCTGTCCCAGCTCTGAATTAAAATACAGAAACACAGATTTTGTCAGCAGAAAGGGACCTTTAGACCCATCAGTCTGCCTCTTCTCCCTGCCTATTCCATCACCAATAACCCTAGTTGGTCATACATGTCATTCCTTCACCCTGTTTCTCCACCTAGTATGCCCCTGTGCCTATCCCACGCATGTTTGAAGCTTCCCAAAGTCTTTGCCCCCACTACCTCCTCTGGCAGGCTGTTCAAGTCATCTACTACCCTTTCTGTGAAAGTATTTCTGCACATCTCTCATAAACTTCCCCCTCCTAGCTTCACTGAATGCCTCCTTGTTCTAGTGCCTTCCTTTGTCTGAAACAGACCCTTGACTTGAATTTTGTTCACTCCTGCAAGGTACTTGTAGGTTTTAATCTTGTCCCCTCTTGCTCTACCCTCTTCCAGGGAGTACATGTCGAATTCCTATAGCCTTTCCTTGTACGGCTTCTCATGCAACCCCCTCATTTTGGTTGCCCTCCTCTGTATCACCTTCACCCTTTCAATATCCTTGAGGAGGTGCGGCCTCCAGAACTGGACACAGTACTCCAGGTGGGGCCTCACAAGTGAGCGATACAATGGCAGCACCACCTCCCCTCCTCCTGCTAGAAATCCCTCTCCCCATGAGCCCCAGCATCCTGGTAGCCTTTCCCATTGCTTTGTCATGTTGCTAAGCTACTCTGAGGTTATCAGATATGATGACCCCAGGTCTCATTCTAGCTTGGTGATTGTAAGCTCCCCCCCCCAATCTTATACATAGCTCCTGGGTTCTGCAGCCCCAAGTGCATAGCCTTGCACTTTTTGGCACTGAAACCCTGCTGCCACCCCCTACACCATTTCTCTAGTTTCCTCAGATCCCTTTGCATTCTCTCCCCCCTTCCTGAGTGCCAACCCTGTTGCCGATTTTTGTATCATCCACAAAGAGATGCACATTATCGACAAGCGTCTCTGCAATGTCGCTTATGAAGACACTGAAGAGCACCAGTCCCAGCACTAAACTCTGTGGCACTCCACCAGTCACTCTCCTATCGCCCGAGTGGCTACCATTTACCACCACATTTTGCTTCCTATCCATTTAACAGTTTGATACCTAGCTTCTCACTTTCTCCCCAACCCCCTGGCTGCTTAATTTCTTAAATAGCCTCCCATGCGGCACAATGTCAAAAGCCTTCCTGAAATCCCGATAGGCCATGTCCACTGCTCCCCCTTTGAATCACCTTCTTGGTAACCCAGTCAAAGAAATCTGTGAAGTGCTCTTGTCCTGAATCCCTCAGGTAATGATATTCTAAAGTTTAAAGCCCTTACTCCAGATTACTTCAGTAGCTTGGTTACATACGTTTTAAATCTGGCTTATGCTAAGTTCAGCAAACTATTCAGAGAAAAGTCAAACTAGTGATTTTCTTCAAAAATGGGAAATTAGGACTGGAAATGGATTTTGCCATGTTTTGGTGAAAAAATAAAATCAGTCAGTATTCAGTTTTGTGCTAAAATTCAGCATTTTGCTCCCTTTCAAGTGCAAATACCTCAGTTTTGTGCACACTCTTGCTTTTTATCACCAATTATGTGGGGAATAAAAAAAGAAGCACTCTGCACCAGTCGTGCAAAACATGATGATCTGCACTGAAGCTGCAGGACACCTCCTTGCCCAATAAAAAATGGATTTTAAGGTTTGGCAAAATGGAGTTGCTATTAAAAAAAAAAAAAATAACCAGTAGCCCAAAAAGTAGGGTGGAAGAAAGCCAAGAGTAAGAGTTTTAAGGGGAACAGTCAGCGCCAAGGGCCCCACACGCAAGTGTGGGGCTGGTTGCAATGCGCACGTTGTGTGCAAAAACATTTTGGTTTAGTTATCGTTTGCTGCAATACAGTAAAGGTTGTATCAGACTAATTTTGTTTACTTCTAGGCTGATGTCTTCTGCTACCATAAATCCCAGAGCCTCCTGCTGCTGACATCACAGCAGTAGGCTGCAGTGGAAGATTCAATAGCCTGCAGTGCGTGCTAGAGTTTATATAAACTCCGATGTATTGTTTGCTGATCCCGTTGTCCTCGCTGGACCAACTACAGTCACAGAGGACTGTACTTGGCCCCTGGAGAAAAGCAGAACCTGTAAACATATGATTGGAGATCAGAAAACCTCTAACATGCTCTGCAAGCTACTGAATCTTCCACTGTGACCTACTGCTCTGATGTCAGCTGCATGGGACTCTGGGATTTGTAGTAACAGAAGATGTCAGCCTAGGAGTAAACAAAATTAGTCCAATCTACTATACTACAGTAAACAGCAAGTAAACCACAAAATGTTTTTGCACACGTAATGCACATTGAAACTGGCCCCACACTTGTGTGGGGCCCTTTGTGCTGGCTGTTCCCCTTTAATACTTTAATTCAAACTGCAGCCAGCCTCCATTCTAATCAAGTGTCCAGCACACAGATACAGTCTGCTTGTACTATAAATACCTTTTTCTTTTTTTGCTCTAGTGTCAGTCAGACATGCTTTGGAACTTCCAAGTGCCACAAGCCATCGTTGTCTTTCGGGCTGCATTAACTGCTTTCACATAGAAATGCTGTTCCCCAGGAATTATTAGCTCCATTCTAGTGTTGTCTGCCGGATGAACTAATTTTAGAGGGATAAACACAGTTACTCTTTTAAAACATTGCTGAATGGTATTTATACTAGATTTTGAGCATTTTAGACAATCAGAACACACTACTGTCCAAGATGAATGTCTGTAACATCATGAGAATAAACTTCTAAAGTATCTCAGTATAACTGAGTTATATAACCACTTCTTCGCATGTTATTGTTCCACTTAGAATAGATCCGAATCAGCAACTAGCATGTAAGATGGCAATGGCCAACAACAGAAACAGTTTCTACTTGTGGTGTAATCTTAATGTGTAAAACCAAACAGGGGGACTATGTCTTGACAAAGGCCCTATAAAGCTGTGACTCTGCAGCCGAAGAACTTGTCTTGCCATACAATGCACCATTTTGGATGCTTTTAATCAGTGATCCAGGTAACACTGAGAGTATTTTACTCCCATTCTACAATTAGCTAAATAAACTACAATTTGGAGGAGTAACAGTGCTTCAAACCTTAAAAACAATGCTCCTTTTGAAGTACCAGCAGTGTTATGAATCACAGTTTTGTAGGGTACGGAACATTTTCAAGTGCTGAGGGAAGTATTATTTATTACTCATGCAAAAAATAATTATGAATTTGTTTTTTTCCAAGTGCTGAGTAAGCCGGCCTGGTGGCGCTGAGGCGCTGGATGCCTTACCTCATGGCACACCGCGCACCGGTTCAGGAATGAGCCAGGGCCAGAGGTCGGCAACGGGCTGGATGAGCTGCTAGAAGGCAGCTCTCCTCTCCGGGGAAGTGTGGTGGCATCCCTCGGCTGATGGTTGCCTCCTGGTGGAGACTAGGGGCAGCAAAGGCGTAGAGGGTGCCAAGGCACTAGACCAATGGAATGAGGGAAAGGGGCCATGACCAGGGCTGTAAGGCACATGCGTGCCTCCACGCGCATGCCCTCCTACTCCTGGGGCCCCTGGGAGAAAACCGAAGGAGAAAATGCCAGCTGCAGGGTGAAGACAGACTTCGCGCAGGCGCTGCTCCCATGCCAGACCATAAGGTAAGTCCAGGTAATTCTGGCTGACGGGACGGGGGGCGGTCAGATGGAGGGCTGCCCAGAGGAGTAGAAAGTGTGACACAATAAAAAAAAAAAAAAAAGGTGAGTAAACTTATGCCCTTTCTCTCCTAATCAGATCACTGCTTTTAATGGAAAACGTACTAATTTTCCTTCCTCTTGTCGGTCCTAAAGCCCCTTCCCACATGCCCAGTAAAGTACAGCTGCGTAAGAAATAGCAGTTACGTAAGAACTTACCATAACAGTAGTTCTTTGAGAGAGGTTCCTGCAGTAGGTCTTCACATATAGGACTGCGCCCCCCGGTGTCAGGCTTGAATGGTAAACTTGTAGCTTGCAATCATCAGTGGGGACCACCCCCCAACATCCGGTGACGCGACATCATCCTGATTATAAGAAGGGGTGGTCCCGCGCCCACCCTCCAGTTCTTTTCCACTGGAGACCTAGAGAAAGGGAGCAGAAAAGCGAAGTAACAACCCTGGTACCCAATACCCGGGCTGAACCAACAGGCTAGACAGGAAAAAAGGAAATAACTCCAGGAACTGGGGTAAGGTGGGAGGGAAATAAGACCTGCAGGAACCTCTCTCAAGATCTGTTACGTAAGTTCTTTGCCATTGCCATCTTACTCGAGAGGGTTCCTGAAGTAGGCTCCATATAGGACTGAATTCCAAGCAGCCTAACAAAAAGAGGGAGTTGGAGACAAGTTTCCGGGAGGAGGAAAATGACTGCCAACTAAGGATCTGCCTTAAGACAGAAGACCTTGCAAGACTGCAAGGCTGAAACAAGCTTGACGCCTAGAAGCAATGTCCAGACTGTAGTGCTTAGTGAAGGTGTATACAGAAGATCAAGTGGCCGTTGCACAGACGTCCGCAATGGACACATTCCTGAAAAAAGCGATAGAAGTTGCCATGCCTCTGGTGGAGTGGCCTTTAACCACCCCCCGGAAGGGTTTTTCTGTATTTCTGGTAAGTACAGTGAATACAGTTAGCCAGTCACTGAGAAATAGTCTGTTTAGAGATTGCCTGGCACTAGGAAGCAAAGGCCACAAAGAGTTGGTTCGATTTTCGAACCTCCTTAGTCTGAGAGGTATCATACCTCAAAATCCGATGCACATCCAAGGTGTGCAAAAGATATTCCCCCCTGTTGGAATGCTGAGGAAAATAGACTGGCAGTTTAACACTCTGGTTGAGAGTCATCTCCAAAACAACTTTTGGAAGAAAAGAAAGATTAGTTCTCAGGACCAACCAGTCCTTGTGGAAAATCAAATAAGGCTCTCTGCAAACAAAGGCCTGAAGCTCTGCGACCCTTCGAACTAAAGTAACTGCAACAAAAAACAGAGTCTTCCAGGACAGGAAGTACATATCACAACTTGCTGCCGGTTCAAAAAAGGGGGCAAAGTAAGTTTCTCCAACATAAAATTAAGATCCCAGGGAGGACAGGGGTTCTGGACTGGAGGTTTGATGTGAAGGATACCCTTCAAGAAAGTTTTGGAAACCTCTAACTGTGCTAGGGTTATGCCCTCCACCGGAATGTGGTAGGCCGACACCACAGAGAGATGGACCTTAATTGAGGAGTAACTAAGGCCCAACTCAGAAAGATGTAAGAGGTACTCTAACACCTGGGAGGCCAAGCAGGAAAAAGGGTCCAAGCTTTTGGCTGTGGCCCAGATAGAAAATTTCTTCCACTTCATGGCATAGATGGATCTGGTAGAGGGTTTTCTGGCTTCCACCAAGACCCGGGCAACCTGAGAGGAAACTCCATAGCGAGAAACCACTATGTCCAAAAGGGGCCATGCATGAAGATGGAGAAACTGAAGACTTGGATTTACCAGGGTGCCCTGCTCCTGAGACAGAAGGTCATGAGACAGTGGCAGAGGGAACAGTGGTTCTAGAACTAGTTGCTGCAACAGCGGGAACCAAATCTGCCGGGGCTACGGAGGAGCAATCAAAATCAAGTGGGCCCCCTCTGCCTGGAGTTTCAACAGAACCTTCTGAATGAGAGAAAAGGGAGGAAACAAGTATAGAAACCTCCCTGTCCAAGAGAGAGACAGTGCATCTTGCCAAAAAGTACCATACCCAGGAACGCGCGAGCAAAAGTTGGGTAGTTTTGTATTGACTGGGGAGGCAAACATATCTAGGTCTGCCCGGCCCCACTGAAGAAACAAGTCTTCGACTACCTCCTGTATTACTTCCCACTCGTGAGCCCTGGCCACTGATCAGCTGAGACTGTTGGCTAGGACATTGAGAGCGCCTGGCACATGGACTGCTGTCAGAAACAGGCTGTGCTGAATAGCCCAATACCATACTCTCACTGCTTCCCTGCAAAAAGGGTACAGTCAGGCGCCTCCCTGTTTATTGAGGTACCACACAGTCACCATGCTGTCTGTCTGTACAAGAAGTGTTCCTGGGAGGAGCAGCAACTGGAAGGCCTGGAGAGCATAGAGGACTGCTCTGATCTCCAGGATGCTGATGTGAAGATTCTGCTCCTGAGGAGACCATGAACCTTGAGTTCTGTGATCCCGCAAGTGGGCTCCCCAACCCTTATCAGAGGCATCCAAGGTGAGGTTCTGGAAGGGAGCCAGGGAGTGGAAGGGGGCTCCGCCAACAAGTTGGTGAAGTCCTGCCACCAGAGGAGATCTGTCTGAAGGCTGTTGGAGATCATGACCAGTTGGTTCATGTCGTCCGAGTGAACCCACTGGACTCGAAGAGACCACTGGGTAACCCTCATGTGAAGCCTGGCCAGGGGGACAGTAGGAATGGCCACTGCTGTAAGACCCAAAAGACGGAGCACTATGTGTGCTGGGGTCCATCGAGCTTTGGCCAAAGTGGCCTGAGAAACCAAGGTCTCGGCTCAATCTAATGGTAAGAAGGCCTTGCTCTGGACTATATCCAGTACCGCTCCAATGAATTGAAGACATTGAGAGGGTACTAGCGGAGACTTGGGAAGGTTGACCGAAATGTCCAACTGGGCAAACAGATCCAGAGTGAAGGAGAGAGACTCCTTCAGGCTGTCCAGGGATGGGGCTGAAAAGAGCCAGTCATCCAGGTATGGGAACACATATATGCCCCTGCTGCAGAGAAACGCTGCTACCACCGCTAGGCACTTGGTGAAAACCCGGGGCACTGAGGACAGGCCAAAGGGGAGTGCCTAGAATTGGAAATGGTTCTCCCAGAAGGCGAATCGATGAAAGTGGTGGTGGGCCGGGAGGATGAGGTTATGAAGGCAAGCATCCTGCATATCCAGGGAGCACAACCATGTGTTGGACGGGAGCAGGGGTTGGAGTCTCTGAAGAGTCAGCATGCGGAATCTCTTGTACTCTACAAAGAGGTTGAGCATGCTGAGATCCAGGATAGGTTGAAGATCCCCACCTTTTTTGGAACTAGGAAGAAATGGGAGTAGAACCCCCTTCCTAGTTGGTTTGGAAGGACATGTTCTATGGCCACTTTTTGTAGAAGGGCCTGTATTTCTTGATGGACAATGGGGATCTGACCAGACGGGTAAAAGGACCTTCCTGGAGGCTTTGGAGGTGGAATCTCCGGAATTCGATTGAGTGACCTCTTTGTATGAGCTGAAGAACCCATACGTCTGTGGTGACGGCCTTCCACCCCTCCATGTGGAGGCCGAACCTCCCTCCTACCAGTTCCTCCAAGGGGGATGGAGGGAGCGGGAGGAGGGGAAGCGAGTCAGGATGCAGAGGGGAGTGGAGCTTTGTTTCCAGATGCTGCTTTGGTGAACTTAGCATGAGGAGCTTGGGCTCCTGAGCCAGTGGCGGGTCTTTTGCCTTGACACTCATTCTGGTTCTTGTTCCATCTTCATGGCAACAAAAGAGCTGTTTCTTTTGGCCCGTCTGATACATGGAGTGTACATCTCTTCGGGACCTACTGCTCTCTTGCAGCCCTGTAATAATGTCCTTCGCTGCCAAAGAGGATGAGACCCCTGAAAGGCACGTCCAAGAAGGACGACTGAATATCCTGTGCCAAACCTGCGAGGTGCAGCCGTGCTAGGCGCCGATGGCAGATTCCCGAGGCCACAGCCTGAGCAACAGAGTCCACAGAATCATAAGTGGCCCAGAGTGCGTGATGGCAGGAAGATTTATTCATGCAAACCTTGTCCAGCAATTTAACCCTGAGGTTTTCGTCAGGGATGTCCTGAAGGTCCCTCTCCAGTTCTGGGAGAGAGGACTTCTGAAAAGCCACAATGTGGGACACGTAGTTCAGTGACCGGATGGCGCAGGAGGTGGACGAGTAGATCTTCCTACCGAACTGGTCAAGTTGTCTTGAGTCCTTGTCTGGTAGGGAGGAACAAGTGTTTAGGCTGAGCCGAGCAGTTATGTGCGGCTGTCATGACCAGAGAGTCGGCTTTTGGATGAGAAGTCAGGTGAGAGATCCCTTTCCGGGGCAAAGTAGGTGCTATCAGCCTTCCTAGAAACAGCTGGTATGGAAGAAGGCTGTTGCCATATTGTGGAAACTAGATCCTCGTGCAGGCCCATCCAAGGGGGGGATGGGTAGAGGGTCCACAGTGGACAAGCCCAAATGTTCAGCAAGCCTTTTTCGCTGAGGATCTACTTCCTTGGATGGCCAGCCCCCTGCTGTTTGAATGTCCCTCAACAGATCCCCAAAAGAAGGATCCTCCGGAGGGGATCTGGGGAATTCTTTTGGTTGAGGTTCGACTGGTGAACAAGGTTCAGAGAGGTCAATATTGGAGTTCAAATCTGAGAAATCTGACCCACTAAGAAGGGAGGGAGGGATCCACCCCTGTGTCACCCACCGGAAGAGAACCAGCAGCACGTCCCAAAGGAACTGAAGTGGGAGGTGGTGCTCTGGGTAGAGGAATTCCTCCAAGTGGCTGGGACTAAGGTCTGTAAGGAGTTGCATCCTAGCATCCTGCCACCACGCCGGGATAGTTTCACGGTCAGGCAGCAGTGGTGGAGAAGGTGGTGGAGGCTGGTACCCAGGATACCCGGCCAAGGGTGGGTAAGTGGGATAATGCCAGTAAGGGTACTGGTACCCTGCAAACCCCGCAGGATAACCCAACGGTAGGTACCCGGACAGCAGATAACCCAGCGTTGGGTGGCCTGGCGTGCAAGGCACCAGGCCCGGCATCAAATGAGAAGGGTCCGGTGGAGGGCTGCCCAGCAGCAGAACATGGGGGTCAGGGCCCAGGAGACCGCCAGAGTGTCCAGCAGGAGGGGCTGAAGGACTGGCTGGGGGGAGGTACTGAAGGGCTGCTGGGCAGTGGCAGGGGATCAGGTGTAGGGTCCATACCAGAAAGATCCCGGACCAGCAGTGGACCCCTAGGTGGAGGGGGATCCAGCGACAGAAAAGAACCAGGCGAAGGAGCTCTGGAAGAGACCCCAGTGACAGGCCTAGGAACATTCCCGACAGGCAGGAAAGGTCGGGAACGGGTGTCGGACCCCTGGGGGTAGAGACCGGCAGAGATGAAGTGTCCCCCACAAGCACACTCGTCCCGGCGTCCGGGTCCTCAAGGAGCCAGAAGGAGAGTAAGCAGCTGTACGGGCCGACAGAGGGTCAGTTGTCCAGCTTACCAGTCATGACCAGGCTAGCTGCGGAAGAAGGGCCACAGTCAGGCTTATCAGTTTGTGCCGAGAGCCCGGCAGCAGAGCCGGAGGGCAACTTATCAGCAGTGCTACAAGTGGGAGAACTAACAGAGACCTCGAGAGAGGCGACCCCCAGCTGCCCGCACACTTCAGCAGGAGGGGGAGAAGGCATCCGGCCCTCAGTAGCGGATGGAGTGCCCGTAAGAGTGGTACTCACTGTTCTGGAAGTGGAGAGTCTCCCTTGCTGCGATGGGCTTCTCTCCTGGCACCGTCTCCTTTTCCTCCTTTTTTTTTTTCTTTTTTCTGGGGCCGGTGACGACGACCTCTCCCTAAACTCCTGGAGCTCCTTTTCCAGAGAAGCCAGCTGCTGGGTCAAAAAGGTGGGCCTCGAGGGTCTGCTTGCGTCAGGTCCGTATGGCCTTGTTGAACCCTTGGCAAACAGCATACTCAACTGAGTTGTGCTTAGGCCCCAGGCAGAGGAGGCAGCGGGAGTGGTCATCCCCGTGCAGAATTTGGGTGCTGCACTTGGAGCATTTCTTTTTAAGATCAGACGATGTATACTGGTTCGAAAAATTTGGAGAAATAGTACAGAAAAAGATTAAAAACATTGAATACCAAGCGGGCAACTGATCGCTGTTCTACCACATCTATCGAACGAACTAATGCAACTGTGGGAAAGAATTGGAGGGCATCCACGGGACCGCCCCTTGTTATAGTCGGTATGACGCTGCATCCCCTGATGTTGGGGGTGGTCCCTGCTGATGATTGCTAGCTACAAGTTTGCCGTTTGAACCTGACGCCAGAGGGCACAGTCCTACTTGTGAAAACCTACTGCAGGAACCTTCTCCAAGTAAAATCTTACCTTAACAGTAGATCTTCGTGACAACCTCTTTCATCAGGTCACACCTATGGAATATAACTGTCAGGTGTTAGGATCCCATGGAAGCCTTTTTCTGTAGCAGTCTATCAGGGCCGCCCACACAGATGTTACTTTCCCTATATAAGCATAGGCAGCCCCGCTCCATCCTAAGTTCGTTCTCACTAGAGATTGTTCCCACCTGTCTATCCCTGGGGAACCAAGCAGCGAGATATAGTGCCTAGCCCTATACAAGGCTGGAACACTAAATAACCAGTCTGGAACAGAAAAGACCCCAAAGAGGATGGACAGTGGGATGGTATGACCTGATGAAAGAAATTCCCTTGAAGATCTACTGTTACAGTTAAGTTCTTAGGCAACTGTACTGTCTTCATCGGGGACACCTCTTTCATCAGGTCACACCTATGGAATAAGTCCCAAGCAGTGCTGACAGTAAAGCAACAGTGGGTGGCTGGAGGTTAGAGATCTAAGAAAGGAGGCCCTGAAGCATGGCCAGACCAAACCCTGCCCGTATGCAAGAGGCAATGTCTAAACTGCAGTGCTTGGTGAAAGTCTGGACAGTACTCCAAGTGACAGCAGCACAGATGTCTGCAGCAGACACATTCCGGAAACAGGCAAAAGAAGTGGCCATACCCCTGGCAGAATGGCCCTTGACAGTCCCAGGAAGTTCCTTACTGTACTTCTTATAAAAAAAAGTAATATAGTTATCCATTTGGACAGGCACGGTTTTGAAACTTGGGTGGGTTGCCCTCTCCCCCAGGGGCAAAAGAAACACACAATTGCTTGGACTTCCTACAGTCCTTAGTATGGTGTGTACAGTAATGCAGAATTCTGTGCACATCTGAAGTATGGAGCAGTGCTTCCCCTGGGCTGGCATGCTGTGGATAATAAACTGGCAGGTGTATGGATTGATTTTAGGTAAACTCAGATGCCACCTTAGGAAGAAACTTAGGGTTAGTACACAGAGAGACCCTGCCTTTATGGAAAATCAAATAAGGCTGCTCAAACATGAGAGCCTGTAGCTCTGAAATTCTTCAAGCTGAAGTAATGGCAACTAAATAACACTTTCCATGACAGATAGCATAGCTCGCAAGACGTGGCCGGTTCAAAAGGAGTCATGGTCAGTATCTCTTCAACACAAAATTCAAGTCCCAGGCTGGGACAGGACTACGAATAGGGGGCTTCAAGTGAGGGATGCCCCTCAAAAACGTATGAGCCACCTTAACTGGGCTCCTAGACGGCAGTCTATGGGCACATGGAAGGCAGAGATGGCAGACACATGCACCTTAACGGAGGCATATTTAAGCCCATAGTCTGACAGAGACAACATGTACTCCAAAACCTGGTTCACCAGACAGGTGAAAGGGCACAAGAGGTGAGCAGAGGCCCAAATGGCAAAGCGCTTCCACTTCATAGAATATGTGGCTCTGGTGGAGGGTTTCCTGGCAGCCACCAGGGCATCAGCTATCCTCTGAGAAGCTCCAAAGTGGGATATAGCTACATCCTCAGGAGCCAAGCAAGCAGCCAAAGGGAACTGAGAACCAGATGAACTTGAGTCCGCTGACCCTGTGTCAGCAGGTTCTGGCACAGTTGGAGAGGAACTGGAGGCTCCACCACCAGCTGTTGCAAAAACAGAAACCAAATTTCCAAGGCCAGAATGGCACCACCAGTATGAGGAACATCCTCTGGATCAGTGGAAAGGTGGGGAAAGGCATACAGGAACCTCCCTTTTCAGGACAGGGACAATGCCTCTCACCAGAAAACTGCAGGTCCTAGACCTAGCAAGCAAAATAGCAGCAGTTTTGCATTGAGTGGGGATGCAAAAAGGTCCAACTCTGGGTGTCCCCACCTTCTGATCAGGCCCTTAGCTACAGAAAACTGCAGGTCCAATTCATGCTTCCAGGACTGTGACCTGCTGAGGCTGTCTGCCAAGATGTTCTGGTCTCCTGGAACATGGATGGCTGACTGCACGATGCCGTAGTCTAAAGCCCAATATTAGACTCATCGCCTCCGGGCACAGGAGGTAAGAATGTCTTCCCCCACTTGTTGAGATAGTACACCACACTGAGGTTGTCCAACTGCACCAGCAGGTGACCCAGAGACAAGTGGCTCAGAAAGGTCTGGAGGGCATACAGGGCCACAGATACACAGAAGGTGACGGAAGATAAGGACTCTGTGGCCCACCTAGTCTGCCCCTTTTCCCTACCTAATGCATTACTGCAGGCCCTAGTTGATTTGTGGCTTACCCTCTCTTCTCTATCGCTAGAGTACTTTTATGTCTGTCCCATGCATTGCCGAATTCCCCTACTGTTTTTGCCCCCACGACCTCTGCAGGGAGGCTGTTCCAAGCATCCACTACTCTTTCTGTGAAAAAAGTACTTCTATACGTTGCCCCCTCTAGCCTACCCCCTCTAGCTTCATATCATGCCCCCTTGTTACTGTACACCTTCTTTTCTGAAAGATGCTACCCTCCTGTACCTCTTGTTTATACCCCTGATGTACTCGATACCCCCCCCTCCTCCAGGGAATACATATTGAGGTCCTCTAGTCTTTCCTCATATGACTTTTGGTGCAGTCCTTGCACCATTTTTGTTGCCCTTCTCAGGACTGCCTCTATTTTCTTTATGTCCTTCCGGAGATGCAGCCTCCAGAATTGGACACAGTACTCTAGATGATGTCTCACTAGTGATCTGTACAGTGGCATAACCGTCTCCTTTTTTCTGCTGGTGATGCCTCTCCCTATGCACCCTAGCATCCCACTGGCTCTCCCCACAGCCTTCTCACATTGTTTTTGTTACCTTTAGGTCATCAGATATGATTACCCTCAGGTCCCTTTCTTGACTGGTGGCCATTAGTACCCCCATGTTGTACTCCACCCTTGGATTTCTGTGCCCCAAATGCATGGTTTTGTACTTCTTTGCACTGAATCTTAACTGCCACACTCTCAACTACTACTCAAGCATGTTTAGTCCCCCCCCCGACCGAGTGTCAAACCTGTTGTAGATCACAATGTCATCTGCAAAGAGGCATACCTTTCCCCTCCAGCCCCTCTGCAGTGTCACTTATGAAGACACTAAAGAAGACTGGCCCCAGCACGGATCTCTGTGGCATCCCGCTGGTCACCCACCTCTCCTCAGATAGAATGCCATTTATCACCACCCTCTGTGCTCTGTCACTCAACCAGTTTCTGACCCAGTTTACTACCTTGGGGACTACTCCCAGGCAACTTATTTATCAACCTTTTATGTGGGACGGTGTTGAAGGCCTTGCTGAAATCTAGGTATGCCACATCCACCGCCTCTATCTACCTCCCTGGTCATCCAGTCAAAGAATTCTATCAGATTTGTTTGACAAGACCTTCCCGCTGTGAATCCATGCTTCCTTGGACCCTGCGCTCCACTGGATTCAAGAAATAATCACAACCCTTTCCTTTAGCAGTGACTCCATTCATTTCCCCATCACTGAGGTCAGGCTGACTGGCCTGTACTTGCCAGCCTCCTCCCTGTTCCCACTTTTGTAGAGAGGGACTACATTTGCCCTCTTCCAGTCCCCTGTAACCACCATGTGTCTCAATCGATTTGTTGAACAGGGCTGTTAGTGATGCTGCCAGCACCTCTCTAAGTTCTTTTAATATTCTGGGATGTATCCCATCCAATCCATAGCCTTGTCCCCTTTCAGATTCTCGAGTTCCTTTAGGACTCTTACTTCCATAAATGGTCTGGTGTCTACCTCTCTCCCACTGGTGCTTCTATTCCCCAATAGTTGTCCATCTCCTTCCCCTTCTTCTGTGAATACTGAACAAAAATATTTGTTCAGGATTGCTGTTTTTTCTGTAGCCCCCACTGCAGATCCAGGATGAGACTAAGATCTCCTGTCCGTTTGGGCACCAGAAAGAATCTGGAATAGAAGTCCTTGTTTCCCTGTGTCTGTGGGATAGGCTCTACGGCCTGCTTGCGCAGGAGAAAGTGAATCTCCTCCCTTAAGACCGGAATGTGGTCTGGAGGACAGCCAGTGGGTCCGGGGGAATGGTGTGAGGCCATTCCAGAATCTCTAGAGTTTGGCCCAAACAAATCCAAACTGATGTCCCTCCAGTGGTCTAAATGGAGGGAAAAGTGACCCCCTACCACCTCCTTTTGGCTTCGGAGAAGAGGAGGGGGGGTCGAGCAAGGAGTCTGGCTGAAGCAGGCCCAGTGGCCAGGGCAGCGCCAGTGACCCTGGGGACTTTGGCAGAAGAGCCGATGGTGGAGGAAGGAGTGGTCAGGGAAAAGCTGGCTCTGTGCTATCCCCCTGTGGATGGGTGCTGGAGCCGGACTTCTGAGGGACTTTCCGAAAGAAGGCCTTGGGTGGCTTCCGGGCTGGGCATGGTACAGGGAGTGCATAGATTTGAAGGCCATCCCTGAGGCTTGCAGTTCATTAATGATATCTTGAACATCAGGGCCAAATAGCATGGAGCCCACAAAAGTGGCATCCAGAACCTTTTGGTGCACATCTGCAGCAAACACAGAAACCCGGAGCCAAGAGTGCCTCCTAAGGCCGATAACCAATGCAGCCACCCTGGCCGGAGCGTCAGACATGTCGTAAATGGGGTGAAGCAGGTGCTTACTAACATCCTCTGTCGCCTGAAGGGCCCTGAGGAGTTCCTGTCTCTGGGACCCTTCTGGGAGAGCCTGAGCCGCAGCTTTGCCCTTTTTCTAGAGAGTGTTTGATATTTAGCCATATGAGACAGGTAATTTGAGATCATGAGGTTCAAGGTAACTGAGGCAAAAGTCCTTTTACCTCACAAGTCCAACCTCCTAGATTCCTTGTCAGAAGGGAGGTAACCAAGGTGTTTGGGCACCTCGGAACATTTGTGGGCAGCCTTAATAACCACAGAGACCGTCTCAGGCTGGGCAGAGTACAAGGGATTCCCCAAAGTGGCCTGGTACAGCTTGTCCGCCTTCCTGGGCATGGCTGGCACAGAGTTGGGCTTAAGCCAGACTGCCTGGGCAGCATAATCCAGGACTGGGAGCAAAGGAGGAATGACTTTAGGGGAAGACTCCAGGATATCCAGGAAGTCTAGCAGATTCCTCCTGCTGGAATCATCCTCTTCAGTCTGGAACCCATAGCAGACTGGAAATGCTTCAAAATGTTGTAAAAACTGGGGTCCTCAGGGGGCACTGAGGAGTCTAATGCTCTGAGCCCCTCCTCCTGGAAGATGCAGTGGACCCATCGAAGGAGTAGGCCCCTTCTTCCACTTCCTCCTCCTCCTCAGGTAGGAGGAGGTCAACGTAATATTCTCCTTTGGCATCAACCTGGTCTGAGCCATATGCCGACAAATTGAATGCCGACAACACCTGGGAGGGCACAGGTGAAAAGGCCGAATTGGCAACGAAGCTGAAGGGGGGTACAAAGACGGTGCCAACAGCATGGCAAGTGCAGGGGTGAACTGCTTGACCATTGCCGTGGTAACAGAAGCAAGAACAGAGTTGAGAGCGACCACGGGTTGAGGAATGACAGTCATGACCAGGAGCAATGCTGAAGGTGAGAAGCCCACCGTCAATGGCCCCACTAGGGCCTGCAGGCGACGGAACTGGGGAAAGCCCAGCTGTTGACAGGCCTTGCGGGAGCAGCACACAATGGGGCTGAGAGAAGGCCAGCTGTCAATGGTCCACTGTCCAGAGTGGGAGCAGTGGGGCCCAGTGCCTGGGGAGCCTGCAGAAAAGCAGTCGGGGCCTCTGGGGCGGAGTTTATCATCCTGGAGGACAACGGACGAGCTTACAGAGAAGCCGGAGAAGTGTCTCACCCAGATTGGCCTAGAGGCCGAGGCAGCAGAGAGAGCCTGTCTCGGAGCAGCCGACTAGGAAATCCCAGAAAATTGACAGGGAGCACCCAGAGATGGGACCAGTGGCCTGGGGAACTGTCCCTACTACAGTCCTTGTCCTTCTGCTTCCTCGAAGACTTGTCCCGGGCCTTAGGTGCCTGCGAACCCAAAGAGCGTACTGGAAATGGGGAGGAGGAAGCCCCTGAGGACCCCCTGTTCCAAACTGGCTAGTTCCTACTCCATAAGGAAAACTTTGAGGGCTCTCTTGAGGCGCCAAAGAATGGTCAGGTTAAACTTCTAGCAGAAGATGCAAGCCTTAGGGTTAAGAATAGGCCCCAGACATCAGACACAAAGATTGTGGTCATCCTCCTGAAAATCATCTTTATGCAGCAGCAGTGATGGGGGGGCGATAAAAGAAAAGAGGATGAGTCAACAGTTCTAGACATGAAAATGAAGAAAACATGAGTTTTGGTGGTCAACTGAATGACAAGGCTTCCGAAGTAGACCGCATGAGAATGTCAGAGGTGGGAAAGAACTGCACAGGGAGCAGGGCTGACTACACCTATATAGGGAAAGTGATGTCAGCAGATGACACTGACGTGGGCAGCCCCAATTAGACTGCTATAGAAAAAGACTTTCATGGGATCTTAGCGCCTCACGGCTACATTCCATAGGAAAGACCTGATGAAAGAGATATCACCGATGAAAACCTGATTACACCCATTGCATCATGTGGTAGCTCAACCAATGGCTGAATGGAAATCTGTTTCAGCGGTGAATCAAATCTGCCACTGACGTGTATGAGAGGCAGTAATCAGAGCACCTAAGGATGAAGTACTCTACAGAACCAGACGCCATGCACCACTCATGCCCTATGCTTTATGTTTCTATTTATAGCCATTCTGACGTTTTACTCATAGAATAGTCTTTTCTATAGGATACCTTTAATTTCACACACTGCCATTTTGATACTTCCTTTACTGCCTTTGCAAACGTCATCTTGGGAATCATAGTAGGAAAGTATCCCATTGTCCAGAACAAACCAGCGTGGCTGCCAACCTGCAAAATGAAAAGTAAGTGTAAAGGTTAACCCATTGTATGCCTCCCATTTCTGACAGCTTGTCATCAATTCTTTTCACAGCTTCAGGGATAACTAGCTATAAAAGGCACATCAGAGTTATTCAATGTCATGAAGACTGATTACAGTAAAAGGACAGCCGAAAAGTGCCCTTTCCAAAGTAACTCCCAACCAAACCAATTATATAAAAATTCCTTCTCTCTTGTAAACAGATTGTTTTTAAAAGCAAAATCATTTACTGTGAAAAAAATTATTTACTGTCAGAAATACCATTCCACATCAACCAGGACTTGGTTAGACTTCACCTGACCTACTGTGTCCAGCTCTGATCCCAACAGTAGAGAAGGGAAGTTGAAGAGGTTGAGACTTGCACAGTGTAACTGAATTGATTAGCATCTTATGGACAAAAAGCTGGGGGTGCTAGTACACCTGGGGAGCAATGATCTGGTGAATTAGTCGGTGGAGACGGTGAAGCAGACCTTCCTAGACTGGGGGGCTAGACAGCCAGCACTCGCAACTTTCCTAGCCTTTTCTGAAGTCCTCCTTGTGTGGGGCAGGAGGGGAAACAGGACAGGATAAGGAGTGATGTTAACAGGAGTTTAACGAGTGGCTTAAGGGATGGTGTCAGAAGGGTACCACTTTGTGAGGATTGGGGGGGGGACTTCTAGGACAGGAGACTCTTAAGGGTGTCAAACTTCACCTGACAAGGGGGTTGGGGGTGCACTGGGACAGAAGTTTGACGTCTGTATCAGATGTAGACACTAACTGTGGGGGAGACTAAGAGTAAGGGAACCATGGTGGCAGGTGAAAGGAAGAGGATCCTAGCTAGTACTCCTCCATATCTGGGGGTTTGTAGCACCACAGTGGGTACAGAGAGACTTAGGGTCCTAACTGGACTAGGTGAGGGAACATTAGAGACGGGGAATACAAAGTATACAAACACCAACAAAAATAAGAGGATGCAAGGACAAGGAAAGCACAAGGGTAAGATGGAAGGGGGTATACCTTAGTGCCAGGAAGCTGGGTAACAAAAGCAGTGAGCTCCAGGCACTGATGGTGGACACGGAGATAAACTCTGTGGCCATCACAGAAACGTGGGCTTGGGAAGGGAACCAACCAAGCACACTGCAATATTCGATGTGGTGCTCACCAACTCAGAGGTGGTAGGGGCTGTGAGAATAAATAAGGGAGCCACTGGGTAACAGCGACCAAAACACCATTTGGTTCAAACTGGCCCTTAGGTTCCAGAAAACCCCAATCAACAGCTGAAGTCCTTGATTTTAGAAGAGCTGACTTCAACAGGCAGAGGGAGCTGGTCAGGGTGAACAACATGGGGGGGGAGGAAGAAAGATGGGTGGCAATAAAGTGAACCGTTCTCAAGGCATGTAAGTTATGCATGAGAACAGTAATCAAAAAGAACAGGTTCAAGAGACCATTATGATTCTCAGCAGAAGTCAGGGAAGCAGGGAGGGCCAAGAAAAAGATCTTCTACAAGTATGAAGATAAGCAGGAAGGAGTAAGAATGGCAAGAATACTTTCTGAAATATAGAGAGGTAAAGGCGGTGCTTAGGGAGGTAAAAGCAGACAGAGCTGCACATTTTATAAGGAGTCAAAAGTAGAGAACAGTTATTCCCATATATTTGGGGAACAAGGAAGATAGGAGAGGGAATCGTACGGCTGGCTAAGGGGGCAGGGTGATAGAGAAGGATGGGCAAAAGGCAGCTGTCCTTAATGATTACTTTTGTTCAGTTTTCACTAGGGAGGATGGTGGGCCCTTTCCAGAGAGTGGCATCAAAGCGGCCACTAAAGATGGTTCCGGAGATGAGGCAGCCAGTATTTACTAGTGAAATGGACTAGAAAGGGATAGCAGGCCTAAAGATATTTAAGGCCCCAAGATCAGAGGGGTTGCATCCAAAATTAGTACAGGAGCTGGCAGCGGCACTGGCTGAATCCCTGGTAGGTCTATTCAGCAGCTCCCGAAGGATTGGGGGTAGTTCCGAAGGATTAGAGGGTGGTGGACTTTGTTCCACTTGATAAGGGGAAGAGGGACAAGGAACAAGTGGGGAATTACAGGTCTGTCAATCTTACCTCTATTGTATGGAAGCTGAAGGAGTCATTGGTCAAAGAGGACCTCATGGACTACTTGGAGAGCAATGGTCTCCAGGATAGTATGGATTCGTGGCAGGGGGGTCTTGTCAGAGTAACCTGAAAGTTTACATTCATTGAGTGATGAGGAAACTAGACAGGAGAAGCCCAATACATTACAGCAGAAATTTCCTTTAAAATGCTAAAAATGCAATAACTTACAAACAGCAAATTTTTTTTTTCACCAGACTAGGAAAAGGTACATCTGTGAGCTAGTCCCTTTTGGCCCTGAAAAGATTCCAAACTGTCTGGGCTGTACGCAGGTTTAAAGAAAAATCCCAGCAAAGTCAATGAGTGAAAAACTGCTTTTTTCACCTCTCTAGAACTCAGAAACCGCACATCCGACCGTACCATAACTTGCCACATCCAGAGAGTTACCCTGGGCAACAGTGCATGCAAATCTGCTGAACGGTTGTAAAGTTATTAAAGTGCCAAATTTTGAGTTTAACATTGAAGTGTTTACTCAGCCGTAACTATAGGGGTGCGACTGTGCCCCTATAATATGTGTAACCGCCCCGATAATGTGTGTTATAGATATATACACACACACACATTCATATACAATATTTTATATATATATTACACACACACACACACACACACATATATATATATAATATACTGTATATACACACACACACATATATAGAATATGCCATGCCCCTAGCAGAAATAGAGCTATTTCTTCAGAGTGCAGTTTGACCTTATGACATCGCGAGTGGCGAAGCCACGAGTGATGTCAAAAGTCAAACTGCTCGTGGGAGAAATATCTCCGTTATTCCTGCTGGGGGCATGGCACAGAAACATAGATACACAGGTACATACAATTTGACAGCCGATGAGGACCACCTGGCCCACCTCTACTGCTCATATACCCTATCCCCCCCCCCCAAGCCTCTCTTTTCTACTCTTTCCCTTTTGCCTCTAAAATTCCCTTATGACTATCCCACGCATTTCTAAATGCCTTCACTATTTGCACCCTTATTACCTCCTTGGATAGGCTGCTCCATATATCCACCACCCTCTCAGTGAAGAAGTACTTCCTCACACCCCCCGCTCCAAGTCTACCTCCCTCTAGCCTCATATCATGTCCCCTTGTTTTTGAACATTCTTTTTTTCTGAAAGAGGCTCCTCCCCCCCAACCCTAGTAAAACCTTTGAGATATTTAAAAGACTCTTTCGTATCAACCCCCTCTCTCTTCTCATCTCCAGCGTATACATATCAAGGTCTGCCAGCCTTTCCTCATATGTCTTCTGGTGCATTCCCTATGCCATCTTTGTAGCTCTCCTTTGGACTGACTCCAGCTTGTCTATGCCTTTTTTGAGATGCAGACTCCAGAACTGTAGGCAGCATTCCAGATGAGGCCTCATCAGTGATCTGAAAAGTGGCATCATCACTTCCCATTTTCTGCTGGAGATGCCCCTCCTTGTTCACCCCAACATTCCGCTGGCCTTCCTTACTGCTTTCTCGCCCTATATGGCCACCTTCAGGTCATCTGTAATAATCATCCCCAAATCCCTTGCCTGTTTGGTGGGTGCCAGCTATCCCCCCGCCGTCACTGAATACTTTTCTCCAGGGTTCTCTCATCCCAAGAACATCATTTTACCTTTTTTTGCATTAAATTTCAGCTGCCACGACCATTCCTCAAGTTTACATAGGTCTCTTCTCATCCTTTCCACCCCCTACGATGCATCAACTATTTCAGATCTTTGTGTCATCAGCAAACAGACACACTTTCCCCTCCAGCCGCTCAACAAGGTCATATACGAAGACACTGAAGAGGACTGGCCCCAGCACCGATCCCTGGGGGACCTGGCTTGCCACCTCCCTCTCCCTGGATTGAGCTCCATTCACTACCACTTTTTGTGTTCTTCCACTCATCCAATTTCTAACTCAGTTCATCACCCTGTGCACCACTCCCAGTCTACTCAACTTATTAGCCATTTATACAGAATGGTGTTAAAGGCCTTACTAAAATCTAGGTAGGCCACATTGATGCCCCCCCCAATCCACATCTCTGGTTGCCCAATCAAAGAAGTCTATTAGGTTTGTTTGGGAAGACCTACCTGCCATAAAACCATGCTACTTTGGATCCTGCTGCCCACTGCCTACCAGGTGCTCCACAATCCTTTCCTTTAGCAATGCTACTATCAATTTCCCTGCCTCTGAGGTTAGGCTGATCAGCCTATAATTACCTGCCTACCTACTCCCACTCTTGTGGATAGGGCCAACGTATGCCCTTCTCAAATCCTCTGGACCACCCCGTCTGTAATGATATATTGAATAATTTTGCCAGGGGTGCTGCCAGTTCATTTCTGAGCTCTTTTAGTATGCTGGTGTGAATACATCGGGTTGGTAGTGAGAGATTCAAACAGTTAATTCAGCCAGGTTGTGCATCAGGCTCCCAGCTCACCATCCCCTCTCTCTCATCCCCACCCTGGCATGGGATGAAGTGCTTAAAGCTAGCATACCTTAACATCAGAAGCCTGATGCACAACCTGGCTGAATTAATGGTTTGGATGTCTCACTAATAACCTGATGTATTATGCTTATCCGAAGCCTGGCTCAAGCTATCCGTACACAAGCACCTCTGCAACATCGCCAGCTACAATTTTATAAGGTGTGATGGACCCTCTCACAAGCATGGAGGCGGTACCATGATCTATTTCAAAGATCACCTCACCCTCACCCTCTCCACCTCTACCCCTTCCCCATACCCACCTGAATTGTGCTATGGTATCCTACTCTTAGGCAACTCCAAAAAGCTGCATATTTTCTGCGTTTAATTGCCCCCAGGCACCAGTTAGCACAGACTCTCTTCTCGTATTAAAGCTAATGGTCCCAAAATAAGTAGCAATGATTATGTAATCCTTGGTGACTTTAATATCAACTGGCTTGACTGTACTACTACATCCACTGAGCAAACACTTAAGTTACTACTCACCCAAATAATCTCCCAGCCTACCAGACTCCAAAACTCTGCCCTCACTGCTACTCTTATCTGGACTGGATCTTGCTTCCTGACCCTGATAAAATCTCTTCTGCTGGCATCCTTAATCAAGTTTAAACAGCTTAATCTGGTTCAAGGTCAGTTGGCATTCACCTGTATCCCCCCCTCCCCAGGTCGTGCCTGAAAATAGGCAGGATTTGTCTAGTGCACTTACCCGGTCAACAAAAACGAAATAAATAAAATTAAAAATTCCTCAAAGACTCCCTAAGCAACCATTCACCTGTGTAGTGCGTCTGGCATGCCAGATTACCAAATGCCCCACCTCGAATAATCCACTTCTGTAACTATTCACTCCTTGACTCAGCACAATTTTGGTCTGAGCTGGCTAACAAAGACTGGTCATACCTCTGGACAGCCACTGATGTTGACCTTGCAGTATCCTTTTTCAATACTACTCTGCAACTGCTCCAGAACAAGTATGCTCCCCTCACCTCCAGGAGAGTCCGGGGTCAGAAACAAAATGAAGTCCAGGGTGTTGGACTTCAGATGAGCAGACATTGGTAGGATGGGAGAATTAGAGGCCAGGCACCTAGCCAGTATTCACCCACACTTGGATGCAAATCAGAAATGGGAAGCGACCAAACTAGGGCTTGCAGAGGCCACCACCCCTTGCACCAGCACACAAAACAAAAAAGCGAGGTCCAAAAAAAACCTGTTGGCTAAGCGAGGAAGTGCTGGATCAGGAGACAGTAAAAAGGGCAGTATTCAAGAGATCCGATCGGGGGAAGATAGAGAGGAGTACTTGAAGAAATCAAGAGAGGAGACCAGAGCAGTCAGGGCAGCCAAGGCTACAAGACATCTCAGGCTGGCACGTGGTATCAAAGAAGGGGAGAAGGATTTCTTTAGATACATAAGGGAGAAAAGGAGCTGCAAGGATCAAATTGTAAGGATTAGGAAGGATGGGGGGGTGGGCAGAGAAGGGGATGGATTAGGCAGAAGAATTCAACGAGTACTTCTGCATTTAGTGAGGAGAAGGTTGGGTCACTGCCTCAGGGGTTAGGGAGGGTAGGCACGGGGGCGGGGATGATAGATGGGGTATTCTCAACAGGCAGGGTACTGGATGGACTAATGGCACTGCAGGTGGATAAGGCACCTGGCCCAGATAGTATACACCACCGCATACTGAAGGAGTTGGTGGAAATCCTGGCACAGACATTAGCAGACTTGTTCACTACCTCTCTGGAAACGGGGTGCGCACCCCAGGACTGAAGGATGGCTCATGTGGTGCCCCTACACAAAAGCGAACCCAAGGATGAACCACGCAACTATAGACCAGTAAAGCCTTATAGCCACTGTGGGGAAGTTAATGGAGATGATCCTTAAGGAGAGGTCGGTAACCTTTCTGGAACAGAAAGCAACATGGGTTTGTCCTGGCAGATCCAGCCAGACGAACCAGGTTGACAATTATGACTGGGTGACTAGGGAACTTGACAAGGGTCATGCAGTGGATGTCCTGTATCTGGACTTCAGCAAGGCCTTCAATTCAGTGCCACATGGGAGACTGACAAGTAAGTTGGGAGGCCAGGGAGCGGAGACAAAGTTGGTGAATTGGGTCAAGAACTGGCTGCAGGGAAGGCAGCAGAGAGGAGTGGTGGGAAGGGAATTGCCATCACCAAGGGCTGTACCTAGCGGATTGCCACAAAGCTCAGTACTAGGCCCCATGTTTGGCATGTTCATCGACGACATCTCACATGGCATCATGAACAAGATTAGCCTTTTTTGAAGATGACACGAAGATCGAGGAGGTGGTGGATGACATAGTAGGGTGGCAAGGGCTGCAGGACGATCTGGCTAAACCAGAGTACTGGTCAGACACACAGCAGCTGGGATTTAATGCTAAGAAGTGCAAGGTCATGCACTTGGGAGCGAAGAACCACAGGAGGAGTTATCAGTGGGGGGGGGGTATAGAGGAGGAGAAAGATCTGGGGTGGTAATAACAGGGCAACTGAACCACTCTACACAGTGCAGAAAAGCAGCAGCTAAAGCCAATAAGATGCTGGGGTGTATTGCTAGAGGTATCACATCCAGGAAAGGGGAGGTAATCCTGTCACTGTACTGGTTGTTGGTGAGGCTTCACCTGGAGTACTGCATGCAGTACTGGCACCCATACTTATGGAAGGATGTTAAACTACTGGAGGGGGTCCAGCACAGAGCAACAAGGATGATCCAGGGAATGGAGGACAAACCCTACGAGGAGAGGCTGAGGGAACTGAACATGTATTCCCTGGAGGAAAGAAGGGACAGGAGAATATGTTAGAGACCTTTAAATATATGAAGGGTATTAACAAAACCGGTACAGAGGGAATTTTTAAGTTAAGGGGGGAGACATGGTCTGAGATTGGCGGGTGAGAGATTCAGGAGAAAAAAGAGGAGACACTTTTTTTTTTACAGAATCAGTGGTGTCTGTGGAATGCGCTACCCGAGGAGGTGGTTTCCTGTAAGTTGGTGGGCAGTTTTAAGAGGGAATGGGACAAAGTGAGGGGGAAGGTCGATGTTATGTGGGGAGGGGAGGGAGGGGCAGCTGCAGTGTAACTAGGGGGCTAGCTGCACACTTGAGCAGACCTGACAGACCATCTGGCCTTTATCTGCTGGCAATTTCATATTCACTTGACCTCTCTTATCCCTACTTAAATAACAATGACAAACTATGGGCCTCCTTCAAAGCTTCCAATTCTAATTCAGACTGGGCCTCGTACAAGCACCTGTGTAATAAATGTAAGCAAGCTACCTGGCAGCAAAAAAGTAGATACTTTCATACCTTTCTAGCCTCCTCAAAAAGCAATCCACAACATTACTGGAAATACCTCAGACAGTCCCTTGGGTACTCTAACCCCTCAACCCTGACTGACTTTGAAATTGACGGTGTCAACTGTAGTAACCCCATAACCATATCAAATGCTTTCAACAAACTCTTCTCCAATCTCTCCCCTATTACCGACATGCTAAATACCCACTCAGACAACTCAACTCCCTTCCTAATCTTCCCGCAAATCCTCTTTCCCCTTTCCAAGTCAGCAGGGAAGAGGTTTTAGAACTACTCAAACAAATCCCCGATTCCAAATCAGCAGGACCTGATGGAATCAAACCTAAACTACTGAAACTTGCAGCTAGGGAGCTAGCAGCTCCCTTAACCCATGTTTTTAACGTCTACCTCTCCACGGGTATCGTTCCCACATCTGGAAAATGGCCAACATCATGCCGGTCTTCAAAAAGGGTAATCAGAAACTCATAACTATAGGCCCATAGCCATATTACCTGTCCTGAAGTAAAGTGTTACAAAAAACTGTTGCTGCTCAACTGAACGTATACCTTCAGAAATATGACCTTCTCAGCCCCACCCAACACAGATGCTATAAAGATCACAGCCCTATCACTGAATTGCTCACACTTTTGAACTTCTATATATTTCTACCTTGACAGTGGCAATTATGCTGGTGCGGTATTTATAGACCCTACAAAAGCCTTCAACACTGTCAATCAACCTATTCCTCTTAATAAGTTAAGCTCCCATCTCCAAGCATGCTTTTCCATGGTTCTCCAGCTACCTTTCCAACAGGAGTCAGCTTGTCAGGATCAGCTCCACCTTCTAAGATTATCTCCCCACCTCTCTCGGCATGCCTCAAGGTTTAATCCCTGGACCATTACTGTTTTCATTACATATCAACTCTATCTATCACTATTTCAAGTACTGTACCCTCTACTATATGCAGACGATCTGGTGTTCTTCTGTCATGCCCCTGATACAACCGACATCAACAGGGACCTAACTGCTGACCTTAAAACCGTTCAATCCTGGTTCAATAAGAGTAACCTTCTCATTAACCACACTAAATCCTAGGCTATGTTCTTTGGAACCCCCCCCCCATTGGCTAAAAAAACAATATACCACTAACCATGGTTTGTGAAAATAGTACCCTGTTAGACAGTCACCTCTTTCAAATGCCTTGGGGTCACACTTGACCCTACTTTGGATTTCTCCCTTCACGTCCACACCATTTGCAAGACTGTTAATTCCAGCCTAGGCATCACATACCGGGCTAGTCCTAATCTCTTCCCATCAGCACGAATCACCACTGCCTGCAGTCTATTCCTTCCAAAACTAATCTATCGCTTACCAGACTTTGCCCACTCCTCAAACACCCTACTGTGAAAGTGGGTAGTAGGGTGTAACAATATCTGCCGGTTTATTCTAGCATGCATTCGCCTCACTCACCACTGCCTCCTGCATAATAAGTTAGGCTGGCCTTCCCCTACGGTCCTACAGCCCTATCTGATTTTTTGCTTGGGAGAATCAACAGGACATTACTCAGACGTCCCACTCCCTAGTCTTTCACCTCATATCCTGCACCAATCACTACTCCCTCACATCTTTAAACTCTGGGCAGCTTTCAGTCTCTAAGTCTTGTACAAAATACGGTGAGTTTGCTTTCTCCTCCATCACCTCTAAACAATGGAATAACATCCCACCAACTATCCGCCACTGTCAATCAACTGACACCTTTAGATGTGCATTCTGCTTCTTCCTGACTCAACATTCCAATCGTGCTTGCTGCTAAACACCTACCTACCTGGTTCTACTCCCCCCTCCTTACCATTGTGCACTTATGACAGTGTCTACACCTCACCCCTCCCCCCAAAAAAATCACCTCTACACCCCACTTAAGTTCCTATCTCCCTAGGATCTTGGTGCTTATAATGCTCACTTTTAAGATGTAATCGTATACTCTGAATCCCTGTTATGCTTGTTACCTGTTATCTGTCAGATTTATTCTACCAGCGCTTGAAATGCTTGCTGTTAAGATGTTACTGCATAATCTGCATCTCCAAAATGCTTGTTACTTGGACTTAATTCTGCCCTGTGTACAGTGAAATATGTATCAACCTATTCCATTGATTTGTTAACCTCTCTCCTATTGACCTTGTACTTCCTGCTTTGTAACCTCACAGGTCATGCCTGAAAACAGTAAAATATCTGCCTAGTGCACCCCATCAGGTCAACAAAAACTAACTAACTAAATAAATAAATTCCTTCTGGTCCCACTGCCTTGTCTATTCTCAGTTTTTCAAGCTCTTTCTGGACTCCCACCTCTGTGAATGGGCTGATATACAGCCCCTGTCTCTGTAATCCCTTTTCCCTCAATATCGGTCCCTCTCCTCTTTAAATACTGAGCAGAAATACTTATTCAGGATTTCTGCCTTTTCACAGTCTTCCTCCACAGACCCTTCTCTCTCCCTTTTAAGACTCACTATCCCTCCCCTAGTCTTTCTTTTTTTGCTGATGTATCTAAACAAATTCTTGTCTCCTTTCTTAATCGACTGGGCTAGCTTCCTCTGCTTGAGCTTTGGCCTTTCTAACTGCTTCTTCTGGCCTCCCTCAGTTTTTCTATGTAAGCTTCCCTATTGTCCCCTCGAGTTCCTCTGTATTTTCTGAATGCTTTCCTTTTCTCTCTCACGCTCCTAGCTATTTGATTAGTGAACCATAGCAGTTTCTTCGTTCTCTTATTCTTGCTTACTTGCCTGATGCACTTGTTAGTAGATTCATCTATTGCACCCTTTAGATCTGCCCACTGCTTGCCCACCCCCACCCCTCTCTCCCTTCCTGCAATGCTTTCACCAGACATTCCCTAATCTTTGCAAAACTGACTCTCTTGAAATCCATGATTTTTACCCTCATGTGCCTGGACTCCTCCATTTGTATGGAAAACCAGACTGTACAGTCATCACTGGAACCTAGATGGTTGCCTACCCTTACATCAGTAACTCTTTCCCCACTGGTGAGCACCAGGTCCAGAAAAGCTCCTGCTCTGGTGGGCTCCATCACCAGCTGCCCGAGTCTCGCGCCTTGCAGAGCCTCCAAGACCACTCTGCTCCTTGCTGTGGCTGCAGTATGTGTGCTCCATTCGATGTCTGGCACACTGAAATCACCTGTAACTAGTACTTCTCCCCCATCCATCATTTTGTATATGGTTTCCACTAGCTCCTTGTCCATCTCCTCTCCCCTCCCTGTCCAGGAGGTCTGTAGACCACTTCTGCCTGAAATGCTACCTCTTTCCCAGATCCCAATGTTATCCACAAAGCCTCAGTCCCTACCTGACCCCCTGTATCTCCGTCACCTTAATTCCTTCAACATACATAGCCACTCCTCCCCCTTTTTACCACTCTTGTCTCTCCAGAATAGGTTATACCCTGGGATTTTTATGTCATGTCCCTTTTTTTTTTTAAATATACTTTATTTCTCTTAGTCGGCTGGCCCTTCATCCACTGGTACCCCCAGCACCATGACCCCAGCATCTACTAGGACTTACCTCTCTTGCTGTTCCGAGGTGCCCAACTGGCCAGGTGCAGAGCCTGTGGGAGATCTGTGTCATTCCGCCGGTCAGCCACCATTTTTTCCCTTGAGTACAGCACGTCAGCGTGCAATGACGCCACTGGCAGAGCCGTGCGCCCTTCCACTCGCAGCATGCCGTGTGTCTGCTCCACATCTGCCCCCTCTGTCTGTGGGTCCACTGTGCCAGCCCCCAGCTACCACTAAGGGCTAGGCAAGCAGCAGACTCAGTCCCCATCCCTCCCTGGGAGAAGACAGCCGTCCTCCGGATGCTCGATCCTCTCTTTCTCTCTCTCTCTCTTGCTCTCTTCCCCCCTTCCCCGGCCGACAGCCGGCGACCCACTCACACTGCAAGCTTGGGTCACCAGCGTGGCAGGAGGTAAGGCAGCAATGCCTCTGCCCTCCATGCCACAGGGCCAGACTGTCATGTCCCATTTATGCAATGCCTTTATCTTTTTTGTGTCCATTTTTATGTTTGCTTGCACGCATGTGCAAGAAACAGTGCCATCATATGAGTTTTCCAGAGGTGTGTCAGCCTCTTCCAGTTCAGTCAGTGTATTTGCAGGCACGGTCGCAGAGCACCAATCACTGTTCCAGCTGTCTATGACAGCAAGAAAATGCAGTGGCATACAGTTGAAAGGGAGAGCTCCGCTTGAGTGAGCAGAGCCCCCCCCCCACACACACACACACACACGCGCACAGTGCGTGCTCATGTGCCTTCCTCCCCCTCCACACTGTACGGCCGGACGGGGTTCCCAATCTCCCGTGGCTCCAGCCCAAAAGCATCCAGGTGCCACGCTGGGAGCCCACCCAGCGTGGCAAAATATGTAATGGCCGACGGTGCCTAACCCCCACCTGCTCCACTGTCTCTCCCTCACGCTGGCTGACGGCGGGGAGCCCAACTCCGCCGGGCTTCACTGTCCCCCCACCACCGGTACAGGGTGCCACGCTGGGAGCCCACCCCAGCGTGGCAACAGATGCTATGGCCGACGGGATGCCCAACCCCGCCGGCTTCACGCCTCCCAGCCCTGCCACGCTGGGAGCCCACCCCAGTGTGGCAACGGCCCCGCGTTGTCTTTTATAAAACACCTGAAAAGCAAAACGGTCCCTCACAGTGTCTGCACCTACCCGCGCTCACCCACTGCGCACCTTCCTCCCCCACACCCTCACCCCATACTTACCTCCGAGTCCAGCGTGACGCATCTTTGGTGGACCGGAACACGCTCTGCACTCTTCAAAGCCAACCATGAACTGAGGAATTGCCGTAAGCTGTATAATGGGATAGATAGGGTTTTTTCAACTTTGTTGCATATCTCAGGCATTTTTTGTAATTTTTGCACCAAATTTTCAACATGGGATTTTTGGGACCCCTCCTCGTGAATTCTTGCACTGTCATGGCGTTACTCGGGCCCGAAGGGTAATTTCGCAGCCACTGTGCAAAATCACCTTTCCGGAACGATTAACAAAACAACACTGCCAGTGTTCATAAAGGGGGCTCTCAAAAAGCCTATTTTGAAAATTTGGTGGAAAAATTCCTAAAAATGACTTTTACAAGCGTGCGTTGCGCAGTTCCTACGCACGCTCGTAAATTTGTGAAATTTCAATATTTTCATTCCAGATTTTCAACATTGCCATTTTACCACATCTCCTTATGAGCAGTACAGCTGTCATTTTTCACATCTCACCCAAAACGTGTTTCCGCTCATGTAGTGCACAATGGCGCAGTCGGTGTGCGAAATCAATGTACGGGACACAGTAAGAAAATCACAGTGATACTATTCATGAGTAGAGGTGTTAAAATGGCTATGTTGAAAATTTGGTGAAAAAATTCCCAAAAATGACTGTTTTTGGAGTGCACGTTGCGCAGTTCCTACGCACGCTGGCAAGTTTGCGAATTTGTAATATTTGCACACCAGATTTTCAACAGTGCAATTTTACCGCACTTCCTTATGAGCAGTGCAGCTACCATTTTTCACATCTCGCCCAAAATGTGTTTCCGCACATGTAGTGCACAATGGTACAGTCGGTTTGCGAAAACAATGTTTGGGACAGATTAAGAAAATCACAGTGACACTGGTCATGAGCAGGGGTCTTAAAATGGCTATGTTGAAAATTTGGTGACAAAACTCCATAAAATGACTGTGTTACGAGTGAGCATTGCGCAGTTTCCCATGAATTTGTAATATTTTCAGTCCAGATTTTCACCAGTGGCATTTTTCCACACCTCCTCATGAACAGTAGGGCTGTCATTTTCCACAACATGGCCGAAATGTGTTTTCACACTTTGAGTGCAGAGATGCGTGGTCGCTGTGGGAAATCATTGTTCGGGACAGATAAAGAAAATCACACTGAAACTGTTCATGATCGGAGGTCCCAAAATGCCTGTGTTAATCTACTGTAAAAAAAATCCCCAAACTAGTTACATTACGGGTGTGCGTTGCACAGTTTCTACGCACGCTAGTGACTTCACCAATTTTTTAAAGATTTTCACAGCAGATTTTCAACATTGCCATTTTTTTTACCTCCCCATGAACAGTACCGCTGTCATTTTTCACATCCTGTTCGGAATGTGTTTTTGCACCTGTAGTGCCAAATGCCATAGTCGCTGTGCAAAAGCAGTTTTCGGCTAACAAACTGATATTGCCACTGTTCATGAGGTGGGGGTCACAAAAAAAACCATGTTGAAAATTTGGAGTGAAAATACCAACGAATGCCTGAGGCATTGGGGTTTCTGACCATAACGCCCCACCCTGTAGAGTATGACAGGCATCAGGGTGTGACATGGGATTCTTGCCTGTCATGCTCATACCATTCCACCCCCCACCCACACCCTGCAGCCAGTGACAGGCATCAAGGTGTGCCTCAGATTCTTCGGGCCCAAACTTCACCCCATTCTCCTATACCGCACCCATCTCACCATATTTCCTGATGGAATGGGGTGCGCATAAGGGCCAAAGACCCCCAAGGCACACCATGACACTTGTCAGTGTCTGCAGGGTAGGGTGTGGTGAAATGGCATGGTCGTTATGCCTGACAACCCAAAGGCAGACCCTAATGCCTGCCACTCTCTGCAGGGTGGTGGTGGGGTTGGCTTCAGTTCAATACTTCGCTGCCATTCCTATTATGCAGCTCTGTAACTTCTACACTACCAATGCCAGTGCCAGCAAGCAAACATTCGGCACTGACAAATGCCTGTTATAACTGTTTGGCTTCATTTTGTTTTGTAGGTTATAAAATGTGTTTTTGGGATGACCAAGTGGTGTTTTTTTATGAGCGGCCATTTCTTTCCTTGTGATGCACATGATGCTTTCATGTGCATCCCTGCATGATGCGTCACCATGTATGGGTAAGTCTGTTTTCTGAGCAAGTGGGTGTACTGCAGTGTGCTAGCAGGCAGATGTGGCCTTCCAAGATGCCAAACGTATGAGAGCTGTCACTGGGAAGAACATAACTTGAGTGCTGGCCACAGTCATGAAGGACTGGGACTGCTGCTTGTTGCACTAACAGATCTGTCTTTGGGGGCGCTTTGATGGGACTACAGGTATGGTGTAGGGAAAGTGCAGCAGTGGGTGTAGAAATGTGCTGCAGGTTGTAGACACAATACTTTTTGGGTGGCTTTATATGGTTTACAGACAGAGCTATTGTTACAGTACTAAATGGAATTAAAAAAAACTACTGTGCTGGAGCAAATGGCATTGTAAGCAGGTGAGTTCTAAAAATAAAACCAAGGTGCTCAAGCTGCCAGCTCCAGCCAATGAGGACCTACTACAGGTATATTTGAGGAGATTTCGATATTTTCACTCTAGGCCCCAGGAAGCAAAAATATACAGTAGACAGACAGACAGCTAGATAGATGGACTTTATTTATATTTTGGCGCCCAATCCCAGAGGTTCTGGGTGCCATTACAATATGAACAAGATTACAGCAGGATCAACTAAAATATTTCATCAATAACCAAAGATATAGCCGGCTCAGTGGCGCCGAGGGTTGAGGCACCGAATGCCACACCTTGCACCATGCCAGCAACCCGGGTTCGGGAACGAACTCCGGTTGCTGGGGATCGGCATGGGAAGGGAGAGGATACAGCGTCTGGAGGACAGCTCTCCTCTCCATGGGGAGGGATCCGGATAGCTCGGTATCCTAGCGACCCCCGACGGAGATCGGGGTAGCACAGGCACACCAGCCGATGTAAGGGGAAGGAGTGCGGCCGACGTCAGCGGGGTAGCCGTTCGCGGATGTCACTACACACCGCACTCCTAGGGAAACCTAAGAGAAAAACCCTGCCATGGACCACGGAGATGATGGGGGCTCCAGGGGCAGGACTTGCATCCCATCACCGGCCCATTTACTCCAAGGACTCCTGGCCCTACCCGTCACCCAGGTAGGGCCTCTATAATTACAGACAGGCCATTAGGGGAAATGGACCTGTCCTGGGGCGCGGATCCGGGAGGCTAGGTATCTCTGGTTAGTGGGAAGTCTCTGAGATCGGGTTCAGGCAGGGAGTAAGTCCCATTGGGACAGCAGCCTGGAAGGATGCCCGCCATGCAGGTTAATAAAAAAATATGCAAAAAAAATAACCAAAGACATAAAATCAGATTTAAAAACTATCCGCAAATGCTTTACTAAAAAGGTAGGTCTTCAGTGATCTGGTAGGTCACAATTGATAGGTCCCTGGAAATATACTCACAGGCATTGCATAAATACACACATATACATATACAGTATATATAAAATAAATAATAGGTAAAGGTAGTATATAAGGATGATGTGCGTTCATTCACATTTCGGGCCTGTGTAGTACAGTATGGTCTGCATGCCTATTAGTACACGCAGTGGACCAACAGGCGTACAGTTCGTACTGAACGCTGTCAATCAGCGGGCGGCTTGCGGGTGAGGTGCTGTCACCCGCCGATGATTGGGGTGGGGGGCGTGCTGGGTGGTGGGGGACCTCAGAGGATAGACAGGGAGGGAGGTACCGCTGGACCACCTGGGTTCTACTTGTTACTTATGCCCGCGATCGGGAATTGGGGGAGCCCCACTGGACCACCAGGGTTTTGATTTCAACCTGCCCACCATCATGCAATTGGGGGTGGGGGGGACACCACTGGGCCACCAGGGATTTTAACTACACCTGCCCGCAATCAGGCAATGGAGGGATCGCCACTGGGCCACCAGGGTTATGACAGTACATATGCCCGCCGATCAGATGAAGGAGGGGGTGTTGCCACTGGACTACCAGGAAGTCTATTTATACGTATGCCTGCGATCGGGCGATTTGGGGGACGACACCACTGGACCACCAGGGTTGCAATATAACATATGCCCGCAATCAGGCATACGGGAGTGGGGGACTGCACTGGCACATCATGGTGTCGGTCCCTGACGGCTGCAGCATGGCAGAGCACCAGGCTCAAGTTGCCAGGGATCGGCACACCACGTGCAAATGGAGCCATAATGACATGCAAATGACCCCATTTGCACCTTGCATGCATGATGGCCTCATTTGCATGCCCAATGCTGAATATCGTGGGTGATGCGCCTAGCGCAACTGCACTTGTCCTGGCGCATCCCTCGTGCTCTTGTTCTGTCTTGCGCTGGCGCAGTGCCACTGTGCCATGCACAGTGTGTGCACCCTCTGTGCCATATTCAACTGTGCTGAGCCATGGCACAGCACCACTGAATATCGCCTGGTCCTTGCCCTGGTGCAGCCCAGTTGTGCTGTGCCCAGGCTTGTGCCACTGCCCGCGCAGTCCGAATATCCGCCCCAAAGTTTCTCTTAATGAAGCCTATACTTGTGCTGCCTTATCTTGCACGGATGACCTTGTTTAAAGTCCACTGTTGTTATAACACCCAAATCCCTCTCTTCATTAATCTTAGTTAAACATCATTTAAATAGTAGCTTGTTCTTACCTAAATTTAACACTACATTCCCCCTCCTTAAACTTCATGTTCCACCTATCTTCCCCACTCCGGTATTTTATCCAACTCTTTTTGGATACATCTAGTAGCTCTTTCTTTGTCCGCTACACCCCAAATTTTGGTATAATCTTTTTACTTACCCAATTTTATGCTCCTTTATTCAGTTTCTATATAATAACTGACAACAGTGGACCAAGCACAGGTCCCTGTGGTACTCTATCCATTGCATTTCCCTCTTCCAGTTCAAGGACATTTACTCTGCTTTCTTCCCGATAACCAGCTGCCAGTACAGTTTGTTATCTTACAATCCCTATGCTGTTAAGTACTTTCTCATGTGATAACTTATCAAACGCTTTCCTGAAAAACAGGAAAAATAACATCCTTTGGTGTTCCTTATCCAACCGTTTTAGAGCTGGTTCATAAAAAAAAGTTAAGTTATAAGCATGAACGTCCTGTTGTGAAACCATGCTGTGTCTCATCTCTCTACCCAAACTATTTAGCTTCTCCAATATTTTTCCTTGTGCTGGATTCCGTAACTTCATACAGAATAGCAAACCTATAAATCGGTCAGCCTGGCTGCTATTTCTTCTCGTTCTCCCATCCTGAAGAGTGCTATCATCACTGTAGCTTCCCTCTAGTCCCCCAGCACTTCCTGGTCTCTGAAGCTGTATACAAGTAATTTAGTGGCCCTGCTAGTTATTCTCCCATTTCCATTAGGACCAGCGGGTGAATGTGGTCTGACCCAGCTTACTTAAACTGTCTAGCTTCATACCTAATAGCTGATCAAGTACTTTATTATTACTGAACATAACAGTAGTAGTAAAATGTTTCATTCATAAAATTTATTTACAAGGATTTACTCATTTGAGCCAAAGCTCATTTACAACGAGGTCCCACAGTACATCCTTCTTATTCCAGCCTTCACCTCTCTTGGCTTCCCTTTTTGGGTCTTTTTCTATTCCACCTTTCACATTAAATGGGCGTACTATATTTTTTGTCTTTTGTTTTCCATTTACACATCTACAGAAATAAAGTTCACATTGTTTCCTGTTGCTAAGTGCTTTTCCAATCTTTTTGTTATCTATTCACTTCTTACAGCGTTTGACTTTCTCCCGAAATGCATCTCTTGCCTCTTTTGTACCCCTCTGTTTTTGACAGTCTGTATGCCTCCATATTTGTTATTTCTTTTTGTATCTGATTTGTTGGCCACACTGGTTTCTTATTTTCTGGTCGTATGTCGCTCTTTTTTTGTATATGTTTATCTCTTGGCTCCAACAGTTAGGATTTTAACAGACTCCTGTTTTTGTTTACAGTTTTACCTGACATGTACCTGCGCCAGTCCCAATCTTTAAAATCTATTTTTTCTACATTTTGTTATAATTTCCTGCCCTGTAGTTGTAGCACATTGTCTGCTCTTGTTCCCCTACAAATGTAAGATTTTTAAAATGTCACCATGTTATGGTCACTTACCATTAATGGCTCTCTGGTATCACATTCTATTAATTCATCACCTATAGGGGTAGAAATAAAGAAAGTACTCTGGTGAGGCGGAATACCAGAAACCCAAATTTGGTATTCCAAAGGAAGGTTTGGTATTCAGCCGATCCCAAAAAGCAATACAACAGACTGAACTGCAGAGTGACTGCATTGAGAAGTGCTTTTCCAGTTGGAATACCAGTGTGATGAAAATGGTATTCCACCTTGATAACCAGTAAGCAAAACAGGGCAGAATACCATTACATTTCAGACCCTGACCTATACTGCTTAATACCAAATCCAACAGTGCCCCGCCCCCTGTGCCTTTGGTAAGATACTATACTATTCCAAAATTCAACACTTTGCTGCCCGCATTAGTACCTTCCCTGGTCTGGTGCCTCTGGTGTGTTTTTGTCAGTTGACATCTCATAGGTTAATGTCTCGCATTAGAAAAAACATCTTTTCTAAGGTTATTTTTCAGATTCTTCATTCCTGGTTACAGTCTGGCGGCCTGTAATATCTGGTCGCAAGTGAAAAACGACACATTTTTCTCATCTACTCATAAGAATATAAAATTAAATGAAATTACCATATATACCCACTCATAAGTCGGTCCACCTATAAGTCGGGGGGTATGATTCAGCTGAGTGCAGTAGTGCACTTCGCACTAACCCGCTTATAAGTCATAACTACTTTTTTGAACTGAGCACTGAACAGCGACTGTGCTGAATGACTGATGTCACTGTCCAACAAGGAGGCCAAAAATTCAATAGCAAATTGCACTATGTTCTCTCCTTCCATCCCATCTGGTACTCCCAGGAGATGCACATTTGCCATTCTCACCCCGTGGTCCAGTTGTTCCAGTCTACTGCATAACAATTTATTTTCTTTACTCATTCCAGTCATTGCTACCGAAGATTTGTTAGCAGTGTCTCAAGTGGACTTTTCTTCTTGCATTACACTGTCCAGTTTGATTTCAAGCATGATAAGTCTGCTTGACCTTTCTGTCTAATTCTCTGACAGCCTGTAACAAAGCTGCACTGATAGGGTCCTCATGTTGCACTCCATTCTCTCTCTCTCCCCCTCATGCCACTGCCTCTGTCAATTTTCGAGATATTGTCTTCCCAGTCGATTCCTCCTCAGTGGCTTGTTTTGGCTTCACAATAGCTCCTGACCCTACCTCAAATAAAGTTGTTCTTTGGTGATTTATTCCCTCTTTGCAAAGTTCTTCAGGCTCGAGGCGCCAGTTAACGCACAAACGGATGGCTAGGTCATGCTGGCTGCTGATAAAACCACAAAAGGCAGTAAACAGGGGAGAAACGCCTTTGATGCCGTTCATCAAACCATGGAAGACAACTGATGCTGGCTGAAAAGCGTATATTTTCGTGAACTGGTGTCTCATGATTTTTTAGTGATTCACAGTTAATCATAAGTCGGTACTCTTGATTGAAGCACCTTTAAAAACACCCCAAAAAAAAGGACTTATGAGTATGTACGGTAATGAAATGAATATACTCCAAGAAGAACTGTCCCAGCAGTTATCCCTTCAGCCCTTAACCATACTGATACAGTTTCCAAATGATTTCCTTTTATACCAAGTTCCTCACTGTTTTGTTTTTTTTTTATACTTCATTTTTATTAAGCACTGGTTGATAACAGTACATTATGACACTTATTCAGTCATGAATATGATCAATACAGTTGATATCAGGACATTTCAGCTAAATACTAAAAATTCCATATTATTATTTGTTTTAAGCACTATATACCAACTTCAGGTGTAGCAGAAAAACCTGTCACTATAGAAGGTTTACATTGTACATAAAGCCACTACTACCTAGTGGAGGATTGATCCAGGATTTGATTAGAGAAAACAATAATGGTATACAGTGCGGATATTTAAGTAAAAAGAAAGATTAAAGATCTTTAAAAGAACCCATTCTAACAATTAAAAAAAATAAAAAGTTTGATAGGTCTGCTTATATATCATTTAGATTTTGTTTCAGAAAAGCCTATTTCTAAAATATTGTCACCATACAAATATTTCTTCCCCTATAACCGGGACAATAGGATGTGAGGCCCATGCACTAGAGGATTTATTATATAGGTTAGGATCTAATCCTCTACAATTCTTCCCCATTTGCAAGGTGCAGGCTGGTTCAATACTCCTGACCTAATCACCAGGGAGTACCACTTTAATACTCTCAGGTTGCCCCTATCAAAACATCCTGGTCATACATAACCCACCTGGTCCATCTGTTCACATAGACTACTGACTTATCCTGTAAATTGTGGGAGATGTTCTCAAATGTTCTGATCTGGTGTACAATAGTCCTCCATTCGAGGATGGAGGGGGGTTCCTCTTGTAGCCATCTCCTGGTTATAGCCTTATAGGCCGCTACCAGTAGTACAGACCACATATATTTCATATCTTTTTGTTCAAGAGACTCCGGGGGGAATACCCAGGACCAAATTCTGAGACGTTAAAGGTACATCAAGGAATAAGATATTAGAAATGTGCTGAATGACAGATGACCAGAAGGGTTGAAGCTTCGGACAACAATAAAATATATGCGCGTGGGTTGCCACCTCTGTCTCACATGCCCTCCAACAATCTGAGGAAAGGCTAGGGTTTCTTTTGGCCTGTAGATGGGGTGTTAAGAAAAACCTTGTCCGAACTTTCCAGGCATATTCACGCCAATTCGGGATGAAGTGGTGGACCAAGTCATCTGCCAAATCTTAGCCCAATGCGGTTGTAATAACGGGAGGTGACGGTCCTGCTCCCATTTGACCTTGAGAGGCTCCAGCATATGCTCTTGTAAGGGTACCAAATATTTATATATATAGGATATTGCATGGTAGCATTAACAATTTGAATATATGGGGATGTATCCTCTAATATCTGGGAACGGGACAGAGTACGCCTGTACTGGGAGTTTACAAAATCTTTAATTTGAAAGTAACGTAATCTTTCTCCCTCACCCCATCTAAATTTGGACTTAGCTTCCTCAAATGATATTATGTCATTTTGCCTAATGAGCTGCCAGGGGGCAAAGAGTCCCCTATTTACTTAAATTGTATACCAGGTAGAATCCTTGGCAGGTGGAAAGTCCGGATTAGTGATAAACCACTTATATTTCCATGGCGTGCTCCTTAATATTCTTCCAGGGGTGTCCCCTCCTCCACCCCTCCAAGATGGAACGGATGCTCCCTTGTGTACCTAGTAGGGTCTGTTTTAGTAAAGTACCCGAGAATATTATGGCAGGTAATGGATACCGTAAATCTCTAGTTAAGTCGATTTGTTTCCAATGAGCGTCACAATACTTATTGTCCCACATCAGTGCGCATCTCATTTGCGCAGAGTTCCAGTATGTGGAAAAATTAGGAAATGCAATGCCACCCTGCGACTTAGGAAGGTGTAATGCCTGAAGCTTAAATCATGGATTTCTACCTTGCCATATAAAAGCTGAAGACATTTGTTGCCAGGCCTTAAGGTCTTGTACAGGAATAACACATGGTATTGATTGGAAAAAAATATAACAAGCGTGGCAAAACATTTAATTTTATTGCCAGAGTCCTGGCATAGAATGACAGTGGAATTATATTCCACCTTTTAATATCTTTTTTAATATTATTTATCAACGGAGTGTAATTGTTTTTAGATAATTGGCTAAGATCTACTGGTATTTGGATTCCCAAGTATTTTGTTGAGGGAAGATCCCATTTAAATGGGAACTGCCTACGTATAGGCGTGGGAGCAGAGTAGTTGAATGGGAGTACTTCAGTTTTGGTTGTGTTCAGGGAGCAGTCTGATAAAGCAGAGAACCTTTCAAGCTTGTGAAAAAGGTCTGGAAGGGTCTTGGTTGGATTTGTAAGATATACCAGTACATCTTCGCCAAAAAGAGCCAACTTGTGTTCTTTATCCCCCAGATTTATACCCTCCACGTCCTCCGCCAACCTGATGTATTGGGCCAGAGGTTCTATGTATAAGGCAAATAACAGGGGAGAGATTGGGCAACCCTGTCTGGTCCCTCTATAGAGGGGGAAATTGTGGGAAATATGACCATTTGAGCGTATATATGCCTGGGGGTTCGAATAGAATTTGAAAATAAGGTTGATGAATTTCTGGGGAAAATCAAAGGCAGCAGGGACCCCTCTTAAAAATTGCCAAGACACTCTGTCAAATGCTTTTTCAGCATCTAAACTTATAAGGGTCACCGGGATTTTATAATTTTGTACATGTTCAATCAGATAAATGTTGTCCGAGGCCTGTCGGCCTGGGATAAACCCACATTCAGGGTTTTAAATAACTGATTAGCAGTTTTTTTCTTGGGACAATGCTAACTGTATGGAAAGTATTTATATAGGTTTTCTAGAAGTGTTATGTTTGTTAAACACAGTGAGGCAAGTGCTATGCATTTTCGCAATGTTTTAGCACTTTTATGAGCAAAACGCTAATCAATTTTTGGAGTTAAATAAAACCCTGACATTGATCCTGTTGGATTAAGGTGGAGACCATTTGCTTTAATCTCTGCGACAACACAGAGGTAAATATTTTATAATCTGTGTTTAGTACCGAGATAGGGTGATAGGAACTGGGTAGGGTAGGGTCCTTACCTGCCTTTGGGATGACAGATATAACTGCCTGGTCCCAGGATGGGGGGATTTTCCCTTCAGGGCTTGGGATATTGATAAACAGTCTGGAAAGTAGGGGGATAATTGCCCCTTTGAGAGATTTATAAAATTCTCCAGGGAGGCCATCCGTCCCCGGACACTTAAATGTTTTCAGTCTCCCTATCTCTGCTTCTATTTCCATGGTTGTTATGGGCGGCCAGGCCTTGACCCAGATGTTTAGGCAGTTTGGCAGCTGAAGGTTGCCAAAAGGTATTTATTTGTTCCTCTTTCACCTGGGTCCGGGGGCAGCGATAACTGTGTAGTACTGAACAAAGGTGTTTGATATTTTCTCCACCGTATGACAAAGGCGGATGTTGGGGGGATGGCCTTAGGGTGGATATTAGTGCTTTGGCCCTTTGTTGTCTGAGACGTCCAGCCAACAGTTTCAAGGAGCGAGGGCCTCCATCATAATACTTCTGCTTTAGAAACAATAGCTTCTGCTCAATTTTATAATCTAGTATAGCATTCAGTTCTTGTTTAAGCTTTTTAATTTCTTTTGAAGTTTTGGGGTTGGTCTGGGATATCTGTTGAAGCTCTAATTTTTGTATCTGGGCTGTCAAGGCACTTTGTTTTGGTTCCCTCTCTCATTTGTTTCGAGCTGATAATTCAATAAATTTGCCCCTGCAAATCGCCTTGATGGTGTCCCATAAAACTGAAATATCAATCTCAGGACAGTCATTTTCCATCACAGCTTGTTTGATAATCTCTTCCAAGGTATGAATGTTGTCCTTACTGCGAAGCAGGGAGAGGTTAAGCCTCCACATTGTGTTTTTCTGAAAATTATCTGAATCTAGTCTAAGGAAAACTGGGGCATGATCTGACAAAATAAAATCACCCGTTCATGTCCTACCCGCCAACCCTAGTTGCTCTTGGGAGATTAACATATAGTGGTATAGCTAGAATGGACCTGTGAGAAAAAGGTGGCATGTTTAGCTGATCCATTTAAATGTTTCCATGTGTCCACATGTAACCTCCAGGGGGCGCTACCCTTAGGGCTACTACCCCTGTCTGCCCCCACGGAGGCAGGGTGAGGGGCCCAGATCCATTGACGAGTGCCTCCACCCAGAGGTCGGGGTTAGCACAGGTAAGACTACCGGTTACAGCCCTCTGGGCTACTGCAACCCCTTTCATCCCACTAGTGACTCACACTGGGTACCAACAATTCTGTTCACCAGTACACTTACCCCACGGATAATATATTCCAGCTCCCTTCGGGAACCCCCTGTAAAGTAAGGCACAGTTATGTTGCAATCACCAGGCAGCAGTTCACCATTAATGTACACAATAGCCAGAATGTAGCAGTACAAAAAGCAATCTGATTTATTCAGGGGGGAAAATAACAAGGACAGGGGGAATCAAGTTGATTAGCTTATCACTATACTCATCTACCTAGGGCTCTGTGCACAGGTCTAACCCTACAGTTTATTGTCCCGCGGTAACCAAGCCCTAATGGCTAGTCCACACGTGGCAGCTGGTTGGGGCCCTTAGCACAGACCAACATAACAGTCCTGGGCAGGTCAAAGTAGGAGGAAAGTTTAATTAAGCAGTCAGCAATACAATAGTGCACTAAAACCACTGCGTAAACACGCTGCAGGGAGCTACCCTGAATTAGTACTCACAACCCCAGCAAATAACGATTCCTTCACCGCTACCAGGATGGAGCCTGACTTTCACCCGCCTTCTCACACATTTATATGGTAAACAGCAACAGAGGGGTACCACACCAGGCAGCTGCTTCCAATACTCCTTTAAACTCACAGCCACTGCGATACTACCATGGCAGCTTCCGCTTTTCCCTTGGTCCGAGCACAATTCAGCAATTTTCTCCAGTCCTCCTACAGGTCAAGCCTGGTGGGTAGCTGTACAGAGCACAGCCTCCTCTGACCGCCCACCAGCAGATTTCAGGGCGAACTCACTCGCAGAGAAAACGGCCGCCTTAGGCCTTCACGCGCTTCCCGTGCGAACACTTCCCAGTGCAGAAGCACAGAAGCTCCTGAATCCTCACCAGCCACAATGCACATCTCCCCCCACAGCAAGGGGCTCTCCTCTGAGTTCGGGCGCGACTCGCTCTCATTGGCTGGCTGCACATGCCAGTCATTTTCTCCTGCTCTCAGTGGTGCGAAAAAGCGCCATAGCTCATAATGCCTTTCCCAATTACAAACAGCTCCTCCATTGGTCAACTGACTCTGTAGGGTCCCCAGGTACTGATTGGTCCAATTCAGCAGTTCTGGACCAAAATGGAGGAAACAATCGAAACAGTCTTTGCTGCAAAAGAAGACAGGTTAGAATAGCTGCATTATCATTACTATTTCCCAGTATTTAAAGCCAACATTCACATCCTCTCGTAGAGCTCCCTCTGCACCACTAGCAATGGCAGAAATGGAGCGGAAAATCAGAAGCCCGGGCAGGATTCGAGTATAGCAACACTCAACCCCATTTCAACTAATTCTGACTGCAACAGGCAGCCCCCAAAGGGACAAAATACAGAGGCCCCCAGGCACTCACAGGTTACCCATTTAAGACGGCTTAAATGCCGAACACCAACCAGGCAGGGAGCATTCAAACAAGCGCCGGGGAAGCTTTTAGGAACCCATATTTGCAAGGGGGTTACACACAAATCCCAGTTCACCAAGCAATTTTATTAATTCTCATGTTTTTTTCCCCCACTGACTTACCCCCACTCCCAGCCGCAGAAATATCTAAGTTAAAGTCTCCCCCACATACCATTGTACCTTCCATCCATTGAGACATGAGGAGAAAGAAAGCCCGGTAGGTTTTGAACTCCGTGGCTGGAGGAAAGTATACTGAGGCAAAGGTGGTAGGCTTACCATTTAGTTTCCCTTTGATCATTACATATCACCCTTCCTTGTCACACAATTGATCTTGACATTCAAATGGCACCCTGGGAGGAATTAATATGGCTGTTCCTCCCTCGCCCCCCCACCCTTAAAAGATGAAGAATAAACCTGGGAAAAGCCCAAACGTTTAAACTTCTCATGTTCGTCATGTGACAAATGGGTTTCCTGAAGTAGAGAGACATCAGTTCCAGAGCGCTTCAAGTAAGATAATACCTCGGAGCGCTTAATCGGCCCAGACAGGCCATGAACATTATATGAGCATATAGTATAACCCATTATGGCTAAGAGACAGTGGCTCAGTCCCTTTGACACAAACCCCTTTTCCCGGTACAAGGTAGTTCACTAATACCATTTCTGCTGACCCAAAAATGGTAACAACAACAACATAATACACATAATTGATCTAAACAACAAACCGTAACTGTTTGTGCGAACAGTGCACTAACATAGTCATTTTTAACTGGCTTCCAAGGTAGGAGGTCAAACAAATGTGGTGACCTCTTATCCCACCTATCAGATGGTATTGGTGGGGGGAGGAGTGCTACAGAATCCCTCAGACAAGAGGGGAACTCCTCCTGGGCCCTTGTTTTGTAGGGCTCCTGAATTATGGTATTCGCCATATACGCGGCCATCATGGCTGTACTGCCTGGCCCGTGGTTGGTAAGAAGGTGAAAGAGCTCCTTCCGCATATGCCCGCTGAATCCCCAATCCCTTCTCCTCACCTCTCACCATCCCCAGTCCCCTTCCCTCGTCCACAGGGTACACATCCTATTTCTTGGGGACTTTGGTCTCCAAAGGGCAGACTAATTACATATTAACCGGGACACAAAAAGCCATATGAGAAAATCTTTCTCCCACTGCATCCAGGCCCATATTTTTCATCCCACTTCATTCGGATTCAAGAAAAACAAAAAATGTGAATCGATCCAGATTACAAAGGCTCGCCCTGTTCGTCGGATTTTAAGCTACCCCCAAACCAATGCTCAATTCACCACCCTCACAAAATAAATACTTCAGAATATTTATCATGTCCATAGTTCGAGAGGGGATGTGCGCCTTTCAAAGTTCATTCGTGCTATTTAGAAGAGAGACTCTCCACAGCATGGCTGGGCTTCTCATATTCCGACCACAAACTCCCTTGAGCGAAAGAAAATAAGAATAGGAGAGTCACTAGACCAGTGCCTTGGGAAATTGCAGAGGAACAAACTCCTAAGCAGGTTCTTGGTCAATTTCTGTATACTTTAAAAGGGGGGTAAATATGAACACAGGTGGGGCCATCTCACTATCTCCAGGCCAAAATCATGTGCCCAACATAAGGAAAATGGAAACGAGGGAAAGGAGCAGGATCATTCCCGGAGTGGTGGCCAAGGCGTGAGCCTGGATCGAAAGGCGTTAGAAAACTCCACCAGGGACATCGAGAGTCAGGGCATTGGAAGTGTTTTACTTCGAGGATATTTATAGTGAAACAACAAGTCAACACTTCTCGTCTAAACAGTCCGAGTATCAAAAGGAAACAGTGTTTAGAGGTATTCTCTCACCCATCTGCAGACTCAAGATCCCTTTCTGAGATTCCTGGCAGTTTCTTCATTAATTCTTTAAACTCATGTAAAGCTGGTGATATGATATTGCTGCTCACTGCCCTATTTTTCCTCGGGGGAACAATGTGCCACTCCTCTGTAGGCTCCTTTCTCTTGGGCTGGGTAGCCTTTGTAAATGCTGGAACCGCAAACCCCCGCTTTTGCAACGCTTCACCGGCCTTCTGCGGAGAATCGTATAATTCAGCTCCTTCCTTCCAGAAAACTCTCAATTTCGCCCGATAAGGTGTTTGAATCTGCAGTTGTTTATTTCTAAGAAGTTTGATGAGTGGGATGTATTCCATACATTGCTTCTGTATAATAGGTGTATAATCTTGGTCGAAAAATAAGCGTGAATCAAGGTATTTGACCTCCTTCTTCGCCCATGCTCGGCGGAGAACATCTTCCTTGGTACGATAACTTCAGAATTTAATAATTATTGATCTGGGTCTGGTAGTCGGGTCTTTGGGCTTGGGGAGTAGGGCCCGGTGGGCACGCTCAACTTTCAACTTGTAGCCAAGTGGTAGTTCAAGTACATCTTTCAACAAGTCAGTCAGGAACTCTACCATGTCCCCTTCCTCTGCGCCTTCCTTCAGACCATAAAGACGTAGGTTATCTCGTCTGGATCGGCTTTCCAAATCTACACATTTGTATTCTGTATATATAGCATGGTTACAAAGGGCAAATACTGCGCGGCCTAGAGATTGCAGGCCATCCTCCACATTGGAAATTCGGTCCTCAGCTTCCTGAACCCGACCCTCCACCATAGAGTTTCTGATTAAACTGTTTAAATTCCGCTTTATTTTCCGCTCGCATTTCTTTCAACTCTTTCATTAGAGATTCATAGCGGTTTCTGGACAGATGCTCCGCTTCATCGTCAGTCTCATAGTTTTTGGCGGCAATAGTGGCCCTAGATTGGCTGGAGGTGTGTGTAGGGGAACTTGATCTCGAATCTTCACCATCCCTTTCGAACCTGGACTGCAGCGTTTTAGATCTCACTCCTCGGTCTCTTTGTGAACCTCCTCCCGACATTTTTGGGAAATTTTAAGTTTCTTGTTCTGGGTTTTTTGGAGGTTGTTCAGACAGGCGAGGCAGAGCGCCGATCGTTTAGCTATTGCTCAGTGCTGTGGTGGAACTGGATGTCGTTCCTCACTGGTTTTGATGTTTTCACTAACATATTGTATATTGCGCAATCCCCCTACCTCTCTTGCTCCTCCTTTTTTTTCAGAAATCTTTTTTAAGTTTCTTTTTATTCATGTGTTAAACTATTTGACGCATAAATTACATCCTTGGTTCCAAGGCACAACAACCAATTATGAAGGACATACCTAGGATATGTTACTTATCCTGCACCACAACTAAGTGAAGGTACACCTAATGAAATTTAATGCAAACCATAGGTAGTGTAAGGCAGCCTTGGTGACCAAGACCATGGACAATAATACCTGTTCAGCAATTTTTCACAATGGGTTGACAGAGCTGATATCTGTGGGTTATTACAGCATTCACATGCACAGTTATTCAAAAAATGTACACTTCCTCATTGGCTTCATTTCTGTGCAGGGCGGGTCAAACAGTTCTGTAATCATGGCGGCTCTGTCTCTCACTTTTCTAAGAGCCGCCACAAAAAACACCAACTCTCCTTATTTTTTTTATTTATTTTTTTTTAATCTGGTTCAGCCTACCATCTACTGAAAAAAAATATATATCTGGTTGATCCTGCTTTTCCTTCGTTTCAGCAAAGGCTTGACTCCCAGTGCAATCTCAATGACAAACTCACTTTAAGTAACAAAAAAACTAGCATAAACGAATAAAAAAATTGGGAAAACCAAAAGAACAAAACTGTCAAAGACAAAATGCGAGGAGTGACAGGGAGACCGACTCCTCCAGAGAGTTTGTGAGTGTGCGCGCGCATGTGGTCACAGAAATGCGGCTATAGAAAAATTGCTGACCAGCAATTATAAAAAAATAAAAGATGGGGAAGTGTGCATATGAGAATTTAATGCACACCCTTGGTGTGGGATGCTTCAATAAACCCCTTGGGGTTTATGTAGCATCCCAAACCAAGGGTAAGCATTAAGCAAGCAATAATACCAGACAGGGTGGTCGGTATTGGGCAATATCGGATCACCCAGGGTGTAATGAGGCCCGGCCGCAGGCAGAGACGCAACCTACTGAGGTCGGTATTGCCCACACTGCCCACCCTGGAGGGTATTATTGTGCTTAGAAAATGGGCACTAAGTAAAATTTATTTAAAATATATATTTTTAAGTTTTCATGGTGAAATTGTTATTTTATTTACTTGTAGCTTAATAAAGTAATCCCACTGCCTGTTTTTTGTGGTCTTCTGCAAGTCCTGTTTTGAGCAGGTTGTCATGGTTACACTCGCCCTCGTCGCGTGTGCACACATACACACACATAGAGTACTGACAATTTTTTACTTTTTTTAATTTAATACTTTTTTGCTTTGTTTGTTTGCGGGCAGTGGAGAGGCAGTGGTGGGCAGTTAGCAAGGTGATAGATTGTCATGGTTACTCGCCCCAAGTGTCTTGTGGACACACAAGGAGTATTGCCAATTTAAAAATTTTTATTGAATGTTTTTGGGTTTGTTTGCGGGTAGTGGCGAGGCGGTAGCGGGCAGTCGGCGAGGTGACCAGAAGTTTAGGACAACGGTCATGGAAGATGAGAGTCTGAAAATGAGTGAGGGGGGTGAAAGTCGTGGGAGTCCGAGAGAGAAAAAAAAGACTGCAGGAGAGAGCAAGGAACAGAAGCTTGAAGTAAGAAATGTTTACTTACATTTTTGAACCTGCAGACTTACATGGCAGGTGGGGTAAGGTGGCGCATGGCATACTATGGATTTATGAGATTTCGGTGAGTTAGCATGGGCAAAAAAAATGGCGTCTCATCAGTATGCCAATTCGGGGTGCCCAAAGATAGTCTTCGGTAACAGGGCACCTCGAATTGGCACTTCTTTCTAAGTGGGCGTCTATCGTAAGTTAATGTACCCCCCCCCACGCTATAACGCTCAGCCAGTCAAGAGCGCTGATAATGTCTAGCCCATTTTCTAAATTCTCATATCACACACTTCCTCATCCTTTATTCTCTATATAATGTTAATGTCCAGAAATAGTCGCGAGTGTACAAACACTCGTGAAGTGTCTAAATAGACTTTCACAGTCCACGTTGCTACCAGAAACAGTAATAGCAGTTCAAAAATTGCGAGTGTATTCTGTTGGTCTCCTACTCTCATAAACCAATCCAAAATCTGCAACAACGGTAGAAAAATCTACAAAACATCAGTTTCAAGACATCTTATGCCCTTCCATGTTTTTACCCCATTTATCCTCCCCTGCCCATCCTATTTCAGTAACTGCTAGGATTTATCATTGCCCCATTGATTCTAACCCTTCTAATTGTCCCATTTGATCATTTAGGCTTTTGAGGTTTAGCCACATACATTTCCAGTTCTGGTAATCCTTTGTACACAGTGAGTATACCTCTTCTTCCATGGCTCACAGAGACAATGATGGCAGAAAAAAAGACCAAGGGTCCATCTTGTTACCCGCAGTTCCATATCTGCCCCTGGACCTACTGTTCATACCAAGTTTCATTCATCCCTGTCCATCCCCCGCTCTCCTCCCTACTGCATTTACCAGAGTAACACTTCACTGGTAGGTTCCCATGCGGTTCATAGTCCATAGCTGACCAGCACCATGTCTCTCTCTTCCCCAGTCTGTTTCTTTATGACTGTTTGCTTCTTTGTTCTGACTGGGGCAGGGTGTGGGCTTTAGTATATCCCTGATATTTTATCAGGGCTATGGGGACTGAGACCGGGGAGTAAGGCCTGCAGAGCGGCTGTCATTTTGAGTCTGGAATGCAGAGTGCAGGCAGATTCCAGCTTTGTTTTACAATTTAGCTTGTTGCCAGTACCCTCCCTCTGATCATCTCTAGGAAGCTCTGGCTGAATTTGTTAGGGCCTTTACCAAGTGATACAGACATGAGCCAACTGAAATTGTCAGCTGGTGCCTCGCTACTGACAGCAGACTAAGACATTTATCTGTGTACTTTGTACATCCCGTGCCTGCATGGACTCTGCCACCACGTGTGTTCGAAACTCTTGGTCATTTTAACTAATGTTGATTGGACAAACTGAACACATATTATTGCAATATAATTTGACTTGTTGGAGTGCAAAGAGAGGTATGAGGTGTATTTGGATTTAACTGCCTATCACAATGTCGTGACAGGCTCAGTGGGCTGTGCACCAACCACTGAATATTTACACACGGTGAGGGAGGGGATGGGTGTAGCAAGACCAGGATAGGGTTTTTTGGTATACAGCTTTTTGGTTGACCCTGCCAGCCTGGGATGCACTGCCCTCATGTGGTGGCATAGCCCTAGGTGGATGGGTTAGATCCCACACGTGATGTGCTGCTTGACTGATCCAGCCAGTGAATACAGACTATTCAGGCACTGCTCAGGATTCACCATTTCTTTCTGAGTTCTCTGTTCAGAGTAAGTGGGGTGTCCGGCCTGTTTAATAGGGGTCATCTTGATTCTTGCCCATGTGTTTCTCATTGGGGCGGACAACACACAGCGGTATTATGTTTTAGTCAATCTTCAGAGTTAATAACTGCAAATGTGGTTCTTCCACCGACAGACTACTTTTTGCTTTCTCAGAAGATCCACAACATTTGCTGGAGAAGGTTCAGGACATCCTTTTTGTGCCCAGGAGGATGGAGCGGGATTCATCAGCAGGACTGTATTTGGTTCTGGGGGAGATTTTTTTTCTCTCTATTAAGTGCAAGGTATGGTTACTTGTTCTCTTCTATTGCATTTGCAATGCACAGCACAATAAATTGATTTCTGTAGGTTGTCTGGTATTGTTCTTACTCCAGCTTTTCAAGGTGGAAGAACTGATCAATGTCATGGAACATCAATGGTTCGAAGACGGTCATCAAAAAGGAAATAGAGACTTCTTACTAGTAGCAATAGTTCTACTAGAATTTAGTTCACATCTACACTTGGGTAGTCTTACAACAAGCATGCTGGAACACTCTTCAAGCTTGACTCCTCCTACTACTCAACCATGTGGTACTCTAGCTCCACTTCCACTGCACTCAGATCTGCATGATGGAAACAGGAGTTATGAGGCAAGCCTTGCCAGGGGAGGTCACATGGGTTGTGTAAATGTCAACTGAATACTAGCAACAGAACTATGGTTACTGGTGGGTAAACTCTACTTGAAACGCTATAGATTCAGTTCACATCCACATTTAGGCAGACTCTCTGCAGACCTCTGGAGGAGAAGGAAGCAAGGTGTGCACCCTCAAATTAAGAAAAAACACTGCTGTACCCAGTGTTCCCATTCACGCATAAATGTACGTGAATCATGTAAAAAAAAAACGAAATTCACGCACATCTGTGTGTGAAGGGGGTACACTGCACATAAAGAAGCCGCTATGATTTTTGTAAAAGCAGTCCAATGAGTTATTTTAAGTGTGGCTTGTACTCTTGAAATGGTGCATTTTTTTTTCTCCTAATTGATAGCTGTCTTCTGATTGGACCACAGTAAGCTTGTACCCTGTCAATTTCAAGCAGTCAGAAAAAATGGGCATGGCATACTGCACTGTGTGGGGTGGAACCGAGTATGATCGTGGGCTTCATGTGCTGGTGCCAGTGAAGCTGTGACTTGCAGTTTATAGTCGTGAAGGCAGAGAAAGTGCGAGTTCCAAGTTGCAACATGGATCATTGCTCGAGAGGTGACACACCTGGTACTTCATTTCAAGAAGGAGATCTGTAATCAAGTATGCGATATCAAGCGTTGGTGATTTAATTTGCCCTGATTTGTATTCTCTTCTTCCAGAGTCCCGACTACACGTTCCTCCGCCCACTGCTGGCCTAGTCGGTCATCACTCCTCTAGCCCCGAGACCTGATACTAGAACCCCAACTGCTGTCCTGGCATCCTGATTGCCTCCCGGGTCCCATTCCGAGCAGTACAGTGTGTAGGCCCAGTACAAAGGAAGAGTGAAAGCGTGTCACTATACAGTGTCTTGCTGACTGCTATATGGCTAAGCAGGGATCCCCATTCATTACTATTGAGAGGCGGGCCGCCACGCAATCCTAGGCACCTGCCTCTCATATTGTGCAGCCACCACTCTTTGCCTTTAAATTCGTGCACTCGCGCGATCAGGCAAGACTGGCGCAGCTGCAGTAAAGCTCTCTGCAGGTTTGGGAATCACGGGGTAAGCGGACCAGGCTAAGACGCCAAACCGTGGAGCCAATAGAAAGGAAGCCTCTGGGAGTGACAGTCCAGCAGCCTATAATGGAGCTGCTACGAACTACTAGGTAACTCCCATTAGTCTGCTGCCACTTCAGGGATTTCAATCGTTCAGATCGTTCAGTCGGCTCCAGAAGTGCTAGTTGTAATTGAGTGCAGCTTCCTTTGCCTAATATTGAGGAAAAAAACAAACTTTTTTATTTTGTTTTTAAAACTTGAAGTATCAGAACTAACTGGTACATGAAGTGTTACTGAGTGGGGGTGGGGGATCATTGCTTGGTGACTCTCCAGCATTTCAGACCTGCAAATTCTTCTGCCTTTCACTGAAAGGGCAACTGCAGCAAAAAAAAAAAAAAAAAAATACTGGAATATTTATTTTCTATGGGAACTCATCCAATTCACTGAACTGAATTTAGCTGCTGGTTCCTTGCATGCCTGGTGCAGCTGAGCACACTTGATTAGGATTAATGGTCAGACCTGCACATTTTTAGGTAACTGCTTGTAGGTGGTTCTGGATTGTAAACTACAACATTACCTGTAAGCAGTGCAAGGGGCTAGAATAATCCTGAAAAAATTGAAGTGGGTCGTTGAGAGAAGGGGAAAGGGGGAGAGAGAGAGCTCATTGTGTGGTCTCCCACAGTGAGTGTTTGATGGGCTGCAGTGCATAAAAAATAAAAATATACTGGCAGTAAAGAAATAAAATAATTTGTGCTCTGCACAGCAGTCAGATATTACTACCTGGCGTACAGCAACACAGCCAGTTGTGTTTGTGAGGAGATTCAGGGAGCAGAAAAATATTAGTGTGAGAGAAAAAAAAATTTGGGGGTCCTTAACTGTGTCTGTCCCAGTCAAGCTGTGCAGTCTTGCTTTGTCAGTGGTCACTTGTTCTAGTAAACCCTGATTCAGGGAGCAGAAAAATAGTGTGAGAGAAAAAAAAATTTGGGGGTCCTTAACTGTGTCTGTCCCAGTCAAGTTGTGCAGTCTTGCTTCGTCAGTGGTCACTTGTTCTAGTAAACCCTGATTCAGGGAGCAGAAAAATATTAGTGTGAGAGAAAAAAAAATTTGGGGGTCCTTAACTGTGTCTGTCCCAGTCAAGTTGTGCAGTCTTGCTTCGTCAGTGGTCACTTGTTCTAGTAAACCCTTATTCAGGGAGCAGAAAAATATTAGTGTGAGAGAAAAAAAAATTTGGGGGTCCTTAACTGTGTCTGTCCCAGTCAAGTTGTGCAGTCTTGCTACGTCAGTGGTCACTTGTTCTAGTAAACCCTGATTCAGGGAGCAGAAAAATATTAGTGTGAGAGAAAAAAAAATTTGGGGGTCCTTAACTGTGTCTCTGTCCCAGTCAAGTTGTGCAGTCTTGCTTTGTCAGTGGTCACTTGTTCTAATAAACCCTCAGGGAGCAGAAAAATATTTGAGAGAAAGAAAAAAAAAATTTGGGGGTCCTTAACTGTGTCTGTCCCAGTCAAGTTGTGCAGTCTTGCTTCGTCAGTGGTCACTTGTTCTAGTAAACCCTGATTCAGGGAGCAGAAAAATATTTGTGTAAGGCTCTGCTCAACCAGCATTACCAAACTCTCGTTCTGTATTTGACAAATAAACACACAACAAGTAGGGGGGGGGATAAAGCTTTATTGTACACAATGCAGAAACTAACTAACTTTGGTTTCAAATTAACTCAAAAACGGAAACATCCTGATCAAGATCATGACAGTCGTGAGCCGATGATTGGGACAATACCAGTTGGTCCAGTTGATTAGGATGTCCAAGAGACTCCCTGCACCTACTCCTATACAGAAAAAAATACCTCTAAGCAAAGAGCAACAGGCGTTTATACTGGCTGGCTAAACAAATACTGTTGGTTAGAGTACAAAGAAAATTATGGCATGTTTTGTGCATTTTGCATAAAACATAAACAGATGCCCAAATCAGGAACAGTTTGGGTACTCAGTGTAAGACATTCAGAGAAGATGCTATAAAAAGGCATCAGAACAGTTCAGTTCACGTTGTTGCTTCTGAACTGGAAGCAAACTGCAGAATTTCAGCTTCAAAAGGTGAAACAGAGCAGGCAATGCAGCAGGCCCTGACCCTGGAACAGGAAGCTTTCATGGCATCCCTTCATTGCATGTACTGGCTAATAAAAAATGAGCTGCCTCACACAACGAAATATAGCTCACTGCTGGATCTTGCCAAATCATTGGGATGCAAATACCTAGACAATATACATATTGCTGATGCTGTTAAATATCGTTCTGATCGAACTGTCAGAGAAATGGTTCTCTGTCTGGGTGAGGTGGTCAGAAGATCAGTTCTTACAGATTTGAAGGCTGTCAAATTTTTTCATATTTGGTGGGCCGAAACAACTGATATTGCTGTTATGAAGCAGCTCATTTTGCATGGTATGTACTGCAAGAAGGAAACCCAGTTTCTTTCCTGGGACTTGAGGAACTAATTGATGGAAAGGCAGACACAATTGTTAAAAAATGCTGGAGTTCTCTGATAACAATCAAATCTCGGTTGATCACCTTGCAAGGGTTAGGCAGTGATGGAGCAGCCGTTATGCTGGAGCAGGCAAAATGGGGTGGCTAAAAGCTGAAGAAGTCAGCCCAATTCTTGTTGAAAATCACTGTATGGCTCAGCGGGAGGCCTTGGCTGTAAAAGCAGCAGCAAATGAAGTGAACGCCATTAAAAAGTTTAATCAAACACTAGATCACTTATACAGATATTATGAAAACTCTGCTGTTTGCATGGCTGCCCTAAAAGAAATTCAGCAGGCAATGGAAAACCCTGTTTTAATGCCTAAACAGGCAAAAGCAGTTAGGTGGTTGTCCCATGATGCAGCATGTGACACACTAAGGAAGATTTTCCCATCTGTTGTTATGTCATTGCATAGAGAGGCCTCTGAAAGGCATGATCCCCAAGCTGTGGGCCTAGTAAAAATGGTGGAAAACTGGGAGTTTTTCCTCTATTTTATGCATGATGTGTGACATACTTCCACACCTTAGCATCTTATCTAAATGCTTTCAAACATCAGCTCTGAATTTTACTGATATAAAGAGACATTTACATTCCACTTTAGAGATTCTTAGGGCACGCCTACTGGTACCTGGTCAGTACTTCTCCTCCGTTTCGCCTGAACTAGTACTTCTGAATGATAATGACCTGAACTTGCCATTTAACAAACCATAGTTAAATCATTTCAGAACCTCTGTGCATGACAAGTTTATTGGGGCCCTAATTGCTCAAATTGAGCAAAGGTTTCCAAGCACAGAACTTTTGGATGCGTTCAGTATCTTTGACCCCAGCATGACACAGGAAGTTGATACTGAAGAGTTGGAAGGGTATGGTAGTGATAGCTTTGAGATTATTCTTGGTCAGTATGCTACTATTGTGGATGTAGATGCTTCTGCACTGGAATGGGCTTCTCTGCGTAGTCTCATGTTCACGGAAAAGATGGCCTTTAAGACTATTTCTGATGTGCTGCACGCTCTAACTACTAAGTATGTAGACCTGTATCTAAACATATCTACTTTGGCAGAACTGGCAATGATAATACCCATGTCAACTGCAGATTGTGAGAGGGGTTTTTCTGCACTGAATCGAATAAAAACGCAGGAACGAAATAGATTAAGTGCCAGTGTGCTAAATGCACTTCTGCTTACCTCAATTGAGGGCCCTGATGTTGACAGTTTCCCTTATTTAGAAGCTGCAGCTCATTGGGCAGGATTGCGAAACCGAAGATTAGATCTTGGCCTTGCAGGCACTAGTAAAGAGTTGTAGTGTGGCCTCATCAAAATGTCAAAACTCTCACAAACTGTTGCCTGGCCTGCAACTAGAATGCAGAGGTTCACCAGTATGTTTTATCACACTTTTCTTTTTGCTGCTGCATACTACAGAGGCCTCCAGATCATCATTTATTACTCTTTCTTGTTTCTTATGCATTTTATTGCATCCTGACTGACTCCGCCCACCGGCAGCTCCACCCCTGGTGACCCCGCCCCATGTGGCTCCTCCCTTTACCACCGCTCTATATTTTCACGCAATGTGGAACACTGGCTAAGTGCCTGTATGGATGGACACCTTGGAGTACCAAGAGGCTTGATTTGGGAGAGGGGAACCATGCAGCCAGATAGATTCACGTGCTGTGCTACTTGCTGCAGTACACAAGTTGGCTCAGAGGGATAGAGCATCAGCACCACGCAGAAGGAGCAGCTCAGGGATCCAGCAAAGACCTACCCGACCCAATGTGCGACACTGATCCAGTGACAACAAGCAGGTATGGGGACCTAACTGGTTATGGCCTTCGCCGGCCCGGGAGTCAGAGTGCGTTAATGTACCCTGCCTGTCTGCCCGACCTCAACTGTTATGGATCGTCTGCATCCTTACTAAAATTGAGCTCCATGAATGTTATGTGCCTGTTTATGTAAATTTTTAGTAAAAGAGAGCTTCTGTAACATAGCTGCAGTCAGCACTTGGGACTGGGCTGAGGAATAAAACTGACTGAATTGGTGGCACTAAGGGGGGGTGGGATGGCAACAGATTGTTCTTTAGAACTGTAGCACCAAATGGAGGGATCGACGACTCTGGTGCAGTGTGCAACTACTTAGAAAAATAACTATTTAGCACATTAAAATTCTTATTGTTAGAGCCGTTTATTTGGTTTATTCATGAGTATGCCAACATTTTGCCTTGCTGTATAAGTCTCTGTGGCTGTCTGCCTCAGTCAAAAAATGCCAGGTCCCAGCAATAACGATACACACTTCATGCTGCTCTCTTCCTGGATCCCTGATGGCTAGACACACGATCTTCCCTCTTTAGCTGCTGCTTGAATTCTTTTGCCTTTTTATATTTCTGTATTTTCTTTTTTCCTTTTTAATTCATTTATTGGTTGAATTGTTTAACCTTATTGGTTAAATTGTTTAACCTGTGGGCATATGAGTTTTATAGACTAAGCAGTTGCTTCTAGTGTAGTTTAGTACAGTGAGAGGTATGGTACTGTCTGCATTTACAGTAGGTTTACTACACTGCACTGCATTAAACGGTAATAAAAACAGGTGTTCTGCTTATGCTGCCATTTAAATTTATAGTACCTCCTGAATTTTTTTAAAAAGGTATGACGTACCCTCAAAACTAATTTTTAACCCCCTGAACATTTCTGACAGGGGTACACTGCACCCTCTGTTATGTGGTTGTGGTGGGAACACTGGCTGTACCCAAATGCAGCATCATTCACAACTCAGCACACTGATCTGTAATGGGAAATGAATGTGAATGAGGTGTATTGGACCACAACATGACCCTAAGTATCTTCGTAATGGAGACATACACAATGCAACGCAGAATGCTACAAAGCTGCTGCAGGAAACAAAATGTCAACATTTTCTAATGCAGGAATCTGTGACACTGCATTGCATCCAAGGGGGTGCCAATATACCTGTCACATGAAACAGATTCAGCAGTACGTCAGGTTACATGAGCCTTAACCATTTGGGTAGCTCCTTCCCAGCTACATAGAGTGCTACAGGAGATTATCCAATGGGCAAGCATCTGTCTGACTCCCAGTCTACCTAGGGAAACTTCAGCATTGTGACAGCTAGTGAGCCTCACTGCGATATCCTGGTGTACAGTCCTGGTACAAGAGCACATGGAGTGTTTGCTCAGCCTCCCGAAACATGTTTCTTCGGAGGGAAGGTTGGTAGAATGAGTGCCTGGTTAAGGTGAAACTCGCTCCTGTTACTGCCATGGATTATATTATGAGCTGGCTTATAATACCCTTTCTTATACCAGCTTAACCTGGTTTTTCACAAGAGGTCTGTGTTGAATCTGTTATCAGTGCACTTGTCCATTGACTTAGTTACTATATGTTCATGTTATAATGTCTCCTCACAGCATCTGTAACTTATTTATTTTTATTTTATTTTTTTGAATTCCATCTATTGCTCATTGCTGTGAAGTTATACTGTACTTCCCTTTTCCCCAGGCTACATCTGGAAAAGACGCTAAACCCTTGTAGTCATACAAGTAAAAGGTGAGCAGTGGGGTCAGGTCACAGGGTGCAAGTCATTTATCTGGTGGAAGGTTACATCTGGAAATGAGCAATTAACAGCTCAGTATATCTTTCCTGGCAAAATGTTCAAAATAAATAAACTCGGACTACATTTGCACAAATTTTGCATGGGAGTTTAAGGCAAATATGTCCTTGTGAAAGATCACACATGGAGACTCCACAAATAGAGTCTGCTGCAACCCATCTGGCCGAGGTGATGACAACCAAAAATGTGGTATTCCACAACACATGCAAGAGACTGCACTTGTCTCTAATTTCAACTGGTTTTCCCATTAGCCATGACAGCACTAGTGGTAAGTCCCACAGTGGAAGGGGTTCACACATCAGAGGGGAGAGGTTGCCCAACCCATTCAAAAATCGGCTGAACACTGTGTACTGTGCTACCATCAGCAGCCCTGCCTTGGCACAATACACCCAAACTGCATCCAGGTGCACCTTAAGGGACGTGGTGTGCAACACTGTCTGAAACAGGGACCAGACGTTGAGAATGTGTGAAATGGTGCAGTACAGAGAGCGTGAGAAAGAGAGGACTCAATCACTGCCCCCCACCCACACCAATATGAGAGCCTTTTCCACTTGCAGTTGTATGTCTTGCAAGTCGACTTCTTCCAGGATGCCACCAGCACCTGGAGGACATCTCTGCAAAGCCCAAATATCTGAAATTCTAGCCACTCACAAACCAAGCAGTCAGCTTCTGAACCTGCATGTTGACGTCAAAATGCCCCATGGTCCCATCCGATCTTGCCAGCAAGTCTGGCTGGAATGGAATCAGCCACAGAGGTCTTCTGCAGAGACACAAAATCCCAAAACCAGGAACTGGCATGCCCAGTCTGGTGCAATGATGATCACAGACGCACTGTCCCATCATAGCTTGAGAACCATCTTGTGAACCTTGTGAACTAGAGGAAATGGAGGGGAAAAAAGTACAGAAGGCCCTGAGCCTGGGACCTAGTGAGCGCAGGGTGACTGCACATAAAAGTCTCCCTCCTATTTTCAAAGGAAGCAAACAGATCCAGTAACTGTGTTCCTCACAATATAAATATCTAGAACACCCCCTCTGGGTGCAGGGACTACTTATGTGATACCTTTTCCACTGGATGGTTCACAAGCAACAATGACCCAGTGCACCAGGGCTGGCATACAGACAAAGAAGCCCAGAAAGCTAGAGCGAATTCCAGCCCAGGTACAACTGCCAAACCAGAAACGATCAGGCAAAGGAAGAAATGTCCTCTGCTTTGTCTAAGGGGCAGATGAGCTCTGGCTTGGAGAGAGTACAAATCTTCTCCAATGACCAGGATCACCTGTTTAGAGCAAATTTAGCATTGGCCAGACTGACCGTCAGGGCGAAGTCCTGGGACATATGAATAATCACAATCGCTCAAGTAAAAAGTATACACAGTTTAGAACATGTGAACAGACTGTTAAAAAAGTGAAAAATACCAGTTGTTTACAGTATCAGCGAATATGTACAAAGGAAATAATTACAATATTAAATACAGTAGTTACAAAGAATGAATATAAACAAACAAAAACAAGGACTGACAACACAAACCTCAACAGTGGGAGAGAGGGGGCAGAGATGTATAAAGCAGAATTAAACAAAAGAAAGGAAGTCAAATCAAAGGAAACTGTGGCCCTGTTAGGTGGAAAAGGATTGTAGGCCTTAGGGTGGAGAGGGCAGAAGTGTTGAGAGAGGATCAGGGATTGGGGGAATGAGAGGTGGGACAAGTGAATGGAACTATGGGGGTGGTATGGAGCAATAATAATAATTATCTTTATTTATAGAGCACAATTCATAAAATCCAAGTGCTTTACAATAATTAAACAGTTAGAACCTTAAAAACCATCATAGAGGATAGCGCAGATCCAGACTGCATTCATTCGGTTAGCGATAGCTCCCAGACCTTCAGCAGAAGTGAATTCTCGACAGAGGATCTAAATAAGTCTTCTAGTAATATTACAAGGTAGATGGATGCTGTACTACAAGAACTGCAGGATTTCAGGAAGGAGACCCGCTCCACATTTACAGCGCTGTGCACCAACTTGGGGAAAATAGAGAAATGACTCGAGGATATAGAGGAGCAGGCCACAAACACTGACGCTCGCCTAGATTGTGCAAAGCGCACCATAATGCACCTCTATCATGCTACTCAGGGCCTGCAAGAGTAGGCAGAAGATTCAGAGGCTCGGAGCAGGAGAAACAACCTGATGATTAATGGTTTCTCAGAGGGAGACGAAGGTTCTAGCCCAATACAATTTTTACAGCAATTCCTACGATCCAAGTTAGACCTACCGGATGATGTGACCCTAGAGATGGATCGTGTGCATCGAACCCTGGGCCCAAAGCTTGTCAACCGCCCATGTGCCCTCCTGGTCAGTTTTCTCCGATACACCGAGAAGGAGATGGTTCTACATAAAGTAGGGCAGCAGGAGGACCTAACACACCAAGGTCAGAGAATTTATGTTGATAATGACTATCCAAACTCGATTGCCTTAAGACACCGTGCGTATGCTCCAAGCTTAAAAAAACTTAAAGAATCTAAGCTGAAATTTCATAGTCCGTACCCGGCAAAACTGGTGGTCAATTTAAATGAAGGTCCCAAGACTTCTGAGTCGGCAGAAAAGCCTGCTAGGGAATTGGTCAAAATGGGGATTGATATACCCCCCCAGGCAACCAGGCACAACACTCGCAACTAAACTGGCACAGAAACTGTGGTCTCAGGAGACTTCGAGGGAGCAACGCAGATTAGAAGGAGTCAAGGCGATTCAGCAGATTGTCGACAACCTGAAGAAGCAGACTTCGAGGCAGTCAGGAGTATCACAGAGCACCTAAGAAACTAAATAAAAGGGACTAATATGGAAACTTTCTTTTTTTTTTTTTAGTGTTACTTAAGTACTTGGCAGGTAGGTCACCCTGCTTGTCTCCTCCTCACTTGTTCCACCTCCTCCCTCGAAGGCCCTGGACGGCCCTGCTTCCCCCTGATGTCTCCCTCTTCCTGATGCAAGGTTTTACCCACACCAGTTGTGAAGGGGGTCCTCTTCCTTCCAATGCTTTATCCTCCCTGGCGGTGAAGGGGCTGCACACTCTCACTGGGAGAAACTGGAGGGGGTACTGTGATTGGGACACTTCAGTGGGCCTCCTGGCAGGACTCTTGCCAGTGTAAACTCGAGGAATATGTGGGTGCTGGGAGGTAGTTGATAGGGCATACTGTGGGGGCGAGGGGAGAATGATGGAGGATTTACTGGCCTACCATATACGAGGCCCTGGTCGAATACCTCTTAGCCAAGGCTGTTGGCACCTTTTTTTTTTTTTAATTTGACTCCAATAGAGCACTAATGTTTATCCACAGCTAACTGAAAGCGTATCTGCTCCCTAGATATGTTCTGTCTACCTCTGGGGGAGCTGGGCACTTCTGCCAAAGATTTTTTTTTTTTTTATATCTCAGACCCTAGCAGATATACTCTCCACGGTCTGTCCTGGTTTCGCTAGTGGTGGCCTGCCCCTCCTGTGGCACCCCACCTCTCCATAAGCTGTGTTGGCGGAGGTGAGGGATGCTTAGGGGAGTCATTTGGGTACACCCTGGATGTTGTTTTTTCTCATTGGCTCTGGTGGACCAGCTAGCCCAGGGGTTAATTTTGGGACACAGTGGAGGCGCCTTTTCCTTAGCCAATCTATATGATGAGGGAATAGATCATTTAAAATGTATGATTATACATCTCTCTCTCTCCTCCTGGTGGAGCACAAGGCATGACCACCTTTCACTGTCCCCCCCCCCCAACCACCACCACTGAAGAGACTTATCACGTCTAGTCTAACCTAGGTTAGACCTCGTCAAAATCATTTGGCACAATGGGGCTCTGTACCCTGCTCTGTTAGCAGGAACCAGCCCTATGGAAGTCCTCAGTTTTGCCCCATCCCTCTCCCAGTTGGCAGATGATGGGTGTAAGAAGTTTGGCCTGTTAAGGTCTGTTAGGCCAGTTATATTTCTTTCACAGTTGGAGGGAGAATTATCCTCGCTATACCCCATTTAGGCAGTCACCGTTCCCTTTAAAAATAAACAAATACGTCAGTGAACTGATAATCTGTGGTTCAGCACAGAAATTCTTTTTGACTGCCTGAAATATGATACAATGATTGCGGTACCTTTGCAGATTTTTTCATTAAATGTTAATGGCCTGGGCAGCCCGGTGAAGAGAACAAAAATAATTTCATTATTTAAAAAAACTCATGCAGGAATAATAGTTATTCAAGAAACCCACATGAATAAAGCGGAACATGGAAAGCTGGCTAGGAGAGGTTTTATACAGGTCTTTTCCTCCTCCTTCCCTAATGGAAGGCAGAGCGGGGTCGCCATACTGATTTCCAGCCTTACTCCCTTGGAAGTGACATCAGAGTGGGCCGACCCTGAGGGTCGTATGGTGGTGGTACAGGGTTTAATGTAAGGCAGGGAAGTTACATTAGCTAATGCGTATTTTCCCCCTGGTTCCACCCTGCAAACTCTCCGCTCCCTTTTAAAAAAAAGTGGTCCAACTTACTTGGGGTACCCTGATATTAGCAGGAGATTTTAATATAGCCCCTAATCCAAATGTCGACTCCACTTGGGCGACTAGGGGCAGACAACCGGTGCCTCACAAATTTTTTAAGAGGTTTGTTCAGGAGGTGGGCTGGGTTGATGTATGGCATTCCCTTCACCCTAGAGATAGGAAATATACATTCTATTCTGCTGTTCATGGCTCCTACTCTAGGACAGATCATTGCTATACACAGAAAGAATGTTTAGAAATCCTTAGGGAGGTGACTATAGGTTACATTGTCCATACCGACCATGCTCCAGTTATAACTAAGCGGGATTTAGGCCTTGAAAAGCGAAACACGTTGTGGAGATTAAATCCTGTTTATCTCAAAAATGCCCAATTTCGAGTATTTCTCAAAGAGAAAATACAAGAAATTTTGAGGGACAACTCAAGCCCGGAAATTACCTCCACTGTCAAATGGGACACACCGAAAGTAGTATTAAGGGGACACCTTATACAATACTCTTCCCTCCAGGCAAAATAGCGGAGGGAAAAACAATCACATTTGGAGGCGACCTGTCATTTTCTCCAAGTCGCCCACCAGCAGGTGGATTATTCAGTAGAGGCCCAGTTAAAAACAGGTCAGGCAGGAGTTGGAATCTTTGGTTCGGCAGAACACAGAGGTGGCATTAGCCTTTTTAAGGCAAAGATACAGGGAAGTGGGACCGAGAGCCTCTCGCCTATTGGCTCCGTAGGCAACGCCGGCTCACCACTATATCCACTATAAGGGACCCTACATCAGGTATTATCTATTCTAAAACTGGCCAGGTCACCCAAATTTTCTGTGATTATTATAGATCACTATACACACCAGACCATCCATCAGACCCTGGAGACATTGGAACCTTTCTTTCACCATTAAGCCTCTCTAAGTTAGATGAGGACCAAAGATCCTCTTTAATTTCCCCCATAACACACCCTGAATTGAAAGAATCCATTTCACGATCTAAAACCATCAAGGCCCCTGGCCCTGATGGGTATGGTACAGAATTCTATAAACAGAGCAAATACTTGCCCATCCCTCCTAAAGGCCTATAATGATGTATTACAGGACTCTGTGAACCCCCACCCCACCCAGCTGGTCATACGTAGTAATATCCTTATTCCCAAACCCGTTAAGGACCCACAAAGTTGTGCAGCATATCGCCCAATTTCAGTTTTAAATGTAGATTATAAATACCTGATGTCTAGCCTGGCTAAGCGTCTGGCTACAGTCCTTCCCACAATAATTAAATTAGATCAGATAGGTTTTGTTAGTGGCAGATCCACTACAGATAACACTAGAACAATCCTACATTTAGTACAAGAAATGCAAACCACGATAACACCCTCCGTCCTTCTCAGCCTTGACGCTGAGAAGGCATTCGATAGAGTCGCGTGGCCTTTTCTATTTGCTGTTTTAGCCAAGATGGGTTCCCCGCTCTGTTTATTTCCCTGATAAAAACACTTTTGGCATCACCTCAGGCCTGTATGAAAGTTTTGGGACATCACTCACCTTACTTTCCCCTGTTTAGGGGCACCCACCAGGGTTGTCCCCTGGTTTATTTGCTATTTTTAATGAACCCCGGCGCAAGCCATTAGGGACTCCCCATGGATAAAGGGAGTGCAGATGGAGGGTATGGAACACCGCATAGCTCTTTATGCGGATGATGTCCAGCTTTTTTAACAACCCCCGCCCATCAGTACCAGCAGTTTTTGAATTACTAGACCTTTTTGGCAAGTGTTCGGGGTATAAACTTAATACTACCAAAACGGAAGCATTGACTTTTCATTTCTCTCCTTCCCTAACACTCAAACAGGGGTTCCCATTCCGCTGGGATTTAGATAAATTAAAGTACTTAGGTATATCCCTCTCCCGTCAGACAGCTGATACAATTAAACATAATTATGATATGTTTCTTGCTCAACTACAGGCAGACCTAGCGGGATTTAAAAGTGAATATTGTCGTTATCTATCCTTAGCTGATGCTTGTACATGCTTTGACCCAACCTAAAGCTCCTGAAACTTACCAGTAATGTCACCCCTGCTCTAATCCAGCTCCAAGACTGTCTCCTCTTCCCCTCCCCATATTTTTCCTTCTCTTTGTAAATAACTTCTTGACTACTAGCTCTCTTCCTTCTTGAACCTTGTTGCTGACCATCCACTGTTGTTTTGCCAATTACCACCCCTGACCGTCCTTCTGTCAGTCTTTCTTGTTATGTTTGAACATTCCTCACAATTCTCTCTATATAACCTTGCTATTTTATTAACCCTTTCACTCCACAGGTCGGGTCCATAGTTTCTGCACTTATTATATACAGTATCTTACTGCCATTATCTGTATAATGCTTGCCATTATGTTTTGTTGCTTCTACCCATTGTATTTTTGTAGCACTGCTGTACTGTTCCTCTATTTGTATTATTGTACCCATGTTGCTGTTGTTCAGCTGTTCTCTTTGTGTTGTACTCTCCCAGGTCGTGCCTGAAAATAGTCATTTTATGGCTAGTGCACCTACCCGATTAACTAAAACTAAATATATAAATAAACTTACTCCAGAGGGTTGATGTGATTCGGATGGTGACTTACCCCGGGCCCTTTATTTGTTTTGTAATGTGCCAATAAGTATTCCGAATAACACCTATAGGGTCTGGAATAAACTCATTGGCAGATTCATCTGGGCCGGTAAACGGCCAACAGTGCGAGCTTCTATCCTGTACCTCCCTAGGAAAATGGGTGGGCTTGCCCTTCCTAATTTTAAATTGTATAATTGGGCCACACACCTCTCATTTATAGTCTGCCGTTTAGCCAGGTCTAAGCCTGTTCTGTGGAGGGAAATTGAAGAAGGCTTAATGTCTTTTAAGCAGCTAACTAAATATATGACATACAGAGTGCCTCCTTCCCGACTACATGACCCAGTCCAAATGAACCCCTGGATCACACACCAACTTGAAAGTTTGGAGTGCCATATACGTAGATATTTATCTCTTTCCTCATTTCTCCCACTCATCTGCCCTATTACCTTATTAGAGGATTTCCATCTAACACTATATGATCACACATTTGCCACTTGGGAACATTTGGGGCTCACTAATCTTACTCAATTCTTAAGAGGGGCAGAGTTTAAATCTTTTCTGAGTTTAAGCCAAACACACAGTCTGAGATGCCAAGATTTTTATAGATATTTGCAACTAAGACACTTTTTTTTATTCTCTACCAATTTGGATACGACAATTTGAATGCTCTTCCCCACTGATTTCCTGCATCCAACAACTCATACAAGCTGGCAATGCACCCCATATGGTTTCTGTTTTGTATAAGGTGCTCAGGAAGACCCTGGGAGTGAATAGTGAGGGTATATGTGCTAAATGGAGGGAGGAATTTGGTTTTGACATTTCAAAAGAAAATTGGTATGAGGGCGGTCTTTCAATAGCCAAACTTACATATTCTCATACCTGCAGGCTGTTTTCCTGGCAGATATTGACCAGGTTCTTCCATACCCCTATAGTGGCAGCACACTTTACCTCGACACAATCAGGGGCTTACTGGCAGTTGTGTGGTGAATCAAAGGCACACCACACTCATATATTCTGGGCATGTCCCTTGATACAAACCTTTCTGACTTCACTACAACTGGAACCGAGATCCCTCTTCGATATTTCACTCATCCTATCTGCAGATTTATTTATCCTTCATATTTTTCCCTTAGAGTGTAAGCAGCCACTTACACGATACCTGTTGGGACCACTGTTGCTAGAGGCCAAAAAGGCCCTGACACAACATTGTCTTACCCCTAGTATCCCCACAGTGTCGGAGTGGAAAGAGACTGTTACTCATATTTATAGATCAGAAAGAATCTCTTACCATCTAAATGATAAAATTGACTTACTTACAATGAAATGGTCTAAATGGGTACTTTATATTATGTCCAAGGATCCCTCCTTTGTCCCTTAAAAGAATGCCATGGAAAGAAGGGATTTCAGGGGAAGAACAACTCCTAAGTTCAACCCTGAACAATTTAATTGATATGGCTAGATGCCCAGGTATTAGAGTAGGGGCCTGGTTCAACTGTGTAACTCAGTCGAATTAATTATGCATACATTAGAAACTGCAGTATATGTTTTATAAGTTTTTACAGCAACCCTGCCTTACTAAATTATTTAATTATTTGATATTTAAATTCTTCTTTCTGTTATGTTCTTTCCTGCTGTCCTTCACTAAGACATTGTATATAATGTAATTATGCTACATTAATTGATTTATTATGTAACCATAAGTAACCAAAATACTCAATGAATTGTGACTGTTTCCTTTTCCCCTTCCCACCCTTTTTTCTTTTTGTACCCTTCCCCCCCGTTGTGAAAAATTTTTTTTTTTTTTTTTTTAATAAAAATTATAACAAAAAAAAAAAAAAAAAACCATAATAGGAGCCGGCCCGGTGGCACTGAGGGTTGTGGCGTTGGACGCTACACCTCGCGCCACATTGACGACCCGAGTTCGGGAGCGAGCTCGAGAATCCTGGGTCGGCAGGGGAGGGAGAAGGATCGAGTGCCCGCTGGGCTGCTCTCCTCTCCTCTCCCGGGTGGGAGGGCATGGGTTGTCCGGTGCTCTGGCGACCCCTGGTGGAGACCAAGGGGCACCACGAGACGCCAGGCTGCGCACAAGGAGCATGGCTGACGCAGGCAGGGTTGCCTTGCGCCACAGCGTCAGACGTGCACCAAGCATGGGGGGGGGCTTCAGGTTTACATTCAGAAATACCCCTCCAGCTCGGATAGGCGATGGCCCTGCCAATGCCACTGCCACATGCCCAACGCTGGTTCCCCGCCTCTGCCCCTTTGGTCTCCCCGGGTTGTAGTCTCCTGACCCGGGGAACTGTAATGAACTTGATGTTGGGGGAACACAGCGGGCAGTAGAGCTACATGGCGAGTGCAGTGGCCTGAGAGAGTTCCAGGCTGGAAGGCCAGAAATAGAATTTGGTGGGGTGGGGGTGGGGCATAATAGGTTAATTCAATAATAATAGCAGGGTCAAGACAGATCAATTAATGGAGAAAAACAAATTAAATAAATACATCTTCAATGCTGATTTGAAGCTCTCCACGGACTGGCACTCATGGACCCGATGAGGCAGAGAGTTCCACAGGGTGGGTGCCTCAAATACAAATGTGAAGGCCCCGGATGTCTATCTGAAACCTGGGAATCTCTAGCAATCCCTCATCAGAGCGGTCAGATGGCGAAGTAGGGGCAAATAAGCTCTTGCAGGTAGCCCGGTCCCTGTCGGTGTAGGGCTTTATAGGTCAGCAATCTGACCTTGAAGGTGATCTGCCATTGAACTGGCAGCCAGTGCAGCTTTCACAGCACAGGTGTAATATGGCTAGTTCATGAAAGCCCAGTTATTAACCTGGCTGCTGCACTGTGCAGCAGCTGCAGATGGCAGATATCAACCCCTGGTAGCCCTAGGTATAGGGCGCTACAGTAATTCAGATGGGAGGTCACAAAGGCATGGACCAGAATCGGAAGATCATCAAGCGGAACCAGGTGCTTAATCCGGGTGATGTTCCTCAGATGATAAAATGAGGTCTTGATGATGGAGGACTACTGAGACTTAAGGGTCAACCCCTCATCACGGATAACACCCAGAGTCCGCACCTGTTCAGAAGTCCTCAGATGGCATCCCCTGAGTAAAAGACCAGAGGCCTGCCCAGCCGAAGACCCATGGACCTGATGGCCCGGGTCCACAACCAAAACCTCAGTCTTGTCTGGATTCAACTTCAACCAGCTAGCACTCATCTAGCCCTGGACCTCGGACAAGCAGTTGTTAAATACAGAAAACGCTATATCCTGTTCAGGTGCAAAGGACATGTACAGCTGAGTATCATCTGCACAGCAGTGAAAACAGATCATACCACCTTACAATGTCCTCCAGTGGCAACATGTACACCTCGAACAACATGAGTGACAGCACAGAGCCCTGCGGGATCCCACATGGCAGGGAGAATGCACCTTAAGAATAAATTCCAGACACTACCCTCTGAGACCTGCCAGTGAGGAAAGAGTGGAACCATCTGAGGACTGTACCTGACAGACCACAGATCAACTGCAGGTGCTCTAGCAGTACTCCATGGTCCACAGTGTCAAATGCCGTGGAGAGATCAAGGAGGACCAAGACGGTACAATGACTCCGATCTCTCTTTCTATAAGGAGGTCACTGAGCACCCAAACAAGAGCAGCCTCAGTACTATGCCTTTTCCTAAATCCCGACTGGAAGGGATCGTAGATGTCATAAATTCATAGAGAGTTTCAAGTTCGAAAAGACCGAGGTCCATAACTGAACTTGCCACCACTCAAGATTTAATGGTGGAACATAAAAATTTTCTTTCTCCCATCATAGATGGCAAGAAGGTCATCCAGCTGCAGCGTGACTACCTTCTCAATAACCTTACCCACAAAGGGAGGGTTAGAGACGGGCCTATAGTTGGCGAGACAGTTCGGGTCGAGAGAAGATTGCTTTAGGAGGGGTGTCACCACTACTTCTTTCAGGGAGTCGGGAAACTCCCCCGTCTCTAATGAAACCTGGACAATCTCAGCCAGGACCAGGTCGATGACCTCAATGCACCCCACAAGGAGGCGGGTTGGGGGTCCGGATCCAAACTACAGTAGGTCGGCCGCATGCTCTGGACAATCCTCATGACATCTGAGTTCATTACCTGGTCAAAAGCTGACCAACCAGACTGAGGTGTTGTGACCTCCCGCCGATCACCGTCACACCCACTGGAGTGGGCTGAACAGATCTCTGACCTGATGTCAGCAATCTTATCTGCAAAGAAGCAAGCAAACTCATCACACTTCTCTTGTGACAAGGCTCTCTGTGACTGCAGATTTGCCGGGTTGAACAGTCTGTTCACAGTCTGGAAGAGCCAAGCCGGTCGGTTCCGTGTTGCAGTAATCTCCCCAGACAGGAACTCTGCTTTCTTACGGGTGATTACTGATTGATAGTCCGCATGTCGATCTTGTAAATGAGTCATCAATCTAACCTTTTGACATCAAGGCCAGATTTCCTTCAGTGATGCTCCAGCCTTCGCCCCACTCTCCTCATTTACCTCAAGGTCCCATCAAACCATGGGGACCGGGGATGAAGGGAGAGGGGGTGAACCAGGACAGAAGCAACAGAGTCCAGAGCTGCCACCACAGCCTTGTTATAGGCTAGCAGTTGATCTTCTGGATTCATGCTTGCACTTGAAGTCCCGATAGGTCTAGTACTGCCGTAAGGCCATCTGGGTTCACAACCTTAATGGACGGTACCAGATCATCTCCAAAGGGGCAAGTCTATGGGGGTGTCTGGAAGTTGAACCTGATAGTGCAATGGTCAGACCATCCGACCGGTTCCACCAGCGGGTCGGTGCTCTTCAAACCCAGTAAAAAGACCAGATTCAATGAGTGACCTGAGTTGTGGGTTGTAGTGGTAACCGCCTGTGTGAAGCCCGGCGAATTTATCAGCTGGAGGAAGTCCTGTCCAAAATGCAAGAGTTCGTTGTCAATCCAGGCATTGAAGTTGCCCAGCACCATCACTCTAGGGGATCCCAATACCGTGTCAACAACGAAATCCGCGACTTCCTGCAAAAATTGCTTCCAATCCTCAGGTGGACGGTAGATGAGAAGAATTCTGCACCCCACACCTGCGCCCAAGATACATTCAAAGGATCGGGTCTCCCCCACTGGCACATCTACCAGGTCCAACTCTGATATAAAACAAATAGCAACACCCCCGCCCCTACGATCCAGCCTCAGGCAGAGCATCACCGAGAACCCAGCCGGAACCGCTGCTTCAAGAACTGGGCTGGCATTATCATCCAGCCACGTTTCACTGATGCACATCAGGTTAGCTGACCCAACAAGATCAGCAATCATTGCTGTCTTGTTCTTGACGGACCTGGCGTTGCATAACACCGCCTGGGTTAGATGAGATTCCAAGGCCGACCGAGGAACCTACCCACTCAAAGTGGAGCCCTTGGGTATGGGGACCAGACAGAGGGAACCCCTCTCCAGTCTCCATTTCGCCCCAGGGCATATTCTTGTCCCCACAACCTCAATCCAGCCACTTCGGTCCTCACTTCCCTGAGGTCCAGGGCCCATCCCCTAACCTATTTGAGGGCAGAGAAGGTGGAGGAATGACAGGTGGCCTGAGGGAGTTGATTACAGAGGTGAAGAAGACAGTAAGGGAAAGTCGCCTGGCCTGAGCATAAGCGAGGAAGTGGAAGGGAGAACATTAGAGCATCACTAGACTGAAGACAGTACTCAAAGAGCTAATCGGAGAAAGTCAGGAGTTGAAGCAGGAGGGGAAGAGTTCCAAACCAGACTATGCCAATGAAGGAGAGGCTGTGCATCTGGCATCTTGCGGGTAGGAGCAGTAAGGAAAGAGAGGAGCAGAGGGTACAATGGGTGCATGAGACGGGAGGAAGAAGTGGCAACATGGCAAAAAGAATTTAGTAGGGTATCCAGTCTGACTAGTGAAATAGCAGGAGCAGAGACATAGACAATGCCAGCATAGTCTATAATTGGGAGAATGGTTTTGGTAACTAAGTCACACCTAGTGGACAATAGGAGGCAATCTTTGTGCCAATAAAAAGCACCTAGTTTTGGGTGAAGTTTGGAGCAAATGAAGTCTATGTGGGTTGAGAAGTTGAGGCTGCAATCCGGCCAGAACCCAAGGTATTTGAACAAATTGACTGACTGGACGAATGAGCCAGAGAGTTAAAGGTAGGAGGGATTAGGGAATTAGACCACTTATGCCTCGTGCCAGAGAACACTGAAACTGTCTTTCTGGAATTTAGTTTTAATTGGTTTTGATAGGAACAGGTCTGCACTTTACTGAAGTCGCTCTGAAGGGGGGCTATAACTACGGCAAATGGACCAGAAAAGAATAACACGGTGTTGTCTGCGTACATATACATTTTGAAGGGGGAGCAAACAGAAGGGAGGTCATTAATGAATACTGAGAAAAGAATGGGGCCCAGTATGGAACCTTGGGGAACATGCTAAGATGGGGGAGGGTACAAATTGCTGCCTATGTTGAAGATAAGTACTGAATCAGCTAGTGGCAGCAGGAGCCAGCCCGGAGGTGTGAAGTTTCTGGACAAGAAGGGTATGGGACACAGAGTCAAAGGCCTTAGCCAGGTCCACAAAGATGGCTGCCGTGACAAGACCATTGTTCATCGCTGAATGGATTGCATCAGTTACATGAAGCAGGGAGGAGACTATGGAGTGCTGTTTCCTAAAACTGGAGCGAGACAGTCAGTGGCGGTGGGATGTTCCTGGAGCCTAGAGTGGATGAGGAACTCCTGGAGCTTGGCAAGAGCAGGAAGGAGAGATCTGGGTCTATAGTTGGTAGGTGAGGTAGGGTCACCACCTTTATGTAGTGTGAGCACTTTGGCTAGTTTCCAAGCCAAGGGGATGGAGCTGGTAGAGAGGGATAGGTTAAGGAGATGAGCGAGTGGTGCTGCTACTACAGGGGCGGAGATGCACAGAAGCTTTGGGTGGAAGCCATCTGGACTGGATTTTGCAGGGTTAAAAGACACTAGTGCCTTAAAAACCTCTTGAGGGGGGATGGGGGGAGTGAATGCAGATCTAGTAGTGGTGCGGTGTAGATCAGAGGTGGCAGGAAGAGGGGTGTTCAGGGAGGGCACAGGTGGTAAAGAATTTGTTGAAGGCCTCGGTGATAGTAGCAGGGTCAGAGAGTGACACACTCAATTATTAGGATTTGTGGGACATGAGCAGTACGGGGGTTCTATATGGTTGCGAAGGGCTTGCCAGAAATTGGCTGGAGAGCCTGATCAAGCCTGAAGCTGCGACTTAAAGTAATTAGATTTAGCTTTCTTGATGATCTGGGTGCAGGTATTTCTGAGTGATCTGTAGAGCTGGAAGTTGGAGGGGTGGAGGGAGGCCTCTAATTTCACCCAGCTTTTGTCATGCGATTTACTGAGGGAAAGGAGGTTCGGTGGTATCCATGGTAGGTGAAGCTGCTTTACCCTTGCCTTTTTCAGGGGAGCATGAATGTTCCAGATTTGGGTTATGGTATCAGAGAACAGTTGTAGAGCTTTGTCTACATCTGGGGTTGAGTGTATATGTGATCAATTTGCGTGGAATAAATCCTGTAGGAGGAAGTTTTGGTCCAGGGTGTGGAAAGGGTGATACCAAATATATTCAGGGGCAGAGTTGGGGGTGGAGGTTTTTCTTACACAGAATATAATACAGTGGTTGCTGAGGGCATCAAGGAGTACTCCGGCGGCAAAGATGTGGTAAGGATGGGAGGTGGGCACCTAGTCAAGGAGAAAGTGCTTAGGGGACTTGGTGTCGAGACAGGTAGGTTCGAAGATCATCTGGGGAGGTTTAATGATTCAATTTTAAGGACAGAGGGTTTGGCAGCAGAGGAAAGCCAGTCAAGCTTAAAGTCACCAAGCAGGATGGGCTCACCTTTGCTTGCGTGCAAGGAGATAGTGGAGATGGTCTCGACCATGAAGTCGGGAGTACTTTGGGAGGGCAATACAGGACTACTATATATAGACTAGGAGGGTAGAGGGAAGGGAGAGGAGGACAATAAGAAACTCATGGGAGGAAGACTTATAGTAGCATCTCTAAGGGAGATAAAGCAGGAAAGTGACTCCCTTGTGTAGACAGCCATGCTGCCTCCCCACTTACCGCAGTCCTGGCGGAATACGCTGTAGTCATGAATGATGAGGGAGGAGTCAGGGGGTCCTGGCCGAGAGCCAAGACTCAATAACGCACAGCACGTCAGAGAAGTGTAGGGTGACCCATACTTTTAGATTTTCTATTTTGGGAAGGAGGCTCCTAGCATTTAGGTGGAAAATGCGTAGGAATTTCATCTGCACTGAAGGAATCTGAGAAGGCTGGGGACCTATGTTAATTTCAACATCCTCAGAGAAGAGTAAGAGAAGAAGGTAGAGGGAAAATTAAGTGGGGTAGTTATACCTTTTTGGGAAGCACGGATGGAAGGGGGAGGAGAGGCAGATTCAGCGGAGAGGGCCTCAAGAATTAGAGAAGGGGAAGAAAGCATGCTACAGTGGGTAGAAAAGGGAAGGAGGAGAAAGGGTAACTAGGAGGTACAGTGAGAACATAGGAGAGGAGAGGGAGGGGATAAGTTGGGAGAGGCAGAGTGAAGAGTAAAGGAATGGTTGGGGGAGGGGGATAGAAGTTAGAAGAGGTGATGTAAGTGAGGAGGAAGGAGGGGGGAGGTCCAGAAAGGCAGTCCATGTTGGGGTGTTGGAAAGGTGGGGGGTGGTAGAAGAGTGGGCAAGACGAAGGTGAGAGACAAGAGCAAAAAAGAGAGAGAGATTAGTGAAAAGGTATGCATAATAGTGGGGAGGGAGTGGGAGAGGGCAGTGTTAGTCAAAAGTATGAGGGTGGCCTGAGTAGAGAGTTCTGGGGGGAGAAAAAGCCTTTGCTTTGACTATTGTGGGTCAGATCTAATGACAGTAAATCAGAAGAGATGCAGAGGGGCAAGCTGGATCAGACTTGAAACCTGTGGTGTTCAAGAATGCAAGGGGGCTGAGCAAACTGACAAGAGGTTAGGCTGAGTGAGCTTAGAGAGAGAGGAACTCCAGTGATTCTGATGAAGATAGTGGCCCCTAGTGGAAGGGCATGAGAACGTGCAAATGGAAAAGTGTGCAGATTTTCTCCTGCCATCACATGAGCAGACACGTGATTACTGTCACCTGATTAGAAGCTATAAGTTACAGAGCAGCCAAGGGTGCAGGGGTGGGCAGGGAGTTGCCACACCAGCGGTAATGGGAACACAGAGCTGCTGTCTTGAGTGTACCCTCTGTGTTGCCTGAGGGGTTCGGCCAGCATCTGGGGCTGTGGGCTGCATGCAGAGGTGATTTCATGGCTGAAAAACAAAAGGTAGGGGGTATTACAGGCTTTACTGGGGGCGGGACTGATAAAATAGCAGAGGGGGAGGGAGAGTATCAGAAATTATGGAGGGAGCAGGAGCAAAGCTCAGAAAGAGTAGCTTTTCAATTTGCTACAGGAATCCAGAGGTGGTAAATCAGTTAGATTAAGAATTTAGGGGGTGCTGTGGAGCTGGAGCACGACGGTCAACAGGATTTAGTGATCCTTATAACAGATATTTTACCTGCACAATAAAAGTAGTTTTTTTTGAAGTTCTGACAGGCATCAGAAGAATTAGCTGGTATCTGAAGTCCCCTGGAGTCAATATGGGAAACCCAAAGAAAGATAAGGGTTTGACAGACGGAGGTAGAGTCAAGAATTCTCCTGGTCCTCCAGCCACGCGCTTAACTCTAGGCTGCAGCATTTCTGATTCACTGATGGAGGGTGAAGAGACAATACAAACTCTCAGGCAAAAAATGACCCGTCTGCTTGCTTCTGTGGCAGGCTTGCCGGAAAAATCGGACTCACTGACACAGTGGAAAAAGAGATAACTTACCTCAAAACTGAAATCTGTGATACGAAGAAGCAATCCGAGGCAGCACTGGATGCGACTTCCAACTTGGTGAAGGAGAATATGCATCTGCAATCACGCCTGGAAAATTTAGAGAACCAGGCTAGAGCTGTAAATCTTTTTTTTTTTTTTTTTAATACTGTTTTTTTCCTGGCATGTCCTCCGTCAATCTCCACCCTGGTCACGGCCCCCAGACTTCCACCTACCGTCTACTGCCAGCATTCTACCGGTCACCCCTGGCATACCCCCTGGAGGGTGGGGCCGTGGCCCCGGTCCCATATCCAGAGCTGCAGGACCAGTAACTAGTAGGGAGTGCTTGGCAATGGTGGCTAACTGAAGCTCAAGGGAGGGCTTCATGAAGATGGAGGACCTACCTGCCCCCTTTTTCCAGTTTTCTTGGGAGGCGGAGACATGCAAAGACACCCGCGTCCACCCTGCCTCCTATGCGTGTGAGTGCTGGCAGCTGAGTGACTCCCGGCCTCCGCCAGAGGTCTTCCATGTACCGGACTCTTCCCGCCCTCCCGGAGAAGGAGAACAGTCCGTGGCGGGCATTCTTCTCCCCTGCCAGCCCTCCAGCGACTCGGATCCGTTTCCGAACCCGGTCGCCGGCGTCGCAAACGGAAATCCAACTGCTGCGCAGACGGGCCCAGAGCTGCAAATCTGAGAATCATGCGGATGCCGGAGGGCAGCGAGGCAGACCATTTGGCTTTATTTCTAAAAGCGTGATTGGAGTAACAAGTAGGAGAACCGGTGGTGGCTAGAGCCCTGAATATTCAGAAAGCCTATCGGGTGGCGTTTCAGGGAAGACCAGTGGATGTGGATGCACTGAGGGCAACAATAATGGTAAACGGTGTTGGGACTCATGACTTTCTACTGACTCTGGTTCAGCAAAAAAAAAAAAAATACTACTTCAAGAGGGACAGCAAGTCTCCCTCTATCCCGATTTAAGTTATGCCAATTGCCAGAGGAAGAAAAAAATTTGATGGTGTTCACGCCATGCTCCGCGAGGCGGGCATGCCCCTATGGACTGCTTTTTCCTAGGCCGATTCGTACTGCATGAGGAAAGGTCTTTATCTTCTCAGATTCTTCGGAGGCACTGAAATGGGCCCAAACGTATACATCGCAGCGAAGGAAGAGAACGGAAGATTGCCAGTCTGAATCTGATGTAAATAAATAAATTCTCAGGTTTGCTTCAAGTTTTGGTTGGCTGGTTATACAGCTTGTTTTATGTTGCCCAAAACTAAATTTCTATGTTTATCTTGTAATGCAGACAATATATCGTATCTAATGACTTCCACTGGAATGGATGGGAGATATAGCAGTTGTTATAACTGCTACAAATTTTAAGCACGAGTTAATTCTTTGAAGTTAAAACATGTTTCTTAAACACATAGTTAAACGGCAGCAAATTTTACTGTATGGAAATCCAAATCCTAATTTGTGGTACCTTAAGGGTCCAAGAATGCAGGGTTGGCATGTGTTTCTTTTTTTCATGTCTCCTGGTAGGACAAAGAGCACTGTTGTTATAAATGTAATGGGTTAGGGTCTAAATCCCAACTGTTGAAATCCTGTATTTTTATCCCGAAATTAATAATACTGACGCGCTTTAAAGACCGAACATCAGCATCCTGACAGTCTAACACTTGCACATCATTTAACCGTTGCCTGTAGCAGCATCACAACCTGACATTCTTACAGGAACACAGCATGTAACTGTTGCCTGTAGCAGCATCACGACCTGACATTCTTACAGTAGCACAGTTTATAGCATTTAACGCAGCGTCTCTCGATACTAAACTAATAAATTAAATACAAGTAAACACATACCATTTCTGCTGAAATTTGCAAGATAAGGTAGCGCACTACAGCGGTCATGCTACATGATGCGCTTACTGATGACGTGTACGTACGGCTGTTGACCTTTACCACTTCTAGTGTTCGGTACAGCAGTATTACCAGTGAGAGAACACAAGGTAACAAAATCAGTTTACCTTTAAAAATGTTTTACTGAAAGCTATTCAAGATTAAAAAAAGATTAAAACGTTATTATTAAGCAATCGGATCATTCTCTCAGTTTCCCAGTGTCCCAGTCTCTTCATAGGTGCAGATTGTGAGCAATTCCTCTAATATACTCAATATTGCTCCGACTGCTCCTTTCCTTTACAACATTTCCAATTTTGGTTTCTCGGTCCAGGTACCGTTTTTTCATTGGAGACTTAATTTTTTCAATTGTGCTGTTGGTCACCAGTTGCTCTTTTTGTAATTCTGCTAGAAACCGATGCACCCCAATGTGAGCTCTACCAATTAATGCCCCCAACCTCCGGTGCCAAGCTTCCACATTATTTTGGGTACGAAGGTACCCAAGTGCCATTTGGTCATGTACTGACCAGAATGAAAGTGGAAACAGTGGTGGACTTCGTACAGTTGTGTTATTTCTCATATGGCGCCTAATTCTCCCCAAAACATAGCTGTCTTCAAACCATTCTAACAAAGTAGCACTGTCGGTTGGCATTTCCGCTTTTATTTCACTGTAGACTGCAGCAATTTCTTCTCCAGGCATGAAGGCCAATGCTACCAGGTATCGCATTTTTAGGCTGAAATCTGCATCTGTGCCGTACAGTGTGGCCATGCCCAAACTCTGAATCTTCCACCAAACAATTTGTCCAAAATGGAACAGGCATTCCTTGTTATGACAGTTGATAAATTCTGCTTTACATGCATTGATGGCTGCTTGTTCGAAGTCGGTGATAATCACGGCTGGTGTTAGTGTGAGACTGTACTCATCAACAATGTCATGCAAATCCTGGAACAGTCTGATGTAGCACTCCTGTGATTTGGAGGACATTAAGGCATATACAAGGGGTACAATGCGTGCAGTTTCAGGGGTCCCAACTGAGGCATGGATTGAATATAGTTGGCGAAACATTGTTGGCACCGTTTTGAACGTGCCATCAATAATTCAAAAATCAGCATTTGCTAGTTTCTCCATATCTATTCATGTGGTAAATATAATTTTTTCTTCACCGAGAGTGGATTCCCTAGCCAAGAATCTCGCCCATTGACAGTTTGTAAATGTTCTGGGAAGTTCAAAGTGTCTAAAGACTGAAGCTCTGATGGGGCATTTTGTCTGTGAGCTCTTTTAACAACTTGCTGCAAAGCCTGCCGCAAAGGCATGCTCTGCAAAACTTCCTGGGAGACCTTCGATAGCTCAGCTTGAATTAATTAGGCTGGACTGTCATGGGTCTCCAGAGCTCGAGATTTTAGTGAGGTCAGTGTTGCAGCTATAGGTAGGTCTGTTGTGCTTGGGGAGTGGTTGTGCTTGCAATGCTTACGGAGGTGATGCTGTCCTCCTACCAGTACCGTGGAAGCTCTACCCAGGCAGCAATGACTTTTCCGTGATTGGCAGCACCAGTAAAATAAATCCCCACAATGTCGTTCCTCTACATATAGATATCCAGCTATACATATTTTATCCTTGCCCTTCCGAGACGTCACAATATCGCACACAACTCCAGCTTCTGCCATTCTGCAACAACTACAAAAAAACTGCCTCAGTTTGGTATTTAAATAAGCTCGCATCCGGTAATCATTTAATTAGTCAGCTGTGTCACGATTTTTTGGCATTTTACAGTCAGCACATGATTGGTTGACGTCTTGTCAGTAGCTGTCATGGATAATTAGTGAGAAAGTTCTTCTTCTAGATGGGATTTACAACTGCAGCAGTCGGCTTTTGGTATTTCGACATTTCGGCATTTCAATACATGGTATTATTTCAGTCGGACTATCAATGCAATCGGGATTTTAGTGACGGGATTTTTTTGATGGGCTTTGGGATGTCGGGATTTCATATGGATCCCAATGTAATAACTTATGGGTAAGAAATCACATGCAGATCCTGGGCTTAATTACAGCATATGTAGAAGTTACTTAGTTTTAAGATGTCTTTACCCTCTTTTGATGTATCTAATTGATGCACTTGGATTTTTTTATTGGCTTGTATTAAGAGAGGTGGCGCCCTCATTTGATTTTCAAAGCATATACTGGAGTGGTGCATCCAGCACATGAACTGTATGTTTACTTGAAATCTCAATAAATAGAAAGTTTAAAAAAAAAAAAGATTAAGACTTTACAGAGTGTAGAGAGAGCAGAGAACGAAGCCTAAAAATAACAGAGGAAGAGCAGTTTGAGCTCTGCTCCCAAGTCTTTCCTTAAACTGAGCAAATTACAGTGAGAACGGGGAGTTCAAGGGAAATGTCCACATACAGTCGGGCCCCACCTTCATGTGAAGTGGGGTCCGATTAGCAGATGCAATAAATAAGAAGTTAAAATAAACTTACTCACTTCACATTTATTTGAAAGTATATCTGGTTGATCCTGCGCCCCATTTGCCCCGGCATTTTAGGATGCAGAACCCTCTCCCCGCTTTCAACCCCACAAGCCCATGCTGTCCCGTGTATAGCGTTTCAAGCGAGGAGCAGCAGGGGCATCTATACTGATATATGAGACTCCTTTTAAAATAGCTCCGGTTTGGAGCCGGACATTCATGGGCATGTGTCTTATAAGCAGATGATGACCAGTACCATGCCAGTTGATACGTGGTCTCGGTGTAGCCGAGCGCATAGATTCTAAACTGGAGTGGAGGTGGGGGCCGACTGTATGTGGATCGCTTTCCTTTAAGCGAAATGAAAGAGACAGCAGGAGCTGAACTCAAAACAGCAAATTTACAGAGAGAGCGAGGAGAAGCACATAAGAGTTTCTACCCCACACAAGACTAGCTATAAAACTCACAACACAAGCTACAAATACATTAAAGCAGTTTTCAAATTAGCTATAGGGCAGTACTAAAAGCCAAAGTGAGGTCTAAGCTAACTGTAACAGTGGAGCGGTGAGGAAATCTTGTAAGAACTGTGGTGCACAAAGTACAAAAAGGCACCAAGTTCAAAACACAGAGCTGCTGCCTTGAGTGTACCTTCTGTGTTGCCCTAGGGGTCTGGCTGAGGCCTGGGGCTGAGGAATGCACAGAGAGGAGATTTCAGGTTGGAAAACAAAATATAAGGGGATTACAGGCTGTACTGGGGCGGAACTAATAAAATAGCAGAGGGGAGGGAGAGTATCAGAAATTACAGAGTGAGCAGGAGCAGAGCTCAGAAAGAGTAGCTTTTCTATTAATTGGCTGCAGGAATCCAGAGATGGTAAATCAATTAGATTAAGAATTTACAGAGCGAGCGAGAGCAGGGGAGCGGAGCGCAAAATGAACAGAGCAGCAGCAGTTTAAGCAGAGAGTTGGGAGCGGAGCTCAGAGCAAATTAGAGGAGAACGGGGAGTAAGTGCAAATTAAAGAGACAGCAAGGAGCGGAGCTCAAAAACAGCAAATTACAGGGACAGCGAGTAAAGCACAGAAAGAGTTCATTTTCTACTCGCACACAAGACTAACTATAAAACTCACAAAACAAGCTATAAATACATTAAAATGCCGGCCGCTGGCGCTGGGCGTTGGAAGCCACACCTTAGCTACACTGGCGACCTGGGTTCGGGAACAAGCTCAGGTCGGTGGGGGTCGGAGGATTGAGCATCCCAACGGATGCTCTCCTCCTCTGGGTGGGATACCAGGGTGCAGTATGCACCTGACGCCTGAGAAAGTGCCAGTGGAAACACGGCTCTCGGGGTTGGCGGCTCTGTCTAGCGGAGTGGGGACATCTGTAGGCGCTTGAGAAGGATGTGCGCCAGCATGTCTCCTCTCTGGACGCTTGTGTCCTTGCGCCCAGCGCCTCAGGGGGCTGGGACAGGAAACCACAGAAAATGGAAAATACCCCTCGGTAGTCCTAGATGACGACTGCCCGGGCCATCCAAGACCACCGATTCAGGACAGACCCTGCTGTGCAGGAGGCAGAGGTGAGGCACTCCAGGGGCAGATCCGGAGTAGGGCGAGATGGTGATGAGCGTCCAAGGAGGGGCACCAAGGGTAGACAGGAGGAGATAAACAGAAAGTATAAAAAATATAAATACATTAAAGCAGTTTTTAAATTAGCTATACAGGGCAGTGTTAAAAGCCAAAGTGCAGTCTAAGCTAGCTGTAACAGTAGAGCAGTGAGGAAATTTTGTAAGGAACTGTGGTGCTCAGAGTTAAAAAGGCCTGGCGCCAAGTGCAAACGCAGAGCTGCTGCCTTGAGTGTACCTTCTTATGTTGCCCTAGGGGTTCAGCCAGTTCCGGCTGAGGCCTGTAATGAGAGGTGCATTTCAGGCGCCTGTGTTGCCCGAGGGGTTCGGCCGGCATCTGGGCTGGACGACTGCATGGAGAGCCGATTTCAGGGCTTCTGTGTTGCCTAAGGGGTTTTGCCGCATCTGGCGTGATGTTCAGGGCTTTTATGCTAACCTCTTACTGAAGTTCCTAAGTGTGATTTTTGAGGATTTTGAAGCACAAAAATAAAAGCAGTGCTTCAGCATTGACGTGTACATTGCAAGATTTGCACCAATATCATTAGCAGAGAAAGTATCAGACAGTGTTGTACAAAGCCACTCCAAAAATCTCTCACCTCAAGATTTTCTGGTCTGACCTCAATATTTGAAACAGAGGGTCAAACCGATCCCTCATTTTACTTAGTGCAGGGCTCCCATATCTCAGGGATTCCTGTATTTTACAGGGATTTGGAGGCATCTACAGGAAAACTCTTCCCACAGACTTGCATTGGTTATACAGGAAAACAGGGCAATTCTGCTTCCATAGAAATAGTGTAATCTACAGGAAAACATAAGAATATCACCCTGGAGTTACAGGTAAAATGTCAAATCAACATGGGAGCACTGCTAGTGCTAGTGCAAGCCCTGTATGTTATGTATTTGAAATTGAATAAAAATAAACAAAAGAAGAAGAAAAATTTGTTGTCTGTCTTGCCCTGTAGTTTGGGGAGGGTGCTAATTGTCTGACCTCAGACCTCAGCTATGTTATGACTGGAGATGGGGCTAAGTCAGATTTGAGGTAGCAAGTTGATATTTGGTTTCTCAAAAGAAGCCAGAAGGGAAGGATCTAGATTCAGTGCAGTAACTGCTCATTGCTCTTTTGTTTTAAACTTAGATTTGTGGGCTTTTAGTGGTACTTATTTCTTTGCTGTCTCTACTTAGAATTGTTTTGGGGCTGCTGAAAATGTAAAACCTAGTTTGGTGTGCTTGGGTGGTGCTGTTTTCCTTTGCTGTGTCTACTTGCTGTAAATTTTCACCCCCTCCCCACTCTTAATTATTTGCCCTGTTAAATCTGATTGACAGGAGCCAAGCACAGGAACAGCAGAGGTTGTGGAGTAGGAGGACATAAGGGTGAGAAGCCGCCCTCGACACAAGTGTTTTGACTAATGTTTGTTTTTTTGTTTGTTTTCCTTCTTTAAAAAAAAAAAGTACCCAAGGATTGGTGGCAGGATTTTCAGTACAGTAAATTAATAAAGGGGAACTAGGAGAGCTTCAGTAACAGACACGATGCTGGAATACCAGTATAAGTGCAGTATAATGTGGGAGTGGGTCAATGCAGTGGATGCGGGCAGCCATATTCGGCAGACCTACTGGCGCTGAGGTGCTGCCCTATCTGCAGGATCTCTCTGAACTGTGGGATGAGGTAGCCAAACTCCGAGCGGAAGTAAACTGGTCAGGGTACCTCGCCACTATCCAGAGACCACCCAGTCCAATGCCACTGCCTCAAATGATGCCAAGAACAAGGAGCACTTGGATGACGGTGGGCTCGGGAGGGTTAGGGCGGTCAAACAGAGACACATCCCAAATCCTATTCCAGTCAGAACTCAAATGTTGCACTGGCAAATGCGGTCAACCTAACAGAGGTACCTAGAGAAGTGGAAAGGAAGGATGTGGAGGTCAACCAAGGAGGTGACCTCAGTGGGGAGAGCAGTGGACCCCAGAAGGAGGAAGTGAATCCTGGTGGAGGGATGGGAGGATGATCATGGGGACTGTCGGGAAGGCAAGATGGGAGGGTGAGCTAGATGTCATATTCCACCTAGGACTAATGACATGGCAAACGGGACCCTAAGGAAGTTCAGGAAGAGTTTAGGGATGGGAGGTCTCAAGCAAGTAGCTACTTCTGTCACCTTCTCGGAAGTACTACCTCTGAGAGGCATGGGAGAGCATAGGCTGCCACCAGGAACTTTAACTCATGGTTGAAGAACTGGTGCTGTGAGGAAGGGTTTGGGTTCATTGGTGACTGGTGATCCACCTGGAGGATGGAGGCTTGTTCAAGCCAGAAGGGCTGCATCCATCCTGGAGTGGAATCAAGCTCTCAATGATAAATTTAAATGCTACATGGACAAGCATTTAAACCAGCCGGGGAGGTGGCAAGCCAGCAAAGAGGTACTCAGTGCCGCCCCCCACAGCTAACAGTGGAACCAGTGAACAGGAGGAGTGGATATTTCTCACAGTAGTGTGCAAAAGATGGAGATAAGCACCCAAGAGGTGGATAGCCAGAAAGGGGCACATCAACAGTAGGGCAGACACCACGGAAAACCAGGGATAAAGGACAACCAGGAGGGGCTGGAGCAGAATAGCTGAACAGTCCAGGGAGTTCAAATTATGCAAAGCCATGTGTGCCAATGCCAGGAGCCTTAGCAACAAGATGGAGGATCTGGAGGCTGTCATGGTGCAGTCAGACCTGGAAATTGTGGTCATCGCAGAGACCTGGTGTAATGATAACCATGACTGGGAGATGGTCATACCGGCCAGAACATTTTCAAGAAAGGACAGGGCAGGCAGGCAGGGAGGTGGCACTTTATGTGAAAGATGACATAAAGGCCACAAAGATCCAGGAGGAACAAAATGGGGGAGAGATACTGTGGGTTAAGCAGGAAAGGAAAATGGGGTCAGCCATCCGCACAGGAGTGGTTTTCAGACCACCAGCCCAGGAGGAAGAAACAGATAGACAGTTAATGCTAGCCATCCAAAGGATGGCAGACAAGGTGAGGTGGTGCTGGTTGAGACTTCAATATTCCAGGCGTGGACTGGAGCCTCCCAGCAGCAGCATCAACCAGGAGCAGATTTATCCTGGACTCCCTTCAAGGTGACTTCTCAAACAACTGGTCATGGAACCAACCCGGCAGAAGGCAATACTGGACCCTGTGCTCACAAATGGGGACAGTGTGATGGGGGTAACAGCGGGCAGCCTGGTATGAAATCAGTAGGAGCAGAACCAAACTGCACAAAAATATGTTTCCTGGATTTTAGGGGGCAGACTTTGGGAAATGGGGAGATGCTTGAAAGAGTCATTAATGGAATGGGGCAGAAATCAGGGTTGAGGAACAGTGGGCATCATTTAAAGCTGGTATAAGTGCAACAGAATATGCATTGCGCAGGTTAGCAAGGGGAAAAGGAGAAGGAGACCATTATGGTTTTCCAAGGAGGTAGCGGAGAAAGTGAAAGCCAAAAGATTGCATTCAGGCAACACAAAAGACACAGGCAGAAGGGAATAGGGAGGAGAAGTACCAGGAAAAGCAAAGGGAGGCAGGGAGGTCAGTAAGGGAAGCCAAAGCTCAGACAGAAGGCGCATCGCAAAATCAATGGGTAGAGTGGACAAAACTCTTTACAGGTACATAAGTGAAAAAAGAAAGGCAAAGGAGAGGGGACAGTGAAACTGAGGGGAAGATTGAGGCGTGGAGGATGGCAACAGTAAAGCTGAAATACTGAACAGGTATTTCTGCTCAGTCTTTACTGAGAAAGAGAAGGCAACGAGCCTAAGGAGCACAAAGCGTGGAACGGCAGAAAATGGACACAAGTCCTTTACGGAGGAAAGGGTCCTGAAGGAATAAGGGTTGATAAAGCAATGGGGCCACATGGGGTGCACCCCAGGGTCCTAAAGGAACTAAGAGAGGTGATGGCTGAACCTCCTGTAATCCTGTTTATCCAATTACTGGAAACAGGGAGGCACCCAAAGACTGGAGGGCAGCAGATGTAGTCCCCTCATACAAAAGTGGGAACAAAGAGGAAGGGGAACTACAAACCAGTCAGCCCTGACGCGGTAGTGGAGAAGATCATGGAAACACTACTGAAGGAGAGATTGGTGGAACATCTGGTTACCAATGGACTATAGGACTCAAGGCAGCATGGTTTCACGGAGGAGGTCATGTCAGACCAACTTTATTGAATTTTTCGACTGGGTGACATGGGAGGTGGATCAGGGAGGGCAGTGGATGTGGCCTATCTGGACTTCAGCAAGGCCTTTGACACTGTGCCACATGAAGGCTATTAAACAAACTGGGGACCATGGGAGTGGGCAGGACAGTAGTGCGGTGGGTGGATAATTGGCTGGGTGGCAGGACACAGAGGGTGGTGGTAAATGGCTGTCACTCCACAGAGGAAAGAGTGACCAGTGGTGTACCATGGGGATCAGTGCTGGGACTGTTCCTATTCAACGTCTTCATCAGTGACATTGCGCTGGACCTAGAAGGCAGAATTTACCTGTTCGCTGATGGCACGGCTCTATAACAGTGTGGACACGACAAGAGAGTGTAGACAGAATGAAAAGGGACCTGCAGAAGCTTGAAGAATGGTCAAGAGTTTGGCAGTTGAAATTCAATGAAAAGGCGTGCAAGATAATGCATATAAGGCACAAAAACCCTGTAACAATATATCAGTTGGGAGGGTGAGGATATAGCAGGCACCAAACAGGAAAGGGACCTTGGGGTAATCATCTCGGATGACCTCAAGGTAGGAAACAGTGTGACAAGGCAGATGGTAAAGCAAATAGGATGCTGGGATGCATAGACAGGGGCATCACCAGCAGGAAAGGGAGATCATAATTCCACTACACAAGGCACTATTTGGCCCCACGAATACAGTGTACAGTTCTGGAGATCTTACCCACATAAGGACATAGACAGGGTAGAGAAAGTTCAGAGGAGGGCAACAAAGACGGTACAGGGATTGCATCACAAGTCTTATGAGGACAGGTTGAAGGACTTCAATATGTACTCCCTGGAGAGAGGATATGACATAGACATACAAGTACTTTTACAGGGAGGAACACGGTGGAGGAATAAACTATTTAAAAGCAAAAAGATGTTCCAGGACTAGAGGGCATGGGATGAAGTTGAAGAGAGGGTGATTCAGAGGAAACATGAGGAAGAATTTCTTCACAGAACGGGTGGTGGACAAGTGGAACACCCTGCCAGAGGAAGTCGTGGGGGCTGAAACAATCACGGATTTAAGAATGCAAAGGACAGATATAAGGGAATTCTGGAGGTCAAGGGTAAGGGAAGACTTCTAAGAAAACAAAGTGAATTTACAAGCTCAAAGGGCAGACTGGGTGGGCCATAGACCCTTATCTGCCGACACTGTCTATGTATCTATGTAATCTGAAGTACACATCCTTGAGATCCAGAGGGCAAAATCAAACTCAAGTTCCAGGAAGGATTGCTGCCCAGTGATTGCAAGATACTTTTAAATTGCATCGACCCCTCTAGTGTATATTGCATACCGGATTACTCCCCGACTTTTGAATCTAAAGGCACAAACTTTCCTCATAACTCTTGCAGGCAAACACGAGCAGGACTGGATTCTGGATATGGCCAGAAGGAAGGCACTCACTGAACAAATGGACAGTAGCAGACTCTGTGTTCCCGATTTACACTGTGCAACCCGGGACCACAAAAAGAGGTTGATGGATCTAGAGCCATTCTGCAATCACTGGGGATTACTCATGCTCTGCAGTTCTCAAAATGACTCAAAACAACTTACCCTAGTCAAAAATAAGTGTTCTGTGATCCAAAGAGGCTGGAAAATTGGTGGACAAAATTAAATTGGAGTTCAGACAGCAGGTTGATCAAGCATGAGACTCGGACTGATCTGCCTTACACTGGAATCTGCAGTACTGTGGGTATGGTGGGGAGAGGGCTGAAAGTGGTTGCGACTCATTGGTAGTGCCTGCCTCATGAGAGGAGTTATACACTCATGCAGGGTATACCCTTTGTTAGTTACAAACTTAAGCCCAGTACTTTTACAGTACTAAATGTACCATACAGCATAAACAGTTGTAGCTTTTTTTAGACTGGGTTTCTCGATACGTAGGTAGGAGGAGTACAGTTTGGCTAGAAAATTACACTAACTGCATGACAAGACACAGGGAGATCCTTCTGCCCCCATGCCTTCATATAATGAGGTCTGTGGTTTTAATAAACTACATAGATTATGGTAACTGAGCAGATTCTTGAAACTCATATTCCCTGTTCAATATGAGTAAGCATTGCTCCAAATGTTTAACTGTTGTATTGTTTTTATCCTCACAGGTTGGACTTTGTTACTGAACTTTAAAGATGGGTTATGTAGTTTCTTTTATGAGTCCCATGACAGGACAACACATAAACTGTCTATCACATGTTTACAGCGTTCTTTTTGGAGAAAACACTTATTATACATACCAACTGACAGAAGTTCTATGAGGAGGGGCTAAGAGAAGTGAATGGGAATTGGTTGTTTTCTACAATTCAACTATTTTGACTGCTATCTGAGTGAACACAGCTGTGGCATATATGTTGAAACTATCTGCATACTGGTCACCTCACTGTAGCAATCTTTGTGCTTATGTGTTAAGTAATTATATGACAAGAGGTTATACCAACTAGTCTACACCTCCTCGTGATGCGATAACCTGAGTGATATGGTCTGGTTTCCTCTTACAAGTAGCGGTCATCTTAGTATGTACAGTATGTTCATAAGTATTCACTGTGGATACTATTTAAAAGTTTGACTCTTTAAAAGCTAATAAAAGAAAATTAAAAAATAATTTTACTCAAAAAAAAAAAAGACACTGCATACTCATCTAAATAATTCAATGAGAACAGAGCAATAACTTTGTCTTTTACTGATTGCTGCTACCAGAGCAATATATTTTAGAAGAACATTCAACAATTTACCATAGTCCAAACACTGAATGAAGACACCTCTACCCTGGATTTAAAGTCTTTTTTTAATTTTAGATCTTATAAGCAGGCGTAAAGTCCAAGACAATCAACACATATTTGCCCTTTTTGCTTTGTTCTACAGCATACAAAACCTATCAAGAAGCATTTCAGTCCCAAATCTAACCTAGATGTAAATCTGTATTCTCTAGCAAATCATCACAGAAAGACTAAAACCGTATTTTAGCTAATGTTTTCTCAAGGTGGGGTATTCAGACTGTGCCAGGCAGGAGCACAAGCCGGATGCAGTGCAACTGGGTTGCACCAGGGCATGGACAGGTGATATTCAAACAGTGCTGCGCCATGGCTCAGCACCGTTGAATATGGCACTGAGGGCACATGCACTGTGCCAGCTCAAGTGGCAGAAGGGGAACAGGGGATGCGCCAGCACAGGTGCGGTTGTGCTAGGCGCATCAACTGCGATATTCAGCATTGGGCATGCAAATGAGGCCATTATTCATGCAAGGCACAAATGGGACCACCTGCGTGATGCGCAGATTCCAGCGATTTGCCTGGCGCCCTGCAAGGCTGCAGCCATCTGGGACAGAACACCCTGCAATCCCTTGGCGGACCCGCTCCCGTCGCCGATCGACGGGCATATGTTGAAACTATCTCTGTTGGTTCAGTGAACCCCCCTCCCCAGCGCCTGATCACGGGCGGATATAGCGAAAGTAATCCTGGTGGTCAGTGGTACCCCCACCCCACCCGCCCACTGAGGTCCCTGGCACCCAGAACCCCCAGTCAGTGGCAGTCGGTGGCACTCCGCCCACATGCCGCCCAGCCACCCGCCAACTGACAGCACACGGTACTGTCTGTATGCCTTTGGTCCCTCGTGGGCCAATGGGCGTATAGACAATACTTGTAATATAGGCTCGGACATGTGAATGAACGCTGCTCATTCACATATCGGGCCTGTAGTACAGTATGAGTATGCATGCCCACTGACCCATGCAGTGGACCAATAGGCTTACAAACAGTACTGTACACTGTCAGTCAGCTGGCGGCATCTAGGCGGGTGCCACCGCTGCCGCTGACTGGGGGTGCTGGGTGGCAGGGGACCCAGTGGACAGGTGGGAGGGGCTACCACTGACCACCAGTATTACTTTCTACGCTATATCCGCCTGCTGGGGGTTTCCACTGACCACCAGGATCTTTTCAAACATATGCCTGCAATCGGCGATGGACAGCGTCCACTGGACCACCAGGATTTCATACATCTATGCCGTGATCGGGAGAGCGAAGAGGCATTTGTGGACGTGTTCTGGGTGGTGGCCTTCCACAGCTGGCGGCTGCTGTGCTCGCCCTGCAACACAGCAGCTAGCTTGTGTGGCCAGGATTTGTTCCTGGTTTTACCGAGCCGCGACTTTGCGCCCCCTGAGTGGTGCAAGGTGGAGTTGTGCCAACATCGCCCGCACATCCTGGGCTGAATATGGGATGTGCCTGCATATGCATGAGCCGCCCATTCCTGCGCCGCATACATTACCAATAAGCCTGGCGCGCCGAGAGTTAGGGCAGCGCAACTTGCCTCTTTGAATATCACACTGAGGCACACTGGTGGCTTGGCGATGGTGCAAACCCTGCCGCGCCATGCACAACCCTTTTAAATATCTGGCCCTCTGTGTTGGCATTATTACCCCTCCTTTACTCAATAAAGGTCAGCAGTGCTTACAAAGAATTAGAAACTCAGGATGACCTGGAAGTAGAACATTATTTAGCCCTAATTATAAAGATGACTGCTAACCAGAAGAAAAAAAACAAAAGCATGATGATGGACGAAATGCAAGCAACATGGGCACGGACAAAGATATTGTCACAACGCACTCCACAGGTCAAGCCCTCTGCTCCCACAGTGCCAACCTCAGAACGCAATAGTGTGAACAGGTAACAGACAGGGTAACCCTCCTGTCTGCTTTTGGGTCCAAATCACCTTTAGTCTCAAGTTCTTGGGGGATTCAAACTGTGAACCTTATGCTAGCGTGCGATTCTACAGGCTCAGATAATATTCTCTTGGAAGCAATATATTTTTAGCCCTAAGGAGACCTAACCAGGTATCCAAAATGGACCTTAAAACTCTATAAAGAGACCTTAGGTATATTCGTACCTTTTACCAAGCTTAGTAACACCATCAAGCCCTTTGAGGTGTCAGGCGTAATATCCGTTCAGCAATAACATACAAAAATGACTGAGGAGACCCAGGCAGTAGCTTAAGAAAATGTTTACTAAAAATGGATAAAAACAGTAAGATAAAATACAAAACAAATATCAAAGAGCATCCGCAATCACATAAAAAAAAAAAAAGGAAAACTAAAAGAAAAAAAAAGGAAAACTACAGAACAAACTCCTACCACCATACATTTTGATATTTTCTATCTAATGTATTACCTCTGCAAGTGCCTTTAAAGTTAGATCAGAGAACTGTTCTCTCTAGAGTCCCAAGATGATACAGCAAACATTTCAAACACAAGTATCAGTTTAAACTCCATCTCCACACCCCTTCCAGTGAGTCATCTAGCTCCTCCTTTTAGAATATAAAATTACAAATATGATTCTCTACCAGGAGGTATTTTAAATAATGTGAACATCAGCAAAACACCAGTTCCCAAATTATGAGTCTTTGATCAACCAGTTCCTTTGAGGTTTACAACACTGCAGTCTATCACCCAGGTGTGAGGTATCTAATAGGAATCAGCTAAATGACATCCTTTCCTAATGTAATAAAATCTATATTTAGTTTCCAACTTCAAAAGCATGAGATCATAAAATGCCATAAAATGCAATTTCTCAAGGAAGTTAATTACATTACAGAGATCTCCTGGTCAGTGTAATAAATCATGTGATTTCAACTGCTGACACCTTGTAATTTAAACGGCCAAATCTCACAGACTGACATTTCATACACCAACCATTTATTTATGCTACCAATATCAAACAACAATCATAACCAGCTGGCTGAGTGTCACAGATGTTACCAGTTTTTGTTTTTTTACATTTTGGTTCACTAGCCTACCCCATCCTGCCCTGGACAGACAGTCTACTCACCTCCTGTTACCAGCTGTCCACAACGTTTTGTGTCCCACTGGCAGAAAAACATACACCAACAATAAGAAATGGAAGTCTGGGACAGATTTGAGTCTTCATGCATATCCCAGAGGCGTTTCACCTTATATACTCCTCTGAGGCATCTGTAAACTTTGTGCAAATGCCAGATTTCTAATGGTATCCTGCTCACCTAGCTCATATCTGCACAACTGCAGTTACCATGGAATGTATTGCAATTTGAGGGGCCACATTTGAGGAAGGACAGGGACAGGCTTTGCACAGAAGGGTAAAATGATTCTGAGACATTAGGGAAGGTCTTAGGAGGAGCAGTTAAAGAACCTAAACATGCACACAATAGAAGCAAGAATGGTGAGGAAGGACATGATTGAGACATACAAATATTTCCATGGACTAAAGAGAACAGAGTTGTTAACACTAAATCAGAACTCAAGCACCAGGTGGGGCTGGGGTGTGCAGAAAAAGATTTAAGAGGGATGTCAGGAAACATGATCAACCTTCTCTTAAAGCTATACCTTTTTTGTACTGACTAATGCATCGGGCAGCTTGTTCCACCCTCCACCACACTCACCAGTACAGTAGTACTTACTGATATCCCTCTTAAACCTATCCCTCCATCACCAGTGTCTTATTATTCTCCCTGATATCAGTATTGCTGCTGGCTGTGAACAACTCTCGAGCCTACTTTTTAATACCCTGCATGTATTTAAATGTTTCCATCATGCCCTCAGTCTTCCTTTTGGTCTCCAATGAGTACATGGTGAGGCATGTTAATCTTTGCTGGTATGATCTCCCTCTTGCCCCTGAATTATCTTGGTCGACCTCCCTCAGCACAGACTCCAGCTTGTTAATGTCATTTTGAGGAGAGGATACAAAACTGTAAGCATTACTCTGGATGTGGCTTCTCCAGGGTCCCGTAACAAGGAACCAAGACCTCCTTTTCCTTGCTGTTTAACCCCATACCAATGCATTCCATCATTCTATTAGCCTTCCCTGCTACTTTATTATATTAATACATAGCACACTAGTAAGGCTAGAAATAATAGCCACGAAGGTAAACTTCCTTTGTGAATGTGGGGTGCCAGATACATTTCCCAAGCAAAGTTACCTTTCCACATACAAAATGAAAAAATATTACATTACTGTAGAGCAGTTCGGAACACAATTTAGATCTCTCTCTCTCTCTCACCGCTTCACAGGTTATGTTGTACATGTTTCTGGAAAACTTTGACCTTCCTCTTATATTTAGCTGTCTGGGCCTTTTTTTTTTTTTCCAGGGCCCAAAGTGACAGAGCACCAGTTGGACCAAACTCCTTTATTTGTGGTGGTATCAGTTTGACATTCATCCAATGTACCAGTATTTAAGAAGTCAGGAAAAATCTCCAGTCTGTTTTAATGCGTTCATAACTGAAAAGCTAGATTTGACAATACTAGAACTTAATACTAAGACAATGCTCAACAGGGCCATGATGTTAGGAAAGTCGTTCTGTTTTAAACAGCTTTTCAATTAGTGCATGAGGATTGTTACCTAGTAAGGGTTTGAGATCAATTACACAAGAGTATATTTCAGAAGAAGATGGAATTCATCAAAGCATAATGTAAGGCTAAAGCCTTGGCATTCTAGTGCCTCGTAAGTATTCAGCTAAGAATGTCACTTCTTTTCTGCTATAGGCATCATCATAATCACCACCACCACCACTGTCTGGTACAACTACTGGCCAATTTCTTGGATTGAAAACTTGGCATGCTTGTACAACACTGTTCTGTGAATCAATGTCTTCCCTGGGGGAGGAGATACCATGTGTCTGAACCCCTCTGTCACTGAATTAACAACTGAGCCGGCCCAGTGGTGCGGAGGGCTGAGGTGCTGGACACCTTATCTCACGCCACGCTGGCATCTCATGTTAGAAACGAGCATGGGCCTCCGAGGTCAGCAGGGAGAAGGATCGAGCATCCACTGGACTGCTCTCCTTCTCCAGGGAGAGGACACCAGCACTCGGTGCACTGCTGGCTCCTAGCAGAGGCTGGGGGCTAGGGCGTTGAGGCTACAGCAGGGAAGCCAGGCAGATGTTGGAGGAACACGCGGGAGCGTGTCGTTCACTCATGGGCGTCATTACCGTCCTCCGCTTGAGGAACAAAATCAGGTGGAAAAAGGTCCTGGCGTGCTTCATGGCGGTCGGTTCCTGCAGGTGCCACCCCGCAATTGGCAACAACACACCTCCAGCACGAATCCTTGTGAGGAGGCAGGTCGAAGGACCCTGCCACCCCACCACGGGGTGGGGGCAAGCCGTGGGGCAGCTGGAGGTTGAGCTGCAAAGAGGGCAGGGCCGGGAGAGTGACAGGAAGAACTGCCGCCAGGGACCAGGAGGAAAAATAAACAAACAAACCTGCATGTCTGAAGTGGGTCATTTCTTTTTGCTACAAGACTTAAGTGAGCCAGTGAACTGTTGCCCCCATTCCAAAGTAAGTGTCTCATGTTTGAATTCCAATCTGTCAGCAGATATATAGTTGGCAGTAAAAGTGCTTGCCAGCCTGTGATACATCATAATGTTCCAAGGATAGAAAAGCAGCCTCAGTGTTTTCTGCATTCTGAAAATTTGAATTTTTTCTTGCTAAAATGCCAAGCACACAAACATCTGCAAAATGTCATATGAACATACGAAATCTGCCAGCAGATTAAGTCCTAGAGGTCTATTAAGTCTGCTTGAATGTGCAGCTAGCACCCCTTATTCTGCAGCTGCCCCTCCCTTCCACCCTTCCCCTTCATTGACCCTCCCCCTTGTCCTGTCCCATCCCTTTTGAAGCAGTCCACTGTTCTACTGGATACCCTCTACAGGTAACGATTCCACCCAGCCACCACCCTCCCTCTCTGTAAAAAGTGTCTCCTCATCTCCTCCTGAACCTTCCTGCCTCCAGTCTCATATCATGGCCCCTGGTGTCCCTCCCTCCTTACTTTGAACAGCCCCTCTGTACTTGTCTTGTTTATTCCTTTCATGTACTTCCAGGTTTTTAATCATGTCCCCGTCCCTCCTCTCCTCCAGCGAGTATATGTTCAACTCCCTCAGCTTCCTCTCGTATGATAAGTCCCTCAGCCCCTTGATCATCTTTGTTGCCCTGTGCACCTTCCAGTAACTTGATGTCCCTCTTCGAATCACGGGCACCAGTAGTGCATGATACTCAGGTGTGGTCTAACTAATGACCTATACAGTGGCAGAATCACCTCCTCCCTCCTCGAAGATGTACCCTTACAATACAACCCAGCATTTTGTTGGCCTTTGCAGCTGCCTTCCTACATTGTGCCAAGTTGTTTATTGACCCTGTAATGAGCACTCCCAGATCCTTCTCCTCCTCTGTCTGGACTAGCTGCACTCCCTCCCAGCTGATAACTCCTCCTTGGGTTTCTTCATCCCAAAATGCAGTACCTTGCACTTTTGGCATTAAACCCCAGTTGCCAGGTGTCTGACCAGGTTTCAAGCTTTGCCAAATCATCCTGCAACCCCTGCCATCCCCTAGGTCATCCACCACTGCTCCTACATTGGTATCATCAGCAAACAGGCTGATCTTGCTCTTGATGTCCAATGATATGTCTGCAATGAATATTCCAAACAACACTGGCCCAAACACGGGCCCTGTGGAACACCGCTTGTCGATACCCTTGGGTGTGACAGCTCCCCCACCCACCACCCTCTGTTGCCTTCCCTGAAGCCAGTTCCTACCCATCTCACCAGCTTTGCACCAGCCCTGTGCCTTCTATCTTACTTCCCAGCCTTCTATGCGGCACCGAGTCGAATTCTTACTGAAGTCCAGGTACAGGACATCCACTGCATGGCCCTGTCCAGTTGCCCTAGTTGCCCAGTCACAGAACTCCACCAGGTTGGTTTGGCGGATCGCATGTATGAAGCCATGCTGTCTGCTGTCCTGTAGTCCTTTGGTCTCTAGGAGGCCACCAGCCTCTCCTTCAGGATAGTCTCCATTAGCTTACCCACAATGGATGTGAGGCTCACTGGTCTGTAGTTTCCGGTTCCTCCTTGGGGCCACTCTTGTGGAGGGGCACCACATGAGCCATCCTCCAGTCCTGAGGTACACACCCTGAATGTAGTGAGGCATTAAATAGGTCTGCCAAAGGTCCTGCAAGGACCTCCGCCAGCACCTTCAGTACCCTGAGGTCGATGCCATCTGGGCCTGGCGCCTTGTCCACCTAAGTGCTTTCAAACCCTCCCGAACTCTGCCCTCCATGCCTCCCCATCTGTCACCACCTCCCCTTTTTCTGCCATTCTTCCCCTTGGGTGTCACCCCTCTTCTCCTTAACTTCTCCATAACATGTACTGCAATTGGGTATTTCATCAGTGAGAAATGTTTTTCCCAGCTTGAATGTTTTCATTCATGTGTCCACATAGCCACTGGTAGTGACCTGACCATCACTGACCTGTGTAACATACACTTCAATGCTTTTCCACTTTTAATAAACACACTTAAGGCTCTACGCCTGTGTGCTAGCCATCTGGTTCCCAACATGTCCACTATCACAAAGTACTGTAGACCCAAGACCAAGGATGTTTGCTTGGTCCATTCAGCATCACTGATGAGCCATGGTAGCGCCAAAAACCTGCTGCAATAGGTCATCAGATTGTTGCATGAAGCTGCAAGTTCTGGCTGCCTCTTGAAGTACCAATTCAAAGCAGTGGACTGACTGTGTGAGCAGGGTTTTAATAAGCTGTGAAAATTGATTAGCAGTTTGCACATAAGCGCTGATTAACTGTAAAAATGCATAGCACTTCTCCAATTTGATTAGCAAAATTAAAATGCTATAACTTTATACATACTTTTATAAAACCTAAATAAATCCTTTATTAAAATTAGCACTGTCTTTGCTTTATCTGTTTCAGTACCACACACACACACACACACACACACACACACACACACACACACACACACACACACACACACACACTCTCTCTCTCTCTCCAATGACAGCCCCCATCCCATCTATGGCAATACCCTCTCCCACCATCTCAGCACCACCATCCTCACCACTCAGATCCCTGCCTCAACTTTTGTCACTGAAATGGGGGTATGGACACTCAAAATGTGAGACACTGGCCATCCAAATGAGGCACATCCTCAAACATGAAGATACAGGCTCAGAACAGTGTGGAAACCTTCTGTTTATTTGTAAAATATTTATTTTGATTTGACATCCTATTATGAAGTTAAGTACATTGTACAGGTAGCACCTTTTCCATGAGAGAGGCAGAGCAGTTTTGAGGGGTAAAATGGGCGTCCCTCATAATCAGGGACAGTTGAGAGGTATGCCCTGCCAGAAAATGTCACTTGCCAAAGACATACCTCTCAACTGTCCTGATTATGAGGGACATCCCTCATTTATCTCTCAAAGATGCCCTGCCCTTGTCCGTGCCTCATGAAAAAATGCTGCCCTCCAGAGCATGTGCTGCAAAGTCAAACTTTAAAGCTAAATTCCTAATATTCTAAGATGCGAAAACAAAATAAACTTTACACAAGCACACATAGTGGGTGCCACTGTGTTCTTGGCTTATGTCGCCATGTTTGAGGATGTGTCCTCGCTATGTGGCTCACTGTCCCACACTATCCTTATTTTGACCATCTGTGTCCACCATTTCAGTGATCAAAGGTTGAGAGGTATGGCCAAAGGCAGCCCTGATCCCACATATGCAAGTATCCTCCACCCACCCATCTAGCCTCACCACCCTCCCCAATATGAAAAGCACTACTGTGAGTGACTGCCGGCATTGGGGCCAATGCGGTTAGACTATTAGGATACTGTCAGTGGCACTCTATATTAGAAAGTGACTTACTTGTGGGCAGTGTCAGTGGGGACATGGGTGAGGAGGGTGGGGGGCTGAGATGGGAGGGTCACAGAATGCATCACATTTTTTGCGATGCAAAAGTAAACATGGATTACACAAGCAGCCATTTCACATTGCAAGGTGCAATGCGATACGGACTTATTTAAAACCCTGTGTGAGGCACCTGCTCTCGAACCTTTTGGCAACCCATCATTGACTACAAAATTTAGTGCTGCTCCATCTGCACTGAATCCACCCATTAAAGAAAGATCATCTATTTCTGCATTTTATTAGACAGTTTATAACACAACAGGAAAATATTATCTGATGTAGGCCTTGCCTATGTCTATGACAGTAAAACTGTCACAAGTTCACTGTTTTCAAGTACCATATATAAATCAGCTCTTCCTCTAATACAGCAGAGTCGGTACTACTATCACAGCACTGAAAGATATCTGGACTGCCTGACATCTTCAGTAAGTTGTGCATTAACATCCTTGCTGGTAAATGTTATAAAGCGTGCACAGGACTTGTTGCTAGTGAACCCTTTCTTTTTTTTTTTGTAAAATATTTTTATTGTGAGTGCAGACATCTTACAGTATATCCACGAATACAAAGGATGAAATATACATTACATACAATAGTAAGTCTGAGGTACAGAGATACAACAGGACAAATAAGCAAAGAGAGCTTACATAAACTGTCATCCATATATAGCTTACTAAGATACCAATAAGAGGAAGAGACACCCAGTGTAATATGGCTATGTATTGTATACAGGTGTCTAATGGCCCAGGAAGAAGATGCAACCTATACAGGCTAATAATTTACATACAATTAGTCAGGGATAATACCAGCCTCCACAGCCCACAACCACGGCTCCCAAATCTCAGAACTACAGTATTTTGCCCTGGGCGGTGAACTGTGCTTGCTCCACCAGCATGCAAGATTTGACATTTTGTACCCACCGTGTGATTGTAGTGGACAAGGACATCCACAACTGTGCAATTGTTCATCTAGCATTTATTAGAGCAATGGACCAAAGGGGTTAGATGTCCTGTGGTTTGGATGGGAGGGATCTGCCCAGCAGGCGCCTGACTGGAGATTTAGAAGGAGCACTGTATGTACCAGATGCCAAAATGGGTAGACTCTGGGACAGGTGAGTGCCAAATGTGGAAGGTCCACCTCAGTTATTGCACATTTGAGACATTCTGGTGACCTAGAGTCATCTACCTTATGAAGCCACTTGGGAGATACATATGCCTTGTGCAAAAAGTATAATTGAATTTACGCAATTTGTTAATCCATGAACACTGCAGGTAATGGGTGCAAGCCAATTCCCGTCCTCTGATCAATCAGCAATGATAAGTCAGTGCTCCACTTGTCTTGGTTGGGGTTCCGTACAGGTGGCTTGGAGCCCTGGAGGACTCGACAGTACATAGTCAGTGGTTTGACTCTGGGCTGGGAGCAAAATACCTCCTCTTCAATAGGAGAGAGGTCAACCAATTTATTAGCTAGAGAGAGACTAGTACCACACTGCTGATGGATGGTCAGGTAGAGAAAGGAGTCTCCAGGGGATGTTCCTCCACTGATATTTGTACAAAGCTTTTCATCACACCACCTTATAACAGTTGATTAATTACTGTAAGACCCTTTTTCCCCTATATCCATTATCTTTGGTTCATCCTGGTAGTACATTTCCTCTCAATTGCATATAACTAACTAAAGATACTAAGGTTAGGAGAGCTGCACACTCCCCATGTCCAATCCTATAATCCTATTATGGTACCACCTCCAAATGTAGCCAAGGTTGTGGCAGTAAAGGGTTGCACAGACAGCTTGTACCTCTGTCTCTTAAGTTCCCAACCAATAAATCATTTTGAAGATTACCCACTAACAAGTCCTCCTCTAGGCCTAACCAAGGGCAATCATTGCTCATATTACCTGTAGGTATTGCTAGTGAACCTTGACCCAGTTTCTTCTTATTTCTCTATCTGAAACAGTAGTTCCATGTCTTGAGCAAAAGACATAAGGGTTGTCCTGCTTTTGCTTCTTAAAAGCTGTAAGGAACCCACAGTCATTATTTTCCTTGTCTGCTTATCCAGTAACAGCAACCCTCTGAAAACTGGGTTCTTACCAGGCTAACACAGAGCAGCAATGCGAATGGTTGCCTCCAATAAAATATGTTTCGTTTCATGTGTTTTACTGTAATGAAGCATCACAATCCTGCATCTGATAATACATGCTACGTTCTCATTTGAATTTTTTGGCCAATACTCTCAGTGTATCTCTGTTCTTTCTGGATTAACTATAAGCCATTCTCTGTCTTTCTTCCATGAATCTTGAAAATGTTGTGTTTTTTTTTTTTTTTTTTTCCCCACAAACCCTTGCCTTGTCTGACATTTTTCCTTTCTGCTTATCCTCTTGGGAGGTGGAGGCCAGCCTCCACAAGTGGAGGAGCCTCTGGAAGACAACACTGAACTACTGTCACATTCACAATCAGGTTTGACAACCTGGGACAGTGGCATGGAGGGCTGAGACATCAGAGTCTTAACTCCTGCCACGCCCGGCAACCAGTGTTTGCAGTGCAAGTAAGCTGCCAGGGGTTGGCCAGGAGGAAGAAGCCTGGCGTCAGAGGACAGCTCTCCTCTCCCAGGAGGGGTGGGGATGGAGTCCACTGCTTGCCTGTCCCTGTCGGTGGCTGGGGGATGACACGACGGACCCACAGATGAAGGGACAGATGCAGGGCAGATGCCCGGCATGCGTGTTTCGGCCACTGGCGTCATTGCACACCTCTGCGCTGCACTCGGGATGGGAAGAAAAAGCAAGGAAAATATCCCGACCAGCGAGATGATGCCGGCCCCTCGCAGGCGCCACACCTGGCTAGCTGGCACCTCATTAGAGATCCAGGGCGAGTCCAGTGGGACTAGGTGTGACAGGGCAGAAAATACAAGCTAAAACAAAAAAAATAGAATCAGGTTCCACAGAGGATGACGGGCCTGGCTCTGGTTCTCTATTTTTATTTTTATTTATTTGAAAATTGGTATGCAGAAAAGGCACACTGAGCCAAGGCTCATTCCCAGGTGTGACCCAGGGAAAGGGAACAGGAGAAAGTAGAGTGCAATACACTAAAACATTTCATTGCTGCAAAAAATAAAGTGTAGTCACAGTACAATATAGAACACGTATCTAGACAAGTCAAAACAAACAGCAGCAGCAAGGACCAGCATGCAAAAAAAACAATTCTATCTCAGACGAGAAACTAGTTAGGAGGGTGTGTGCCTATCCCCATGAGGAGAAGGAAGTGCAGAGCTAGTGAGGAAATGAAACCAATAAGCAGGCTGGGGAGGCCAAGACAGAGGCCCGACACATGGGTGGCACAGGCTTCAACCCAGTGAGGTGTCAGGAAGATTAGTTTTGGTAAACCCAAATCTAAGAAGAGACATGTTTGTTGTTATGTAACAATAAATGATTTAAACGAGTACTTGTGCGAATCTTTATATTTTGTTTCTCAAAATACTTCACCATCAAGAAAAATAAATCGGGATAGGGCAGCTAACTTGTTTCCAGGAAATATTAGCAGTTTATTTATTTATGACTTTCATTACCAGATAATTACACTGATCCAAGGGAAGTTTTCAGGCATGACCCGGGCCACAGGAGTGGCACAGAAAATGGCATACATACATACATATATACATGATATTTGTTTACACAGTGTAATCATTACAATACAAGAAAAGTACCGACTGAAGTAATAGAAAGCAACTAGACAATAGAGATACAGAAATCACAATTAACTTCATAGGCAATCGTTAAAGAGGCTGTGAGCGGAAACTCTCAATCTGGAGAGCAAGCTGTGCACTGCACAAAGGATAATGCAGAGGTCAAAGCTAAATTCATCATAGGCAATCATTAAGGAGGCTGTGGCTACCCCAATCAGGGACTTACAGTGGTCCAGATAACTTTTAGGACTCTGAAGTATTACTACTACCTTCTTACACCTGGTAGTATTTTCATCCAAATGTAGTACTGTCATCCACTGACCCATCTCGTACCCCCACATCTAAACCAAGTCTCAATCCCACTGGAGCCTGCAGTCACTGACTGTCTATTACTGCTGTGGAGTCATACTGTGACCTTATTTTTAACATTATTATCTTGCAACAGTCCTTCTAACCAGTCAGTGAGCAAGAAATACAGTTGCAATGAAACTTACCGTAACAGCAGATCTTGAGAGGCTCTTGCAGTAGGTAATTACATATAGGACTGACATCGACGTGACAGGACCCCTACGGAAAAATTTCTAGCCAGCAGTCCCTGGCGAGGACCGCCCACATCAGGTGGCCGTGTCATCGCTGACGTCGGTAAAAGGGGCAGTCCGGACACCCGCCTTCAGTTCTTTCCTGCCACAGGCCCGGAAGGCCGGACGAGAGAGAAGCAGATGTTTACATTCCTGGAAAAAGAGCTGAAAAAAGCCTAGGGGAAGGAGGGCGGGAAGGTATTACCTACTGCAGAGCCTCTCTAGAAGATCTACTGTTACGGTAAGTTCTGCAGTAACTGTACTATCTTACTCGAGAGGGCTCTTGCAGTAGTAATTACATATAGGACTGAATCCCAAGCAGTCTGGAACAAATAAAAGGGACCAGGAGGAGGAACTACTCCAGAAAGTAGTAGAAGCCTTGCAATCCTCAAGACAGGAGGCCTTGCAAAACAGCTAGCCGAAGCCTGCTCTATGGCGAGAGGCAATGTCAAACTGTAGTGTTTCGTAGAGGTATGGACAGAAGTCCAGGTGGCGGCAGCACAGATGTCTGCCGCAGACACATTCTTGAAACAAGCGCAGAGGCTGCTACTCCACGAGTGGAGTGACCTCTGACTTGACCTGGAAGGGTCTTGTTGTACTTGTCATAACAAAAAGTGATGCAATGAGCCAACCACTTGACAGGCATTGCTTGGAAACAGCATTGCCTTCCCTTTTGTGAGCAAAAGAGGACGAACAACTGATCAGTCTTTCTGAGCTCCTTTGTCCTATTGGTGTAGTATCTCAGAATCGGTGAACATCCATGGTATGGAGTAAATATTCTCCTTGGTTGGAGTACTGCGTGAAAAGGCAGGTAACTCTATAGACTGATTTAGGGTAGACTCTGCTACCACTTTAGGTAGAAACTTAGTGTTCGTCGAAGAGCCACTCATTCTTTGTGAAAAATCAGATAGGGATTTTACACATAAGGGCCTGGAGCTCAGAAATTCTTGACGAGAGTAATGGCAACCAAGAAGTCTTCCATGAAAGAAACTTCAGATCTCGGGCGCCTCAGGTTCAAGGAAGGAAGGTAAGTTTCTGAGAACAAAGTTCAAGTCCCAAGGGGAGCAGGAGTTCGGATGGGGGCCTCAGATGAAGGACCCTCTAAGAAAGGTCTTAGAGACTTCTAATTGGGCAAACAAACACTTTATCTGTGAAAGGAACATGGTAGGCTGAAATAGCAGCCATGTGCACTTTCAAGGAGGAATGACTGAGACCCAGGTCGAAAGATGACGTAAATATTCCAGCAGAACGGCCACTGAACAGGAGAAAGGCTCCACGTTCTTAGAGGCAGCCAAATAGAAAATCTCTTCCATTTCATGGCATAAGTGGACCTAGTGGAGGGTTTTCTAGCCTCCACCAGAATCTCTGCCACTTTGGAGAGACACCAAACAGATTGAGCTAGGTCTGCAGGAGCCATGCATGAAGTTGCAGGGACTTGAGGCCCGGATGGACCAGGGTCCCCAGTCCTGGGTCAGCAAACCTCGAGATAAAGGAAGAGGAAGAGGAGGAACCTCTGAGAATTGTTGTAGAAGAGAGACCAGATTTGCCTGGGCCAGAAAGGAGCGATCAGAATCATTCTTGCTCCTTCTGTAGTTAGTTTCGCCATATACGAGGGACCAGAGGAATTGGGGAAAAGCATAGGCGAATCTGTCCCTCCAGTCTAGAGACAGAGCGTTGTTCCAGAAGCGCTCGCTCTGGAACAATCGAGCAAAAGGTGGGAAGTTTTGAGTTTTGGGAGAGGCAAACAGGTCTACTCTGTGAGTCCCCAAAGCTGAAAGATATCGTCTAGCACCTTTGGTCCAATTCCCACTTGTGTGGTAGGGCAGAGGAGCGCTTAGCTTGTCTGCCAGGGTATTTGTCGACTCCAGGAACACGAATCGCCGTGAGGTGAAGGTTGTGTTGAGTTGCCCAGTCCCCAAACCCTCATTGCTTCCCTGCATAGAGGGTAGGATCGAGTCCCTCCCTGTTTGTTGATGTACCACACCACGCACAAGTTGTCCGTCTGGAACGCTAGGTGACGGGAAGAATGTATGGGTGAAGGGCTTGGAGAGCATATAGTACTGCTCGAAGCTCGAGAACACTGATGTGGAAAGCTAGTTCCCATCTGGACCATAATCCCTGGGTTGGGTGGGGACCCAGATGGGCTCCCCACCCTTCGCCTGATCGTCTGTGGTCAGAGTCTGGGAGGGGAGGATGACAGAAGGGGACCCCCGAAACAGGTTCTCTCAAACCATCCACTATTGCAAGTCTCGTGCCATCCAGCGAGAGGTCAAGAACTAGATGATCTAGGTTGTCTACAAGTTGATCCCACTGGGAGCGAAGAGTCCACTGAGAGATCCTCATGTGGAGTCGAGCCGGGGACCGTCGGAATAGCAGCCGCCATGAGCCCTAGGAGATGGAGAACCGACCTCGCAGGAACCTTCCTGCGTTCTGATAGCAAGGAAATCTGTGACTGAAGAGAGCCGCCCTGTCCGGAGGCAGGAAGGCCTTGCTCACCGTCGTGTCGAGGATAGCCCGATGAAAGTACAGTTCGTAAGAACTTACCGTAACAGTAGATCTTCGAGAGGAGCTCTTGCAGCAGGCTGTCACAATAAGGACTATCAGCAGGCACTAGGACCACACGGAAAAACTTCTGCCAGCAATCCCAGCTGGGGACTGCCCCGACGCCGGCCCTGCCCGGCGCCGGTCAGGGTACTAAGAGGCGGGACCCAGCTCCACCTCAGTTCTCCCGCCAGTACCCAGCAGATGGCCTGACAAGAGAAGGAGATGAAGCCCATCCTAGAGGAGAAGAAGGAACCTGCACACCTCGAGGGAAGGTGGGAGGAAAACAGCGCCTGCTGCAGAGCTCCTCGAAGATCTACTGTTACGGTAAGTTCTTACGTAACTGTACTATCTTACGAGATAGAACTCTTGCAGCAGGCTATCTAGCTAGGACTGAGTCCCAAGCAGTTCCCCAGCTAAGAGGCAGTCGCCCGGGAGGAGGAATATACAGACTCAGAGACCGTTAGGACAAGAGTCCTTGTAGAACTGCCAGGCCAAAGCCAGCACGGTGTCTGGAGGCGATATCAAGCTGTAATGCTTGACAAGGTATGCACCAAATTCCAGGTGCAGCCGCACAGATGTCCTGAATGGCGACACTCCGCATCGCGACAAAATAAGCTGAAACACCCTGGTGGAGTGACCTTACTGGACCCGGTAGGCCTGTGGTGATATTCGTAACAGAATGAAACGCAATGGACTATCCATTTTGAAATAGTCTGCTTGGACACCGGCTGACCAAGCGGTGTGGCGCAAAACCACAGAGTTGCTCGATTTCGGTGCTGAACCGTTCTACTGAGGTAATACCTCAGAGACCTGTGGACATCAATGTGTGGAGGAGAACCTCCCTCTATTGGAGGAGAAGGAAAATAAACAGGAAGGTCAACCGACTGGTTGAGGTCAATTCGAGACCACTTCGGAAGAAACTTAGGATTAGTTCGGAGGAAACCCTTTGCCTATGAAAACCAAACAGGACTCTTTACATCAGAGCCTGCAGCTCGGAAACTCTTGACGCGAAGTAACAGCAACAAAAACAAACTTTCCAAGATAAATACTGCAGCTGCACGTCGCTGCAGGTTCAAAGGGAAGGGTGAGCTTCTCCAGCACAAAAGGAGGTACCAGGGTGGGATAGGGTCCCTGATGGGAGGTCGCATGTGGAGGACCCCCGAAGAAAGGTGCAGAGCCACATCCAGCTGGGCCAAGGCTCTGTCGCCCACCAGAGCATGGTAGGCAGAGATCGCCCAGAGGTGCACACCTTGATGGAAGAATGGCTCAGGCCGTTTTCATACAAGGAGAGGAAGTATTGCAAAGTGGAGTTCACAGAGCACGTGACTGGGCGGTCTAAATGCTGAGGCAAGGCCCAAAGGCAAGCGCTTCCACTTCATTCGTAAGCCAAGCAAGTAGAGGCTTGCGTGCAGATGCAAGACCTCAGCCTACTTCGGGAAACCCGTGATCTAGTCAGTGCTTACGCCTGAAGGAGCCAAGCATGAAGGTGCGGGGATTGAAGATCTGGGTGAACCAGAGAACCCTGGTCCTGGGACAGCAGTTGCGAGCATAGGGGCAGCGGGAGTGGAGGTTCCTGGGACAACCGCTGCAGAAGTGGGAACCAAATTTGTCGGGGCCAGTAGGGTGCCACAAGGATCATGCGTGCCCCTCTGCCTGCAACAAGCAGGACCCTCTGGATGAGAGGAAGGCGGAAAGGTATAAAGAAACCTCACGGCCCAACAAAGGGACAGCGTCTGGCCAGAAAACGCCAGGCGAGGCTCTCATGAGCAAAAGCGGGCAGCTTGGTGTTGCGCGTGACGCAAAGAGATCCGGCTCGGGCACGCCCCACCTGCCAAAGAGGCGATCTGCCACGGACTGCAGTAATTCCCACTCGTGCGCCCTGGCCCATGACCTGCTGAGATAGTCGGCCAGACTGTTGAGGACTCCTGGAGCGTGAACCGCTGATAGACAAATGCCCGTTCCAGTGCCCAGTATCAGACTCTCTATCTCCGGCAAAGAGGATAGGAATGAGTGCCTCCTTGCTTGTTGATATAGAAGGCGACCGCCATGTTGTCCGTCTGAATGAGAAGAGAGCCGGAACCAGGTCCTCCAGAAAGCAACTGAAGGGCGCAGAGGATATTTCGCATTTCCAGGACACTCTCGATTAGAGCCCTAAGCCCCTGATGCGAGACCACCGAGATGAGCCCAACCCAGGTTTGAGGCATCCATGTTAGAGTTTGACCTGAGGCCCGGACAAAACGGACCCCTTGTCCAGATTGTTGGGGTCCATCCACCAAAGCAACGTTCTCCGGACTGGCTCTGAGATCAGGACTAATCGTCCAGGTCGTCAGAGTATTGATCCCACTGCACCCTGAGCATCCACTGTGGGATTCTCATGTGGAGGCGGGCCAATGATATTACTGGGATGGCCGCCGCCATGTGCCCCAGTAGACTGAGGAAGTTCGAGCCAGAACTCAAGGTGCTATGGAAATCAATTCTGCCAAACTTCGCAGGCAAAGACCCTGTCCTGAGGGAGAAAAGCTCTGCCCTGGACGGAGTCCAGAGTCGCCCAATGAAGGCGAGGGTTTGCTGGGCTCGGCGTCGACTTTAAGTTCAGGGTGATCCCAGGTCTCGGAAGAGAGTATAGGCATCTCCGAGAGGCGCAGGAGGCCGCCCTTGACGGGGCTGTCAGCAGCCAGTCGTCGAGGTAGGGGAAGACATAATGGCCTGGCGCCTGAGGCCGCAGCCACCACAGCTAGGCACTTGGTAAAAACTCACAGGCGGAAGACAGGCTGAGCAGGGAGCACCTGGAATTGGTAATGCTCCTCCAGAAGCAGAACCTCAGATACTTCCTGTGGGAGGAAAGACCCGATATGCATGTACGCATCCTGCATGTCGAGAGAATCTTGATTGAAGACAATTTTCACTAGTGGATCACAAGCAGTAGCTCTTCACGTGCGTGGTACTTGTAGCGGGGAAAAGAACTGAGGTGAGCTGGGTCCCCCCTTGTATCCTGACCGGGCGTCGAGGTCGGGGCGGTCCCCAGCTGGGATTGCTGGCAGAAGTTTTCTGTGTGGTCCTGGTGCCTGCGGCATAGTCCTAACTGTGATAGCCTGCTGCAAGAGCTCTATCTCAGTAAGATCTGAGTCTCTGGGAGGGATCCAGATGAGACTTGGAAAGGTTGATGGTAATACCCAGCAAGTAAAACCTGCTGGGTGAGGAGAAAATGCAAGAACTCCTCCTGGATGAGGCCACCAGGAGCCAGTCGTCCAGGTAAGGGAACACCTGAACTCCCATCGTCGTGGGTGGGCCACTACCACAGCCAGGCATTTGGTAAATACTAGGGTGCCAGGAAAGACCAAGCAGGGGAGCCCGGAACTGGTAATGGTCCTCCTGAACGCAAACCAAAGATACTTGCGGTGAGAAGGGCTGAATGGGGATGTGCAGATAGGCATCCTGCATATCCAGCGCACAAAGCCATTGACCCGGCGAAGGAGGGGCAGAAGGGTCTGTAGGGAGAGCATCCTGAACCTTTTGTATTTCACATAAAGGTTCAGGGAGCTGAGATCGAGAATGGGTCTGAGATCTCCCGTCTTCTTTGGGACCAGGAAGAAATGTGAATAGTAGCCCGTCCCTTGAAGATGAAGGAGACGGGTTCTATGGCCCTCTTCGCGAGGAGGGTAGAGATTTTTTCCTGGACCAAAGGAAGATGGTCCCTGTGTGAGAGACGACTTCAGAGGTGGGTGGCGGGGTGGTTTCTGCAGAAACTCTATAGAGTGCCCTTCCGCTATAATCTGGAGCACCCAAGAATCCATTGTTATCCTCTCCCAACCCGGAAGGTGGAGGGAGAACCTCCCTCCCAGTTCCTCCGTTGTGTCCGGAGGCTGTGGTAAAGGGAGGAGTCAGGTGGTGTGAGGCAGTGCAGCTGGGGCACCCACTGCTTTTTGGGCAGGGGCCTGGCAGCCGCGGGGCCCCAACGCTTAGTGGCCCGCCTTCCTTGGGGTTTCGCTTGTGGCCGACTCGCCTGCAAAAGGACGGCACTACGGGTGATGGGACAGTATATGGAATCCACAGATTTCAGAGCCGTCCCCTTCTCCTGAAGTCGGTGATGATGTCCTTGACATCACCACCAAAAGCACCGAACCCTAAAGGTGCTTCCAAGATCGCGGACTGCACCTCCGGGACCAAACCTGACCACGGAGCCAGGCATGGCGCCGTAGACTCATGATGACAGCGGAGCTCCGCCCGGCCAGTGTCCACTCGTCGTATGTAGATCCGCCAGAATGTGCGACTGGCGAGCAGGCAGAGCGGACTAAATCGGCTAACTCCTGCTTGACTTGAGAGTCAGGTAAGGATCTATCTTAGATTCCGCCTGGAAGTAAGGATGCCCTTCTGGTAATCCCCATATGAGCAACGTAATTCAGGGCCGAATTCCCAGTGTGGAAGAGGCATAAATTTTCTTCCACACTGGTCCAGGGAAGAGATTCCTTATCTGGAGGATGCGAGCTTAGATGTTTGGAGTGCGCTGATCGGCCGTGAGCAGTGCTAATCATGACCGAATCTGCACGAGTGGGGAGTCCAAATAGTCTACACCCTCTGGACCTGGTATAGCCTGTTAGACTTCCTGGGAAGTAGGGCTAGCGCTGACGGTTGTTTCCAAAATTGTGGAAACAAGGTGGGCATGAGGCTCGATCCAGGGTGGCACTAAAGTTGGAGCTGTCAGGGGCAGGTCCAGATGTTCAGCGACTTTAATTCACTGAGGATCTGGTTCCAAGGAGCGCACTGATGAACTTCCTGGATCTTTCTGAGCAACTCCGTAAAGGAAGGATCCTCTGGAAGAGACTTCGGAGGAGTCTCGGCCGGGCTTGGATGGACAGCGAGGCTCGTCATCTCTCTCGAGCATCCGTCTGAAGAATCCGAGGAATCTGAGAGGAAGAAGAAGAATGGAAGCAGAATAAGACTCCTCTAACACGGCTGGGGCAGGAGCGGGTTCCCTGGGGGTATCCCTGGACGCATGCCCTGCCCCTCTCGGGATCCAGAGGGAAGGGCCCTGGAGTCCGGAGGTGGTGAGGGAGTGGCCGCCTGGGGCGTACAGGAGCTGGGGTGGCACCGTCGCCGTAGGCGGCTTCTCTTTTCCTTGGTGAGCTGAGCCTGGCCTCAGCCCACCAGGAAGCCAGAGTCTCCTGCAGATCCACCGCGGCTGTGGGGGCGGTGGAGGTGGAGGAGGAGGGAAAGGCATATGGGTTGTACCCGTGAAGAAGAGTATCAAAACCCGCCTCGGGAAAACTGGCACTGGGTAATGTGGGGCCAGGTACTGCGGCGTTAGTGGGACCAGCGTCGGGTACTTGGCGCTGGATACTGCGGTCCCGGGTATGACTTCGTCAGATAAGATGGCGGTACCCGAGCGCCGGAGGCCAGAGCAGACGGCCGGATGGTAGCTCCTACGGGCGGGTCAACATTTAGAGGCCTGGGTGCAGGCCCGACTGGCGTCGGTGGGGCCGCGGCCCAGGGGCGGCGCAGGTCCGGTTCCTTAGGAGAAGGTCGTGCGGAGGTGGAACATCCCAGACGCCTGGGGTGGGAGAAAAATCCCGGGTCAGGCTGCGGTGACTCGGGCTCCCGGACGGCAGCGAAGGCTGCGGGGAACCTGAGTACGACAGGTGTGGGGGGTCCATCGTGAGGTTCCATCATTCCGCGACGCCGGGGAGCCGACGGTGGCTTAGGGGCTAGTTCCGCGGCGCCGAGGGAGCTGGGCGTCCGCCTTACAGGGTCCCTCATTGAGGTGGGCCGAGAGGGGAGCGCCCGCTCCGAGGGGATGAGGTCATGCACCGCCCTGAAGGGTCTGGCGCCTTATCGACCTTCTCCCAGCGAACGCCGGAGAAGCCGACGCCAGACTTATGGGAGTCGCCCGCACCAGTAGGCCCCAACCTCGCGATTGAACCTGGGGCGGAGGCCCTTTTGCCCGGAGGCACCCGCAAGGCCCGAGCGCGAGCCAGACGGGCGGGCCGACGCCTTCCAAACCCTTGGAGGCTGCCGCCGGACGGTTACCCAGAGGGATATTAGTCTGGGCCGCAACTCCGCCGGAGTCGCGGACGAGGAGGCCTTCTCCAGTGCCTCTCCTTGTCCCGCTTTTACGATGTCCTTCCGAGAAGTGGCTGCCTGCCTGAGCTTCTTCAATTCTTCTTCTTCCATCAAAGACATCTTTCTTGAGAAGATGGACTTCCAAGGACTGTTGGAGTCGTCGCGGATAGCACGTTGAAGTTGAGGGCAATCACCGGGCACTTGTCGACCGGGTGGTCGGGCCCTAGGCAGAAGAGGCAGAGGAATGGCCGCCCTGTGTGGCAGTTGAGCCGCACGAGTCGCACTTGTTTTGTGCTCGGAGGGTGTAGAGATGACATACACCGATGTTGACCTGACGAAAGAAGGATAAAATAATTTTAATTTTCGTAGAACCGATGAAAGAGCAGGGCTGACGAGACTTTAACTTTACAGGCTGGCGCATCGCGCTAACGGCAGGAAAGAACTGGAAGGCGGGCGCCCAGGACTGCCCTTTATACCAACGTCGCATGACGCCGGGTCACCCAACGGGCAGTCCGCCAGGGACTGCTGGCTAGAAATTTTTTTCAGGTCCTGTCACGCCGGCCAGTCCTACATGTAATTACCTACTGCAAGAGCCCTCTCAAAGTAAGATCTCCTGTTCCCACCCCTACAGGTTCCTGTGTAGTGTCATGGCTGCTAGCATCTCATCGTATTGCCAGCTTTGTACACATGTACCACATACTGTAAATTTGCAGGGTGGAAAAAACTTCCTATAAATCAGAAAATGGGAGTATTCTGGTCAAAATGGTAGTAAAATACTCCTTACTCCACTTATCTGTTCCCTGAGATTTGAACTGTCCTGTTAGCCAGGCAACCATTGAGCATAGAAAACAGTAGAGGGTAAAGGTAGGCGTGTGACAGAAAAGGAGTGGTACAGCTGCCAGGAGGGATGGGGCTACTTGGGTGAGCAGTTACAGCAATATTCCCCAAGAAGCCAGGTTCTGAACCTAGATTTGAAAGAGAGGCGAGATGGGGTTGATCTGAGAGATGAGGGTAGATTTTCCGCAGGGTAGGGGCTGTGACAGATAAGGCATTACTTCCCATACTAGTAGCAGCTCTAGGGACTTGAATGGGGGACAGCCAAGGAACGGATGGTCCTGGTTGAGTGTCTAACCTTGAGGAGGCAGAGAGGGGACACGTTCCCCATCCTGAGGGTGCTGTCAACGATACAGCCAAGTGTAAAGTCAAAAAGACCTTCAAGCGTAGCAAGCCAATAGACTGACAGACGCCGACAGTGACGGGTAGAGAACGGAGAGAGTAGGGTGAATCAGCAGACAATGTTGCAGACAGAGGTGAGATGAGCTCAAGGGCAGTGGTTATGCGAGTAGATAGGAGAGCAGTAATTTAAGAGGGAAGGAGATTTCCAGCAACAATAGCCAGGTGAGCCTCCTTGAACAGGTACTGTTTGATACAGCAGGCACTTCCAGTTTCTGATTCACTCTCGTGCAATCAGGTTGATGAGTTCAGCAAAGAGGGAGGGGTATAGAGTTACCCACAGGTATTTAAAGGAGGGACGTTCTCGAGGGCAGGGCCATTGGGATAGAAGACTTGGAGGAGGGGATTGGTCTTGAGAGCTTTGGTAAGATATGGCTTGGACCCAAACAGCATTATCAGAGGTTTTTTTCGCTCACCAGAAGCAAGCTGGCCATGAACCAACTGTTGGCCGAGCAGCAGTTATGTGTGAGGGACAGAGAATATATGAGGGAGAGACATTTCGCTATGACAGAGGACAAGGTCGTCCACATAGAGAAGGAAGTAGCAGGCGAGGCTGTCAGAGGAGGCGTAAGACAGAAAAGAGAGAGGCCCAGAAATGGAGCCTTGGGGAATACCAGTGGCGACGGAGAGGGCAGAGGATGTGGCAGACCCAATGCACACAGCTTGGGAATGGTCAGAGGTAGTCTCAAACCAACTGGTGGTCTCCATAGAGCAGCCAAGCTGGGGTAGCTTAGAGAGGAGGAGGACATGGTTTACCAAGTCAAATGCCTTTGACAGGTTAACGAAAATGACACTGGTGGCATATCCACAGTCCATGTCTGACAGGACATGGTCAGTGACTAGGGCAAGGGCTGTAGCAGTACTGTGGTTTTTGTGAAAACCGTGCTGCTGGTTGCACAAGAGGTTGTATTTCCTGAGATGTTCAGACAGTTGGTGATGGACGACCTTCTTCAGGAGCTTCCTAAGGTGGGGAGGAAAGATATCGGTCAATAGTTGTCAGAGGAGAGAGGGTCGCCAGCTTTAAAAATAGGTACCACTTCAGCAGTTTTCCAGGGGTTAGGCTGGAAGAGGTATAAAGGGCCAGGTTAAGAATAAAAGTGAGAGGCATAGAGATAGCTGGAGAGGCTAGCTTTAGCATGGTAGGTAGAGCTGTCAGAGCCAGGGCTGCCACAGTTTGGAAGGGTTCAGTAGAAGCTTAAAGGTTTCCTGTTGGGAAATAGCCTAAAGTAGAAACGAGGAAGGGGTGGTGCTAGAAGGACAGGGGGTGGATGGATGTGGTGCCTGCCCCAGAGTAGGTTGCTAAATTTGAGGGAAGCTTAGCAAGGAGTTCAGAGAGCTCAGTAAATTTCAAGTTGAATGCTTGGGTGACCTCAGCAGGCTCGGTTAGCTGCCCAGAGGATGAGTCAAGTTGAATATTATTATTGTGTGGGTCAGGGCTTGACAAATTTTAAAATTAGGTACTTGTCCATGGACAAGTGAGCATCAAAAGTAGTTGTCCCGGTCCTTGAGTTGGTAGCAGTGGTATAAAATGGCATATTTTTAATGGAAAGTATAAAAAATACAGAAAGAGAAAACCTAAACAGATTTATTGTAGTATCAGTTATTTAGTGTTGTAACAGACAACAGGAGAATAATATTCATTTTTTAATTTTTTGGGCAGGATCTGAGGATTGTGACAGAATTAGCACACGACACCAGAAGCAGTGCAGTACAGTCAGTGAGAACATCATGCAGCAGACAGTACAGCAGCAGCATCAGGAAAAGTAACAGTAGTTACAGTAGGAAGCCTGAGTTGCTTGCTCCAGCGGAGCATCATATTTAGTGTTGTCAGTCGTCGTCACCACCACCACCACCACCACCACCACCACCACCACCACCACCACCACCAGTGACTGCCTCAGAGACATTTTCGTGTGAATCAGCAGACCTAGCAGTTGAACTAGCACCATGACCATGAACGTGGCATGTGCCAGGACCAGACAGTAGCCAGTGGTTGATAGCTTGATCCACATCAAAGCTGTCTAATGCAGGACTTTCAACTGCTATATACAGAAGTGACTGGAGTGTGTCATCAGCCAAACTTGTTCTTATTTTTGTTTTTATAAGATTCTGAATGGAGAATACTCTCACATTTAGCTGTAGACACACTCATAGCCAGTAACATTGCTGTTAGATCAAGGTTGTGAGCAAGCTGGTCCAGTCTCTCTCTCGTAGTAGTCATGAATATACTTGCAGATATGGCTTATCAACTGCAGACTTAAGCATTGCTTTGAATGCAGAATACTCCCTTGTATACTGGTTACGTGATCTTCAGAAAATAGTTACGAAAGTAGTCTAACAAATTACTTAAAATCGGTCGCTAAACTGTGCAAGTTCTTCTGTGATAGATCAAAATTTTGAAATCTAAACAAGTGAACCATTTTAGAGGTTCCTCCAAGAAATTCTGAAAATGTTGGTCAATGTAAGATACTGCTGCACCTATTAAATTGTGCAGCTGAGTATCAGTCATAAATTTACTTCTGGACAGTTCCTTTAAAGGTAAAGGAACAATCTTGTCCTCAGTGCCACATTTTGAAATTAGATAGTTCATGCATTTCTCTGCAGGATTATATTGGTTTAGAAATTATGTCAAACTTTCGGGTCTTATTTTTAGCTCCGTCAACTGGAGTAAGCATGTCTAATATTAGTAGGTCATCCTTTTGAAATTCCAGTGAGAGATTTTTAATATTGGCAAAAATCCTGAAGAATAAACAGTGATTTTACAAACTGTACTGAGTGCGCATCTCTTAGAAGGGACTTTGCTTTGGCACCATCACCACCAGCAGAGTTTGCGACATGTTCGAGATGTTGAACTACTGTGGGCAGGGTGAAGAACAGCATGAACTGAACAGGTCTTACTTGCAAGCCAACGCACTTGCTTTACTGCACTGAAATAACAGTTCAGTGTGTATGACATCTGCTATTTCCTGTAGTTCCCTAAGTTTCTTGTGGCTATAATGGCAACATTTTTACATTCCTTTCAGGGCGCTTTCTACTTTTTAAACAGAGGGATTTTTTTCCGACATAGAGAACTGCTAACTCCAGTTTGTGGGCTCTCGCGACAGATCCCGGAGCAGTCATCGGCAGTTGAAATAGCAGTTGTAATTCAATGCAGTTGCAATTGTATTGGATTGCAGTCATAAAATAGTGGAGTTGAAATCCACTGCAGCTGACGATTCCATGACCCATCCAGGTTTGTTTTGTGGTGCACTGCAGTGTGTTTTCTTTTCTTTCCTGGGGGCAGGAGGGGCCAGGAGGCGTCGAATATCTAACGGTCCTCAACCACGGCACCAAGCCTTACAGCCAATGAAATGCACCCTGGCTCCTGGGCAGAAAGCATCCACCAATTAGGAGAGATAGAAGGTGGAACCAGGAGCTTGAGGTGTCTGTGACTGGCTGCACAAGGTGGTGGGGAGAGCATGCCTATGTAGGCAAGAAGACTGTCAGGTGAGGAGACATCTGTGTTGGTGTGTTGGCAACGGAGTGAACAGAGTTTTTCTGCAGGGACAAAATTTGGCAGTTCAGCCTTTAATTTAAAATAAGTTAACGTGTCCACTGTCCTGATGTGTCCGGTGCTCGGAGAGATACTAGTATGTGGCCGCTCAGGTCCCAGTCAGTCCTTCAGCAAAGCTAGGCAGCAATCGTGTGAAGGCAGCAAGTTAGTGTTCTGGTCGTGGTCGGGATCAGCCCATGACCCCATCGGCTGGGCCCATCGGGCGACTCACAATCAGTCTTGGTCAGGTCTTCAGAGTTGGCAAGGAGGAGGAGGAGTGGTAGGTGCACTAGTTTCACTGCACAGAGTCCGGACTGGGGTCGTAGGTCTGGGTTGGGGACTATGTGGGTTGGGAGGAAGGAGCACACAGCACCAAAAAAAAAAACTCCGGCACCACCGCTAAGTAGAGCAGCAGCGGCAGCCTGAGCCATGCAGCCACCCAACGACAATGACCGAATCATCACCTGACACCTGATTGAACTGGCAACAGGCTACTACAGTTAGCAAGATACTGTATGTGATGTATGGGCATTCACCAGGGCTGGGCAATGGGCAGTAAGCAGTATGAAGGAGGAGGACGGTCTCTCACAGACTACTCAGTCTGTCAGTCTGCTGCATGCCTGGATGGCTTGTCTGGGTGGTTGAGGGCTTGGGGGCTGTGGGGCCTTGGGGCCGAACTTGAGAAGCCAAGGCAATCGATCATCATCGATCTAGTCCTGGGAGCCCAGCTGGGCTCTCTCTGACTGTGGTGGCATTGTGAGTAAGTCAGACTCCACGAGGTTGAGGAGCAGGCCAAGTGCAGGCGGTCGGTTGGTAAGTTCCCAGACCCACAGGAGGCTGAAGCGCAGAGCGTAGTTGGTTGGGTCCAATGGACAAAATGTTTGTTGTTTGCTGCTTACTATAGGAATCAGACAGACTAAATATTAAAGTCCTCTCGGCAAGATGAATAAAATTTTACAAAACACATTAGTGTACATGTTGAAAGCCAAAATAAGTTCAAAAACTATGTCAGAAAATGCATGAATTGTTTAGCTTTAAATTTAAACTATGGATACATCTCAGTTCTGGTAAACCATATAGGAGGTATTTCTTGGGGTCCTCACTCAAACTGTTTTTAGTCTCTGGGTTCTATGACTACTAGTAAACTAACATATATTGATGGTTAGCTCTGCTTGCAAAAAGTATCTTCTAGCTTTTGTAGGATGTTTAAGAGGCCCTACCTATACTGTATTTTAGACTCCCAGTTCTTTTTCTAAGTAACTAGTATTACGCTGCTTATTTTCTGTACTATATACTGTTTTACTACCGTTTCATCTTGTTAATTTCAGGGGCTTAGTATATTTCGTTGTTGTTTTGACTGGTTATAGTACTTCAGTGGGTCCCTACTGTGTGTAGATTTGTTTCTCTGTACTCTGTAGTTGCATTTTAAAGAGCAGCCAGCTTCTTAGCTGCTGCTGACTACTGCTGCTCCCTCCGATATCATGAATACCTCACCTGCCCCAGAGTTGAAAGGCATAAATAATTCCTTTTGTTTCTGCCCATTTATGAAGCTTCAATGCAGCTAAATCCCAAATGCTGAAAACAGAGCTGCTTCCTGACCTTAACCCACCAACACCTTCCCACGTAGGCACATGCAGCCCGTTTTGTGATGTCAGAAGGGGAAGGCTATGTGCACACATGCCCCATTGATTTCAAGGTGGAGGACTTTTCCATACATTTTATTAACTTTATAGTCAAATTTTAATAAAAAAGATACAAAGTAAAAAAGTTTGACAAACAAGGCGCTAGGGCCAGATGGCATTCACCCCAGGTTACTGAGAGAACCGGCAGAAATCCTGGCGTGGCCCTTGGCAGACCTGCTTAATGCCTCCCTGGTCTCAGGAAGTGCACCTCAGGACTGGAAGATGGCTCACGTTGTACCCTCCATAACAGCAGTCCCAAAGACGAACTGGAAACTACAGGCCGGTAAGCCTCACATCCATTGTGGAAAACTGATGGAGACAATCCTGAAGGAGAGGCTGGTGTCCCTTCTGGAGACCAATGGGCTGCAGGGCGTTAGGCAGCACGGGTTTGTCAAGAGCAGATCCTGTCAGACCAACCAGGTAGATTACTATGACTGAGTAACTAGATCAGTTGGACAAGGGCCATGCAGTGGATGTCCTGTTTCTGGTCTTCAGTAAGGCATTTGACTCAGTGTCACATGGGAGGCTGGGTAGTAAGTTGGCACGTATAAATGCAGGGGACAAAAAGTGGGATGGGTAGTAAACTGGTTACAGGGAAGGCAGCAGAGGATGGAGGTGGAGGGGAGTGCTAATCTCAGAGGACAGTGACAAACGGAGTACCACAGAGCTCAGTGCTGGGACCGGTGTTGTTTGGGTTGTTCATATCAGACATCTCAATGGGCATCAAGAGCAAGATAAATTTGTTTGCAGATGACACCAAGACTAGAGCAGCAGTGGATGACCTAGGAGGGTGGCATGGGTTGCAGGATGATTTGTCAAATTGGAGATCTGGTGGGATACCTGGCAGTTGGGGTTCAATGCCAAAATGTGCAAAGTGCTACATTTGGGCAAAAAAACAAGAAGGAGCTATCAGCTTGGGGTTCAGCTAGCCATGACAGAGGAAGAGAAGGATCTGGGGGTGATTATAACAGGCTCAATGAACAACTCAGCACAATGAAAAAGGCAGCTGCAAGACCAACAAAATGCTGGGCTGTATTGCCAGGGGTACATCTTCAAGGAGAGGGAGGTGATCCTGCCATTGTATCATTGTATAGATCACTGGTTAGGCCACACTTGGAGTACTACGTGCAGTACTGGTGACTATACCTGAAGAGTTACATTAAGTTACTGGAGGGTGCAGCACAGGGCAACAAAGATGATCCAGGGACTAGGGGACATACCCTATGTGAGCGGGCTGAGGGAGTTGAACATGTACTCACTGGAGGGAGGAGAGACAGGGTGATAGGATTGAAACCTTCAAGTACATGAAGGGAATAAATAAGACAGGTACAGAGGGACTATTCAAGTTAAGTGGGGTAGGGACACTCGTGGTCACGATCCCAGATTTGGGGGTTGAGAAGGAAATGAGACAACCTTTTTATGGAGAGTGGTGTCTGGGTGGAATGCGTTGCCTGGGAAGTGATATCCTGTAGAACAGTGGACTGCTTCAAGGGGATGGATAGGATAAGAGGGAGGGTCGAGGAGGGAGGAAGCTGCAGTATAAGGGTTGCTAGCTGCACACTCGAGCAGACTAGATAGACCATAAGGCCTTTATCTGCTGGCAAATTCATATGTTCATAAACTACTACATAATAAAATTCAATGATGGTGAAAGTTGAAAAAAATTGGTGGATTTTCTTTCAGTTAAAGGAAAACTACACCCAAAACTTGAAAAAATATATGCTGTGCAGAATGTTTTAATTTGTATGTGAAGTTCTAGTGTTTCCTTCCCTCTGACTGGTATTAGGAGTTTCTCCTAAATTTAGCCTGCTAGCTTTAGGGTAGTTTATGACCCTGGAGAGCTCCATATCAAATAGCTTTATTGCATTTCTTTGTCCTATAATGCACCTTGTTTCATGTGATGGTGATGTAGCAGAGCCCATAAATCCATCAGAAAGCATTGCATTACAATCAGTTCACAACAATAGAGATGGCTATATTTTAAAATCTGTAGAATTCAGCTTGGTGACCACCCTCATCCTAAAGGTTTTACTGTCCTGAAAAACTTTGCTGCTGGTAATGTTTGTGCAGCTTGTAAAGCTTCCAAGATATTTAGTTTGTTTGGCATGTGTGTGCTGAATGTTGGTCTCTTACATCACAGTCATATGAGACCAGATGCACTGTGGGAACAAGAAATACAATTACACTATCAGGTATGAAGATCCCTAGGGTCGAAACTAGCATAAAGCTAGCAGGCTAATTTGGGAAAAACTCCCATCACCAGTCAGAGGGAAGGAAACACTAGAACTTCACATAACAAAACACTCTGCACAACATACATTTTTCAAGTTTTAAGTAGTTCTCTTTAACTGAAGTCAGAAATTTCAAATTAGTTGAAAAAAAATCAGTCAATGTGTGATAAGTCAGTCATAATTGTTTTTCAACTGACTCTGGGGTCTAGTACGCGATGCATGACTATTACAGTGGGGACATGTCTGATTTTTGCAATGATGCCACCTGTATGGCCCATCATCACACTGGCACCATCAAAGTTGCCAGATACAAGAACCAGTCAGGCTTGCTCACATCGTTGAGGTCTGTAAAGAAAGATCAGACTCCAGGGCAGAGCTTATTGCTTTAAAAACTCCATCTGCGTGAGAATGTTCTAGAGGAACAGCTTTAACAAAGTTGTGACTTTTTTCTCATCATCAACAAAATGAAGAAAACATTTTCCCACTCTACTATGCTTGCATCTGTACTGCCATCTGCAAGAATGGTAACAATTTTTATTTTTGACAGTCTGGATCTGTGTTTTGACATGACAGCCGATATTGCGTTACAGAAATCTTTGGCCGTTTACAATTTGCATAATTGCTGCTCAGCTTAACCCATTTTTTCTTGCAACGCGAAAAGCCACTCCATAACTGAGAAAGGATGTATATTTTTAGCCAAGGAATATGCGTGTTAAATAAACGCTTCATTTTATTTTGGTGTCTTCCTCCATCTGAGAAAATGTGATATATTGCAGTTTCAGATATGTTAAAATTGACTGCACGTTGTTCAGTTTCGTGAGTATGCTGGTTTGCACAAATTATATGTAGATTTGATTTCTCATGGACTCTCACTGACTCAGTTCTGAAATTATTTGAACCAGTGGCAAACACGTTAGGTTTTTGGAATAAGCAGGAGTAGCAAGAGTGGATATTTCTCACAGACAGCGCAGTACATGACGCATTTTTGTCATCATACCGTAACCAGGTAAAGTGATTTAGCAAGTGCTGGTGAAACGTCCAAGCTCTTTTTCTACATCATATTTTTTTATCTTTGCTTCTTTTCTCAGTGTTTGCTGTTTCCTCATCTAAAATCAAAAGTCGCTTTAGCTGTACTGAACCAGAACGTGACAATGGCACTAAACTGCAGCCGCTGTCATTCTCACTCATTTCAGAAACTGGTATGGTCAAGTCAGATTGATCATCTGTTATGTCTATAAACACAGACCCAGACTGAGAATAAGAACCATTACTTGAGTTGTTTTCCCGATTAGGCCAGGGGTGCTGGTTGGGGCTGGCTTTCAGACTGTGAAGGTGTCTGCTCAGGCTCTTTACTTTTGTTCCTGAAGAAGATGACATGGGGGATTTTTCCTGTGCACAGTGAAAATAGTCTGCTTTGGCTTATTTCTTTGCATTTTTTAACTTCTATACAACTGTGAAAATAATATTGAAATATTGTATACAATAAAATTGTATTTTATGTTATCTTTATGTGTGTTGCGTAATTATTTTACCTTGAGCTGTTATGCTTGTGCTTACAACACCACAAGAGGACCTGGGCAGGCCAGGGTAGGTGGGAGCAGTAGGCGGGAGCCAAGTACTAGTACTCGCAGTTCAACTTGTTCCAAGTTCCTCTACCCTCTCAGGGTAGATTAGGTCTCTGAGTACTCTCACAGCACACACACACACACACACACACACCCCTCCGCCAAAGGTTTTTTCTGTAGCACCAAAAGGTTTTCCCCCTTTGTACAGTTTACATCTAATAAGTGGCAAAGTGCGTCGTATGTTCCCAAATTCCTCTACATAATACCCTCTTCCGCAGGCTAGGCCTCACTCTCACAGCTGCACTTACACACCTCCACACCAAAGAGTTTATTTTTATCTTTTCTGTAGCACAAAAATGTTTTCTTCTTTGTTAAATTTATTTCTAATAAGTCCGAATTTGTTCCTCAACTTCCTCTACCCTCAGGGCAGGTTAGGTCTCTCTCAGCCACTAAGCCTTAGACTCATACACACCTCTTTCCCAACAGTCCACATTGTTAAGCTTTATTTCAATTTTTTTTTTTTTTTAATTTATTGTCAAGACTTCTCCTTATTAGCAGACTTTCTTTTTGGTCTTTCACATTCACATATGTCAGCTGGCCACCACAGGACAACAGGCAGTAGGTGTAGGATCCCCAGCCGATCCCCTACAGTCCAGAACCCACCCTCAGTCACAGGTCTTTTACGATCTAGGCTTCCCTTGTTTTATTTTCTTCTTTACAATCTTTTTTTTTTTCCTACCGCTTCCCTCCTCCCTCCCTTCCTGCCTTCCTTCCTTCCACAAGTCCACTGCAGGGCTGAGTGGGCTGGTGGACACTGGGCAGCAAGTCACACCATCGCTTTCAGGCTTTCACCCCTTTATACACTCTCCTCTCTGAATCAGCCCCAAGCTGTTACTAGGCTTCTGCTCCAGGTTTTTGTTTTCTGTAAAATGCTTTTCTCTTGTTATTAATTGATTTTTGTTGGTCTTTACAGGTCTGAAGCCAGCTAGCCACAGGACAATGGGCAGGTTAGGTCACCCCAGACCCCACTCCTTTCCACACAATCTCAGCCCACCAAACAGTCAGGCTTCCTCGTTTTATTTTCTTTAGTTTACAATCTTTGTTTTTGTAGTTTTCTTATGTTTTCTTTCTTTCACAAGTCCATGGGAACTGGTGGTACGGACAGTGAGAAACAAGAGACCACACACACACACACACACACACCACACGCCGCACATCGCCGCACACGCCACAATCAGGTCACCCTTCTTTGGCTTCCAATTTTTCCACACTATCCTCTCTCAGCCCACAGACTGTTATTAGGCTTCATTTTTTTTTTTATATACTGTAAATACTTTTCTCTGTCTCTCTCTCTTATGAGCAGATATTTTTGTTGGATGGGCTTTCTTTCACACAAGCCTGAAGTCAGCTAGCCACAGGACAGGGGCAGGTCCAACACTCTCACCCCTCAGTTTCCACACAATCTGCTCTCTCCTCCCAACAGGCAGCAGGCCACACTCAGGCTTCACAATCAACCCATTGTTTTATTTTCTTAACTACTGTATCATTTTCTTTTCAGCAGTATAATTTTTGTGGTGTCTTGTCCTTAGCCAGCCAGCATAGGACAAAAGGCAGGTCAGGTCACTGTCTCTACTTTCCACCACTTTGTTCCTCTCGACAGCTCCACACAAGTATGCTCTGAGTGTGTCCTGTATTTCTTTACAATATATGTATATATTTTTTACTAGCCAGTAGTAACAGTTCTTTAAATTGTATTGCTTTGCTGCCTTTGCTGTTCAGACTGTTGGAGTCCCTGTCGTTTGAGGTTTTTTTTTTTTTTTATAAATAAACAGCAGGGTGTGTTCCTCAGACTTGACTCCACATTCTCTCCAACTCACTCCCACTTCAAATTCACTCAGTCAGAACTTTGTTCTCTCGCCGTCGTTTGACTTGACCAAGTCAGCACCCTCCCCAAAACTGTGTACAGTCATGCAGTATTTAAGTGACACAAAACTGACTACTCTCCTCCAATCCATCGTTTAGACCCCTTGTTTGTTTTAAATCAGGCCTGCTCCAAAGTGTTATTTTAAAGTACTATTTGTCCTTCTGTTATATAATGCTTCCTTTTCAGTTACAGAAAGACCCCCCAACTGCAAGAGACAGTAAAAAACATGCAAGTGTCTCTCCGAGTACCAAGTCACTCCCTCTCTATTTTTGTACAGTTGCACACTACTCTCCACTTCAGGTTTCAATGATTCTGCTGATAAAACTGTAATAAAAGTAACTGATTGCAGTGAAGCAAAACAGATGTTGCTCCATCGATGCCAGAGTTGAAATGGCACTCAACAGACTGACACGCAGACTTCTGCTTCTGTGCCTGCCATGCCACCTCTACCCCTACCACTGCCTGCACCAATTACTAGGACTGACAGGGTACTTCTTCCTTTCAACAGGTTGACTCACCTGTCAGTCCTGGTTCCTTGAGCTATTCTGGACCAATAATGATGGGTGGGCAGGGTAAGGGTTCTGGAGGAGGGTCCGTCCATCAGATTACTACTGCACGGTGCACGCTCCCGCTCATACTCCTTGTCTCTAGTCAGTGAGTAGCTACACGATTATACTCGACTGACATGTGACTGCTTTAAAAATGTTACAGGCGGCACCTACAGGGCAAGAGTGCACACTGCAGCCAGTAGGAGGAAATTAAAAAAAAAAAAAAAAACTGCAAAATGAGTTTTTAGTTGGTTGTCGGTGGACAACTTACTATTTAAAGAATGCTTGTCCACCTGAAATTTCTTGTAGCCCTGGACGTGGGCTATGGGATTTGGCAAGCCCTGGTGTCGTGAGGTTGAGGATGAAGCTAATGGAGTCTCTGAATTTTCTAGGGTTGCCGAGGCTCTCCTTCTGATGGTTGAGGTAGTAGCTGTGCTTTAAAGATCTAGTCTTGTGTTTGCACTGATTGGGCAGTTGTCGATATTCATTCCAAAGGGCTATGGAGGGAGAAAATTTGTGGGCAGTCCACTTCTGGTCTCTAGCTTTCATGAGGGATAGAAGGTCTTTGGTTATCTACTGGGTACACCCACCTCTAACTCTTCATGTAGTAATTGGAAAATGCCAGTCCTGGATTGTGAGGAGGACACTGGTGAAGAATGCAACAGCTGAGGATATGTCGGTGGTAGTGTAGAGGTCCTGCCAGTTTAGGGCCCCAACACTGTCCAGGAGGAGGGAGGTGTCAGGGCAGTTTAAATTTTTGAAGGAGAGGTATTTTGGGGTGGGGCAAGTGGTCCTTGAGTCGGGAGTGGTCGTTAATGGAGTCAGTGAAGGTTACTGCCTGGGTACTCTGTTGTCACGGTTGGTAAAACCCAGTCCAGCAGAGTATTGGTAGAGGTGCAGGGTTGTTGAGTGGAGAGTGTGATGGTTTGCACCAAGTTGTGTTTTTCAGAAGGTTGGCGAGATCGGGTTCTTGAGCACTTGGCCAATTTATGTTGTAATCACCAAGAATAATGGAGTCCCTAGATGGGAAGAGAGACATGCAGCCACACAGGAGATTCTGAAGTTTCTCCGTGCCCCCCATTGGAAGGTTACAGCAGCACCCCAGATACAGTTTCTTGGTAGACCCTAGGATGACTTCTAAAATTAGCTATTAACTCGGGAGGAGGACTCTGAGCAGAGGACAGCAGTAGCAGAAAGGGGTGCTTTAAGGTATACTGCAACACCACCCCTTTTTAGGTTGATAAACCTAGTCAGTCAAATTAGTAGTATGAAAAATAAATTCAAATTACTAGTAGTCCATGCCTAGTAAGATTTCAAAATTACAAAAAAATTTTTTAAAGCACTTTTCAGTGCAGGGCATTATTCAGATCCCCTGAAAGACTGTTTCCTCCCCTACCACGCTACACAAAGATCCTTCCTACTAGTGTTGAAAGAGGACTTTAACAGTCTTTTCAGTTGCGAGAATATTTTTACTGCAGATCCCCTCCATGTACAGACCATTCTCCCACCTCACGACACAAATTATTCTAACCCCCAATTGTTAAAAACCTTTATATATAAAGAAGTACTGTAATTTCTGCTGCTGGGAATGATTTTTATTTCAGACACCCTCCTGTACAGAGCGTTTCTCTCCCTGCAACACTCCACAAGATATTCTAGCCACATGTCTTAAAAAGGACTCAAGACTAAATTGTTTTTCTTTAACAGCCTCTTCAGCTTCAGGGAATGATTTTAATAGAGCTCTCCTCCTGCCTTCTTTCTCCCCACATCCTTGATCCTTTCTATCCGACTGCTGCCTCTATCCTACCCCAAGAACTAGTCCCTTCCAAAAGTTTCAAGACAAAGTTCATAATTAAAATGGACACTGAACCACAAGCACACAGTCTGGCTCAAAAGAAACCTAGGGACCATCTTGTATACCCCTCCTTCCACACAGTAGGAACCCATTTTGACTTCACATATTCATCCTCCATCAAGTATTAAACTAAATTTGTTTAAGCTTAGTACCCAATTCTTTTAATACACTGCATGACACATAATCCTGCCAAATAGTTTCAGAAATATGTTATAGATCACTGAATCTTTTCTTCTAAGCAAAGAAAGGTCAAATACATCATGATGACATGAGACAACAATAACATTTTCATTTCATTTTCATTTTTGTAACCTGGATAGTCCTTGAGCAAAATCTGCTAGTTTTCAAGGGTGTCCAGGACTTAGTGAGTCAGAGTTTTGAAGGCATGAGCTTGCCGCATCTGGGGCTATTTCTGATGGGGCTGTGTCACCCCATTGCACTGCTAAAGAGATGCAACACTGTGGGTGTTGCACATACTGCAGGAATTTGCACTTTTCTGAGCTGAGCTCCTCTTCACCGCTTACTAATTTACAGTTCAAATCTTATTTTAAAATGGAATTGCAACCTACTTCTTCAGGAGACTTGTTCTCTATTCATTAGGGCTGAAATAATCTAATTTTGGAAGATGAGGCTACCTAAATATGTGCAAAATGTGACTCTACTGTAACAGGCCCATTTTAGGCAAGGGCCGGCCAGCATCAAACCATGCCTGACACCCCCGCCCCGGCCACTCTGTAGTCCTGCAATCTGCAATAAATGTACTAACGCAGTCAATCGGATTGCTTGATTAAAACAACAAAAAAAACTGGAAAACTATTCGAACAACTTGTAAAAATTTTAAATATGGTCAAGTCCATGGCACCTAACATGGAGGCAAATGGAACAGCAGGAAAGCACAATCTGTTGTGGTGACATCCATCAAGGAACAAGTTATTCTTAAGGTAAGAATTGAGCACCTGGAGAATGCAATTCCAAACATGAGACTTTGGGTATGTTGGAAGGGACAGAGAGAGACACAACATGACAACATTCCTACTGCACTGGATGCCAGAAGCACTCAGTGTAGCACGTGTCCCGTTCTGATAAGGGCCTACTGTATTATGCACACTCCCCGAGGACATGGAAACACCAAAGAAGGACCTTGAATACTTTTAATAGTAACCCAGTCCTCTGGAATTCTTAAAATGACTAGAGATCAGGGTATAATATCACTGGATGGAAACAGATTTCTAACTTTTCCTGGACTACTCATTCGCGACAAGGAAGCGATAAAGGCCTTTAAAAATGTTACTCAGGAGCTCAGAGAGCTGGACATATCCTATAGATTAAGCTTTCTGGCCTGGCTCTAGTTCACACATTAGGACAACAGTTACTCGTTTACGTACCAAACCGGCAGCGGCGCCTGTGGTACTATCTTGGTAACTGGAACTGAAGATCGAACCTGGAGGATCATTCTCTAATGTTGAGGTAGATTGACTATTGATTTTTTTTTACTATGGTTCATGAACTGTGATTATGTTCTCTGATGACAGCAGTTACATCTTAGCCACTATTAAATTGAGACCTGATAGATTTCTCCTTGTACCCAACCAGAAACTTTTACCAGCAGCTTAAAAGAAGAAATTAACTTCATTCTTACCATAATTTCCTTTCTGTTAGCTCCAACATTGTCAATGGGTAATCATAACAACTGGGTAAAGTGCACCCTTACTAGGAATGGCACAGCCAAGCTTTAGAATGGTGGGCACCTGAGGACTCCATGCACTAGCAGCAACTCCCCAGTTACTACTTACCTCTCAGTGCCATGACAGCTACATACATATACATTATACACACACACACACACACACACACATATATATATAATATATATATATATTTATATATATATATATATATATATATATATATATATATATATTATATATATATATAAATATATATATATATTTATATATATATATATATATATATATACACACACACACACACAGTATATTATATATATATATATATATATATACACACATATAACATATATATGTATGTGTATGTATATATATATATATATATATATACACACACACACACACACACACACACACACACACACACACACACACATATATATATATATATATACACACACACACAATAAAAACAGTCACATATTTGCAATAATAAAACTGTCTTCCCTTCCTATCCGACATTCAAGGAAGGGATGCATTCCATGGACTCAAACTGGAGACTGGAAGTATTCGGTTCTTCTTGTAGAGAACATGCAACCATCACATGCTTCACAGGTGCAACATGCTTCACTGGAGACATCCATCTGTGAACTGAAGCCAATATACAATGAGACATGTACCGTCTTTGCCATCTTTTTCTTCAAAAAAGAGACCTATACTGCAACAGAAACACACCTTAATTAACCAACAGAAACCTGTTAACCTGTAAGTCATGAGATAATTGATAAATCAGCATATAAATATACATATTAGAGTACAGTGCAGTATAATAGAGCGAGAGATCCACGAGGGATTTTACAAAAAATAAGACGTCCTCCTAGCATGCAGGATAAGATTCTCCTGCAGGAGCCAGGCTCTCGAGGGTCCCACGGACAATGTCGGAGATAACAGAAAAGTAAATTACATCACGTATGAAGTTAATTTCTTCTTTCTGCAGCGTTCCACACTGTCAGTGGGTAATCATAACTGGGTTCTGAAGCACTACCAGACAAACATGTTCTACACAGACCTAATATGGCTGCGGCGAACTTGTAGGAGTGCTGAATGACTGCCGCTGAATGCCATTTCCAGGATGGCGGCACAGACAGAACTACGACGCATGGCAGTCGTGCATAGTTTCTGCTCAATGGCAAATGCCATTCCCAAGATGGCGGCGATGACGGCACTGTGCATGCATGACATGCGCAGTTCTGTTCTGGGATGTGGAAGTGACTGATGAGAGAAGAAATAGTGACAGTGGCTGTATCCTGCAGCGGTGGAGGACTGTCTGTTTTAGAGTTTTGGAAGGATAATTCTGAAGCGCCAAAATGGAAGCATTCCACAGTCACTGCTTTTCTGAGCTACCAGGAACGGCTGCAGGCTCTGCCCACACAGCCATAAAAAGGAAGCAGGTAGAAGGTTATTCCATATGCCAAGGACTTCAAAATTACTTGCAAATTGTTGCCAGGCTGCAACACTCTGCGACCAAAAACTGCGTCAGCAGAACTCTGAACATCCAACTTATAATGTTTTGTGAATGTGTGGACTGAGGTCCAAGTAGCTGCCCTGCATAGTTCTGAAACTTTGGCCTCGCCCACTCAGTCCAGGAGGTTGCCATTGTCCTGGTGAAGTGAGCCTTGCTAAGAGCTGGAGGCCTCTTCTTTTTCGACACATAGGCCTTAGCAACACAAGCCCGTACCCACCTAGCTAGGGTGGGTTTAGAGACTTTCACATAGAAACATAGACTTTGATGGCAGAAAGGACCGCTTGGCCCACCTGGTCTGCCCATTTCCTACCTATAAGATAAGCTGCAGATCCTAGTTAACCAACAGCCTATTTCTTCCTACCCCCACAAAAATCGACTTATGTCTGTCCCATGCATTCTTGAATTCTCCCACAGTTTTAGACCCCACAACCTCCTCCGAATGCTGTTCCATGAATCCACCATCCTCTCAGAGAAAAAACACTTCCTCACATTGCCCCTGAACCGCCCCCCTTCTTCAAATTGTGTCCCTTGTTCTTCCACATCTCTTTTCTGAAAGATGCTACCCTCTTGGACTTTGTTGATTCCACTGAGGTGCTTAAACATTTCTACCATGTCCCTCCTTCTCCTCCTTTCCTCAAGGGTATACATACTAGGCTCCTTTAGTCTTTCCTAGTATGGCTCTCTTGCAGACCATGCACCATTTTAGTTGCCCTCCTCTGACTGCCTCTGTCCTGTCTATGTCCTTCGGAGATGGGGTCTCCAGAACTGGACGCAGTACTCACATGAGGTCTCACCAACTGTCTGTACAGAGGGATGACAACATCTTGTTTTCTGCTGGTGATGCCTCTCCTATACATCCCAGTATCCCCAGCCCTCCCTACTGCCTTCTCACATTGCTTGCTAATCTTACGGTCATCTGATATGATTACCTCTAGGTCCCTTTCCATTTTTGTTGTTGTTACTACCTCCCCCAATTGTGTAATCTTCCACTGGGTTTTTGTTTCCCAGGTGCATTATTTTTGCACTTCTTTGCATTGAACCAAGCTGCCATACTTCTGATCATTCCTCCAACCTTGCCAAGGCCCTTCTCATCCTTTCCACGCCTCCTTGTGTATCAACCCTGTTGCAGATCTTTGTGTCATCTGCAAAGAGGCATACTTTTCCTTCCAGTCCCTCTGCAATGTCACTTATAAAGACATTAAAAGGACTGGACCAGAATGGAACCTGCGTTACCACACTAGTAACCCTTCTTTCTGAGTGGTCTCCATTTACAATTACCTTCTGTGTCCTGTTGTCCAGGCAATGTTTTACCCAGCCTACCACCCAGGGACCCACTCCCAGGCTGGTTAATTTGACTAGTAATCTTGTGTGGGACTGTATCAAATGCCTTGCTAAAGTCTAGGTAGGCCATATCCACAGCCACTCCTGGTCTACTACTTTGGTCACCCACTCAAAGAAATCAATTAGATTCATCTGACATGACCGTCCGCTGTGAACCCATGCTGCCTTGGGTCCTGTGCCCCACTGGCCTCTAGGTACTCAACAGTTCTTTCCTAAGAAGTGATTCCATCACTTTCCCTACCACAGAGGTCAAACTGACAGGTCTGTAGTTTCCTGCCTCTGTCTTGGTACCACTTTTGAGAAGGGAGATCACATCTGCCTTCCTCCAGTCCTCAGGTACCACACCTTCCTCCCATGATTTGTTAAAAGGGTAGTCATTGGTTTCACTAGTTCTCCCTTAATTCCTGGTGAATTCCATCAGGCCCCATTGCTTTGTCCACCTTCAGTTTCAGGAGTTCTTTCAGAATCCTTTCTTCTGTGAAAGGACTGGGATCGACCCCTTATCCAGAGTGCTTCTGGTAACTGGATTAGGCACCTCCCCTCCTCCTCTTTTGTGAATACTGAGCAGAAATATTAATTCAGTATCCCTGTTTTTCACTGTTCCTCTCTGCCCAGCCACCATCCATTCTAGTCAGCCTCACTATCCTCCCTTTGTCTTTCTACGCCTCCCTGATGTACCTATAAAAGGTTTGATCCCCTTCTAACCAAGCTGGCTATCTTTCCTCAGTTTGGGCCTGTGCTATTCTGACTTCCTCCTGCTTCTTTCTGCTTTAACTGGTACAGCTATCTGTCCTTCTCATTCTGTGTTTCCTTATACTTTCTGAATGCTATCTTTTCTCCTGACTTCTCGCCACCTCTTTTGAGAACCATAGTGGCTTTTTCTTTCGTTTTGATTTATTTGCTTCACACAAAGGCTTGTTGCCTCTGTGATGGCAGTTTGATGTCACCCATTGTTTCTCCACCCTCCTTCTAGCCTGTTTGCTAGTGCATTTCTAAGGCACTCTCCCATCTTGCCAAAGTCAGCCCTCCTGAAGTCCAGTACCCTCACTTTTGTATGGTTTGACTCTGTAGCTGAGTTTATCGTGAACCACACTGTTTGGTGGTCACTTGTTCCCAGATGGCCACCCACTTCTATATCTGAGATCCTCTCACTGTCCCCATTTGAGAGACAAGTCTAAGATTGCTCCCTCACGTGTGGGTTCCAAAGCTAGCTGTCTGAGGCATGCCACCTGTAGGGCATCGAGAATGGCCCTGTTTGGATGGCTGCAGCAAATGTGCTCCAGTTAACATCTGGCATATTCAGGTCTCCCATCAACAGAATCTCCCTTTCTCTGACATCCTAAGAATGCCTTCTATCACATCCTTGTCCATTCCCTCCCCAATATGGGGATCTGTATACAACCCTGTGTGGACTGTGGTACCATTTCCAGTCTTTAAGGTGACCCACAATGCCTCCTCTCCTCCTGTTTACTCTTTTGTTCAGTTGCTTTTATCCCTTCCCTTACATAGAGAGCTACTCCTCCCACTCTTCTCCCTCCCTGTCTCTCCTGTAGGTTGTCTACCCTGGTATGTTAACATCCCAGTCATGGTTCTCTGTGTACCATGTTCCTGTGACTGCTACGATATCCAGACATCCTCTTCCATCAGGGCCACCAGTTCAGGAGCTTGTTGCCCAGACTATGGGCATTGGTACTCATTACCCTCCATTTCCTGATGGTCTTACCCTTTTGCCCCATCCCTGTCCTTATTGCCTTTGTCACTTTCTCCATTTACCCTGCCCTCTCCCTATCGACATCTCTATCTTGGTGTTTACCTCACTTATTACCCTTGATTTTTGGGAGGGGACTAAGTTTCCCTGCTCCTTCCAGTGCCTCCCCTTAGCTAGTTTAAATGCTTGCCAATGAAGCATTTAAATCTATCAACTAGGATCCTGGTTCCCTCCTAGACAGATGCAGACCATCACGCCAGTATAGGCCTGCATCACTCCAAATGAACCCCCAGTCCCCAATGAAGCCAAAACCCTGAGCTCTGCAACAGTTTTTCAACCACTGATTGATCCCATAGTGTGGAGCACCCTAGCCTCACCTACGCTATAGACAGGCAGCACCTCTGAGAAGGTTACCGTGCACGCCACTTGTCTAAGGCCCTCCCAACTCCACAAACTCTTCATGCACTGCTCTGATCCCTTTCTTAGCCAGGTCATTTGTCCCTAGGTGGACAATGACATCCAGCTCCTTCCCCTGTGCAGCTGCTCTGCGATCCTGAGGATTCGCCTCCCTGTCCATCAAGCCATGGCACCAGGCAGCCACCTTACCCCTCTCCCCTTCCTCTCCCAGTTCTACCTTTCCTAACAATGAAGTCCCCACCAGGAGTTGTTTCTTCCCCAGTGGGGTCCATGCCATCCTCCTGTGGGTCTCCTTTGTGAAGGTTCCCAGCATCCTCCTTGGTCTCACACGGGTGCCTCCATAGAGGAACCACACTTTGCCAGAATGGCACATGAACTGTGGAGAGTACAACTGAGGGATGCACCTCTGTTCCACCACCCTCACCCTCCCTGAGCCCACTGTGGTCCAACCGCTCCTCTTTCTTGGCAACCTCTGAGGCAACAGCAGTGGCCCTAGTGGCTCCTGGATGGGAGAGGAGGTCCCACAAAACCTGGCCAACTCAGCCTGGAGATGAGCAACCTCCTCCTTCAGCAAAGAGAGTACTGCAGATGGGACAACACCGCATCCTCCAGAACATCTGCCGGAAGACTGCTGCTCCACAGCCACTGCACTGCACCACTCTCATCATGTCATATTTCTGACCCCTTCACTGTTGTTTGGAATACTTACTCTTTCCTCTGTTTATTTTTTATTTATTTTCTCCTACTTACTTACTGCCTCTGTGCCCTTTAAGCTCCTGATCTTCCTGTTCTGAGACAAGAAGATTCAATAGTTCTCAGTAGTCTCCTTACTTGCTCAGAGGCAGACCTCCGGCAGCTGGGGGGGACAGAGAGCTACTCTTGTCCTTCTAGGATGGTGAGTCTTTGGTGGCTCTGTGATCACTCTCTTCCTGCTCCCATACAGGAAGTTCCTGCTGTCAGTCAAATCCTGTGCCTATAAAGTAGAACTGGCTTGGTGGGTGGAGGGAGGGAAGGAGGGCAATATAGTCCCAGTAGAGAAGTCCAGTTACAATAGCAGCTCCTGTTGTCCTGGTGTTCTCTGCCAGTTCTCTGGCAGAAGCTATCTAGGGCAATGTTTAAACTGGCTTTAACCTAGCTTCCTTCTAGCTAAGCCACCCCCTACTTAACAAATCTTTCACACTTAGTTAAATTGCACAGATAACAATCCCTTCTGCCACTTGAGACTAACACCTAGATAACTGCACAGATAACAATTCACTTCAGGCAACTCAGACAAACACACATTTGTTTTTTTTTTGTTTTTAATACCCTAAATTGAAGGTCCTAGTAGTAGAGTTCTGCCTTTTAGTCCCAGTAGAGAAGTCCAGTTACAACAGCAGCTCCTTCGTCCTGGTATTCTCTGCCAGTTCTCTGCACAAAATAGACTGACTTACGAAATTCAGATGTACATTTAAGGTAGATCCTAACTGCCTACCTCAGGTCCAGTTATGCAACTCCTTCTCCCTCGGGGTGAGAGGATGCGGACAGAAGGATGGAAGGCAAATTTCTTGGTTCACCTGAAAGGCAGGGGCACTTTAGGATGAAGGACGGAACTGTCCTAAGTACCATTTAGCCTTATGCATGATAAAGTAAGGTTCCTCGTGAGACAAGGCCTGGAGTTGGCCACTCACCTGACCGAACACATGCCCACTAAAAACAGACCTTATAGGCAGGGTGTGAAATTCCTATACTTTAGGTGCCCCAGGGCAGGCACTTTTGTCTCGGGACACCTACTGCTGTGCAGTGCCTGCTCCGTGGGGCACCTAAGGTATTCCTGCAGTCAGAGCTCCGTTTTTGTTTAAATCAGTCAGAGCTGCATTTTTTTAATGCTTTCTGTGCTTTGTTTAGTTTGGGATATATTTTTGTTTCCCCTTTGTGAGTTGGGCGTCCCGCGTCATTTTCTGCGGGGGTGACAGCCATGGGAGAAGAGCACAGGTGCAGGGCTGGCTGGTTCGCAGAGTGAGAGGAGCAGCCTGAAGTGGAGTTTCATCAGCACAGCAAGTATCCAACCACAAGGAGAAGCGATCCGTCCGGCCACTGCTGGAGGCGGGTTGCAGGCTCAGATACCATGTGCGACTTGAGGAGGACTCTGCAAAGCGGCATTTTTTTCCAAGTTTTGGACACATTTAGTTCATACTGCGCTTTCACGGTGTGTACTGTGAACATTGGCTTCTGGCCATTACAGTCGCATCACCAATCGGCGACCAGGCTTAAAAAAAAAAAAAAGGTCTTTCTAAGAGCTAATATATGGTATTATTTCAGCGTTGATCTGCAAATGAGGTAGGGGACTTAGGTGGGAAAGGAGGGTGAAAGTGAAGCGCAAGGTCTCCGACTGGCAGAATGGAGGAAAGAACTCTCCCATCCAGGTAATCGGCAACAGAAAAATCTGGATGAGACTTTGGTGGAAAAAGAAGTGCAACACATATCACTTACTTTAATCGAGTTCCACAGGGAAAAGTAGTCAAGAAGTAACTGACTGGTGGTGACTGTTACAGGAGGGGTTACGGTGAGAGAGACTTGTGGAAGCACTGAGTGCAAGCTCTTTCTTTACTACAACTAATTACTTTCACTAAAAGTACTGCTGCCTAAGATATTTATTTCATAGCAGTTTGTGGATTGTACTGCAACAGGCAGAGACAGTACTACTAAAAAGCAGCCAGACTGCAACAGAGGGTCTCGGGGCCATTCTCAGGCACTTTCAGGCTAAAGCGGTCTTTTTGAATGTATTCAGCTGCTTACTGAAATTGGTGGAAATGGAACCGAATTTCAAAGAAAAATTTCTGTCTCTTTTTCCCTGTCAATAAAAAGTACTAAGCAGTATAAGCAGTGTACTAACCTAACTAAGCCAGCCATCAAATAAAAAGCTGTTTATAACTTGAAGCAGAACTAGTATTCTTTTAAAAGGCTTATAGACAAAGCTCAGCTACTTCAGCTATTGTACATTAATAGCGCCTATCTACAATACCTAAATAAAGGTTGAGGGTGCCATTCTCGGAGTTTGAAGGCCACAGCAGTGTACCTCTGGCCCTGCTGGAGACTGAGCAATCTCTCAAAAAGCTCTTTACCCAACTAGATAAATAAAGTAGTTATAAACCATCACCTCTGTGTTCTAAAATACCTACTACAGTGCCTTCAGAAAGTATTCACCCTCTTGGAGTTTGTCACATTTTGCCAGAATTTTTAATGCATTGAAATTATTTTTTCCCCTTGATTCACACAGCATACTCAACAATTAAAGGGCAAAATATTTTTATTGTGTAACAAAATTTATGAAACATTAAAAACTGAAATATCTTGTTTACTTAAGTATTCACTCCCTGAGTCAATACTTTGTAGAAGTGCCTTTGGCAGCAATTACAACCGAGTCTTCTTGGGTATGTCTGTATCAGCTTTGCACATCTGGATTTGGGGATTTTCACCCATTCTTCCTTTCAGATTTGCTCAAGCTCTGTCAAGTTGGATGGGGCGCGGTGAACTCAATCTTTAAGTCCTTCCACAGATTCTCAATGGGATTCAAGTCTGGGCTTTGGCTGGGCCACCAAGGACATTCACCTTCTTGTTCTGAAGCCACCCAGTGTTGCTTGGCTGTATGCTTGGGGTCGTTGTCCTGTTGGAACGTAAATCTTCACCCCAGTCCAAGGTCTATTGCAGACTGATGCAGGTTCTCCTTAAGGATGTGTCTGTATTTGGCTCCATTCATTGTTCCCTCTATCCTGACAGGTGCCCCAGTCCCTGCCGTGAAAAGCATCCCCATAACATGATGCTGCCACCAACATGCTTCATGGTAGGGATGGTGTTACACGGTGATGAGCTGTGTTCGGTTTGCGCCAGGCATAGCGCTTTGCATTCAGGCCAAAGAGTTCAATTTTTGTTTCATCAGACCAGAGAATCTTTTGCCACATGGTCTTAGAGTCTGCCACGTGCCTTCTTGCAAACTCCTGGCATGCTATTATGTGGCCTCTTCTCAGGAGTGGCTTCCATCTAGCCACTCTCCCATAAAGGCTACATCTGTGAAGTGCTGCAGAGATTGTTGTCCTCTGGACAGGTTCTCCCATCTCAGCAATGGAACTCTGCAGTTCTGTCAGGGTGGTCACTGGGTTCTTGGTCACTTCCTGACCAAGATCCTTCTACCCAGTTGCTCAGTTTGGGAGGCGGCCTGCTCTAGGAAGAGTCTGGGTGGTTCGTGATCTTTCCATTTCTAATGATGGACTTGACTGTACTCCTGGGAACTTTCAACACCCTAGAAATGTTTTATACCCCTCCCAGATCTATGCTTCCTCACAATTCTATCACGGAGTTCTACGGACAGCTCCTTGGTCTTCATGGTAGAGTTTCTGCTCTGACATGCACTGTCAACAGTGGGACCTTATAAAGACAGGTGTATTTCCTCTGAAATCATGTCAACCATTTGAACTGACCACAGGTGGATTCTATTTAAGTTTTAGAGTGCTCTCACAGGAAATTGGATGCACCTCAGCTCAATTTGGAGTGTCTCAGCAAAGGGGTGAATACTTATCAAATCAAGACATTTCAGGTTTTTATTTTAAATTACATGTACAAAAAATCCAGAAGTTTCATTCCACTTTGACATTAGAGAGTAATTGTGTAGATACATCACAAAAAATCCTATATAAATGTATTTTAATTTGAGTTTGCAACATCAGAAAATGTGACAAAATCCAAGGGGGAATGAATACTTTCTGAAGGCACTGTAGAAGCTAAATTAGAAATAAACAGTATTTTACAAGTTACTCTGTGGACTACCTAAAATTTAAATACTAAGAGGCGGCATGTAAATAGTTTCTAGGGCATGTACGTTTGCTTATTACGTGCCCAAGTGGGCATGTACTTTTTTAACGAATTTCATACCCTGCTTGTAGGGCAACACATCCAGTGGCATGGATGACAATGGTTGGAAAGGTTCAACACGGAGAGCATTCAGAACCAAGTTAAGATCCACGGAAATTGGGTATCAAAATAGCCATCAACTCCTACCAACCATGCATAAAAAATGAACATCCTCTCTGTTTGTTCCTAAAGGAACCCAAGGAAGCTAGGAGAGCAGAAATTGACCGCTCAGCATGCTCAATGACAGCCCTTTATTTACGCCATCCTGAAGAAACCCCAAGATTTGAGCAATGGAGGCTTTTAAAGGTTTAAAACCTTTCTCTCTGGCCCAAGAAGAACACTGACCAGACTCTGGTGAAAGCAGCCAAAGTAGAGGTTTTCTTGCTGCCATCAAGGTTTCAAATACCCTTGGGAAAAGCCTAGCTTTCACGATGCGCCTCCTGTCAGGAGCAGGCCTGCAAGTTGCATTGTGGCTGGGTTCAGGTGGAGAATGGGTCCTTGTAGCAGGTGATCCCTTTGTGCCGGAAGATGGAAGAGAATTTGCTAGGCTAGGTTTACCAGATCCAAGAACCAAGGTCTTCTTGGCCACTCCGGGGCTGTCAGAAGAAAGTTTCCGCTGAAGTGTTATTTTTCTTTAGACTTTCTGAAGGAGAGGCAGTGGAGGAAAGGCATATGCTCTGCAGAAGGACCACACCTGAGTCAGAGCGTCCACGCCCCTGCCTCAGGACACCGATACAGACTGAAGAACCTGTGTGTCTGAGCACTGTGGCTTAAAGCAAACAGATCAATCTGCAGTTGTCCGCACCGACACTCACTAGTGTGAACACCTCTGGGTTTAACTGCCACTCTCCAGGGTGAACACTTTGCAACTTAGCCAATCCACCTGACTGTTCAATTTCCCCACCAGATGTACTGCCGACAGAGAGAAGATTCTCCTCTGCTCAGCTCAGTAGTTCGGAGGCCTCGAAGCATTGTCCTGCTTTGTGCCTCCTTAGTTTGTTTATATGCCACTGTGATGGCACTGTCTGATCACACTTTCACTGTAGTGTTCCTCAGTGTGGACTGAAATAGAAGCAGAGCTATGTGAATCATCCGCATCTCCAGAACATTTATATGGAAACACTGTTCTTGTAGTGACAAGATCCCGAGTGAAAAACTGGTCCAGGACTGCCTCCCATCCGTGCAGACTTGCATCCATTGTGAGATTCACCTCTGGCAGTAGTTTCAATGGATTGTTGACATTCTGCACATTCAGCCATCAACTCTGGGAGTAATGAAGCTGAGGTTGAGAGCATGCTGGCTTGATAGTCCTATGATGACAGGTCCCAGGCCGTCAGCAGCTCCAACTGAAGGGGCTGTATATGGAAGCGGGTCCAGAGAACTAAGTGTAATACTGCCTCCATGAGGCAAAGAATCCGCAGCAGACTGTGGGGTCGACACTGAGGACTGAACTCAGCCACCGTATCTCGACTAGAAATGTCTTCTTCCCGGAGGGTGATAGAAACACCTCCCTATTTTCATGTTAAAGATCGCCTCAAGTGCTCCAAGGACTAAGATGGCTCGAAGGAACTCTTCTTCCTGTTCACTACCCAGCCATGTGATTCCAGGATCTCCGTGGTCCTGGACACCAATCTCTTCACATGAAGCAACGCTGGTGCCTAAATGAGCAGGTCATCCAAATGGGTAGGCATGATTACCCTCCTGTTGTAGCTGAGCCACCAGAACTATTAATACCTTCAAGAAAACTTGAGGAGCTATTGCAAAGCTGAACGGAAGTGCCTTGACTGGAAATGCTGGCCCAGTATCAAGAACCTGAGGTACTTCTAGTGGGACTGACAGATGGGGATGTGAAGGAAAGCATCCGTCCGCTCTATTGAGGCTAAGAAGTCCCGTTGAACAACCCAGATTACTGACCTCAGAGACTCCATCTTGAAAGTCTTGTGATGCACAAACTTGTTCAGATGCTTCAGATCCAAAACTGGCTTGACCCCCAGGACTTCTTGGGAACTACAAAGTAGATGGAGTAGAATCCTTGACCCTGCTCATTTGGGGAACAGGAACAATGGCCCTGATTTTAAGGAGATGGATCAGGCGTCTGACACTACCTGGCATTTGCAACTTGCTCTGAAACTGGGTACAGCAGAAAACATCCCTTTGAAGGAACCGTTAAGAATACTATGGAGTAGCCAGAACCCAAGCGCCTGCGTTGTTTAGACCCATCTTGCAAGAAATTCCTATAGTCTTCCACCAAGGATAAGGGGCAGGATTGGGACTGCGTACCATTTTGTGAGGTACCAGGCCCTTGTGGTGGTCCTCCTCTGCGACGCCTAGGAAAGGAACCTCTGTTGCCATGACCTCCATTGTCTGAATATGCACATCTGTTTCTTTGGGTTCTAAAGTGCTGAAAAGACGATACCCCTCTCGAGACTGCCTGTGCCAGCCATTGCCCTGACCTTGTTGTGGATCTGTAGCCTTGCATTGCTGTTTAAATACAAGGAGGTGGCCATTCTTATCCTGCATGTCCTGCAGGATAGAATCCAACAGCACATTTCCTTCAAAGGAAAGGCTAAACAGCTTTGACTCTGAAGCTTGATCAGCCAACCAATGTCTGAACCACATGGACCTCATGGCAATGTGGTAGGCCAAGCGGCTGACAAGTGTAAATTGTCCAGAGTGGAATCACCAAGGAAGGAGGATGACACAGACACCAACTGCAAAATGCTTGCACCTTCCAAACCAGGAGGAATGAAGTTAGTCAGCAGGTGATCCAAATGTTTAAGGCTCTGGCAACAATAAAAGAAGCATAAGAATACGAATGTTTGTGCCTGTAGAGACAAAGGCCCTCCTGCATGAGGCATCCGTCAATTTATTGTGCAAATCTGGCAGTGCCACAACACCCGTAATTAGAGCGGTGGTCTTTTATATAATTATAAACCACCTTATCTTCCAGAGGTGGAGATTCCCACTTTGGGACCTTTTCCCCAAGAAAGGATAATTCTTATATTTTGGTTTGGGAAGATTTTTATCTGATCCCTCCAGCCCATTCTTGCTCAATAATTTGGTCACAATGAATAAAACCTGGAAACATTTTGAAGCAGAGAGATGTAGAACAGACTGACATCCACCGTCTCAGCAGGCTGCTCTTCCTTAAAGAGACTTACTACCCTCATCATTTGCACCTCATATATCGATGCCTTACCTCTGAAAATGCTTTAGATGTATATGTCACCAAAATATTCCAGTAGTTTAGATGTGAGAGTGCTCTTAAATTTTCTCCCACCAGGTCCTTGTACTTCCCAGTCTGTAGAGCTGCTAACGATCCACCCTCATGCTCAGCCACGTTATGACATGAGCTCTGGGAGTGCAGGGACTTGCTCCATTATAGTCTACGGGGCAGCTTTCCCATAGTGTTTATATACAGTAATGGTTATTTGGTGATTAATAAAGGTCACGGTGGACTAACAAGGCCCTTGAAACTTGAAATTCTTCAGAAGAGAAAGTGTCTGTCCACTTTGAATGGCACAACTAACTGAGGAGTTGCTGCTACTGCATGGAAACCTCAGGTGCCCAACATTCTAAAGCTTGAGCTGTGCCATTCCCTGGTAGAGGTGCAGTATACCCAGTTGTTATGATTACCTAGTGACGATGTGGGCGCTACAGAAATAATATTATTTAAAATGAATGGGGATGGGTGCACTATCAAGTTAAATTATTTTGTTAGAGGATGTGCTTTTACTGAAATGCTTCAGAGGGTTCTCCGATTTATTCTACAGGTTATACTCCTAATTCTGGACTATTAAAGAGGAACTGTCATCTTCAGGATTTCTTAATGTCTGAAAGCCCATACAAAACTAACTTGAGTGAGCCATTGTATTTATCTGTGAGTCTCTGCAGTCCAGAGTTATTCATATGTAAATCAGCCTGTAATATAGGGCCAGGGGCAGCCATGTGTTTTAGGCTCCTGACTGGAAATGATGTCACCAAGGAACTTTGCCCTGCTCCGACAGTAGATAATCCCACAGGTTAAACAGGAAATCATCCATTTTATTAGGTGTGTTTGAAGATGCTATAACAACATTTTCTACATTTACAATAATTGTTTTGTATGTGCATTGAAACTAGTGAGTTATCACCTTAACATTTTAAACTGTTAGTAAAAACAATCCATCTTCAGGATTGCTTTAACCTCTAAGCCATACTACCAGCTGATCATCAAAAACTACACATCTCAAGGCTGGTTCTGTGGTGCCAACAGGTATTGGGCTCCATATCAGGATTTCTAAACCATAGCTGTGTTCAAGTCAGTACAGATTTCTGGGGCTGCCACAGCACTAACTTCTGTCTTTTCCATTCCCTCTCTTACAGCCTTTTCTCTTACAATTTTGGGTGTGAACTCAGGTCTGCAAGATGCAAATGTGGCTCGTGCGTGCTGGCCTGGCATCACGGGTCCAGCCCTGAAATGTGTAGTTTATTATCAACTGGCAGTACAGCCTAGAGGTTAAAGCAAAAGCTGTGAACAAGCTCCAGTCATCCAGCAGAATGGGTTTCAATTCCAACATGCTCTTCTTGTCTACTGTGTCACCAGAGCAAGTCATTTAACCTCACTGTGCTCCCAAAACACACCAAGGAACAAGCTGTAGCTGTGTGCCTTTCCTGGATAAAGACAGTAAAAACAATCTGAGCATGTGTTATGATTCTGAAAATATGTTCTTTCTACCCAGATTTGATCTGAAAGAAAAATGGGACACAATTACTTGTTTATTAATTGCAAAAACACATAGATGGACAACATTATTAAAACTTGCATAACCTGAAAATTTATTTTTATTTATTTATTTATTACAATCTCGGATTTTACCACTTAAGCATGAGCTCTTTACATTGGTTCCACGTTAAGTAAACAGTACAAACAGTAGTAGTATAAAAGTACACTGGAATAGTGGAGCAGATAAGACAATAAGGAAGGAGGAGGAGTAGGGGGCCAAGTAATAGACTTACAGGTACTAGATGCCTGACGGCATGTACCAGTTGTCAGTGGAGGCAGGTTAGTGGAGAGGAGATAAGTGAGGGTGAGGGCCCCAAGTGCCAAGAGAGCAGGTGATACCGTGAGAACTGAGACTGGGCAGGGGAGGGATGTGTGTGGAGGCAGGTGGTGAGGGTGGGAAAGGAGGCAAAGGAGGAGAATGGCAGCTGGTGGGGGCGGCGTGGTGGCATGGAAGGAGGAGTAGTCTCAAAGGAGGTAGGGAGCAGGGTGGGAGGTGAGGGGTAGGAGTTGTGGGAAAAGGCAAGGGAAAAGTAGGGGTAGAGCGAGAGAGGTGGGTAGGTGGAAGGGGGACAGGGCTCAAGGAAGGTGGTGAAGAGAGGAGGAAGCCCAAAGATATCAGTATCGGAGGAGTGAGGCGGCAATGAGTGACAGTCACACGATAATATTTAACAAGTGTCATATGCATTATTAAAAGTGTATTTTACTTCTTGATGAAGTTTAAAGTATAACAGTTTCTTACTGAAATACTTTGAATGGAATGGGATTTTCTACCAAAACAGTGTCAGAATTTTATTAGATTATTTTTACTAACAGTTTGAAATGTAAAGTTGATAACTCACTAATTTTATTTAAGCTGTTGGATTATCTACAGTCAAAGCAGGGCTAAATCCTCGGTGACATCACCACACTTTCTACATTTTTTTTTTTAACTTTATGTTTATTATTTTAAAAACATAGGTTTGAGAATACTAACACAGATATGACAATAGGATCATTATATTCTGTGAGTGCCCCACTTTATATACACGTTACCATCTAGTGCTACAAGATACATCTTTATGGGGATATCAAATTTATAACAAAGTTATAAAAGCACAAAACACTGAATTGAACCCATGAGCAGCATAAAGTCTTAGGCCCAGATATATATGTAATTTTTTCTTCAATTGTTTAACCAGGAGTAGCACACTAAGCTGAAAGCTTGTTTACAGGTGACCTGGGAGCACAGGGAAGTTAAGTGGCTTGCTCAGTATCACACAGTATGCAAGTGAGGGACTGTAGGATTCAAACTGAGGTCTCCAGATTTGCAGCTCAGGCCTTAGACCCTGCACTATACTGCCCGATATTCAAAAGGGTTGTTATGTGCCCAGCGTGACATTCAAACAGGGATTGTGTCTGCTTCAAATCCCGATGTGCGGGCGCATCAGTAATGTATACAGCACAGGTGAGGGTGTGCCCATGCATACTCTGCATATCCGATATTCAGCGCAGGATGTACCAAGTCCATGCATGCACAATCCCTACTTGTGCCGCACACAGGTGAGCCAAAAAAAAAAAAAAGGAACAGGTTGGCCACCCACAGGTGAGCTGTCGTACTGAGGGCACAACACGATAGCTGCCACCTGTGGGTGGCCACCAACTCGGCTGCACCTGGCAGCGCCCCATACTTAATCAGCGGGCATACATAAAAAGTGTCCTCCAATATCCCAGGTGGTCCAGTGGACTGCCTTGTAGCCCGATCGGCAGCAGTGAAAGAAATTCCGATATCCCTGGTGGTCCAGTGGACCGCTGTGAGCCGATCAGCGGGCTTAAGTATAAATAAAAGATATTCCTATATCCCTGGTGGTCCAGTGGACACTGTCAGCCCGATCATGGGCATCTGTAAAATAAAGATATTCCTGTATCCCTGGTGGTCCAGTGGACCCATTCGCAGCAATCACGGGCATTTGTAGTAACAACAAATGACGTGCAATATCCAAGTGGTCAGTGGTACCCCCCTCCCCACCTGCCCACTGGGCCCCACCACCGCTCTCCCCGGTCCAGCGGTGGGCAGCAACACCCACCGCCTGCTGCCCGCCATGCAGCCCATACCGTACTGCACATTCCAGATATGTGAATGGATCCATTCACATATCTGGAATGTTAATACAATAACTAGCTGCACACCATTGGCTTACGCCAGGTCAATGGACGCTCAGCTCTTACCGCCGTGTGTCAGCCCGAGGGCAGCAGGCGGTGGGGTGGTGGGGGCTCAGTGGGCGGTGGGAGGGGGTACCACTGGACCACCAGGGATATTGGACATCATCTGTTATTAATACAAATGCCCGCGATCGATGATTGAGGTCCACTGACCACCAGGGATATAGGAATAACTTTATTTATACTTTAAGCTCAAGCGATCGTGCGAGCGGTCCACTGGCCAAGGATATAGAAATATCTTTATTTTACAAATGCCCATGATCAGGCTGACAGCGGTCCACTGGATCACCAGGGATATAGGAATTTCTTTTATCAATACTTAAGCCGATAGACTCTGGCTGATCCACTGTACCACCAGGGATACTGGGCGCAGAGTTATAGTTACTGAAGCTTGCGATCAAGCCATGGGGCACATTGCCATGCTGCGCAGGGGCAAGCCGGTCCACGACAGCTGCTGACTCGCAGGGCGCCAGGCGCAAGTCACCAGGATCAGCACACCTGACATGCAAACGGAGCCATGATTACATGCAACAATTCCCCATTTGGCGCCTTTGCATAATAGCCAGGCCCTATTTGCATGTGCACTTTTGAATATCATGGCTGCTGTGTATAGCCAGTAACGGAAATTGCACTAGCGCATCCCCTACTCCACTCTGGCCTTGTACTGGCGCAATGCCACTGTGCCATGCACTCTTGGAGTGGCCTGAGTCACGATAGCTTCGCGTGCTGTGCCCGCGAGCGCAGCTCCGGTGATCACTCCTTGATCAACGCATCCTCGCAGCCAAGTTGCGCTGTGCCCAGAACTGCACCACAGCCTGGCACAGTTTGAATATCTGGGCCTTGGTATTGAATGTCAGGGCATCCCTACCTAAAAGAATGGGAAGGAAAATAAAATACCATGCTCTACCTCTTTTAATCTCACAACGTGAGAGTCATACAGTTGACAGAAACCTCCAGCTGATTTCAAAACATTTAAATTACATGAATCGGCGCTGAGAATATATGAAGGAGAATCCATCTGTATAAAGAAACTCAAGAGAACAGGTGAACTTTCAAAACAAACGGTAGCTCAGAATAACAGCATCCTTTTTGTTAATGTCAAAACATCTTAAGCTTCTGAATACAAAAGTGATCACAGCAATGCAGCCCCAGCCCTAAGCTACATCCCACATGTATGTTGCTGAACTCTTCTTAACATTTCATAAAATCATTAAAGTTCTCAACTCATCAAAAATCAAACAAAAGCTCAGGTTCTCCAGTTGGCAAGAGTAAAGTCTCAAAAAGTCTCTGTTGAGTGGGTAATTGCCAGGTTCAAAATGGCATACTTATTTCACTAACAAAGTCAAGAAGCAGTCTTACCTAGATTAATCAAATTACCCACCCTGGTAAATATAAGTAGACCATATCGATGGTGTTCAGTTTAACTTCTTCATCCGTGAATACTCTTAGTCAGAAATTAAGTGCATGCCCTGGAGGATGCATACTGTTGACTCCACTTCATGCAACATTCTGATCTGAAAAAATGTAAATCTTCCCACAGTGAGCTATTCTGATTTGGGCTGGGAAAATCACACCATGAAGGATGGAGACTTTACTTAGCATGGCCCAAACTCGATCAAATTGTTTCCCTCTTTTGCGGTTGGCATAGCTAATGTCCGGGCATAACACGATCGGTGTCCATCCTGCAAGTTTATTATTATTATTATTAACAATGTTGTCCATCTATGTGTTTTGTGAATTAATAAACAAGTAATCGTGTCTATGTTTTCTTTTTCATATCAAATCTGGATAGAAACAGAAACACATTTTCAGAACTATAACACGTGCTCAGATTGTTTTACGGTCCTTGTCCAAGGAAGGCACACTGAGCTACAGCTTGTTCGAGGTGTGTTTTGGGAGTACAGGAGGGTAAGTGACTTGCTCTGGTCACACAGTATACAAGTAGAGCATGTTGGAATGGAATCAAAACCCATTCTGCTGGATGAACAAAGCTTGTTCACAGCTCTCTGCTTCAACATCTAGGTTGCAATGCCAGCTGATAATCAAAACTACACATTTCAAGGCGGCCCCATGATGCCAGAGTAGGTACGAATGACATCTGCATATTGTAGATCTGAGTTCACACCTGAAATTTTAAGAGAAAAGGCTGTAAGAGAGGAACAGAAAAGACAAAAGTTAGTGTTGTGGCAGCCCTGAAATTGTAACGACATGAACCCAGACAGGGTTTAGAAATCTGGATATGTGGCTCAGTACCGCTGGCACCACAGAGCCAGCCTTGAGATGTGTAGTTTTTGATGATCGCCTAACAGTAGAGCCTAGAGGGTTAAAGCAATCCAGAAAATGGAATATTTTTAATAACAGTTTAAAATGTAAAGGTGATAACTCAATAGTCAATGCACATACAAAACAGTTATAAATGTAGAAAGCGTTGTAACAAGACCTTAAAACACAAAGAAACATAGAACTTCATGGCAGATAAGGACCGTTGGCCCACCTAGTCTGCCCATTTCCTACCTGATGGATAAGCTGCAGATTCAAATTAATGAACAGGTACTTCCTCCTACCCCACTATAATTGCCTTATGTCTGTCCCATGCATTTGAATTCTCCCACTGTTCCTGACTCACAACCTCCTCAGGAAGGCTGTTCCATGCATCCACAACCCTCTCTGAAAAAACACTTTCTAACATTACCTCTGAGTTGTCCCTCTATCTTCAAATTGTGCCTCTTGTTCTTGCACATCTCTTCTTCTGAAAGATGCTACCCTCTTGTACTTTAATTCCCTTGAGATACTTGAAAGTTTCTATCATGTCCCCTTTCCCTCTTGAGTATACATATTAAGTTGCTTTAGTCTCTCCTCGTGATGTCTTCTGGTGCAGACCCTGTGCTATTTTGGTTGCCCTCCTCTGAACAGCCTCCACTCTGTCTGTCTTTGCAGAGATGGGGGTCTCCAGAATGCACCAGTACTCCACATGGGATCTTACCAACTGTCTGTACAGAGGATAACTTCCTGTTTTCTACTGTTGATGCCTCTCATGCATCCCAGTATCCACCCAGCCCTCCCTTACTGCCTTCTCACATTGCTTTCCCACCTTTGGGTCATCTGATATAATTACTCCTAGGTCTCTTTCGATTTTTTGTTGTAATTAACTCACGCCCCCATTACGTACTCTTCCTCTGGTTTTGTTTCTCCGGATGCATTACCTTGCACTTCTTTGCATTGAATCTGAGCAGCCATATATCTGACCATTCCTCCAACCTTGCCATGTCCTTTTCATCCTTTCCACCCCACCCTGTGTATCAACCTCTGCTGCAGATCTTTGTGTCATCTGCAAGAGACATACTTTCTCTTCAGGTGCTCTCCAATGTCACTTATAAAGACATTAAAGGACCCGGTCCAATGCACCGACCCTGTGGTACCCCACTAGTCACCCTCCTTTCTTCACTGTGGACTCCGTTTACTATTACCCTTTGCGTCCTGTTGTCCAGCCAGTTTTTATCTAGGCTACCACTTTGGGACCCACTCCAAGGCTAGCTAACTTTATATTAATCTTTTGTGGGAGACTGTGTTGAATGCCTTGTTAAAAATCTAGGTAGGCCATATCCACAGCCCCTCCTGGTTCTACTACTTGGTCACCCAATCAAAAGAAATCTACTAGGTTCTGCCTGACATGACTTTCCTGCTGTGAAACCATGCTGCCTTGGGTCCCAGCCCCACTGGCCTCTATGTACTCAACCGATTCTTTCCTTCAGAAGTGATTCTATTATTTTCCTACCACTAAGGTCAAACTAACTGGTCTGTAGTTTCCTGCCTCTGCCCTGCTCCCACTTTTGTGAAGTGGAATCACATTGCCCCCAAGTCCTCAGGCACCACCCCACCTATCCTCCCATGATTTGTTAAAGAGGTAGTCAGTGGTGTTACTAGCTCTACCCTTAGTTCTCTTAGAATTCTTGGTGCATCCCATCAGGCCCTATTGCTTGATCCACCCTCAGTTTCAAGAGTTCTTTCAAAACCCTTTCTTCTGTGAATGGACTAGTATCAACCCCCATTTAGAGTGTTTCTCTTGTTTGGTTTAGGTACCTCCCCTCCTCTTCCGTTGTGAATACTGAGCAGAAATATTCGCTCAGTATCCCTGCTTTCACTGTCACCCTCTGCCCACATTCCCTTCCCTTCCCTTTATTAAGTCTCTGTATCCCTCCTTTGGTCTGTCTTCACTCCCTAATGTACATATAAAATGTTTTAGCCCCTTCTTAACAGAGTTGGCCATCTTTCCTCAGTTTGTGCCTTTGCTATTCTGACTGCCTTCCTGCCTCCAAAAAAGACAATTTCCTATTTAATTTGTTGGATTATCTACTGTCAAAGCAGGCCCAGTCCCTCAGTGACCTAATTTCCTGCCAGAGCCCAAACACATGGCTGCCCCAGCCCTAATTACAGGCTGATTTACATATTTATAACTCTGGACTACAAAGACTCAAATAATGTTATTATTTCTAAAACACAGAAACATAGACATTGGACGCAGATGAGGACTGCAAGGCCCATCCAGTCTGCCCTTTTTTCTTCCTTATGAATGTATCATAGGCCTGTACTCTTTCAATGGCCTATCTAGTCATACTAACCTGTATTGCTCCTTATGCCTGTCCCATGCCTGTCTGAAGCCCTGCACTGTATTCATATCCACCACTTCCTGAGGTAGGCCATTCATGCATCCACCACCCTTTCTGTGAAAAATAACTTCCTCACATTACCCTTAATCAGCCTCCATCTAATCTCATGCTATGTTCTCTTGTCCTGCTATTTTCTTATACTGAAACATGTTAGACTCTTTCACCTTGTTAATGTCCTTAAGATGTTTGAATGTTTTGATCATATCACCTCTCTCCCTCCTTTGCTCTAGGGTATACGTATTGAGCTCTGTTAATCTGTCCTCATATGTTTTCTGATGCAGTCCAGCACCATTCTGGTTGCCCTTCTCTGAACTGCCTCCATTTTGTTAATGTCCTTGTGCAGGTGCAGCCTCCGGTTACTGCGCGGTACCCTAGATGGGCCTAACCAGTGTCTTGTAAAGAGGATTATTATCTCCCACTTACGACTTGTGATACCCTATTGATTCACCCCAACATCCCTCTAGCCATACCTACTGCTTTACTGGTCTGCTTGGATGATTTCAGGTCATCTGTGATGATGATGCCCAAGTCTCTTTCTTCCCTTGTCAAATGAATCTAGGAGATTAGTTTTATGGATTCCAGGTGTTGCACTATCCTTTCCTCAAGGAGTGCCTCCATAATCTTGCCCACTACTGAGGTAAAACTGACTGGCCTGTAGTTCCCTGCCTCCTCCTCCTACCACTCTTGTGGAGCGGGATCACTTGAGCCTTTCTCCAGTCTTCTGGGACCTCTCCTGTGCTCAGATTCCTGTGCTATTTACTTTTATTTTCACTTTGGTAACCAGATAGTGCACTGGCACCAAGTGCCTTTTTAGTCACGCACTGAAAGTGCAATTGCACAGACATTTGAGGACACACATACAAATATTTGGGTGCTTGTTGCAGAAATGAAACATAATGTACATATACATTGACTGAAAATTACATACTTGATTACATACTTATGGCATGTAGAAAGGCAGCTGATTAGTGCACATATTACATTGAGCGTGGATGCATAGGGGTATGAACAAGTGGTACTTACACAAAGCAGTCGCAGACATGGAGTGATAGATAAAATTATTTCAGGTCGCTTGAGAAAGCAGAGACAGTTGGTGGTTCTCTAATGAGGAAGGGATTGTATTCCATAATGAAGAGCAGCTGAAGGAGCGATGTCTGGTGTTTGTTAGAAAAAGGGAACTTTAAGTTATTTTTCGAGGTGGATCGAGAGGAGGCAAGCTGACAAACTTGAGTTGTTCAGCTAAACAGATGAGAGTTTTAACCACAGTTCTTTTAAAAATCTTGTGAGGTGTTAGGTTGGATTTGAGTTCTGGTGAGAGCCATTTGAAGTGTTCAGAGAAAGGCAGTGATGTGCCTTGCTAGCACTACCTGTTGTAAATTTAGCAATATTGTGCGTGCTTCTTCTGTAGTATATAGTTTTGTTAACAACATCAGTGACCAAGGAGCCGTAGTCCAGTATAGGAGCCAATTTTCCTGTGCTATTCTATGTCTGGATTCGGGCATTAGGTACTTGTGGATTCTGTATGAGAGCCACGCCTTTGGTGAAGCAGATTAGTAGTGTTTTGAACATGGGTATCAAAGGTAAGGGTAGAGTCTAAGTGTACTGCTAGATATTTAAAGCAGCTGACTTTTTCCAGGCAGTTCCCATTATTTCACGTTGATGCAGAACTTGGGGGTTGTGTTTTGCAGATAGTCAGAACCAAACAACTTTGATTGGGTTTTCGGTAGGTTTAGGACCATTTTTCTTGAACAAACCATTCCTGCAAGTTTGTGAAGCTGTTTCCCAGTACATGACTGATTTTGTTGATGTCTTTGCTATGTGCGTAAAGAACTGAGTAGTCGCATAAAAAGAGTATGTAAGGGTTTGCAGATTGTTGGAAAATTGTTGATGAAGGTTGAAAACAGAAGAGGCCCAGTATGGACCCTTGAGGGACCCCTGCGAATTATATCACTTGAGACCGCACTACTGATTTTCACCCTTTTTTCCCCCTATGGTTCAGATAATCACTGAACCAGGCCACAGCATGGGATCCGAAGCCAAGTTCAAGTAATCTGTTAACTAATATGTCGTGGTCGAACCAAATTAAAGCCTTGGTCAGATCCACAAACACACTCCCATCAACAATCCTTTATCCCTTTAACTTTTTGATGGCAATTATCACATGTATATGTTGTATATAATTGCAGTGATCATTAGTGCTACACTATATCTTCTGTGTCTCTTATCACATTGTGTTGTTTCACTGATGGTTCCAGAGGTTGAAATTACATTTGCAGATGCTAGCCAGCAGGGCTAGTGACTGGAAAAATCAGGTAACCCCATAGACTTTTCCACAGGCGCTAGGCTGGTGTACTTACGAAATGTTACCTTTTCCTAGCACCGCAGGCTAAAATGAAAATCCTACTAGTCCAATACAAAATCTACCAGCATTTGGTTAGCACGCCAGTGCCAATTTCGACCCCTGTGGTTCTTGTATTAGATCGTCCTATTGCTTTTATGAACTATGTCCAGGTCCACCTTGAAAACGAAGTTTCTCTCAATCGTGCTTCACCTGGTTAAATAAAGACTGACTGATTGATCTGATCATGCGATAAGACTGCGTCTGTGAATTTGACCAGGGCTGTGTCAGTGCCGAGACATCTCCTGAACCCATGTTGTTCCTTGTAGATTAGATTGTGTTGTTCAAGATATTCGTTAGTTGTGTGTGCACTATTTTCTTGCAGTTTGGCTAGAGCTGACAAAACAGAAACAGGGTAGTAGTTTTCTAGTTCCTTTCTTGTGTAGTAAGACATTTATAGCTGTTTTCCAGCTATACACACAATAGTTGACTCAAAATCAGCTTTTATGGGCTTTAGACACTGAAAAATCCTGAAGATGACAGTTCCCCTTTAACTGTTTCAAGCTGAGTTTGGGGCTATACCCAGGCCAGGAGGCACAGTGCATAGGTAGGAAGCCTTGATTTAGCAGGCTAATAGGAGACTGGTGGTAGTGGAATTAGGAGGTGTGCAACAACATGGTGATTTTCACTAGCTTTTGGATGAACACCTCTTTTCGGAAACCTGACGCAGCTCAGATGATCACAGAATCACGTAGTTCTGGAAGCTGTTCTTAAGAGATGCACTACTGCCTGGATCCTTGCTGTTCAGCTCTCTATTGCCACTTAATACCCTGTTCCTTGACTCCTAGTTTAAGGAGGTGCATGTTGGTACCAGTAGTCATAGTTAGAAACGACCTTCGTAAGTCACAGATCAGCCACACCACACCTTGGTTCTATTATATACATAGCTGCAAGTTTCTGTTTGGTATAGCTGCAATTTCACACAATGGCCTTGTGACCTCGTGAAAAGTAAATACTCTACAAAATCTTGGTTAATGTTTATCGGATTAACAGCTGGTAAGGTAATCCTGCATTTATTTGTCTATTTCATGTGTTGGTTGCTATTCAGGCTTACGCTGTGCACATAATTTTCACATCTAGTAATTCGTTAGCCCTCACTGATGTAACAGAGAGGGTAGTGTAATACCCAACCTCCTATACATTTTCTGTACATTATACAGCTAAAAACAATGTTTTTGACTATTTTGGATTGCAGTTTTATCTGTAAATAAAAGGTGTTACATTAACGCTTATGACTGCATCTGTCCTCAGTTTCCTTAACAGGAGGATATGCTCCATACCACAATCTCCATATTTTCCATAATATTCTCCTCCCTCCTCTCTCCCTCTGTCTCCCCTCTCTTACCTCATTAACGCTAAATTGCACAACCAGGGAACATTTTACCTGGTATCACATAGCACCCAACCACAAATTTTCTTCAACTGCTATAAAAATTGTTTATGTAGAACAATCATTATCTACACATCCAGTTCATTCAAAAGTGGTTGTACAATTCCTTCACAAAAGATTACATGCAAAATACTGAACATAATTTTCCCACTGCCAGACTTGAACACCTGGAAAATACCATAAGAGCAAACAATTCAGAAGGATTAGAAGCAGACAACCCTATCCACTTTGTACAGGACTTAATTTGAGACTTTATTAGAAACCTAGATGTCTTCGTTTATCAGGCCTATTAGATCTCCACAGACAACAATGTACCAATACCTAGTTTCCAAGGCCTATGCTAATAATTTTGCATGGGGTGAACAAGCAAAACACTATCTTGGGCAAAGCAAAGGATAAAGGTCAGCTATTCAAGTTAAGTTAAGGGGAGGGGTAGGGACAATCGAGGTCACGATCTCTCAGGATTGGAGGGAAAGGTTTAGGAGGGAAATGAGAAGACAATTTTTTTACAGAGAGAGTGGCGTCCTGGGTGGAACTCATCGCCTGTGGAAGTGGTATCCTGCAGAACAGCGGACTGTTTCAAAAGGCGATGGGATAGGGTAAGAGGTCAGCTGCAGTATAAGGGTTGCTAGCTGCACACACTAGCAGACTCGATAGACCATAAGAAAAAATTACTCACCATAGTAATGTTGTGTCTTCTAATGGAGTCTTGCTACATTCTGACAATATGCAGTTAGCCCCAGCACTTGAACTGCACGAGAGGAAAGAGTTAACTCTATGCAGAAGCACAGAACGTCAAGCTCAGTTTTCAAACCTCTGTCTCTGGTACTTACCAGTGTAACCGTCAGATTCTTATAAGCAAACTAACCAAGTACCAAGCTATGGAAATTGTTGATAATACAGCCAAAGGCAATAATTTGGGTCCAAAAAAAAAGACTCAAGTCGAGAACCCAAGAAAAAAGGTAGTGACTATATGAAAAAATTACTCACCTTAGTAATTATGTTTCTTCTAATGGAGTCTTGCTGTATTCTGTCCATTGCAGTTAGCCCCAGCCTTTAAACTGCCCCGGAGAACAAGGGTTAACTTTCTATGCAGAGCATAGAATGCTGAGCTTGAGCTCAGTTGAGGTCTCTGTCTGCAGCCCTTTGAAATCCAATCGTCAGATTCTTACGAGCAAAAACTCACGTAACTATCCTATGTGGAAATTGTAAAATCTTTACTAGCCAACTGGCAACAAGAGTTTTTAATTCCCAAGGAAGACTCAAGTCAGAAACCCAAAACCAAAACCAATCCAAATAAGAATAATAATAAAACAAACACCCAAACAAAAAGAGGAGGTGTAAAAGAAGCACCCAGAGGTGCACATGCACCTGCCCACCCACTTCCCAAAAACAGGTTCTGAGAGGGAGGCAGGAAGGAGGTCAGAATACAGCAAGACCCCATTAGAAGAAACATAATTACTAAGGTGAGTAATTTTTCTTCAAACAACATGAAGTCTTGCTGTATTTTGACTATTGCAGACTACAAGCAGTACCTCCATGGAGGAGGGACAGAACCTACTTTGGGAATAGGCTCTGAAGTACTGTTGTGTCAAACCGAGCATCACTCCTAGCCTGGATATCCAGAGAATAATGCTTGGTAAAGGTATGGACTGTTTTCCAGGTGGCTGCTTGACAAATTTCTAAGAGAGGAGTATCCCTGGCAGCAACCAGGGAAGCAGCAGTACCTCTGCTGGAGTGAGCCCTCAGGCTTGGGGTGGAATCTTTCCTAGTTTCTCATAGCAGAATTGTATACATGACACAATCCACCTGGCAACAGTTCTCTTGGTGGCAGGTTTGCCCTTCCCACTTCTCCATAAGTGAGGAACAACTGGAGGGAATCAAACCTGTGACCCTTGGTATGCTCTATATAGTAGCTAGGCCCTTTTAACATCTAAACTGTGCCTCCTCTCTCCTGAAGAAGAATGATCAGTGAAGAAGACAGGAAGAGACAGACTGATTCAAGTGGAAATCTGAAACCACTTTGAGCAAGAGCCTTCTACTGGTTCTAAGGACCACTTTATCCCTATGAAAGGAGATAAAATCAGGTTCCACTGACAGGGCTTGCAATTCACTGATAAATCTGCAGAGGTAATGGCTACCAAAACACAGTTTTCAAGTCAAGTGCTTAAACTCTGCTGAGGACATAGGTTCAATGGGAGGTTGCATAAGTTGAGCAATGCAAACATTTAAGTCCCAGGCAGGGGCAGAGTCTCTAAAGGAGGTTGGTATGAAGCAATCCCTTAAAAAATTTACGGAACACAGGATGAGATGATAGTGAGGAAGACTTCCCACTGACAGAAAAGCAGAAACAGCCGACAAGTGCACCTTGAGAGTAGCTGGTCTGAGGCCTAAGCCATTCAAATGGACCACATAATCCAGAACTGTAGGCAATTCAGCAGTGTCTGAGGAAATAGGTTCTTGGAACACCAAATGTTGAATCTCTTTCATTTGGAGTTATAGGTCTTTCTAGTGGCGGGCTTTTGAGAGGCTTTGAGGATATCCGAACCCCTGAGACAGATGCAAATCTGCATACTCTAACTCTTCAAGAGCCATGCCTTGAGATTGAGAGACTGAATATTGGGTACCAAATCCTCCCTGAGAGGAGGTTAACCGTTGTAATTCCTGGAAAGAGACAGGGGAAGATGGACTGCTAGGGACAGCAACAGGGGTACCAAGGCTGTCTGGCCCAGTCTGGAGCAATCAGAATCACTTTGCAAGGCTGTGACCTTATCTTGACTAAAACTTTGAACAGTAGAGCAAAAGGAGGGAAGGCATACAGAAATTTCCATTCCCAGTTCAGAATCAGAGCATCCAGAGGACTGAGACCAAGACTGGGGGTCTGCAACAAAGAGAGGAAGTTGGTGACTGTCTGGGGCTGCAAAGAGATCTATCTCTGGAATTCCCCACCTTGAAAAATCACCTTCAACACCAGAGGGTCCAGGGACCATTCATGATGGCCCTGTGAGATTCTACTCAGTGTATCTGCTAGCACATTGTCCTTCCCTGGAAGGTGGACTGCTATCAGAGAGGTTTGCAGGAATAAGCCAGGGACCACAACTTCATGGCTTCTGTGCACAAGGCCCTAGACCGAGTGCCTCCCTGCTTGTTGATGTACCACATGGTGGTGGTGGTGTCTGTTCTGACCTGAACCACCTTGTTCTGCACTGACAGAGAAAATTGCAGGGCCAGAAAAACTGCCCTGAGTTCTAGGAGATTGATATGGAGAAGGATTCCAGATGGGCTGCCCAGCCCAGAAGGAAGCATCAGTGGTAAGGACCACTGAATGAGACTAGTGACAAATGGGACCCTTGCTTAAACTGTCCTGATCCTGCCACCATTGAAGGGCTTGGATCGGGTGCGAGTCACTGGAATCAGTTTGGTAAGGGATCCTTCCTCTGGGACCAAAAGCCCTCAGACGGAACTGAATGTCCCTCATCTGGAATCTTGCCCCATGGAAAACTGCTGTAGAACTGCCATGTGGCCCAAGAGCTGAAGAAAATGCCTTGCTGGTCGGGACACCTGAAGGCTGAAGGAAGAAGCCAGTTCTATAAGAACTCTTGCCCTTTTCAGGGAAGAAAGGCTCTTCTTTGACAGTATCCAGCTCCGCCCCTGTAAAGTAAGGAGCTGCACTGGCCTCGAGAACTGACTTGGGAAGGTTGAGAAGAAATCCTAGAGAAGTGAGCACTTGCTGGGTCACTGCAGGTCTAACTTGACTTGGTCTGGAGACTGGCCCACTATGAGCCAGTTGCCCAGATATGGAAAATGGAAATCTTTTGCCTTCTTAGAAAGGCAATGACTACTGCTGGGCACTTTGTGAAAACCCTTGGGGCTGATGTTAGGCCAAAGGGGCACTGCTTTCAACTGATAGTGGCCTGAGGGCAACTCTCGAACCTGAGGTACTTTCTGTGGGAGCACCAGATGGGAATGTGAAAATAGGCATCTTTGAGGTCCAGGAGGCTAGCCAGTACCCTGGCCTTAGAGAGGGAAGAATTATTCCCAGAGTTACCATCTTGAACTTTGGTTTTAAAATATGTTTGTTCAGGTATCTTAGGTCTAGGATGGGTCACCACCCCTGTCTTTGGGGGCAAGGAAGTACCTGAGTACAGACCTTTGCCCCAGTGTAGAGTAGGAACTCTCTATGGCTCTTAAGGTCAGAAGAGATGAAACATCTGCCTCTAGGGCAAGGGTTTCTGAGAGACTCATGGTGGAAAAAATCTGGCTCTCATCTTCGGAGATTTTTGAAGCCGAGAACCAGTCCCTGGCTTACTTCCTAGGACCTACTTGTTTGAGGTAATAGACATTCAGTCCTGGACAAAGTAAGCCAGCCTGCTCCCTACTGGAATAGGAGAGTCGACCCAGGCAGACCCATCAGGGTGTCTGCTTGGCAGGGCCTTAGGCTGAGGAGTGGATGCAGCCCTGCTCATCCCTCTTCTGCCTCTCCCTCTGAAAACCCCTCTGCTAAAAGGAGAAGAGGCCTGTACTTGGTAAAAGACCTAAGAAAAGGCCTGCCCCTACACTGCTGCCTCTGAAGAGTTGCTTGCCTCTCCTTGGCCTGAGCACTCCTATAAGTGGTCCTGTACTGTCCATTTTTTCATGTAATTCTCTGTCTGCTCCCCAAACAGAGAATTACCCACTACAGGAAAATCCATGGCCTTAGCCTTGGTGTCCTGTGAGAGGCTAGTACATCTGAGTCAAGCCATTCTCCAAGAGCCACAGATGTAGCCACGACTCTTGACACATCACTGGAGTCCACAGCAGCATGAAACTATACTTTGATGCCTCAATCCCATCAGCAGCCACCACCTCTAGCTCCTTGGATAGCTTTGGGGAGGGAGGCTTGTTTAGCCAGTGCCAGTACAATGTCCCACCTGGACTTTCGATACCTGGCTGTACAGTACATATAGTTAGCTCTGTCTGAGTCCCAAGAAAGATGCCAACTACTGCTTTTTGCCATGGCATCAATCATCCTGGAGTCTTTGTCTGGGGTGTGAAGCCAAGGGAATATTTGCCTCTCACAGGCAGCAGCCTGCACAATCCCAACATGGCTGCATTGTTGGTATAAAAACTCTGTATCTGAGCCTAAGTGTGTACCTCTTGTCCATCCTTCTGTCAACAGTAGGTACAGTATTGGGAGACTAAGATTTTGAGTGTCTGCTTCCCAAAGGATTTGTGGAGGGAATAGACAGTCTCCTGGACTCTGGAATGTCCATCATTTCTACATAATCAGGCTCCTTTGATCCTCCATGGCCTCCTCCATAGGAAGCTGGAGGTTTCAGCCACCTTTCTGTAAAACAGAAAGTGGGAGGAATCAGAAAGCTTAGGGGAAACACCAGAAGGTCTGTCTGGGAGATGTCCGTTTCACAGGCACATCCAGACTTTCACCATCGTCACCATCATCCTCGAACTCCCTCCTCCTCAAACTCCGTTCATAAAAATCTTCAGGGTATAATCTTGAACTGGGGAACCGACCGAACCGAGCCCCTGCCAAATGGTGTCAGATCGGTGGGAACGGGCGAAAGCAATTCCACAATCCGAATCGCTCTGGCTATTTCTTCGGCAGTCGGAACATGAACCTCTGGATCCGAACCAGTCAACTTCTTTGTGTTTCTTTTTGTAGGAACCGACCCTCAGGATCGCTCTCCCTTCTTGCGTCGAAGAAGTATCGCCTCTGGTCAGAATGCACTCCTGGTTCGGTCGAACCGAACCAGGCTGGCCATCCGGTCAGCGGACTTCTCGACCTCCTTTTCCTCAATCTACCTAATCTCTCTTCAAGGGTAGATTTAGGAACATTTTACAAATTTAGCAGTCTGTATCAAGGTGTTCAAACCCAGACAGTAAACACAGGTGGTGTGGGGATCGGCCTTAGCAAAGACCTCCCCACACTCACTGCAGTGTTGAAACCCAGAGGGCCGGTTTTCTTCTTGGGTTCTCAGACATGGCCAACTAACCAAACTTACCCTTTTTATGGCAACCGCCAGGCAAGACTCCTTATCGGTTCCTAACCATTAACACGGGTGTTGGAAAAAACGCTCAACACACTTTTTTTTTTTTAGAACCGATGAGAGGACCGTAACCACTCTAAAGTAAAAGACAGAAATTACTAAAAGTGATCGGTTCAGCCGAACCGATCAAACACGCTTGTAATTTCCACACAGATATAGGTAAAACCTATCTAGTACTCACGGTACCGCAGACAGAGGCTGAACCAACTAAGCGGAATAAATCTGGCTTAAAACCAACACTTTATCGACACTTTAACAGACTTTTCGAACACAGCTGAAGGAGAAAACTCGGAGCAACTGTTCAGTGAGGCAAAGTAAAGAATCGGACAGTTGGATTTCAAAGGGCTGCAGACAGAGACCTCAACTGAGCTCGAGCTCAGCATTCTATGTTCTGCACAGAAAGTTAACCTTTGTTCTCTGGGGCAGTTTAAAGGCTGGGGCTAACTGCAATAGTCAGAATACAACAAGACTTCATGTTGTTTGAAATATATAAGCTGAGCTGCCCTGTTAGCCTGAATATCTTCAAGGCTGGCTATGATCGCAATGAAAGCACCCTTGCAAATGTTTTTCTCACCCCTAGCCCACTAATTCCGCAACTCCCCTTTCCATCCTGACGCTGGCCATGTCTCTACCCCTGGCTCTGACTCTTTCTATTAACTCTTCCTACTGCAACCACCCTTCCCTGTCCACTCCAGCCTGGCTAAAGTCCTACCCCATCCACAGTAGTGTCCCAATTATCTACCCCTCCTCCGTCATGATCATAATAAACAAGCACCACGACAGCCATCGTCACTTTCTGTGGTTGTAGCTCAATTTTCCCCAATCATCGTAATATCTCCCTCCTCTTTACCTCTCTAACTGCCACCCCATACATGGCCTCTTTCCCTATATGGGTAGTTGCGGCTGCCTCACTCAAAAGATCTCTGCTTATAACCCCGTATGCCTGTGGTTGATTGTACGTCTGCTGACCCTTCAATTGTAAAATAATGCCGATTTTTTTTTTTTTTTTTTATTTCAACCTTGTACTGTAATGTATATACTTTTTCTTCCTTGTATATTATTGCTTTTTGTATACCTGCTTCTGTACTGTACTTTGATGTATTCATGACCAGGTCCACTTTGCAAATGAGCCTAGCTCAATGGTGCCCGCCTGGATAAAGATTTTGATTTGATTATATAGATACAAATATATACATAGATATATAGATAGATACTGTATGTATACACACACACATATTAGATATAGAAATAGATATATAGATAGAACACATAACAATAGTAACAATAAAACTACTACCCCACCCTTAAGAGGGAGGGTACAAGGTACACCCTGAGATGCAACACTGTATCTGCCAGCCCACTTCCCAAAAACTAGATTCTGAGAGGAAGGCAGGAGGAGGTCAGAATACAGCAAGACTCTATTAGAAGAAACAACATTACTATGGTGAGTATTTTTTTTCTTTATACAACATGAAGTCTTGCTGTATTCTGACAATATGCAGACTACCAAGCAGTTCACCCAGAAGGAGGAAACGTAGAACCTACTTTTGGGAACAGGATCTGCAGCAATGTTGCCAAACCTAGCATCACTCAGAGCCTGGATGTCCAGAGAGTAATGCTTGGTGAATGTATGGACTGTTTTCCAGGAGGCTGCTTTCAGATTTCTAGCAAGGGTATATCTGGCCACAGCTGAAGTAGCAGCTGTACTCCTAGTCGAGTGAGCCCTCAGGCCTGGAGGGGTGATTTGCCCAATTTATCATAGCAGAATTGTGTACAAGAGACAATCCACCTGGCAATAATTTTTAGTAGCAGGCTTACCTTCCCCACTTCACCATAAGTGAGGAACAACTGAAGACAGTCATACCTGTGTGCCTTAGTATGCTCTATGTAGCAGCTAAGAGCCCTTTAACATCCAAAACTGTGTAATCTTCTTTCCCGAGGAAGAATGGTCAGTGGAAAACACAGGAAGAGAGACAGACTGGTTCAGATGAAAATCTGATACCACTTTGGGTAAGAACCTCCTGTTGGTTCTTAGGACCACCTTATCTCTATGGAAAGAGATGAAGTCAGGTTCGAATGACAGGGCCCGTAATTCACTAATCCGCCTGGCAGAAGTGATAGCTACCAGGAACACAGTTTTCCAGGTCAAGTACTTAAGCTGCAAGCCAGAAGTTCAAAGGGTGGCTGCATAAGCTGGGCAATGCAGAAATCAAGATCCCAAGCCAGAGTAGGCTCTCGAAAGGAGGTTAATATGAACCAGACCTTTGAAAAACTTATTGAAAACAGGATGAGATGCCAGGAAGAACCCTTCCTGCTGAAAGGAATGCAGAGACAGCTGCTAGGTGAACCTTCAGAGTTGGAGGCCTAAGGCCTAGATCGTTAAGATGAACCAGATAATCTAAGGCTGTAGCAATGTCTGCAGAATCAGGCACAATCCCTAGTGAGAACACCAAATGCTGAACCTTTTCTATTTGGAATTAATAGTTTTTCTAGTGGAAGGTTTCCTGAAGACCTTCAAAATATCTCCAGAACTCCCGAGAAAGATGCAGGCCTGAATATTCTAACTCTTCAAGAGCCAGGCCTTGAGATTGAGAGACTGGATATTACGTACAGATCCTCCCGAGAGGATCTTAGGAGATTGTATCTCTTGGGAAGAGACAGGGGATGTGACACTGCCAGAGACAGCAGCAGAGGATACCAAGGCTGTCTGGCCCAATCTGAGCCACCAGTATCACTGTGCAGGGTAGAGACCTGTACTTGATCAGACTCTGAACAACAGAGGGAAGGGAGGGAAGGCATAGAGAAACCTGCCCTTTCAATCCAGAATGAGCATCCAGAGGAACAGTCCTCAGGACTGGAGGTCTGGAACAAAACAGAGGAAGCTGGCGACTGTCCAGGGCTGCAAAGAGATCTATCTCTGGACTGCCCCATCTGGTGAAGATGACCTGTAGGATGGGAGGTTCCAGGGACCACTGCGATGTCCCTGGGAGAGCATCTGCCAGTACATTGTCCTTTCCTGGAAGGTGAACTGCTATCAGGGAAGTTTGAAGAGAATAGGCTAGAGACCACAGTTTCATAGCCTCTGTGCACAAGGCTGTGGACCGAGTGCCTCCCTGCTTGTAGATGTACCACACTGTGTTGGTGTTGTCTATCCTGACTTGCACCACCTTGCCCCTAACTGATTCTGAGAAGACCTGAAGGGCCAGAAAACTGCCCTGAGTTCCAGGAAATTGATATGAAGGAGAGTCTCTTGTGGAGACCAAATTCCTTGAGCAGTAGGGCTCCCAAATGGGCTCCCAGCCTAGAGAGAAGCATCTGTAGTTAGGACTACTGAGGGACTTGAGAGAGAAATAGAACTCCTTGTCCAGCCACCACTGGAGAGCTTGGACCAGAGTCTGAGTCACTAGAATCAATTGGGTGAGAGAGTCTCTTTTCCGAGACCAAAAGGATCTTAGGTGGAACGGAATGACCTCATCTGAAATCTGGCCTTGCACAACTACAGTGGAAGCTGGCATGTGGCCCAGGAGTTGAAGAAACTGCCTGCTGGATGAAAGACCAGAGATCGAAAAGAGGAAGCAAGATCTGTTAGGGCCTTTAACCTTGCCAGAGGGAGGAAGGCCTTTGCTTGGATTGTATCCAATTCTAGTCCTATGAAAGTAAAAAGTTGTACTGGTTCGAGAACAGACTTTGGGAGATTGAGAAGAAACCTCAGAGAACTTAGCAAGTCTTGAGTGATTTGTAAAGCTGACTTGACCTGGTCAGATGACTGACCTACAAGTAGCCAGTCATCCAGATATGGGAAGATGAAATACCCTGCCTTCTGAGAAAGGCAACTACTACTGCAAGGCACTTTGTGAACACCCTTGGAGCTGATGTTAGCCAAATGGCATGGCTCTGAACCGATAGTGGCCTGAAAGCAACTCTCATCCTGAGGTACTTTCTGTGGGAGCACCTGATAGGAATATGGAAATAGGCATTCTTGAGGTCTAGGTATGCTAGCCAATCCCTGGCCTTAGAGAGGGAAGAATCATTCCCAAAGTCACCATTTTCAATTTTGGTTTTGTGATGTGCTTGTTCAAATACCTTAGGTCTAGGATGGGTCGCCACTCAGTCTTTTTGGGGTAAGCAAGTACCTGAAGTACAGGCCTTTGCCACTGTGCTGAGTAGGAACTTTCTCTACAGCTCTGAGTGCCAAAAGAGATGAAATCTCTGCCTCTAGGGCAAGAGTCTCTGAGATGGATGCAGGTGGAAAGACCTGGCCCTCAGTTTTAGAAACCTTCTGAAGCTGAGAGTTATCCTGGCTTACTACCTCCAGGACCCACTTGTCTGAGGGCAACAGACTTTCAGGCCTGGAAGTAGTAAGCCAGCCTGCCTTCTACTGGAATGGGGGAGGGTGCAGCCTTGCTCATCCCCTCCTACCCTTCCCTCGAAAGAACTCCCTCTGTGGGAAGGAAGAGAAGCCTGAGCCTCGTAGAAAGGCCTGCCCCATGACTACTGCTTCTGAGGAGTGGTTAGCCTCTCTTTGGCCTGTGCACTCCTGTAGGTGGTCCTGTACTTGTCCATTTTCTTCATGTAAGCCTCTGTCTGCTCCCCAAACTGAGAGTTACCCACTACAGGGAAATCCATAGCCTTAGCCTGGTATCCCGAAAGGCTAGTACATCTGAGCCAAGCATGTCTCCTGGGAGGCACAGATGTAGCCATGACTCCCGATGCCACATGAATGGAGGAGTCCTCAGCAGCATGAAACTGCACTTTGGATGCCTCAATTCCATCAGCAGCCACCTCCTCCAGCTCTTTGGCTAGCAGGGGGAGGCCTGTTTAGCCAGTTCTAGAACTGTATCCCACCTGCACTTCTGGGTACCTGGCTGTGTAGGCCATATAGTTAGCCTGCCTGAGTCCCAAAGAAGATGCCAAATACTGTTTTTAGCCATGGCATCAACCTTCATGGAGTCTTTGTTTGGGGTGTGTGAAGCCAAAGGAATGTTAGCCCTGTCACAAGCTGCAGCCTGCACTACCCAAACAGGACAGCAATGACGATATAAAAACCTGTACCTGAGCCTGATAGCATATACCTCCTGTCCATTCTCTTATCCACAGGAGGTAAGGAGTTCGGTGTCTGTAAAATCTTTTTGTCAGTTTCCCAAGGACTTGTGAAGAGGTACAGACAATATTTTGGACTCTGGATGTCCATCATCTCTACAAAATCAGGCTCTTCCTCCTCCTCAGCAGCTTCAACCATTGGGAGCTGGAGGTTTCAGCCACCTTCTTGTAAAACAAGAAGTGTGAAGGGACTCAGAAAGCCTACGGGGGAGACATTGGAGGGTCTGTCTGGGGAGATGTCCAGTTCAATTGGCACATCCAGACCTTCAAGTCGTTATCTTCATCCTCATCCTCGGGATACTCTTCGCCTCCCTCCCACTCCTCATGAAAGCATCTGGATCAGATCCGATGGAGTCGGATCCACCTAACCGCGTACCAGTTCGGGCGGAACCGGCAAAGCGACTGAACTATACTATTCTCGCTAAGCATAGCTCGTCAGCAGTTAGAGTATGCGTGCTGGATCGAACCAACTGACTTACGCTTCCTTTTCGACAGAACCGACCCCTTGAGTCGGACCTCCTTTGCCCGAGGAGGTATTGTCTAAGTCAGTAGGCACCTCCTCAGGTTCGATCAAAACCAAACTGGGCTGGCTATCCAGATCTACAGACTTCTCAGCCTCTCTTTCCTACAGCCTACTCAATCTTTTTTCAGAGTGGCTTTAGAAAATGCTTACAAATCTGGCAGTCTGTTTTGAGGTGGTCAAACCCCAGACAGTAAACACAGATGATGTGGGGTCAGCCTTGGCAAAGGCTGCACACCTCAGAACATGATGTTGAAACCCAGTGGGACCGTTTTGTTTCTTGGGTTTCTCAGAACAGCCAACCTCAACAATTACCCTTAAAAGCTTTTAAGCTAGGTAATAACCAACCACTCGTTACAAACCATGTTACGGGGTCTGTAAAACCACAAAAAGTCTGGTTCTTTGAAACTGATTGGCACTGGAACACCACACAAATCCCAGAAAAATAAAACAATTAGAAACTAGCAAAAAGGTTGGTTCCTAATCAGACCGACCGATGACAAACTGAGACAAAAACAATTTCCACAGAATTCCAATAAAATACAAGTCACTACCTGTCTACCACACTACCTGTACCATAGAGAGGCTGGAAAACCGAAAATAAAATGGTTAGAAAAACCAACACTGTTTCAAACTCTACCGAGCCGAGCAGAGGAGAAATTCTGGAGCAACCTTCACTGTTAGGCGGAATAAAGAATCAGACGGTTACACTGGTAAGTACCAAAGACAGAGGTTTGAAACCGAGCTCAACGTTCTATGCTTCTGCATACAGTTAACTCTCTCTGCGTTATTGCTGGGCTAACCGCATATTGTCAGAACATAGCACGACTTCATGTTGTTTGAAGGCTTTATCTGCTGGCAAATTCGTATATTCGTATTCATACAAGATGGTACCAGAATTTATTGCTTTTCTGACCTCAGTTTTTCCAACAACAAAATGCTGATGAGCATCTGATGCTGTCCATGAGGGATACATATTCTTTGCAATTCCCAGATGCAAGCCCAAGATTGCTTATTCAGGAAAGACCTTTATATTTGCTGATCCCTTGAGGCAGGAAAACACCTTGAGAACATTACGCAGGACATTTTGGCCTTGGATGCTCAGCATGAAATCAGACACAGACGACTGAAAGAACAGTACAATTTATTTAAATTCTGTATAGAGCTTTCACTGCTGAGTACTGAATATGTTTTACAGTGCTGCTTAGTTGTTTACTACTGTTCCATTTCAGGATAAAATGTTTCTGGGTTTCACAAAGTTGATGACTGGTGGTTTTAATGCAATATGTGTTGTTAAAGCCCGATATTGCAAATATATAGAGTGTAGGCAGGAGCGCTTCATAATTCTTAGCATGGATGGGCTTATACGCTTCTAAAAGTCTGAACGCCTAGACTTCCCAGGGCCATGTATTAAATGGCAGAGGTGTCCTATGGCGTGGTCTGGCCTCTCACAGGATTCAAGGATGACAAGACTGCCAGTCGGTTACTGAGGCAGCACGGTGCAGAGTATGATCATTTGTCCAAGGCTGAGCTCCCAAGGAGAGGTACAGTCTCCCTGCTGCATGCCTTACTTTGCATATATTATATATATATATATATATATATATATATATATATATATCTTCCAGATTTCACCTTTAATTTGTTTTATTCATGTCTGTTGCTGGATACACACATTGGGGAACATACTTTTATGTGTAGGTATGATTAACTGTATTAAGTCTTACGGTTTATGCATTTATACAATTAAGTAAATATCAGTTCTTTGGTATTTCTGTAGGGAGCAAAGTTTAAAATATAAACATTTTAGAGTGGTTCTATCAGGACTTTGCACGCTACTATTCTACAGAGTAATACAGACTTTCCAGTGTTATTTACTAGGTGGGCAGAAAAAGTCAGTGTTATGGCAGTTTTGTTGCTATGGACTACTTTTGAACTGAACATTTAACATGCATCTGTGACCACGCCACGGTCTTACCAAATTGGCTCATTTGGAACACATATTGAACTAGACAGATTCTTTTTCTCTGTTATAATAATCATAATTCCTATAAAAGTAAAAAAAAATCATAAGTCTAACCTCCTTATTGTAATATTTTGGTTGAGGTGTTTGTACACTTCTTGTATTGTTGTCACTTATAATTGTCAGCAGTCTGCTAATGTCTTTATTTGCAAACAGAATAAAAAAAATAATAATTTCCAATGTCCTTGTTATAGAGCTGCTGACATGCTCAGTCAGGCAACTCATACCATGTGGTTGCCTGCCCAAGGAGCTTTTTCAGTCATGAATCAATATTTTCTGCCCAGCTGTTTAAAAGTTATTTTACTTGTAAAGCCTGGCTTCTAACTTCCTGGTATGAGCTGAGTGGCCTCCGATCGCTGCAACCCCAACCCTGAAAATAGGATAATTATGACGCCAAGTAGGGAATGGGCTGCACATGCTCTATGGAGCTAGTAATGGAATGGGGGCTGCATAAATGTACTAAGATTATCTTTTTGCATGTACACATGTATGGGGTTAATATCCATATTATGTATTACCCTCATACATGTTTACATGCCAGTCATCCTGTATAGAATCCTATGGACTCCAAATCTGTATTTTATCCTGAAAAAGCAACATTCAGTTCACCATGTGCCTATGGACAAGAGCACAAAATCAACTCAAAGAGCTAGTTGTGGCAACAACAGCAGGCAGAACATGTTATTACTTTAAAAAGCAGTCAGTTGTTACTTGTTATTTTAGAAAACATGTTTCTTCTTCCATTTGCTCATTAGTCAACTACCTGGAAGTATCAGCTGATGAAAAGAGCAGTACTTTAACTGAAGACTCACACACCTACTCCTATACCTTATCAGCACTGTGACCTCACTTACTGTGACATCACAACTGACTTATCTCTCAGCACGTGACTGCTTCTTTTGGAAGGAAAAATTTTACTCCAAAACTTTGTGTAGCAGACACTGTTTTATATAATTAATTTTGTGTAGCGACAGGCAAGCTCTGTAGCAAGTTTTCTTTAGTACCCAAGTCTTAAACCCTCCTCCCACCGACTTAACAGTTCTACTTTTTTACATAGTAATTGGGATCAAAGGAACTCAAGCTAGGTACATCCTACCCCACCACCACCACCACGGTAATGCATCTCTTTTGGTTCTTTCTCCTGTTTCTAAAAGTATTGGTGCATGAAATGTTGCACAAAATAAAAATGACCCTACATTTTTTCACTATAAAATATTCCAGGCATCTCCATTTGGTGGTAGATTTTTCCACTTCCACCAATATTTAAAAGTATTTATTGCAAGGAAAAGAAAAAAAAGACGGCCACCACATTTCAGGGAGGAATTTTTGTTTGGGGTCCTGGGCTTTACTGAAAAAAAAAAAGGGGGTCCTCGATTAACATTTGAAAGTCCCTAAATTTAAGGGGGCAAGTCTGATTACAAAGTTCAGCTGACTGCTTTAAGAAATAGGAAAATAGACACCAGTCTCAGCATGATAATGCTTTCTTGGATGCATTGGGCAAAAATACAATGTGCATAAAGTGCAAAAGAGCTACAATTGGTATACTTACTACCATAACAAGGCAGCAAAAGGTAGAGACTGGTGCTGGTCTGTCTGTTTTTGTTGCTGTCTCAGACCATTGGCATAGTCTTACTATGGAGCAGAGCCTTTTGTTGTGTGTGCATGAAACAGCATGCCATGAAACTGTCCCATCTAGCAGCTCTGTTGCACAGTGTTGGGAGGAGGGCGTATCAGAGGCCAGCGGAGTGATTCACAGGCAGAAATCCGGTGGCGAGCAGAGAGAAGGTGTGAAGTATACAAGTTACATACTTCATGCCCCTTCTCTCTGCTATCGGCTCGATTTCAGCTCTGTGAATCACTTGCTGTGGAGCTCAGATACATCTCTCCTCCGAACACTGTACAACAGAGCTGCTCGAAGGTCGATTTCATGGCATGCTGTTTCTAATAGCAGCCGTGAGACTCCTGGGCCTTACAGTGCAGCATCTCTGGGACTTTCTGCCAAAATATGCACAAAGTACACAGGTACCCACATTACCAACAGCCTTGTATTTGGCTTCAAAATACCATTCTCTGTCAGCCCATTGGTGCAGCAGTAAGGCTACCACTTGTGATGCCGGTGACCCAAGCCTGAGTCATTGTGGCCAGCTGAGAGGGAAAGGATCACGATTCCAGTAGACACTCTCCTCCTCGGGAATAGGGGCGGTGAGGGAGCCATGTCCCGTAAGACTAAAGCCACCTGTAGATGTACAGGTGGCACACTCAGGACACAGAGGGAGGGACACCACACTGCATAGCATGAGCGTGTGTCTGGGATTGAAACCAAACACCAGCATCCCTGCTAGGTTTGGGTGCCCAAGGCTCAAAAGAAATGAGGAAACTAACAAAGGGAAAATCCTCTCCACCCACAGCTCCGTAAAGTCTGGTATATCCAGACCGCAGGCAGGCATATCTGCCACGCTGGAGTGGAGGGGTGCAGAAACAGAATATATAAACAAGACAAAAAGAGAGAGAAAAGAAATACCATTGTAGACAATAGCAAAGGCTGGGACTGAGAAAAATTAAAACAAACTCATGGTACATAGCATAGGAGCATCTATCAGATATGTTAGTATTTTTATTAACTTAGCTGAATCTAGGTTTTGGAAAATAAATTTTTCATTGCACTGCTAGTAACTACTTCTTTTCTTTCTTTTGTTTTACATTCCCATCTTGTTACAGTTATTCCTTGATTGTTTTTATTTAGTTTGCATGCTCTCTGTCTTTACTTGTTGGCCAACTGTGAATATGCATACCCTGGTTCAAATCCAAAACTGTTACATGAAAGTAGCTGGGCAGAGAGAGTAGAGAACGTGGAGCACGTTAGCTCTCAGGACAGGGCGGAGTACAGTAATCAATCGAGTGAATCTACAGCCATGAAGTCGGAATGGCAAAACGAGAACAACTCGGCCTAAGACTTGATTTGGCTAGGCAGCAAAAAGCAGCACCAGAAAAGAGCAGAACTGGTCAGTCCCTAATGCTTTGGAGGCAAGATGGCAACAAAATCCTAAGAATGGAGAGTGAGTCAAGTAATTCTCCTATTATTATGACTCAACTAAAAAGTATAACAAATGTAAAACCTCGGAGGGACATAACAGTGCAGAGCTGGATCTCCCACCTGAACTTCAGCTCACCCAAAACCTGGAGTTAAAATTATTTACAAATCAAACTGAACTAACTTCAGAAGGGGACGCCCATACAAACAGAAAATACTGAACAAAGGCCTTTGAATGTTATTAGAAAGACACACCTTAAACGTTTGCTTCTTTGTTTAAAACTCCAATTTTTCCTGCAAAAGGCACAATGCAGTACGATTAACTTATATAGGGGCATGGAGGATCCACCAGATAGACTATTTGTTGCACGAACATTGTTAAAAGAATCCATGAAGTTTTTTCAGAAATTTATGCCTTAATTCACATCTCAGGGAGGTAACTTTGATGTGAGTTTTAAGACCCTGAATAGTTTGGAGCGTTTTGGACAAAATATGAAGTTTTGAAAAATCTTCTCTGGGTACCTTTTATGGTGACTCCTTTAACCAGGCCTACACAAAAACAATTACTGTTTTATTCAGGAGCGAAGAGTAAGTACATGATTTAACTATCTGTGTACAGTAACAGAAGACCCAATAGCAATTTTGGATTCAGAAAACATATGGACAGGGGCTGGAAAGTAAAGGTCAAGCTCAAAACGTCAGATACAGGACTGCTGCATCTACCAAACTCTTTTCTAGGTCAGGATAGGGGCATTCTATTCTATGCTGGCCAGCCAAAATGTGTTACAAATGTGATGCTTTAAGATCACTTAAGTGGGATATGTGACAAAACAAGATGTACAATATGTGGTGAATTAGGCATAAAGGAAATTATTGTCAAAAAGAATGTAAATGCAACTTATGTGGGGATTTGGGTCATACATTTCAGAACTGCAGGAAGGCTGCGACAATCTTCCAGACCAAGCTGATGGAGAGAGTAAAGATTAATGGTGGCCCTGGCACAAAAGGTTAAAGTGGGGAAATTTTAGGCTAGGTCCTAACAGAGAACAAGACAAACCAGAGAGAGATCCCAACACAGTCCCGCCCCCACCCCCGCCACCCACCCGAGACAGGCAGGGAACAAGAGAAATGTCACCACACTGGACAGAAAACCCCGACAGCAGGAATCTTGAGACTGGCCCTACACATTCAGAGAGAGTAGAACCAGAGGAAGGCCTTCAGGGAAAGTGATGCCCCTCCCTCCCCCACCCCAGGAAGAAATTACAAGGAAGAATAACAAGACAGAAATCCAAGGAGGTAGCACAGCTGGGAAGAACATCAATCCTTTAAAAACTAATTTGATGTTCTGCAGTCTTAACATTCAGAAGAGTCTGAATATTCCTCAGTGGAGTCCTCCCTTCAGGAAGGCACAACAGACACTGAGGGAAAGACAAACCTAACGGGCAACAAAAAGGAAAGCCCGAGTTAAATTGAAAAACACTGACAAACAAAGTAGGAAGGGAGCTATAAATCATAACAGAACCTATTCATACAGTAAATGTAAATAGTATTGTAACCCCTAGATGGCGCTATCCCAGGGGCTACTACCCCTGCCTGATTTGCCACTAACAGGTTGAGGGGCCTGGATCCAATGGCGGGTGCCTCCACCCAGAGGTCAGGGTTTGCAATAGTTAAACTAACTTGGTCACAGCCCTCTGGGACACTGCAACCCTCTTCTTCCCACTAGTGGCCCACACAATATATCAGAATTACCTTCACAGTATACACTTACCCCCAGGTCTGGTTCCGCACTGGGACCTCCTGTGAAATGAGATACAGTGCAACAATCACAGTACAGTACTTTAACATAGACAAATACCTCAGGCAGTATAACGTTGCTGAAACAAGCAGCTCTGATTTATTTAGGGGATATAACAAGGACAGGGAAATCAGGTTAATTAGCTTATCACTCTAATAATAATCTACCTATGGCTCTGTGCACAGGCCTATCCTATCAGTTACTGTCCCTGGGTACCCAAGCCCTAGTGGCTAGTCCAAACCGTGACAGCTTGGTAGGGCCCTTTCACACAGAGAAAAGGAGAATTAAACAGTCAGCAGTATAGTAATTCCATTTGGATTTAATGTGGCAATTCAACAGGGAGCGACCCTGAATTAGTACTCACGACTCCAAATAAGATAGGGTCCTTCAATGTCAGCAGAGCTCACTTGAGGTACACAAACCTCTTCACATCCATATAAAAGAAAGCACTATACCAGGCAGGCTGCATCTGTATCCCGATCGCAATTACTGCACAATACCGGAGAACACACAGCAGATTCAGTTCCTGACAGACCGAGTGCAATTTTCAGCCATTCCTCCAGTCTTCTACAGGGTGAGCCTGGTTTCTACTCTTCAGAGATCCTTTGATTCTTTTCACAGGGACCGATTCAGTCCTAATGCTGTTACACAAGCTGCAGACGGAACTCTGGGCCTTACACCGTTTTTGACTAAAACTACACACTGAAAAAGCACAGGGCTCCTTCCTTCTTCACTGCCAAAGCTCAACTGAAACTCCAACCCACAAAACGGCACTTCCTTTGAGTTCCTCCCAGTTCTTGACTGGATTGGCTGTCACTCACAATAGACTGCTGCTGTTGGTCCAAAAAGGCACTGAAGTCTAAACTACATCTCCCAGAGTCACTGCCCATACAATCCTCTTGTGGCTGGCTCAGATTATGAGTCCAAGTTCTGATCGTCAAGGCACCATTTTAGAGCTAGCTTACCCCACACTGATTGGTCCAGTTCAGCAGTTCAAAACTAGAATGGGGAACTAGCAGACACAGTTCTGACTGCAAAGAAAGCAGGTTAGACAAACTGTAATTTCATTATTACTCTAAATAATTTCTGGCAAACAGTTACATCTTTCAGATAGGTTCCCTTTGCACTCCTAGTGACTGCAAAAATGAAGTGAATTGGCAGCAGCTTGAGTGGTACTCAAACAAAGAAACACACAGTCCCCCATATAAACTAATTACGTCTGCAAGCAGACAGCTCTTAAAGAGACAGTACCAGAGGTTCTAAAAACACTCACTGATAAATAGCTAACAGCAAACACCATTCAGGCTTGGAGCATTCAAGCAAGCTCCTGAAGTCTTTTGGGAACCCCATTTGCAGGGGTTACAGTATAAAAAGAGCTGATAAAAGGAAAACAGTTTTGTCTGTGTTATCTTTTTACATTTTGGGATATTTTCCTGCAAGACACAAGGTTACACAAAAGCATGGTTCTTAGGACCCTCCTTCTGGTCTATAGGAGAAGATACCTGTTCAGGGGTGGGAATATTATTCAAGCATCCGGAGGTTAGATTATTAAAGCTTTTGATTTAATACCAGGCAGGGTTTAATTTTAGATGTGTTACCACAAAACTCTCCATACAGACTAATAAATATTTCTGCACCTCAGTTTAAAGCATTACACTGTGAAGTACTACAGGCTATTCAACCATATTTACAAACAACACATACTATTGTCTTTGCTGGAGATTTTAACTGCCCAATTAGGGCAAAACAGCTAAACAATACTGTGATTCCAACTTCTAGTGCAATTGGTGCAAAGGTCAAATTTGATAGATGCAGCATTCCAGTGTACAAAACAGGAGCTTCCAACTTTTCATAAAGGGTGTCTAACCTCTAGAATAGACTATACGTTTCTATCAAAGTCTATACCCATTAGTAAAGCTGCAGTAACAGTAGCAGACTTTTCAGATCATAATATAGTGTCAGTAACTTTGGGGAGCTATATAAAAGACTTAAAAGGACCAGGATATTGGAAACTAAACACCTCCTGCTCTCAGAACCAGAAACAAGACACACAGTGCAATACTTTTACAGGCTAGAAAGTCTGTTTTATTATTTTGAGGACCTGGTCATCTGGTGGCTAGACACAAAGGTAGACCTTCAGAAACTATGTAAAAGAATAAGTAGAAATAGCAATAGAGAACAATGCTTGCAGTATCTACAGTACAGGAGGAATTTACAACAATTACCATCAATATCACATAACACTGGACAAAATCTGACCCTACAAATTACACACTTAAAACAAAAATGCTAGATTTCATAATAAAAAGCTACCATATTGCATTATCAAAAGCAATTTGGAATCTTAGGCAAGTCAGAAGTCATATGTCCTTATGAACACTGGCAAAACAAATACAAAGTAAAGCAATGGTTAAGATGAAGAATAAAGAAGGAATAGAACATACAGAGCAGAAAATATTAAAGAAATTGTGACCACATATACTAGAGATAGGTATGCTTTATTACAAGTGGAAAATGGAAATGCACATAGTTTCTTAGAAACTTAGACATACCATTCTTAGAACAAGAAGAGATACAGAATGTAACATGAGAGATATAGGAAGAGGAAGTACAGAATGCAATTTTAACACTAACAGGGAATAAATCACCAGGGTCGGATGGCCTACCAAATGAAATAATGAAGATCATAGCCCAACTATAGAGCGAATTAACTCAAGTATTAAATGCTATGCTTGAGACAGAACAAATCCCATTGAACTAAATGAAGGTATATTAACATACATATATAAAACAGGAGACAAAGCGAAATGAAAAACTGGAGGTCGATCACTTTGTTAAATTCAGACTTTAAAATACTAACAAAAATACTAGCTACAAGACTATCAACAGTAGCATCAAAACTCATCTCCCCAGCACAATCATATGCAATTCAGGAGGCAAATACATAGTCATCTCATATTACTAAGAGAAGTAGTCGAGCAAGGAGACTGGGCAACATGGATGGATACTTGGTGTCCTTAGACCAAAAAAGCATTCGATCAGGTTAACCATGATTTTTGTAGGAAACATTAACTCATTATCATATACCAGAGAAAATGATAAAATGGTTAAAACGTATTTATAATACTGCAACTATCAGACCAATAATACAAGGGTAGAAGGGTCCTCTCATACATTTAAAAGAGGAGTTGGACAAGGCTGCCCCATACTATATGATTTTTATAGACCCTCTTTTAAGAACAATAAATAAAGGGAGGAAATAAGAGCGATAACAATAAACACTCAGATGATTACATACAAAATAATTGCATATGCAGATGATACGACATTTAATGGTACAAGATGAGAAGTCTCTTTGCAAAGCTTTGGAAATCTGTGAGAAATCTGGGAAGATGTCAGAGCATCTTTAAACTTAGAGAAGTGCATAGGGCAGAGATTGAATTATCAATTAAGGTGGCAGGGGTTATAACAGGATTCAAATTACAAGAGAGCCAATAAAAATATTGTGAATATTTTATAGGAATGAGAGCCTAGATAGACTGAACTGGGACAGGAACGTTGTCATTGGTATGCAGAAGATAGTACAATGGAATAGGTGGAAACCGAGCACAAAGAAGATCATTTACTTAATTAAAACCTATCTAATCCCAGTTTTCTTATACAGGGCTTTATTTAACTCCAATAATTGATTAGCGTTTGCTCATAAAAGTGCTAAAACTCTGTGAAAATGCATAGCACTTGCCTCACTGTGATTAACAAACATAACACTTCTAGAAAACCTGTACAAATACTTTCTGTACAGTTAGCATTGTCCCAAGAAAAAAACTGTTAATCAATTATTTAAAACCCTGTTATACATTAGCTACATCTTTCCACCACCAAAAGAACTAGAAACAACATTGCTAAGTATATTTTTCAGGCTTGCTAGGGAAGCAGGCTTGAACCCTTTAAAAGAGAAATGTTATACTTACCAATAAAGAAGGAGGTTTGAGTATGCCAAACCCCATCCTATTTTTAATAGTTTTTCTTATATGCTAACATAAAACCTTTGATAATGAATACAAATACAAGATGGGAACATCTCCTTAAACCAAAATGTGCGATCTGGTTACAGATGGGAAACAAAATCTTTGAGAACTTTAAAAGATTTGTTATAATCCCAGAATACATAAGATACACCTTCATGAGAATAAAACAATGGGATGTCACAAAAGAGCAGATGATAGATATGCAAAGAAAACAGCTATATTTTATACATTAGAAACCACCTGTTTGGTGGAAGAGGTTTTGTAAAGCGTCCTAGAGAACACAGGAATACATTAATTACATTTCTGAATAACAAGCGAGTGCCAGAACACATATGGGATTTTCACTGGTTAGCATGCCATGAAAAAATCAATGTAAAGTCAAATCAAAACAAACCTCAACACGAAAGGATCTGTGGCAGATTAACATGTATAAATGTGGAAGAAACCATAATGCATCTACTATTTCAATGTTCTTTTATCTCAGGGTTTTGGACTTATATGGCACAACAATGGGGGAAAATATCTTTAGCACCGTAAGTTTTGAAAATATTATATATAGAATATTTGAAACTGAATGGCAAATGGCATAAAAGTACCTTACAAGTAATGATGGTAATTTTTAAATGGAATATCTGGTCAATGAGGTGTAATTTTGTGCTCCAACAAAAGGAAGGGCTTTACAGAATTACTGAACAAAATTGCAGTTAATTTAAAAATATCTATTGGAAAGACAGAACTATCTTAACAAGGAGGAAATTATTAGAATACTGGAAAGGGCTTCATGGATAACAAATAATGACTTTCCCATCACATAGAAAGAATGTTGATTCTGACTAGAACTGCTGTATATGGAGTAGATGGAGCAGTAGAAATGAATTATGAAAGTACCTCAGAAGGACTGAAATACGCATATGTTTTCACTTGATGAGAAGAGGAGTTGCTATGAATAGGGATGCAAAGCACATAGATTATCTAAATAAGAATTCCCTCATTCAGGAGAAGAATTCATGTTACTTTGATATTTGTACTAAATCTAAAAGGAATATAATGGCTACATTGTTGATAGTTATGACAAATAAGAAATTGATCAAATATAGAATGCAGGATTGCAACAAGTATTTATTCTGTTTAAAAGTCATGTACTCTTGTATGTTTTAATTTATTTTTCAGTTTGTGAGATTGAACTTTATAATCATACATATTGTTTTGTGTGACTTAACACATTTTTGGTACATATGTGATTTTAATGTCAAATAAAAAATGCTCCTACTCTTTTCGATAAGTGCCATGGGATCTTTAACATCCACCTGAACTACCACCAATCCAGGCAGATGGGACCTCGGTTTAACGTCTCATCAAAGACGGCACCTCAGAAGTGCAGCACCCTCTCATGCTGCACTACAGTGTCAGTACTGGGATATTAACCCAGTGCCAGATGGGAACTAATCCCACAGCCCTCTGATCTCCGGCCTCAGAGGTAAGTGTACACCTACTGAGCCACTGATACTATCCCATTGTACTGCAAGAGTCTTCCTGCAAACTGGAAACTGTAGCAGTATTCTCTTGTTCCTCTCTCTGAACTGTGCAATGTAAGTGCCCTCCCCACACTTTCACCCCACCGCAGTGCTGCCAATCATCACACACTGTAAAACTCACAATCCACCCATCAGAGCCACACCATCAGGAAAGTGTATTCAAAATATTTGTGTAGCAACTGCTGTGATACAAAACCTGATTACAGCAGCAGCAGCAGGAAAATGATGTACAGAGTTTTGTATGTAAGCATCTGTAAAGCAAGAGTACAACCACATTTGGGTGACATTAGGTGTATCAAGTGACTGCTATACATAAACAATTTTGTACCGTTGCTAATAAAAACTTGTAACATGGCAATTGATGCAAGTCGAAATAACACTAATTGACTGGTCCACACAGCGAGGTTAATTCCTAGTAATGCCCGCTAGTGTAATACATGCCACAGCCATATTGAAACCCCAATCACACAGAATAATGCCTGCTGGTGTAATACCTTCAAAAGTCAAGACAGCAAAGCCGACTGCACAGTATATACACCAAGGTGATGTGCAGCACTCAAATCAGGCTGTTGGAAACACCATCTGTCCGACCAGAAAGCTGATGACAGACACGGTTAGTTGAGCTGCCTCAAGATATAGAAAATGTTTGAAATTGTTGAAATCATGCCATCTTAACATGTTTAATCTTAGGCACTGTTACAAGCACACTACAGTTTGTATAACAGAACTATGTCTGTAAAACTGTCAGTTGGTGTACTACTAGAAAAAGCAGATGGTTATGCAAATTCTCATGTCTGGTATCCCAGAATGCATTATAAAGAGTGGACACCATGCTTTCTTGTGTCCATTAAAAGTGTGTTGTACATATGTTTAACCTCCAAAATATGTTATTGTAACATTCATTCGGTTGGCTTAAAACCAAGCATATTGCAATATTTTGAAAAGAAACACCACCATATTAACAAATATGGTTCCAGTGAAACCAGTTTTCTTCTTTATTTCTATAATATGTGGTATTGTCACAAACCCACTCAGCAGGTCAGGCCCTCTGCCCCACAGTGCCAACCTCCAAGCACAGTATTATGAACAGGTAACAGAACAGGGTAACCCTCCTGTCTGTTTTGTGGGTCCAAATCACCTTTGGTCTCAAGTTCTGGGGATTCAACTGTGAACATTATGCTAGCATACCCAGAGGTACAGGCTCAGATAATTCTGCTCTTCGGGAATGCCAGATATCTTTCACCTAAGGGCACCTAACCAGGTATCCAAATGAACCCTTAGAACTCTGTGAAAACCTTAGGAGAATTCTTGCCTTTTCCCAGTTTGGTACTACCATTAAGCTTATGAACCAGTGTCAACTTTAACCATCTGTGCCTCACATGCAAAAGAAAGGATTTCAAAGGCACACCAGTCATTCTCTCTAAAATAAGAGGTTTACTTAGAAAATGGATACAAATAGGTAAAATGTAAACACAGAACAATATACCACAAAGCACACAACCACTTAAAAGAAAAAGAAAAAAAACATACAAACTCCTACCACAATATAATTAGACTTGTCTATCTAATGTACCTTCTACAGTGCTTATAGTTAGATAATGTTTCAGAGTCCAACAGGAATGTGTCAGTTGAAAAACACAGAACACACTTTAAAATGCTGTATTTTAACACCTTCCATAAAATAAAATTATGCAAAACAGGATGTCCTATCAAGGGTATATTAAATACTGTGATTTCAGCAAAACCCATTTCCCAAATTATGACACTCTTTAAATAACATCCCCTCTTTGATCTTGAGTAGTTTCTCTTCCCAGGACACTTCAAAGGATTTTTGTGACTTAGCACCATATTTATAGAACCTATTTTCTTCCTCTAAATGTCATAAAAGTTTATGAGCCCTATATCCTGGTAATTGGTGAGCTCTAATTAAATCAGGAAACAGGAGATCCTTAATTATGTCTCTAGCTTTCAGATTAATATCCTGTAGTTGAAACCTGTGGGGGGCATCCCAGGAGCACATGGTGTCTCAAGACAGACAGACACATCATATTTTTATATTACAAAATCATAGAGCAATCAGAACCAGCTGGCCAAGCATCTCAAATCCTCCTCACCTAGACTGAATTTGGGGCTCCATCCCTGCATGGGATGAGCTTCCCAAATCAGTTCACCTCATAAAGACGTGAAAGCCCATCTGAGTTCTGATTGGTTGCTCCAGCCCTGTGTAAGATTGTCATGTCATAACCTTGCAAGGCAAGACTCCATCTTAACAATCTACCATTAGTTTTTCCCATTGCGTCAGCCAAACCAGGTGGTTGTGGTCAGTTTGTACCACAAAATGCTGCCCATATAAGTATGGATCTTGCTTCTTTAGGGCCCACACTATGGTAAGACACCTTTTCCACAGGAGAGTATGCCTGCTCCCAGGGAAGTAACTTTTACTCAGGTACACTATCGGGTGATCTTTCCCTTGGTTGGATGTCTGACTCAGTACTGCCCCAATACCTCACGCCTGAGGCCTCAGTCTGAACTATAAAGGGTTTACATAGTCAGCACTTGTCAATACAGGAGCACTGCACAGTGCCTCCTTCAGTCTGGTAAAGGCTTCTTCACAGGCTGGTCCCCAGGTGATTTTCTTTGGCATCCTTTTCTTACCAGGTCAGATAGAGGAGCAGCCAAGGCACTGTAAATTTCCTATAGTACCCTGCTGTCCCTAAAACTCCTGACCTGCTTCTGCATTTCTGGTCTGGGCCACACCTGGATCACCTCTATTTTTATTTGGTTAGGACGGAGCTGTCCCGGCCTACCACATGCCAGAGGTATGCCACTCTCCCATGGCCACCTGGCACTTCTCAGCTTTGACAGTGAGCCCAGCCCTCTGTATCCTTCCCAGCACTTCCCTAAGGTGGGACAAGTGTTTCTCCCAGCTGGCACTAAAGATGGCAGTGTCATCCAGGTATGCCATGGTGTACTCCTCAGCCCATTTAACACCTGGTCCACCAACCTTTGGAAAGTGGCTGGGTGTTCTTCATTCCAAAAGGCATTACTTTAATTCAAATAAGCTTCACTGGAGTGATGAAGGACAACCTCTCCTAGCTCTGTCCATTAACTCCACCTGCCAATACTGCTTGGTCAGGTCAATAGTCGTAAGGTAGGTCGCCCTCCCAAGTTGTCCAGGAGTTTGTCTATCTGGGGCATCGGGTGGGCTGCCTGATTTCGTGACTGCATTCAGTCCACGTAATGTCCACACAGAAATGAGTAGAGCCATCTGGCTTGGGCACAAGGACTACAGGGAGGCCTCTGGCTGTGGGATCTCTGGATTACCCTAAATCCAGCATCTCCTCCACTTCCCTCCTAATGTCCTTTTGGACAGCCTCTGACACCCGATATGCTGTCCGCCACATGGGCTTGTAGTCCCTGTCTCCACATCATACGCTGCCAAGGGGTTAGTACAGGCTTGTCGCTAAACAATGGGGCAAAGTCTGCTAAAATCTCCCTTACTTCCTGGATCTTGTCTGGGGCCAGCTGGGGAGACAATTTTACTGCCTCCACAGCGGACTTCCACTTGTTTTCTTCCAGCAAGTCCAGAAGGGGTCTCCTTCATCCGTCTCCTCCCCAGGATTACACACTGCAAACACCATGTCAGCCCTATTAGCATATGGTTTCATGTTGACATGGTACATCCTTTCTGTACATCTTCTGTCAGGTAACTCCACAATATAGTTCACGCTATTTACCTTCCTAACCACTTTGTACGGTCCTGCCCACTCAGCCTGCAGCTTGTCTTTCTGAACTGGAATAAGACCATGACTTCCTGACCCACTCATGTACGAGCGCAGCTCTGGCTCTGGGTCATACCACACTTTTGTTTCTGATGGCCAGCTGCCAGGTTGCTCTGGGCTGTCCCCATAAGCTCCTTCAGCCTTCCCTAAACCTAAGGACATAATCCACTATGGGAGTTCCCTGGGTGGTGTGCTTGCCTTCCCAGTCCTCAAGGATCAAGTCTAGGGACAGCCATGTACCTGTCGTCCATATAAGCGTCGAAGGGAAATCCTGTCGCTCTTGGGGCACCTCCCATTATGCAAACAACAGGTGGGAAGACATTTCTCCAGTCCTCCAATGCTGTTCAGCAAACGCCTTGAGCATTGACTTTGCGGTAACATTAAATCTTTCCACAAGCCCACTGGCTTTGCGGGTAATCTGATGGCGTGCATCTCTGCACCACCCACACTTCTCCACAAACATTTCATCAGTTCCGACATGAAGGAACCCCCTCGATCGGTGATAACCTCCTGCGGAAACCCAACACGGGAGAAAATCCCAACTAAGGCATCTGCCACTTTGTCCGTCCTCCGTGAGGATGGGGCGACTGCCTCTAGGTACCGGGTGGCATAATCCACCAGTCAGGATGAATCTCTTCCCTGAGGAGCTGGGGTATTTAAAGGCCCCACAATATCCATTCCCACCCTCTGGCATGGCTCCTCCACTATGGGCAATGGAATCAGGCGGCTTGGATTTTCTTGCCCTTCCCTATTTCTTGGCACCAGTGACAAGACCTGCGATACTCCTTCACCTGCTGGGTGAAGTTGGGCCAGTAAATTCTGGGCCAAACGCTGTGAGTGCACATAATTCCCAGATGACCAGACAAGGGAATATCATGTGCAATCTTCAGCAACTGCTCACGATACCCCTGGGAATGACAAGCTGCCTGCCGCCTATCACCCCTCTCCCTCTGTCTGCACAGCCCGAGTATACATGAGTCCATTTTCCCAATAAAGCTTATGTCTGCCGTCACCTCCTGTGCCTGGCCAGACTCTGCCCAAGCCCTCTGCTTTTCTAAACTAGGTCATCTGAGCAGCTGCAAACCTCACACATTCCCAAGGCATGGGACAGGTCCCTTCAGTCTCTAAACTAGGGTCCCTAGCACTAGCGTCAGGGCACTCAAGATCATTGTTATCCCTAACCTCTGACAATGGGTCACCCCTGCCTCTCGGAGTAACCTCCATAGTGGTGTGGTTAACTGCTACTGGGGAAATTTCTACCCCTTTCATTAGTCTCCATATGGAGACACAGGCTGGGGAACCAGCCTCCCAGTGGTTTCCACAATGGCTTCTGTGGGGCTCAGGGAACTCACAATTTTTCCTTACCACTTAGCTACGGGTAACTGCACACACCATCCCGCTTGAGACTGTTGCCAAGGATGACGCCCTCTGCTAATGTATTGGCAACAGCCACCTGTTGCACAGGTCCCCGTTTCACCTCAGTCTAGGAGAACATTAGCGAAGGGCAATGTTTCTCCTCACCAGTAAAGTCCTGTACAGTGACGTATTTATTAAGTATAAGCTGACCAGGCTCTACTAGATTCTCTTTACCAATGTCAGGGATGCCCCTGTGTCCTGTAACCCTTGTGTCTGCACACCATTCACCATGACTGGATGCATGTGTCCCTCATGTTCACAGGCATGCTTCCAGGACACACAAACAACTCACTTCCTTCCTAGCACCACCTCGATGATTGTCTCGTCCGTCTGGGGCACTGTCTGGCAATATGCCCAGTTTCTTTACACAACCAACATTTTTTTTCTCTCAGAGAAATCTTTCTCTGGAAACCTGGGCTAACTGGTTTTGGTGGAGGCAGTGACGGTTTTAGCTGCCCTGAAGGTATGCTTTTCCCTTTCTGTGCTGCCATGCTCGGCCATCTGCTTGGCATGGTGGTGCGAGAGTTCAGCAGCTCTTGCACTGTTTTGGGATCTCGGTCCTCCAACCAAGTTTTCAGTTGCTAGGCATGCCCCCTCAAAATTGTTCCAACAATACAGCATTTTCAATTTAATCTACAGAGTTTACTTCAATTCCCACCCAACATTTTAAAAACTGACGTTGTTTTGTGCTAGCTCCTCATAGCTCATATCAGGGCTTCTGAGCTTACGGAATTTACCTCTGTATGCTTCAGCAGTTAAATAAAATTTTTCAAAGTGCAGCTTTAAGTTGGCTTGAATCATTACTGTCCTCATTGTCCATTTGACCCAATGCATCCTGAGCTTTCCTGGTAAGTAGCGGGATAGCTGGAAGCTCCAGGACTCTCTAAGAATTTTAGCCTGAATACAAACTTTTTCAAAGGAATGTAAAAAGGCATCCATATCCTCCCCTCTTTAAATTCAGCTATCCTTGGAATACAATTTGTAACCCAGTCTCAGAGTTCCAGTTACACCAAGCCACTTACCTGCTCTGGTGAGGGTGGCTGGAGTCGTAGCTTTTCCAGTTCATGTCGCCTGGTGCTCACACCTCACGTGTCCGCCTCGTGATTTCACACGTCTGCCTCTCAACGTTTTTGCTCCTTCTCCTCTGCAGCTGCACACTCACGCCTCACAATCTGCCTCTCGCTGTTCACGGTCCGCCTCGGGCCATTCATGCTCCCTCTCTTCCTCTGCAGCTCGCTTTCTCGCTCAGTGTCTCTCTGGAACTCCAGCTCCATTCTGCGCAACTCAATCTGCAGCCTGAGTACTTCTGGCTCCAGAATGCTGGTGACCTTCCCTGCTGCTGTGGCCCTTGCTGGCACTGACCCTGCTGTCATCCTCATCAGCTCTGGACACTGCACTGGCTGCTAGCCCTTCCACACTAAGGTTTGGTCTTTACAGTCACAGTCAGTGACTCGATGTCCTGGTATCTGCTACCATCAGAGCATCCACAAGGTTCTGCTTGGTGGCTCTCACCTTGTACAGGACTCTCTGTCTCTGCACAACCTGCCTCAAGTAGTCTATAGTGTGCCGCTGTAGTTGGAAGCCATCTTCTTTCCTAACTATGGCTACTCTAACTTGCACTTTAGAGAAAAAATAAAACAGGTAGGAAATTGACTGTAAGCTAAATTATATAGTTTTTTTTTTTTTTAAAGAAAAATACCTGCCTTATTTTGCACATGAGCTGTATAGTATTGTGACATACTGAACAGTATAAAGCTTGTGTTTATCAAATGTATGCACACTGCTGTCAACCAATCTGTCACAAACCCACACAGCAAGTCAGGCCTCTGCTCCCACAGTGCTAACCTCACGCGCAGTATTGTGATCAGTTAACAGAACAGGGTAACCCTCCTGTCTGTTTTGTGGGTGCGAATCATCTTTGGTCTCAAGTTCTGGGGAATTCAAATGGTGAACCTTACGCTAGTGTACCCAAACGACAGGCTCAGATAATTCTGCTCTTTGGGAATGCCAGATATCTTTCGCTAAGGGCAACCAACAAGGTAGCCAAAATGAACTCTTAGAACTCTATGAAAGACCTTAGGAGAATTCTTACTTTTTCCCAGTTTGGTATTACCATTACACTTATGAACCAGTGTCAACTTTAACCATCTGTGCTTTACATGCAAAGAAAGGATTTGAAATGCATACCAGGTAGTCTCTTTTAAAGACAAGGTTTACTTAGAAAATGGATAAAATAGGTAAATGTAAACACTGAACAATATATCACAAAGCATACAATCACTTAAAAGAAACAAGGTAAACAAACATACAAACTCCTACCACAATACAAGTAGACTTGTCTATCTAATGTACCTTCTTACAGTGCTTATAGTTAGATGATGTTGTTTCAGAGTCCAACAGGAATGTGTCAGTTGAAAACACAGAATACACTTTAAAACGCTGTGTTTCAACTCCTTCCATGAGGTCATCTAGCTCCTCCTTCCAGAATATAAAATTATACAAAACAGGATGTCCTATCAAGAGGTATATTAAATACTGTGATTTCAGCAAAACTCATTTCCCCAAATTATGACACTCTTTAAATAACATCCCATCTTTGATCTTGAGTAGTTTATCTTCCAGGACACTTCAAAGGATTTTATGACTTATCACCTTAGTGATAGAACCAGTTTCCTTGCTCTAAACATCATAAAAGTTTATGCCCTATATCCTGGTAACTGGTGTGCTCTAATTAAATCAGGGAAACAGGAGATCCTTAATTATGACTCTCTTGCTTTCAGGTTAATATCCTGTAGTTGAAACCTTTGGGGGTCATCTCAGGAGCATGGGATGTCTCAAGACAGACAAACACATCACGCTTTTTATATTACAACATCATAGAGCACTCAGAACCAGCTGGCCAAGTGTCACAGAGTATTGCCAGAAATTGCATCCGCTTCTCCATAAAATGTTTTAGCATATCTTAGATCTTGCTTGCCATAATAGAGCATTAATCCACTCCAGTTGAATTCTACTAGAGAATTAATGCCTAGTTGGTGGTTGGAGGCACTCTGCCTGCGGCCTTGCGCCCAACCCCCCAACCAGGCATTAATTCCCTAGTAGAGCCCTCCTCTTGTCGTGATTAATGCTTAATTGTTCAGTTTCCAGGTATAGCACTGTTTCACATCACACTAAACACGGTCAGGTAGAAAATTCACTTCAGCGAAAGTGAAAAGAAATACTCAGGTATTCAAATAGTTGACTACTTCTGAAAGTTAATAATATTTCAGGCTGCATTATAGTAACGATTTGAGGGTCTTGGGTCAACAGCCATCATGCTTTTGAAAATATGTAATCAATAACCCACGACAGGGTGTGTGGGTTACTGGTATTAATCCACACCCTGGGTGCAAGTAGAGGCACAAGACTGCAGGCCAAGTGCCCTCACAGCAGCCATGGTTACTTGGTAATATAAGACAATAGAAGGCTGTATGCCCACTGTACTGTGTGTGGATTAACTGCCACAACCCCATACCAAGGAGTGGGTTATTGCGCTATAACAAGGGTTCTTTAATAAAAACAAAATAATGAGGGCCAGCCTGGTGGCACTGGAGGCTGAGGTGCTGGATGCCACGCCGGTGACCCAGGTTTGGGAATGAGCCCAGGCTGCTGGGGGTGATCAGAGGTGAGACAGAATCAAGCATGCAGACTGTTCTCCCTCAGTCCTCTCTCTCTCTCTCTGGATCTCTGGATTGTCATCCTGCCTGCTGATCGCCCTCTGGTGGGGGCAATGCAGTAGGAGGCACTAGCTGGTGGGCATGGCATGCGGGTGCCCCCACACATATGCGCACACCACACACCAGAGGGGAGGGGAATGGAAGAAAAGTGGAAAAGGAGCTGGCAGACCTTGATGGCCCTGGAGTCTAAATGATGGTCTCTGGGGGGTGGGTGGAAGAGTTGGCGCCTCTCGCTCGGCCCTGCCACAGAGGGGGGCACAACCTTGGGGACCTTCTAGGGAGGGTTGGGCATGGGAGTAGCCGAACAGAGAGAGCCCTCCAGGGAGGCTACTGTTGCCTGCCAGTCTGCCAGAAGGAGCATAAATATCTAAATCATTAAGAAAAAAAAATGGGCAGAAAGGTTTTATTCTCTTGAAATAACAGAAACTTACTGTATCCTGCAGACTTCAAAAGTAGTCTCCAAGAACTAATGTATAGGTCACTTATTTAATCGAACACACAAATGCTAGAAATATACTATAAGTACGATTTCTGACATTTGCTGCTCAAAATTAAGTGTTATGCTGATCTTTCTACTCTGTAAGACTCTCCCAATGCGCTCTCCCCCCACCCCTGGCTGCCCCATACAGTTCAAAGCAAGGCTGCTCGCTTTGTCTCTTGGTAAGGTGTACAATGAATCTTATAATTAGGAACATTTAGAATACACACTGAGCCCCTGTCACAGTATCCTATGCTCAGCACGAACATTGCAGCCTCAAGCTGTCTCCCCAGGGACCCTCAAACAGCAAAGCACCCATGCTGCCCCCAAAATGGAGGCAGAACAGTGTACAGCTGCTCAGTGGGTCTAGTTTAAAACCCTGACAGTGGACAGAGCTCTCTCCCACTATGTGTATCTGCAACCCGCTGACAAACAACACCCTGGGCTTCACTCAGTGTTCACTAGCTGCCACTTACGAGGATATAATGTTCCGAGCCTCCGGAGGATGAGAAGCAGACATCATCGGGAGGGGCCAAGAAGACAGGCTGTCAGGAGTTTGGAATACAGCTCAAGACGAGCTAATCACTGGATCGCCTGCTTTCGCCTTTTCCTGTGTCTTTCTCCTCAAGTACTACAGGAGAATGAATCTTGCGGTCAGTACTCTGCTCTGTCTTGGATATGACCAGGGAATGTTCAATGGCTGCCATTCTGCTTTCATTTTGCAGCACATAGCAAGCCGGTCTGGCATCACACCGCGGCATACTTAATGTGGCCATGAGATCAATCGAAGGTCCGCTGCAAGCGAGCTAAGCTCGCCATATGCAGCAGACTCCAGACGTGCTTTCCTGGTGGTAGAAAATGAACATGGTGGAGCACTGTTTCGCCATACTGCCGACTTCGGTGCTCCACTCCCTGTCGGCATGCTCTTGCTCATAGTATGTGCCGACGGGTGAGCCTACCTCACCGCGGATAATGCATCCCCCATTTGTTATGTACAAGAGGGGTGCCTAATCCCTCGGCTCTTGCCCCCTCACTGTGTGCAGACGTGCCCAATCCCCTGCCGGCTACAGCATACCCCGCCACAAAACACTTAGGTGGCACGCTGGAAGCCCACCAGCATGCCAAAGCCCCTGCAAAAGAAAACCATCCCCAATGTTTGTTTTTAACCTGTAAAGAAAACGTCCTCACGGTCTCCCTGCCCCCCATAACTCCACACCCACCCACGGCACCCTGCCTCCCCACACCCCCACCTAATACTTTCTCTCCGAGTCTGGTGCGACGATCTTCGTGGACCGGAACACGATGCACTCTTCAAAGCCGACCGTGAACTGAGGAAATGCTGGTAAGCTGTATAAAGGAATAAATAGGGTTTTTCAACTTTGATGCATATCTCAGGCATGTTTCGATTCTGACACCAAATTTTCAACATGGGGTTTTGGATCCCCCTCATGAAATCTGGCACTGTTCATAGCGTTAATCGGCCCTGAAATTTTTGGGACCGATTAATGAAATGACAGTGCCGCTATTCATGGGGGGTGGTGTGCTCTCAAAAAGCTTATGTTACAGATTTGTGGGAAAATTAAAAAAATGGCTGTTTTACGTAGCGCGTTGCGCTGTTTCCAAACACGCTTGTAACTTCGTGAATTTGTAGTAGTTTCACCAGATTTTCAAAAATTGGTATTTTTCCACACCTCCTGATGAACAGTACAGCTGTCATTTTACATATCCTGGCCAAAATGTGTTTTCACATGTCCGGCGCTGAATAGCACTGTCGCCAGCGAAATCACTTTTCAGGACAGTTTGAGGAAATGACTGTGAAACTGTTCATGAACAGAGGTCCTAAAATGCCTATGTTGAAAATTTGGTGCCGAAAGTCCATAAAATGACTGTGTTGCAAGCTATGCTATGCAGTTTCCACACACCCTTGTAACTTTGCAAATCTGCAATATTTCCATGCCAGATTTTCAACACTGGCATTTTTCACACCTCCTTATGAACAGTACAGCTGTCATTTTTCACATCTTGCCCAAAATGCGTTTCCACACCTGTGGCGCACAGTGGCACGGTCGCTGTGGGAAATCAACTTTTGGGACAGATTAACAGAATCGCAGCGCCACTGTTCATAAGGGAGGTCCAAAATGCCTACATTACAAATGTGGCTAACAACTCCCAAAATAATTGGGTTACGGACATGTGTTGCGCAGTTTGTATGCATGTTCATTACTTCACCAATATTTCATATTGGCACTCCAGATTTTCAACTTTGCCATTTTTTATGCCTCCTCATGAACAAAAGTCATTCTGCACATCCTGCCCAAAATGTGTTTTCGCTCTTCTGTCACCAAATGGCACAGCTGCTGTGCAAAACCACCTTCAGCTCAACAAAGTGACTGTGCCGCTATGAGGTGGCCTGACAAGCAGCCCATGTTGAAAATGTGGAGTTAAACTACCACCACACGCCTACGGTGTTAGGTTTTCAACTGTAGCACCCCATCCGTACAGACTGACAGGCATTAGGTGTGACTTGGGATCATCGGATATAATGCTCACGCCATTCCACACCACCCTGCGGCCTGAGCAGGCATCAGTAGTGTGCCTTGCACCGTTCCGCTACAAAGTTCACCCCACGCTCCTATACTCACCACGTCAGCGTATTTCATGGAATGGGGTAAGTTTAACACCCAAAGACCCAGCACACCCCAACACTTGTCAGTGTCTACAGGGTAGGAGTGAGGTTTAACGGCATGAGCGTTATAGCTGATGACCCAAAGGCACACCCAATGCCTGTCGCTTTCCTACAGGGTGGGTTGTGGCTGGCGCACTCAATATTTCACTTCCATTCCTATTATGACTCGAGCTAATGCCAATGCCACGCGACAACATTCTGCATTGACAAATGTTTGTTATTGCACTGCAAAGGAACTAGATATAACAGGTATCTTGGCCACAAGCCACTTAAAATGCTAGACAAAGTACAGTTACGTAGGTACTTATCATAACAGTAGATCAGTGACAGAATGTCTTGCAGCATGCTGGATCTTGTGCCGCTTCTTGGATGTTCTTACAAGCGACCTGCTGCAAGAGATATCCTCAAAGAAGATACTTTCTTATCTGAATTGTGTGTCTGGGAGGTTGTACAATTATTCAGTAATACAGCCTTTACCCCAACATGCAGGACCATTATTATTCATTGAAACATTAGAACTTCTGATCTCAAGCCAGCCAGCCAAGTGCACTGATACACTTGCAATGATGCCATCTGTAATATCTCAAAAGGGCAACACTATTACACAATTATACAGCTGCATGATATATTCTTTTATGGTTTTATGGTGGTTTCAAATTTGATTTTGTATAGGAGTGTAGGAATGTCTAATGCAATGCTGAAGAAAAAATTATATGATCATCAGTATTGCAACTCTCCTGTGTGTAAACCATCTGGTTACAATAGTAATACAGTAGTATTCAAGATCAGAAGGGACTCTAGGTAATATCACATCCACCCCCACCATTTGCTCCTGTAAAGGAATGTATATTCCAATCAACTAACTCGAAAACGCTCTGCCCCGAAACTGCGAGAAGGTAAGAGAGATAAGCAGCTGTCCACAGCCACAAGGAATCGGGAAGGAAAAAGGTGCAACACCCTAAACAGGGCTCAGCTACAGAATAGGATCAAAGCTTACAAAAACCTAGGGGTCACTGAAACTCCCTATAGGGTAGGAGTAATAAAGGAATTTAAAGGGATGGGATTAGTGCAGGGGCAGCGGCTGTGAGCGGTCAGTCTTCAGGGAGATCTCTGAAGGCTGCATTGCACCTTCATCTGCATCGCGCCTCTGGCTGAGGGAGGAGGCTGCCAGACTCAAGGCCGAGCTGGCTTGGGTTCAAGGACTTTCTTCTCCACCCATGGACCACCTAGTCCACCGCTGCAAACCTCAGAGGTTGCCCTAAAGGAGTGGCTGTGCAACAGTGGCCTCATGGAGGGTTAGGGGTTATGGAGTGTAGGCACATCCCATACTGGGTTCCACTGGGAAACCCCACGCCTGCACTGGCAGAGGAAACATCCCACAGAGGCACCCAAAGTAGTGGCCAGGTGGTTGTGGGCGGGGGGAGGAGAACAATAGACAAGGATGAAGCAAACCTGGTGGGGACTCCACAGTGAGGGGATACAGCTGGGGACAGGTAAGGATGACGAGAGGAGAAAGGTGCCTTCTGCTACCATGGCTCAGCAGGGATGGAAAGAAGATCCAAAGAATCATTGTGGCAGCAGGAAGGAGGAGAGCTAGACATCATTGTCCATCTGGGACTAATGACCTGGCTAGGGATGAGCCAGCAATAGTTCAGGAGGAGTTCAGGGAATTGAGATGGGGTCTTGCAGGTGACATGATCTGTGACCTTCTTGAAATGGCTACCTGTCTACAACAGGGAGGGGAGGATTCTCCACCAGGAACTATAATGCATGGTTGAAGGAATGGTGCAGAGAGTAGGGTTCGCTTCACTAGGACTAGGCCCCACCTGGAGGAATAAGGGCCTGTACAGGCAACGGCCTGCATCAATCCAGGAAGGGAACCATGGTCTACAGGTGAATGGTTTAAATGCTAAATTGGCCAGCATTTAAACTAGCAAAGAGGGGAGGCAGAAGATGAAGGAAGACATAAATTGTCCCTCTCACCAACAGGCAGGAATCCTGAGGGATGGAACCCCAAAAGAACCAAAACAAAGGAATCCAGGGATGAAGGCAAGAGTGATAATGAGATAGAAATGGAGGAAACAAAAGGAGGCAAATGGGAAACAAAAGGGGAGTGGCAGAAGGCAAGAGTGATAATGATATAGAAAATGGAGGAAACAACGGGAGGCAAATGGGCAACGGGGTGGGGAGAGGAGGCACAATCTGGGGTTTATGTGTGTAAACGCTGAAGTCTAGACGACAAGATTGCAGACCTAGAGGCCACCACATGGCAGAAGCAGACCTGATATGGTTGCACTACCGGGTCCAGGTGCAATGAAACCAGGATTGGATGTAATATACCAGGGTATACTCTATTCAGAAAAAGACAGGTAGGTAAAAGGAGGAGAGGCTCTTTATTTTAGGGACAAAATAAAAGCCATGGAGACACATGGACAGCAGAGAAGAGCTGAGGTACTGTGGATCATCCTGGAAACACGTAGGGGTCACTACTATTTGCTTAGGAGTGATCTACAGACCTCCAGCACAGCGGGAGAGGTGGATATGACATGATGTAAACCATCCAAAGGATGGCAAGCAAGGGGAGGTGTTAATGGGGACTTTAATCTACCAGACATGGATTGGAGCCTACCAGCTGCAAAACAGTCAGAGGCAGTGACATCCTGGACTCCCTGCAAGGGGTGTTTTCAGGCAACCAGTTAAGAAGCTTACTTATGGGGGTGAGGGATAATGGACTTGGCAATGACAAACATGCAGTGTTGCTGATCGTCACGGTGGGTGACAATCTGAGTCCAGCAATCACGAGAGTGTGGTTCAATATAAGGACTGGCCAGAACCGAGGGCAACCTAAGACAAGGATCCTGGACTTTAGGATGGCCGATTTCAGGAAAATGGGAGAATGCCTCAGGGACTTAACAGGGATAGATGATCTGGGGAAATCAAGGAACTATGGGCAAAAATAAAGGGGGAGGGCATTGAAAAAGCAACAAATCTCTGCAGGCAGGTTAACAAAGGTAAGAGAAAAAGAAAGAGACCACTCTGGTTCTCTAAAGACGTAGAGAAAAACAAAGAGCAAAAAAAAAAAAAAAATAGCATTTAGAAAGTACAAAAGACACAGAAAGAGAGGACTGGAAAACTACCAGGAGAAATAAAGGAAGGCAGGGCAGGTAGTTAGATGCACAAAGGAACAAACAGGAGAATAATGCCTTATCAGTAAAAGAAGAGGATACAAATTTCTTTAGATATATATTGTAAGCAAGAAGAGGAAGACAAAAGGTGAATAGTAAGGATAAAAGGGAAGAAGGGTTTATAAGAGAAAGACCAAAAGAAGGCAGGCATATTGAACAAATACTTTGTTCAGTATTTACAGAAGAAGGAGTAGGTGATGGGCCAAAGATAAAGGACAAGGGCATAAATGGTAAGGAGGTGGACACCAGTCCTTTTACAGAGGAGAAAGTCCTCAAGGCACGACAATTAAAAATACATAAGGCAATGGGACCTGATAAGAGTGCACCCTACAATACTGAAGGAGCTCAAAGATTTGTTGGCTGCACCTCTGACAACTCTGTTTAACTTATCATTAGAAGTAGAAACATAGAAACATAGACTTTGACGGCAGATAAGGACCGCTAGGCCCATCTAGTCTGCCCATTTCCCTACCTACAGGATAGGCCGTAGATCCTAGTTAACCAACAGCCTTTATCTTCCTGCCTCCACAAGAATTGCCTTATGTCTGTCCCATGCATTCTTGAATTCTCCCACAGTTTTAGACCCATTAACTTCCTCAGGAAGGCTGTTCCATGCATCCACTACCTCTCTGTGAAATAATACTTTCACATTGCCCCTGAACCGCCTCTCTTCTATCTTTAAATTGTGTCTCCTTGTTCTTGCAAGTCTCTTTTTCTGAAAGATGCTACCCTCTTGGACTTTGTTGATTCCCTTGAGGTACTTGAAAGTTTCTATCATGTCCCCTCTCCCTTCTTTCCTCAAGGGTATACATATTAAGCTCCTTTAGTCTCTCCTCATACGGCTTCTCTTGCAGACCCTACACCATTTTAGTTGCCCTCCTCTGGACTGCCTCTATCCTGTCTATGTCCTTGGGAGATGGGGTCTCCAGAACTGGACACAGTATTCCAGATGGGGTCTCACCAACTGTCTGTACAGAGGATAACAACTTCCTGTTTTCTGCTGCTGATGCCTCTCCCATACATCCCAGTATACCCCGGCCCTCCCTACTGCCTTCTCACATTGCTTACAACCTTAAGGTCATCTGATATGATTACCCCAGGTCCCTTTCCTGTTTTGTTGTTGTTACTAGCTCCCCACCCACTGTGTATTCTTCCCTGGGTTCTTGTTTCCCAGGTGCATTATTTTGCACTTTTGCATTGAATCCTAGCTGCCATCACGCCTGACCATTCCTCCAACTCATAAGTCCTTTTCATCCTTTCCACGCCTCCTTGTGTATCAACCCTGTTGCAGATCTTTGTGTCATCTGCAAAAGGCATACTTTCCTTCCAGTCCCTCTGCAATGTCACTGATGAAGACATTAAAAGGACTGGACCCAATACTGAACCCTGCGGTACCCCACTAGTAACCACCCTTTCTTCAGAGTGGACTCCATTTACAATTACCTTCTGTGTCCTGTTGTCCAGCCAATGTTTTACTAGGCTACCACCCTGGGACCCACTCCCAGGCTGGTTAATTTGACTATCAATCTTTGTGTGGGACTGTGTCAAATGCCTTGCTAAAGTCTAGGTAGGCCATGTCCACAGCCCTCCCTGGTCTACTACATTGGTCACCCAAAGAAATCTATTAGATTCGGCCTGACATGACCTTCCGCCAGAACCCATGCTGCCTTGGATCCTGTGCTCCACTGACCTTCTAGGTACTCAACTATTCTTTCCTTCAGAAGTGACTCCATCACTTTCCCTACCACAGAGGTCAGACTGACAGGTCTGTAGTTTCCTGCCTCTGTCTTGGTCCCACTTTTGTGAAGGGGAATCACATCCGCTTTCCTCCAGTCCTCGGGTACCACACCATCCTCCCATGATTTATTAAAAGAGTAGCCAGTGTTTTCACTAGTTCCTTCCTTAATTCTTTTAGAATTCTGGGGTGAATTCCATCAGGACCCACTGCTTTGTCCACCTTCAGTTTTAGGAGTTCTTGCAGAACCCTTTCTTCTGTCAAAGGACTGGGATCGACCCCTATCAAGAGTGCTTCTGTTAATTGGATTAGGCACTTCCCCTCCTCTTTTGTGAATACTGAGCAGAAATATTCGTTCAGTATTCCTGCTTTTCACTCGTCCCTCTGCCCACCCACCGTTCATTCTATTCAGCCTCACTATCCTCCTTTGTCTTTCTACCGCTGATGTACCTATAAAAGGTTTTATCCCTTCTTAACTGAGTTGGCTATCTTTTCCTCAGTTTGGGCCTTTGCTATTCTGACTTCCCTCCCTGCTTCTTTCTGCCTTAACTGGTACAGCTCTCTGTCCTGCTCCTTCTGTGTTTCCTTATACTTCCGGAATGCTATCTTTTTCTTCCTGACTTTCACAGCCACCTCTTGAGAACCATAGTGGCTTTTTCTTTCGCTTTGATTTGTTTATTTGTTCACACAAAGGCTTGTTGCGTCTGTGATGGCAGTTTTGATAATTTCCATTGTTGCTCCACACTCCTTCTAGCCTGTTTGCTAGTGCTTTTCTGAGGCACCTCCCATCTTGCCAAAGTCAGCCCTCCTAAAGTCCAGTACCCTCACTTTTGTAGGCTTGACTCTGTAGCTGAGTTTAACATGAACCACACTGTTTGATGGTCACTTATGATGGCAACCTACTTCTAGATCTGAGATCCTCTCACTGCCCCGTTTGAGAGTACGAGGTCTAAGATTGCTCCCTCACAGTGGGTTCCAAACTAGCTGTCTAATGCCTGCCACCTGTAGGGCATCAAGAATGGCCCTGCTCTTGGATGTGGCTGCAGCAAATGTGCTCCAGTTAACATCTGCATATTCAGGTCTCCATCAACAGTATCTCCTTTCTCTGCCATTCTAAGAATGCCTTCCATCATATCCTTGTCCATTCCTTCCCTGACATGGGGGTCTGTACACAACCCCTGTGCGGATTGTGGTGCCTTTCCAGTCTCCAAGGTGACCCACAGTGCTCCTCTCCTCCCTGTTTACTCTTTTGTTCAGTTGCTTTTATCCCTCCTTTACATAGAGCTACTCCTCCCCTCTTCTCCCCTGCCTGTCTCTCCTGTAGGTTATGTATCCTGGTATGTTAACATCCCAGTCATGGTTCTCTGTGTACCATGTTTCTGTGACTGCTACGATATCCAGGCATCCCTCTTCCATTAAGGCCACCAGCTCAGGAGCTTGTTGCCCAGACTACAGGCATTGGTACTCATTACCCTCCATTTCCTGATGGCCTTACCCCTTTGCCCCATCCCTGTCCTTCTTGCCTTTGTCACTTTCTCCATTTACCCTGCCCTTCTCCCCATCGACACCTCCATGTTGGTGTTTCCACACTTACTACCGTGATTGTTTGGGGGAGGGGCTAGGATTTTCCTGCTCCTTTCCAGTGCCTCCCTTGGCTAGTTTAAAAAGCTTGCCAATGAAGCATTTAAACCTATCACCTAGGATCCTGGTTCCCCTCCCGGACAGATGCAGCCTATCATGCCAGTATAGGCTTGCATCACTCCAGGTGGACCCCAGTCCCCAATGAAGCCAAATACCAGAGCTCCACACCAGTTTTTCAACCACTGATTGAATCCCACAGTAGGAACAGCCTAGCCTCTCCTATGCCATAGATGGGTAGCAACTCCGAGAAGGTTACCGTCGTGCTACTTGACTAAGGCCCTCCCAATTCCACAAACTCTTCCTGCACTTCTCTAATCCTTTCTTAGCCAGGTCATTTGTCCCTAGGTGGACAATGACATCCAGCTCCCTCCCTGTGCAGCTGCTCTGGCAATCCTGAGGATTCGCTCCCTGTCCCTCAAGCCATGGCGCCAGGCAGGCACCTACCTCCCTCTCCCTTCCTTGCCCAGTTCTACCTTCCTAACAATGGAGTCCCCACCAGGAGTTGTTTCCTTCCCCTGCAGGGTCCCCTGCCACCCTCCTGTGAGTCTCCTTTGTGGGGTTCCCAGCATCCTCCTTGGTCTCCACTGTAGGTGCCTCCATAGAGGAACCACACTTTGCCAGAATGGCATAGGAATTGTGGAGAGGTACAACTGGAGGATGTGCCTCTGTTCCACCACCCTCACCCTCCCTGAGCCCACTGTGGTCCAACACCTCCTCTTTCTTGGCAACCTCTGAGGCAATGGCAGTGGCACTGGTGGTCCCTGGATGGAAGAGGAGGTCCCAGAAATCCAGGCCAACTCAGCCTGGAGATGAGCAACCTCCTCCCTCAGCCCAGAGAGGTGTCTGCAGATGGGACAACACCGCATCCTCCAGAACATCTCCCGGAAGACTGCTGCTCCACAGCCACTGCACTGCACCACCCAATCATGTCTTATTTCTGACCCCTTAACTGTTTGTAATCCTTACTCTTTGTCTGTTTTTTTCTCTCTCTCTCTTTCCTGCTGCCTGTGTGCCCTTTAAGCTCCTGATTGTCCTGTTCTGAGACAAGAATATCCTATATTTCTCAGTAGACCACTTACTTGTTCAGAGGCAGACCTCCAGCAGCTAGAGGGGGCGGAGAGCTACTCTTGCCCTTCTAGGATAGTGGGTCCTTGGTGGTTCTGTGATCACTCACTTCCTGCCCCTAAACAGGAAGTTCCTGTTGTCAGTCAAATCCTGTGCCTATAAAAATAGAACTAGCTTTGGGTGGGGAGGGGTAGAGGGGAGGAAGGAGGGCAATATAGTCCCAGCAGAGAAGTTCAGTCACACAGCAGTCCTTTCTCTTGGTGTCTTCTGCCAAGCTATTAGCAGAATCTTTCTAAGGCAGTCTTTAAATGTAGCTTCCTTCTAGCTAAGCCACTCCCTACTTACCAGATCTTTCTACAAGTAATTTAAACCTCACAGCAGTTAAGTCCTTTCAGTCACCTGAGATTTACACCTAGATGACTTTTCAGTTACCCATTCAGTTCAGTGAACCCAAACACACACTTTTTTTTTTTTTGTTTTGTATGTTAGTTTTTACCCTAAATTAAAGGTCCAAATGCAAAAGTTCTTCTACTTTAGTCCCAGCAAAGTTCAGTCACACAGCAGTCCTTTCTCTTGGTGTAGGGAGGTTCCGAGGACTGGAGAAGGGCAGATGTGGTCCCATTTCACAAAAGTGGGAACAAGAAGGAGGAGGAGGCAGGAATTACAGACCTGTCAGCCTGACTTTGATAGTAGGTAAAGTAAGGAAACACTACTGAAAGAAATTACAGTCCAATACATTGTAACCAGTGAATTACAGAATCCAAGGCAACATGGATTCACGGGGAGGGGAGTCTTGCCAGCCAACCTGATCGAGTTCTTCGACTGGGTGACCAGGGTAGTGGATCAGGAAGGAGTGGTAGATGTGGCCTACCTGGATTTCAGTAAGGCTTTCGACACAGTTCCACAAAGAAGACTGGTGAACAAGCTGCTCCATCTGGGAGTGGGTCAAAAGTTAACTGAGTAAGAAGTTGATTAAGCAACAGGAGTCAGAGGGTGGTGGTAAATGATGTCCACTCTGCAGAAGGCAAGGTGACCAGTGGGGTGCCTCAGGGCTCAGTGCTAGGCCGAATTATCTTCAGTATCTTTATTAGCGACATTCCAGAAGGGCCAGAATGGAAAGTATGCCTGGTTGTGGAGGACACAAAACTGTGAAACAGATTAGATGCACGGAAGGGGGGAGCGAGGATGATTTGAAAAAGCTGGAACAATGGTCAAGGGTTTGGCAGCTGGGTTTCAATACAAAAAGTGCAATATCATGTGTCTGGAGCACAAAAACCCAGGGTCTACATACCAACTGGGAGGGAGTACTGGCAACCACCGAACAGGAAATGGACCGGGGGTTAATTCTTTCTGGTGACCTGAAGGTAACCAAGCAGTGTGATAAGGCAGTGGGGAAGGCTAGCAGGTGCTTGAATGCATATAGAGGGTATCACCAGTAGGGAGGAGGAGGAGGTAATATTACACCTGTACAGATCACTGAGAAGACCCACCTCGGTACTGTGTCCAGTCCTGGAGGCCCCACCTCCGGAAGGACATTCATAAGGTGGAGGAGTACAAAAGAGGGCTACCAGAATGGTGCCAGGCCTGCATCAAAAGCCCTACGAGGAGAGATTCAAGGAACTGAATATGTACCTCTGGAGGAGAGAAGGGAAAGGAGGATATGATAGAAACATTCAATACCTAAAGCGTATTACTAAGGTACAGGAAGGTAGCATTTTCCATAGAGAAAGCTCAGGGGCGAGGATCACACTCAGAGTTGGAAGGGAGGCTCAGGAGGAAATGTGAGCAAATGCTTCTTCACGAAGAGGGTGGTGGACGCCTGGAACAGCCTTCCATCAGAGGTGGTGGGTGCCAAAGCGGTGACGGATTCAAACATTCATGGGACAGATACAAGGGAGGAGACAACCAGAGATCGAGTAGGGTCTGTGGTGGCACAGTAGGCAGGAAAACTGGACAGACTAGGTGGGCCAAGAGATCCTTATCTGCAGACAACTTCTATGTTCCTACATTTCTAAATCATAAGCAAGTATGAATAAGTCAGGGTGCCATTTAAGGGTAGCCAGGATTGCAGTAAACCGCCAATGATTTCTTTGCAACCCCAAAAACAAGATTTCCTCAGACTTTTTTTTTTAAACAAATTTGAGAGCAATATGGCTTTACAACGCCCATAATTCTTCTGAAATAGGGAATTTTCAACCCCTAAAAGTCTAGTGAAATCACATCACTGAAAAAGTATGCTTTGCACACGTTTAGAAAAAGATAATCTACCATGTGTTTTCTGAATGTTACAAGGTTTTAATATATGCTCGATCTTCATATGAACCTTTACCCTTCTCCCCATCTCCATAATGTATTTATAAATCTGATTTGTTTTGTATTTTGCATATTTGTTCCTTAGAGTATACATACTGATATATTCTTGTGTGTAATTTGCATTAGTCTTTTCGTTTTAACTACTGTATTAGGTACTTTTGTTTTATTATTTTTATTAGATTGTGTTTCAATGGTACTAAAGAGTGTGACTAGAAAAGTGGACATGTGGAACCAATTAATGCAATTATGGCATCAGATCTTTAAAGTTCCACTTTTCTAGTCTGAATAATTTTGCCTTTGAGAAAGGGTCAAGTGATGGATCAGAAACTCGTTATGCACATGTATAACATGAAATAAATATTTTTAACTATTAAATCTGGTGTGCAGCGAATATGTGGTGGTGAGTGCCCAAGCTATTCTGCAGTTACATTTGCACACATGTGCTGACTTAAATAGTTTCTTACTAGTTGCACATGCCTCTCATTTCTTGGACATAAATATTTACTACATGATACACACCGCATCCCTGGACAGTCAGTTGAGCCCTAATTAGCTTCCAAGCAGATAACCAGTCTCCAGCTGATAAGTATGACCTATATTTCAGCCAGAGAGCCGATGCCTGTTCTTTCTGTAACATCTATGTTGGTGCAATAGAAGGTATTAAACCATTTGCTTCTGGATCTGTTCTTACAAGGACCAATATGGCAGAAACTGAATCTGTATAAAAATATATGTTGAATTCTACTTAAAACTGAAATTGTCATTTAAAACTCATTAAGTAAAATGTTTCTCTACATTACTATTTTTCAGTTACTGCTGTATATACTCACATGCAAGTCTAGTTCTGGATGTTAACCTCCCCAAGTTAATCTCAACTTATCTGCAAGGTCAACCTATCAGCAGGGTTTACAATAATAAACAATTTTTGCAACTGTGTAACCTGATTCTGTTTCAGTTCTGGCAACAAAGACTGCTTCTGTGCCTTATGTTGATCACAAAACAGATTTTTATATCCATTTTGGGCAGCAATATCTGCAATACCTGCCAACACTGACAAGGTAAAGGAGTCAACTTATAGGTGCATATATACAGTATGCTAATAAACCCATCTGACACTTGATAGCCATAAGGAGTTACGAGAACATCGCAGCACATTTCCCTGTTAAATTGTTATTCACAGGGCCAGATGAACTATTCCAGTTATTCCTGAAGTCAAGGTCAATCAAGTTCTGTCACTATCTCAATATAAGTCTATGGAAGCACACTGGAAGTACCCCATGTATCTTCTGATCAGTTCCAAAAATAATCCCTTATGTTTTATAAGAAGTTGCATTTCCTTTAAAGTAAATGTAACCACCCAGTCCCCTGAGGTTACTAGAATCCCATCAGTATTAGACCAGGTAGGTCTCTGGGCAGCAGTAGAGGGTTTTAGAAACTCTCTGCCACATTACCACACTGTTGACCTAGTTAGGCTGGGCAGAGAATGAAATGATGTCATTTATAACTATCACAGCAGCATAAGCCTGTTTGGCTCAGCTGCAAGGAAGCAACTTAGAATCTTGGTGAGTTCCAGTTTGGAGTGAGAAGAATGAGCTCTCTCTACTGCAGAGAGCTAGAGGTGCCTGCCAGCCTCCCTTGGCTGGGTGAAGGACCTCTGTTTGTCATTTTCTCACCCTAGTGTGGGAACATCCATTGTTTACCTAAGAAGTGGTGGAGACCTGTGTCAGTGGAGCCCCAGTGGGTTCAAGTTCTTTCAAAAGTGAAAAGGACTGAGAAATCAGTTGTTGTTAAGAGGCAACTTCCTGATGCACTGAAGGATTGTCACAGCTACACAGAGAAGAGAAACAGAGAGTTTCTGTTAAACTATGGTCTCTGAATAAGGAATGTTTCCTCAAGTGTGTTGTCAAATACCTGTAACAAGGGAATACCAAACCGTGAGTACAGTAGTCATTTGACAAATACTTTTGGGTTGTCTGGTGATGTATGGTGCCCTCACGCTGGCTAGAGTACATTCACTCTGGTCCCTGTTCACCAATATTAAGTGCTGTTGTAATGTATTGAAGGAAAGGATGACTTTAGCAATCCAGTAGGGTTCAAGGATCCCGTTTTTGTATCCTAATGTAATGACAGCGTCTGACTTGGGCCAGGTGGGTAGAACCTCACTCATAGTCAAAATTCAGAGCCAACTGGTTACCAGATAGGCACAGTTGCCTGAAGATGTTAACGACAGTCCACCTCATCAGGAGGTTCAATGTAAGTGTGTGGAAATTCCCACAATATAAACACTTGGTCAGAGGTTCCCAAGCAAAGGGGAGATAATTTGTGTTTTGGAAAAGGTTCATGTTGGAATATACAGTACTGCTTGTGTTTCTGTGTGGAAAATGTTCTACTGCAAATGTTGTGTCATCTGTTCTGAACAGTACAAACTTGGGGACCACCATAGTTCTGCTTAACACCTTGTCAGAAATAAAGTCATATAGTCAGCCTGGTGGCACAGAGGGTTGAGGCGTTGGATGACGCACCTCAAACCACGCGGGACCCAGGGTTCAGTAAGACTCAGATTGCCGGGGTCTGGTGGGGAGGAGGGACTGAGCATCCAGAGGACTGCTCTCCTTTCCTGGGGTGGGTTGAGGTTGAGCCTCGCTTGGTAGCGATCCCGGTGGAGATCGGAGGCACTACGTCGAATGGTGCAGTACTGGGCACACAAGAAAAATGTGAAAGGAGCACGTCATCGCCCAGATGACGGCAGCCCTGGCCTTCCACCACGATGCCTCCAGGCTGCATGTCTACACTCTGCCTAGATGCAAAGGAGTGCTATGTGCACTCCGATCTTCCCCTCCTGTTGACCCCACCGGCGAAGGGAATGCCTGGGGCAATGGAGCAGCAGGACGGTGAGAGAGGCAACAGCAGGCTAGCTGTCAAGGAGTGGATGGGGATGGGTGTGGTAGGAAGAGATAAAGAAAAAAAAAAGAAATAAAGTCATATAATATAATACAATCCTAATTATACGGTTGTGGACAACCAATCTGTGAGTCCAAGTGAACTGTTATGGGCCCCTCAGATAGGAAACACAGCATAGCCCTGGCACCCCTCTCCCAGACTCAGAGTAAATAAATGTTATTTTGTGCCCTGACCCCCAAAACTCTTATTTGCCCAAGATGGGTATTTACCCTAATGCCAGGGTGATACCTATTTTCTGCCAACTTGTGGTTTGTTGCCTTGTCTGTGTATCAAGTAGGGAGTCCTGGTTGCAAGATGCTGCTCTTGACCAGGGTAAGCATTGCATAAATATATCTTTAAAGTTCACCTTAAAAAAAAATCACAGTTTTCTAGTATTGTCTAGCAAATGTTGCTTGTTACAAGTGAAAATGGGCAAATTGCTCATCTGCTAATAAATACAAGTAGTAAATGAAATTAAATATTTTAAAACCAGTAACATTTGACCAGCCCATCGGCTGTGATAGCGTTACGCTAGTGATATTGAGACAATTTGAGGAATGAGCTTGGGTCATGGGGCTGGCCAGGAAGGAGAATTGAGCATCCCAGGGACGCTTCCTCCTCTGGGGTGGAGGTTGCCGCCGCTGCACTACTGCTACCTGTGACCACAAGTGGGAGTGCAGGTGATGGCGCTTGGGGAGGGAGAGATGCAGAACGGGTCCAGTACAACAGTAGACCTCTGTTTGCACGCACCTTGGATCTCCAGTGTGAGCTATGCCCTGGGGTGGCGAAAATAAGGAAAGACTTCACAGCCTGATGACAGCCTCTGGTGAACCAAAAGCTAGACAGACCCAAAACCTTTGGCCATCAACACAATGAAAATTGTTCTGGTTGGGGCCCTTCCTCCACTCTGTTCCCCACCCGGGGGCTGTGACAGAGGCTGCATGGAGGTAGGTGGCTAGAGGGACTGAGCACAGCAGAGCCAGGCACCTTGTGGGACCCTGAGGAACACGTTCAGCCACAGGACAGGTAGGGGCATAAAGAAAGAATAAAAAAAAGTAACATTTGAAATGTTAATCATTAAGTTTTTTAGCTAGCTAGCTAGATAGATAGACATACAGGTAAATAGATACTTTATTTATAAAGTGCCCAGTCCCAGAGGCTTGGAGCACTGTACAATGCAAAATATAAACAAATACAACAAAAAGGTCATAATATCACATTACAGAGCACGTAAAGCCTAAAAATCATAATATATATAAAACAAATATTACAAGGCAGTTAGTAAGACATAAAACCTTCAATAATTATGTCGGATCAAACGCTTTATTGAATAAAAAATGTTTTGAGCCCCCTCTAAAGGCTTCCATCGAGGGTGCCTCTTTAAAATGACCTGGCAACAAATTCCAAAGCTGGTCCGCAACGGAAAAGCACAGTCTCTTGACAGCTGCAGCCTTTTTTGTCAATTACTTTCCCTCCCATCACCGCTGGCTGGGGCTCCTTCAGTCGACCTGCCTGTTCCCTTCCTACCCGAGATCCTTCCAGCTGCACCTTGGTCTCTCATTCACTCATGACACACCTGTGGAACAATCCCCCGAATCTACCCCCACCCACCCCGAGTAGGGCCACCTTCTGCTCCTTGGCGCTTTCTTCCAGTGCTCCTCAGGTGGAGATAAAAGCAGAAGAGGTCCCAGTGGGGGGGTCCAGTGTTGGAGTTGGGGGCAGGCAATGTCTAACCCCCAGCCAATGGGTATTTTCCTGTGTTTGTGAGCATCCCCCTTCGAGCCTGGACATGCAATGATGTACAGTGTGGCAGGTGCGCTCCCGCACCCTTTCCACCTGGACTTGTCGAGGCTCCTCCCTATGCCAGCATGATCCCTGGTTGTTGCGCTCCCAGCCTCTGCTGGGGATGCTCGTGCCAGGAATCAACCACCCACCCTCCCCGGAGAGGAGAGCAGTCCTCTGGATGCTCCAGCCTCTCCTCCCCAATAACCCCGATGGCCCGAGCTCGCCTCCCAAACCCAGGTCGCTGGCATGGCGCGAGATGTGGCGCCCAGTGCCTCAACCTCACTGCCACTGGGCTGGCTAGCCACAGCCTTTTAAATGAAAGCTTGAATCTGATCAACATGTAGAGATCCTAAGGATACAATTTCGTGTTGCTTCATGGTGATATAATATGTTGTTAAAATGACAGGACTTTAAAACTTAGTGACTCTATGAAACCTTTTGTTTTTATACTGATATACAGTTGTTTTATATCCATCGATATATCTAACAAAAATTAAGTTTCTAGCTATGATGGCTCCCATGTTATCTCATTTTAAAGGGGAACAGTCAGCACCCAAGGGCCCTATACTCAATCCTGCCATGTGTATCTGCACAACACTTGTATCTACCATCTTCCCTCTGGCACAGGCTGCCTTGCCCTCTTTTGCTCTATCTCATAACATGTTTGTTGATGGACCACCTGCAAGATCACTGCTCAGTACTGACCTATAGCTACTGCTTCCCAAATGGCTGTGTATACCAATGTTAACTTTATGTAAACTAATGTTACTATTTTCTTAGAAAGAAATGTTTAACGACAAAGGTTTGTACTCTCCCAGGTCATGCCTGAAAACAGGCAAATGTCTGTCTAGTGCAGCTTACCTGTAAACAAAAACTAACTAAATACACTCAAATGCAGGGCTGGTCCCAATGTGCACTTTGTGTGCAAAAACATTGGTTTACTTACGTATACTGTAGTATTGTAGATTTTGGCAGGCTAATTTTGCTTAGTTCTAGGCTAACATTTTTGTTATTGCAGATCCCAGAATTACCTACAGCTGACATCAGAGCACTAGGCAGCAGTGGAGGATTCAACAGCCTGCAGCACAAGTCAGAATTTTGTAAGCTTTTGTTTACTGGTCCCACTGTCCTCCCTGGGCTACATACAGACACAAAGGACTGTACTTAGCCCCTGAAGAAAAGCAGAACCTGTAAACATCTGATTGGAGAGATTATAAAAACTGTAGCATGAGCCAGCCCGGTGGCGCTGAGGGTTGAGGTGCTGGACACCACATCTCACGCCACGCCAGCAACAGGTTCGTGAACTAGCCTAGACATCGGGGAGGGGAGGAGACGGAGCTGGATTGAGCAGCCGTGGGGGCAGCTCTCTTCTGGCAGGTAGGGACCCAGTCACACCCGCTGCAAATTTTCCCCTGGTGGGGGCCTGAGGGTAGTGCAGACGGGGAGAAGCTAACATAGAGAGTGCCACTGATCACTGTGTGTGCGCCTCCACACGTGCAACCGCAGCAAGGGAGGGGCAGAAAAGTGAAAATGGAGCTGGCAGGCTCCATGATGGCCCCATAGCGCCTCAAGACCAGCCCCCAGAGTCTGGATGCTGGTCTCGGGAGGAGGGGAAGCTCACGCCCACCGTCAGGTCATGTCATGGGGGGCACCTGTGGGGATTGCCGAGGGTCAGGCGCGGGAGAGTTGGGGACCGGAGTGCGAGCCCTCCAAGGAAGGTCCAGAGCCACCTGACAGCTCCACAGAGAGATAAAAATATATATATATATATATATTAAAAAAAGAAAAAAAACTAACTGCACTCATCCAGCGATCAGTGGCCCCAGAGCTCAGTCGGTGGTATAAGGATTACGATGGCTGGCAGCTTTATCCTGCTCTAGCAGCAGTTTTTCTCCTAGTTTCTCCCATTCCTGCCACATGCCACATGAGGCAATGTGCACCCATGTTGAGGCACGACATGGCAGATGGCAGCCCACCCTTGTATGCCACCACACTGCACCACTGACCAGGCCTCCAGCTGGTGGTCAATGAACGGAGTAACAAGGCCTCCCACCTGGTAGAGGAGTGTGTTTTCCAGTAAGCTTGATCCTTTATTTCCCAAGTCAGCTTCCAAGCGACCAGAGTTGAATCATGACCTGGTCACGATGTGGGGTTTTCTATACTTCTGGTAAGTGTAATGGATACAGTTAGCCCTCCACCTAGACAGAGTCTACATAGATACATACGCAGTGTCGGCAGATAAGGGCCTATGGCCCACCCAGTCTGCCCATTTGAGCTTGTAAATTCAGTTTGTTTCCTAGAAGTCTGTTGCCCTTACCCTGACCTCCAGAATTCCTTTATGTCTATCCCATGCTCTTAAATCCGTGATTGTTTCGGCCCCACCACTTCCTCTGGCAGGGTGTTCACTTGTCCACCACCCGTTCTGTGAAGAAATTCTTCCTCATGTTTCCTCTGAATCGTCCTCCTCCAATGTTACGTGATTGCTTTGCCCTGACACTGGGAGGCAAAGGCAACAAAGAGCAGGTTTGATTTTCAAACCTCTTTAGTCAGAGAGGTAAAATATCTCAAAATCCTGTGCATCAAGGGTTTACAGAAGGTATTCCCACTGTGGGAGTGCTCTGAAAAAACCGGCAATTCAACACTGATTCAGAGTAATTTCCAAACCACTTTAGGAAGGAATGAAGGATTAGTCTGCAGGACCACCCAGTCCCTCATGGAAAATTAAATAAGGCTCTCTGCAAACTAGAGCCTGAATCTCTGAAACTCTTGAGCTGAAGTAATGGCAGCCTAAAAGGCGTTTTCCGTGCTAGAAAGCATATCACTAACTGCTGCTGGTTCAAAAGGGGCAAAGTAGCTTTTCCAACATAAAATTGAGATCCCAGGAGGAACAGGATTCGGACTGGAGGTTTTATATGAAGGATCACCTTCAGAAAGGTTTTAGAAACCTCTAGCTGGCTGGGTTTTGCCCTCCATCAGAAGGTGACAGGTCGACACCGGAGAGAGATGGACCTTCAGTGAGGAGTAACTGAGGCCCAACTCTGAAAGATGCAAGAGGTACTCTGACACCTGGGAGGCCGAGCAAGAAAAGGGTCTAAAGCCTTTGCAGAGGCCCAGATAGAAAATCTCTTCCATTTCATAGCGTGAGGGTGGATCTAGTGGAAAGCTTGAAGCTTCCACTAAAACCTGAGCCACCCCATAGAGACTCCATAGCGAGAAATCGCTATGTCCACAGGTGCCACGCATGAAGATGGAGGGACTTGAGGCTCGATGTACCAGGGTGCCCTGCTCCTGGGACAGAAGGTTGAGAGAGAGAGAGTCAGAGGTACTGGTGGTTCCAAAGTCAGTTGTTGTAACAGAGGAACCATATCTGCCAAGGCCACAGAGGGGCAATGAGGATCATGTGAGCCCTCTGCTTGAAGCTTCAGCAGAACCTTCTGTAATAGAGGAAAGGGAGGGAAAGCATATGAAACTTCCCTGTCCAGGATACAGACAGTGCGTCTCGCCAAAAGCACCATTCCTGGGAACGAGTGAGCAAAGTTGGTAGTTTTGCATTGGATGGGGAGGCAAACAGATCTAGGTCTGGATGACCCCATTGAAGAAACAGGTCTTCTACTACCTCCAGCTTTAGTTCCCACTCATGAGCCCTGTTGACTAATCCGCTGATACTGTATGCCATAATGTTGTGAACATCTGGCATGTGGACTGCTGTCAACAATAGGCCGTGCTGAACTGCCCAGTACCACCCGCACTGCCCCCTGCAAAGAGGTGCGAGGGTGCCTCCCTGTTTGTTTAGATACCAGACAGTGGCCATGTTGTCTGTCTGAATGAGGAGTATTCCCGAGTCAAAATGACTCAAATGCCTGGAGAGCGACAGCACGCTCTCATTTCCAGAATATTGATGTGCAGGTTCTCTTCTCTTCTATGGGAGACCAGAGGCCTTGGGTTCTGGGTCCCCAGATGCTCCCCATTCCAAGTTGAGGCATCTGAAGTGAGGATTTGAGAGGGAGACAGAGGTGAAAGGTGGCCCCACCAAGAGATCCTTCCACCAGAGGAGATCCTTTGAAGGCTGCTGGAGACCAGGACCCTCTGGTCCATGTTGTCCAGGCTCTGATCCCATTGAACTCAAGAGAGCCACTGGGTCACCCTCATGTGCAGCCTTGCCAAAGGAACTGTGGGTATGGCAGCCGCATCAGACCCAGAAGTCGAAGGATCGCTGAGCAATGGTCCACTCGAGAGGAAGCCATGAACGTGGCTTGTGAGATTTAGGTCTCCACCAGTCGACTGGAAGGAAGGCCTTGTTCTGGACCGTGTGCAGCACTGCCTCAATAAATTGAAGGTGGTGGGAGGGTAGCGCTGGTATTTGGGGAGACTTATAGGAATTCCCAGACTGGAAAGAGGCCCACAGTGAAGAGAGAGATTCCTTCAGGCTGTCCGGTGAGGGATGAAAAGAGCCAGTCGTCCAGGCATGGGAACACATAGATGCCCTTGCAGTGTAGAAACACTATGATCACCGCTAAGCACTTGGTGAAACCCGAGGTGCTGAAGAGAGGCCAAATGGAAGGGCACTGAACTGGAAATGATCCTCCAGAAAGGAGAATCTGAGAAGTAGGTGAGCTGGGAGAATGGGGATATGGAGGTAGGCGTCCTGCATATCCAGGGAGCACAGTTATGTGTTTGGTAGGAGCAGGGTAACAGTCCTAGAGAGTCAGCATGTGGAATCTCTTGTACTCCACAAAGAAATTGCGATGCTGAGATCTAAGATGGCCTTAGATACCCAGTCTCTTTGCAACCAGGAAGAAGTGGGAGTAGAATCCCTTCTGTCTGTCCCAGAGGAATGGGCTCTATAGCTGCCTTTGTAGCAGAGCCTGAATTTCCTGCCTGACCAGTTGGAGTTGGTCTGACAGGTAAAGGACCTTCCCAGAGGGTTGGGAGGAGGTTCTCTAGAAACTTTATTGAGTGACCTCTTTCTATGAGTTGGAGAACCCGCATATGTGGTGATGGCCTTCCATCTGTCCAGGTGGAGGCCGAACCTTCCCTTACCAGTTCCTCCAAGGGAGTCGGAGGGAGAGGAAGGAGGGTAGGGAGTCAGGACGCAGAGGGAGAGGCACTTTCCTCCGGAGGCAGGTTTGGAAAACTTGGCCTGAGGAGTTTGGGTGCTTTGAACCTGGGGCACAACATTTATTTTGTTGTTTGCCCTGGTTCTGTCTGTTCTACTTCCGTTGGCGTCGAAAAGGCTGCTGCAGTTGTTTCTGTCCAGAGCAGTACATGGAGCGAACTTCCGAAGAGACTTGCTGCTCTCCTGCAGCCCAGTTATAATGTCTTTAGCGTTGCCGCTAAACAGAACTGAACTCCTGAAAGGAGCGCCCAGGAGAGAAGATTGAGCATCCTGTGCCAACCCCGCCAGCCAAAGCCAGGCTAAACGCTTGAGACAAATCCCAGTAGCTACTCCCTGAGCCACCAAATCGACAGAGTCATATGTGGCACAGAGTGCATGGCAACAGGATGGACTTGTTCATCCTGACTTTTCAGGAGTTCATTCCTGAGCTGTTCATCAGGAATCTCCTGAAGGTCTTCCTCCAGCTCTGTTAGGAAGGACTTCTGAAAGGCCACCATAAGTGAGACATAGTTCAGGGACCTGATGGTACAGGTGGAGGAGGTGTAGATTTTCTACTGTACTGGTCCAGCTGTTTGGAGTCCTTGTCCAGTGGAGGCACAAAGGTGTTTGGGTTGGGCCGATCTGCCATGGGGCAGCAGTAATGACCATGGAGTCAGCCTTGGGTTGAGCGGTCAAATGAGAAACCCTTTCCAGGGGAAAATATATGTTCTGTCCGCTCGATTGACACAGCCAGAATGAAGGAAGGCTGCTGCCAAATAGTGGATGCAAGGTCCTCATGAGGTCCCATCCAGGGGGAATGGGAAGGGTGCTCTGCAAGTCTCTTGCATTGGGGGTCCAGCACCTTGGAGGCCCATCCTCAAGAAGATTTTTGTATGGTTTTCTGAAGCCTCCAAAAGAGGGATCTTCAGGGGAGACTTCGGGACTCCTCTGGCTGAAGTTCGACCCTGAGAGTGCAGCTTGAGTGACCTATATCCGAGTCCTCATCCGACTCTCAGGATTCCGGTCTGCTGGGCTAATCCAGAACTTAAGACCACGGACCAAGACCTTTGGTGGCGGAGCTCACAAATCTCTGTCACACACCTGGCTAGAGGGCACGGATCAGGAGGGGCACCCTGTCAAGAGGGGTGACCGTGGACCGAGGCTGACCCAGCTCTGAAAGGAGTCGAAGTTTCATGTCCTTCCATCACACAGGGATGGATTTATGATCAGGAGGTGGAGGTGGTGGTTGATAACCTGGGTAGCCCGTGAAGGATGGGTAGCTAGGGACCTGGTACCAATAAGGATATTGTAAGTATGTCCCCTAATAGCCTGGTGTCGGGTATCCTAACGCCAGGTATCCAGGCGCGGATATCCAGGCATCAGATAACCTGGCATCTGGTATCCTGAGTCAGATAGCCCGTGGGACAACCCGCGTTGGTTACAGTAGCTCACGCCAGCAGAATGTGACCCGCGAAGGGCTCCTGGTGGTGGGTATTGGGGAATATGAGGATTCTCCGGAAAATGACCCACAGGGCCCACAGAAGGCAGAGGCCCACTGGGGAGGTGCTAAGGTCTGCTGGGAGCAGGAAGAAGGTCCATGCCTTGCCCGTGAAGGTCCGGTGAGGATCCGCAGTGAGGAGGGATCTGGTGGCGGAAGAGAACCTGGTGGGGGGTCAGGCAAGTCCCCAATGACAGATCAGGAAAGGTATCCGATGGGAGAGAAAGGTTGGGTACCAGTGGTGAATCTCTGGGGAAGGAACCTGAGGTGATGAAGTTAGCTAGCAAGCATGCTCAACCGGAGTCGAGGGCCACAACGGAGCCTCTGACGGGAGAGCAGAGTCGTCTACACAGTTGTTGGAGGAGCCGACGACTGGCTTACTAGCCGCAGCCGGGCTAACCAGAGTAGAAGTATCCGTTAGGCTGATTGCCTAGGCCTGGCGCCCAGCGGTGAGCCAGAGGGCTACCTTATTGGCAGTGCTCTGAGCTGGAGACCTAACTGAAACCTCCAACGAGGCACCTACCGACTGCCCGCCACCTCGGCGTGGGGGTCAGGGCATCTAGTCCGCCAGGGCAGATGAAGGTCCTGCAGGTGGGTACTCACGGAGGTGGAGGACCTACCCTGGTTGGCGTCGGCTATCTGGCTAATCTTTCCTGAGAAGAACAGCTCTGCACCCAGCGTCTCTCCTTGTCTTTTTCTTCCTTTTCTTCTCCGGGGCCAGCGGCGACCATCTTTCTCTCAGCTCTGAAGCTCCTTTTCCATGTAAGCCAGTCTCTGGGTTGCACACAGGCTTCATGGTCCTCTTGCGATGGGTGCCGTGGCCTGGTTGAAGCCTTGTCAGGTGGTGCACTCAGCCGAGTTGTGCCTAGGCCCCAGGCAGAGGGACGACCAAGAGTGATCGCCCTGTGGGATCTGTGTGCCGCACTTGGAGCACTTATTTTGGGGCCGACTAGACGACTATACACCGTGAACGGGCAAGGAGAAAACCGAGAACTTGTAAACAACAACAACAACTATAAAATTGCTAAAATGGCAGGTGACTGAATGCTGTTCTACCACATTTGTCGAATGAACTGAGCAACGGCAGGAAAGAACTGGAGGGTGGAGTGCGAGAGCACCCTTTAATAGTCATGCTGACGTCCCATCCCGGTATGACGGGGGCGGTTCCCGCTGACTATTGCTACCTACAAGTTTGCCAGGCGGTCCGGACGCCAGGGGCACAGTCCTATATGTGAAGACCTACTGCAGGAACCCTCCTGAAGTAAGATTAAAAGATCTGTCCCACCATACCACATTAAATAAAGTATAAAAATGTGGAAAAGCAGGCTCCACTAAAAATGAGATGCAGCATCTCACCTGTGCAAACAAAGGGTAAATGAGTAAAAGCTGAACATACGGAAAACAAGATGCAGATCTCAGCTTAGTTGAGTTATCCTGAAGTGTAGTGTTGTTTATCATACTGGCACAGTAGCACCAGCATAGTTAGGTTCAGTGTTGTTTTTAAATTTTGCAGCTAACTCTGGTGGTGTTCGATGAAACAGCCCAAAATTTTGCATGTGTGTCTGGCTGGCAGAGTCTCAAGACATGAAAAGTTAAGGATGGGGCCGCCAGTGGCATAGAGGAAAAGGCACTATAATGCGCTTTTACTTCTCCCACACCGCAACCCAAGTTCAGAAACCAACTTAAGTCATTAGGGGTCTGCTGGAGTGGGGTGGGTGGGGGTGGGGAGGCTGGAAGATGAGCGAATGGCTGTCAGGCAGCTCACCTCCCGGATTAGGGAGGTAAGCCACCCTGGCTCTTGGCTGCTAAATTTTCAACATGGCTTTTTCTGTGACCAAACGTTATGCATAATCCAGGCGAAAAATTTCAAACCGCGGCAAAAGGCGATTTCACAGTTGCTCAGAGAAATCACATTTCGATGAAATTTGAACATTTTCACCTTCTTGTTCATAAGGTGGGGTCCTAATAAGACTATGTTGAAATCTGTGGAAAAATATGGTAAAATGACCACATTATGAGTGAATGTTGAAATATTTCAATGTTCACGATAACTATGCTAATTTTCAATATTTTGACTCAAACTTAACACAGTAATTTTTTTCAAACACGCTCATAAATGTGACAGGTGGCATTTTCAAATCCTGGCTGAGACATGTTTTGCATCTGTCGTGCAAATGACATTATGGACAGTATTCTATAAATGCCATATGTTATGTATAATTAGGAGGACTCATAAGGCGACTATCTTTAAAATTTGGGGTAAAAAAAAAACAAGACACTTAAATGTTGTGTGTAGTGCCACCCTTTACCACAGCGGGCAGTGCTTTGTGATCCCATGCTAGTAAGATGAGTTTGGAGGCAAGCTCAGTGAGCTAACTGGATAGACTGAGGCGCAGGGACAGGCTGCCATGCAGCACCACTCCCCTCAACCTGGGAAGGAAAAGTGCAGGATTACCCGTATAGGCTCAAGCACCACACAGTGAAGAGAAATCTTCTCTTGACATGCGATACTGCACGCTATACCTGTGGCTGCCAGAGGGTCCTGTGCTCGGCAGACAGGAGGACTCTTTGCACTGCGTGTCAGGTATCTGTAGCAATATGGAGCTGCAGGGCCCAAAGGGCAGCCTGCCACACAGCCCCACAAACCTTGACATTCATTGCTACATGGAAGTGCACGGCCCTGCACTCCCAGGGGCAGATGGATGCTTTCCTGGCACAGGGCACAGACAGTCCTGTGTGTCCATATCTATTCATTTATTTAGTCATTTTATTTATTAGAAAGTCGAGTTTACAAACTTTGAGTCATGGACTCATTTACAAAGGCACTTCATCGCAGGGAGGGTAGACAGAGTTACATAGTGAGGTTACAACAGAGAGAACAGTACAGGTACAGAACATTAAACACAGAGAACACATAGGTTGCTTAATGTAACTTATAAAATGTTACAATCACATACAAGGTACAGCCCTGGACGCGCGGGAGAATACCTAGGAGGAGGTTTGGAAGGGAGTGGGTGGCAGGATGGGGAGAGGACAGGCTGCCCAGAGGACATTGTCAAGTCTGAGGGCCTGACAGGAGTGTCCCACAGTAGGATTAATTAGGAGATTCTACAGCAGTGAGTGTCGAAGAGCTGGTTCGGGAGGGCGATTTTGAAGGGACCAATTTTGGCAATGTCTGTGATGCAAGGTGTGAGGAGTTGAACCAAGCAGGCTCGGTAATAGAAGGACCTCTGGGCTAGAGAGGTCTTGGTTCTGGGTACCAGAAAGGAGGCCTTGACTGAGCTATGGGTGGCAACAGACAAGGACACATGCCACAGGGACACAGAGACCCCGGGGCCCTAGAAGGATTTCTTGGCAAGTAGGCAGGTCTGGTAGCACAGACGCTCCTCAAAGGTGAGCAGGTTGGCGGTGGAGTAGAGCAGGCAAGTGTGTGTGTGTGCAGGCTAGGGGCTCTGGTCAGGAGCCTGCAGGTCTTATTGATTGAGAGCTGAAGTTTAGGCAAGGCGGTATTGTCCGCCGTGGTGTAAATGGGTATGCCGAGTCCACTAATGACAGGACAGAGGAGGTGATGGCCAGCCAGAGTGCAGCTTGGGGAGGCAACCTCTATGACAGTAAAGAAGGCCTATCCAAGAATATATGGTGGAGGATAGCGACAGATGTGGGTGTGGAAGGTGAGAGCTGAGTCGAAAGTGATGCCTAGGTATTGTAAAGGACACCTGCTCCAGTGGGTGCAGAGTGCTGAGGAGAATGAAGAGGGAGTATTTGTTGCCTTGTTTTGGCGATGGGAAAAGAGCACTGACTTGGTCTTCTTTAGGTTAATGACAAGTCTGTGGTCAAGGAACCATTTTCAGCTTGGTTGTATGTGTGCTGGAAGGATTCCTGAAGAGAAGAGGGACTGGGGTGGAGGCAAAGAGAACTGCATCGTCGGCATAGAGGAGCATTTTTCCTGATCAGGAGCTGGGAGGGTGTTGCGTTAAGAGGCTGAAATGTACGGGACCCAGAATGGAGCCCTGGGGTACCCCGGAGCTAACGGGCTGGGTACTGGACAGGAGCTGTCGATTTTCACATGCTGGGATCTGGCAGAGAGGTAGCTGGTGAACCAGGCAACAAGGGACCAGCGGAAAAGCAGAGTTGGTGGAGGAGTCGAGGAGGGTGTGACAAACCATGTCAAAAGCCTTGAGAGGTCTATGAACACTGCACCAGCAAGGTTGCCGGAGTCAAGAGCAGAGTGCAGGTATTGAGAGAACTCCAGGAGAGCAGTAGTGGTACTGTGTCCTGGGCAGAATCCATGTTGTTCGGGTACACTATGTCATATTTGGCCAGGTACTCACAGAGTTGAACAGACACTATTTTTCCACGGCTTTAGAGAACTGGGGAGGATGGAGATTGGCGTGTAGTTATTGGGTGCAGACCGATCTCCTCTCTTTTGTATAGGAGTGATATCTGCTGATTTCAAGCACTGGGAAACTGACCAAGGCATAGAGACCAGTTTAGCAGGTCTGTAAGGGGGCTAGGACAACATCCAAGACCAAGCAGAGAATCCTGGAGTCTAGGGGGCCACAGCTTGGGTTCTCTGCTACCAAGGACTTTTGCAGGTGCAGCCTGGCTTCATGGAGGATATGGTGTACAAGCAGAAAGGAAGGCGATACAGGGCAGGGGGACAGAGGTGGGGATTGGGTCAAAAAGTTGTTGGCGAAGACAGAGCTTAGGTCAGAGAAGGCAGTATTGAGGCAATCTGCTATGCGAGGTGGGTCAGTGGTGGCCGGTACCATTGATGGAGAGTTGGGATGGTGGGGGGCGGGAGCAGGTCTTCCATTAAGCTCTTTCATGCTGTCCCAGACAGTCCGAGCAGAACCCCATGTGGATGCGAGGTGGTCTGATAGTGCTCAGCCTTAGCCTGTCTAATGGCCCAGGTGCACTTATTACGTGACCGCACTGTAGGCTTGTCTATCAGCCAACTTGCCTGATTCGGCAGCAATATGCCAGAGATTATCCCTATGCTTAAGTTTCTGGATAAGGGATGGGGAGATCCATGCAGCATTACGTCTTTTGATATGGATTCTGGTATGGGGTGAAGAGGACACAGGCCTTTCTGAAGGCATTAGTGAAGAGGTCTAGGGCAGAGTCAATATCAGGGGCGGTCAGATGGGGGACCAGTCCAGCTCAGCTAGATGCAATTTTAGCTATCTGAGATGCCCAGTGCGAAGTGCCAGTGCATGGTGGCCTGGGACATGGGTTTCGGTGTGGAGGATGACTAGAGACAGAGGACAGGTGGTGTGGTCACTAAGTGAGCCGGGAGGATGTCGATATCCTGGATTTTATGAGGGTGATTCGACAGAATTACATCTAGGAGGCTGCTGGAGCCTCTTGTCCAGCTGAATCTAGTGGGCTGGGTAACTAACTAGGACATGTCCAGGGCAGCAAAGGAGTCCCTGGTATGGGAGGCAGTGGTACCAAGCCAACTGACATTAAGTTCACCAAGGAGGAGTTGCTTGGCTTTATGTGGTAGAGAGGTGAGGTAGTCGACGAGAGACTGGACCGCTGTGACCTCGTGAATGAGGATATGATTCCCTGTCTCAAAAAAGAAAGGAAATTATTTGAATAAAACTGCATTAATGCACCAGCTAAGGTTCAACTTAATGCAACAGAAGTAGGGAAATGTGGTGTTAAAGTTTCCAACCCAACCTCATCACCCCCAAAAGTAGCAAAAGGACAATACCACACAAAAACAGATAACCATCATCAGGTAAGAAACAACAAACAACTGTTTCAGATGACACAAATACAGTAGCACTAATGTTCTGCCTTCCTGGATTTGTATCTATGGCATGCACACCACAAGACATACACACTCACTTGTTGATGCAGATACAAATGCACACTACTCAATATCATAACACTGCTCAACCACAGATACAAATCAACGATGCATGAATTACAAGAGCTCTTCTTCTGCAGACGTACATGCCCCTATGGGGCAGCACTTGTAGCCCCAGGTACTCATGCACACTAGGACACTGTTTTAAGTCAAGATCTAACCTACACACACCTGACAGGCCTGTGCTTCTGTAGCCACAGGTGTAAGACATACACACAACCTCTGGCTGCAGAAGCACAGGCGCCACAAAATCCATGATACCAAAACTGCAACACTACTTCTGTCCAGAACTGCAGGAGACCTCTGTGATCTTCCACACAGGTGTAAGACATACACAAGTTCTGGCTTCAGAAGGGCAGGCCCCTGTGGGGCCTGTAGTTACACTGAACTTAGTACTGTCAAATGAGGGATATACTCAGTATTACTCTGTTGCATCCCTAGCTGGCGCCACTGTACCTCTGGCTACAGAGGCGTAAGTCCCACTGGGCCTTCTGTCTACAGAAGGACATTACCTCCATTGGGCCTGTGCTTCTACAGCCACATATAGTGATGCATACAGACACTTTCTTTGCTGTTGTAGAAGCAAGTGCCTGCAACAAGCAGGCACAAATACTGGTTAAAACACTGTTTTAAGCCACGACCTAACCTGCATTTATGAGTGCTTTTTTTCCCAGGGCTGACGCCACTGTCGGGGATCAGCACTGGGAGAGGCGGACTAGATTGACATAAGGACCAATCAGAATGCAGGAACTGGGCATTTTAACAGAGCTGCTACCAGTATCTTGGTATGAACAGGTTACTCACCTGTAACAGTAGTTCTAGGAGTGGTATATGTTGTTCATCCACACTGTCTGGCATTGTCCCTTTCCCTTTAAATCTTGCCGGAAGTCTTCAAGCTGGCTCCTCCCACCCACCCGGTGGTAAATACCTCGCTCCGCCCCATGGACGCCAGATCTAGCCCGCTGGAAGCCAGGTTGTGCGCCTAAAGCCAGGAGGTGGGTAGGTCGGGATGAATAACATATACCACTCCTAGAACTACTGTTACAGGTGAGTAACCTGTTCTTCTAGGAGCGTGGATATGTTGTTCATCCACACTGTCTGGCAGACTCCAAGCAGTTCTCCGGGAGGAGGGAGGCAAGGCGACACCCCTACTTAGGGAATAGAGATTGAGAACCGAGGCCCCAAAACCAGCATCCCGACGTGACTCTAGGTCAATGTGGTAATGGGTAATAAAGGTGCTTGCTGACTTCAGGTAGCGGCCCGACAGATTTCCTGGATAGGGATGTCCCTGGAAGCAGCCCCCGGGCAGCAGTATGATGGGTAGAATGAGCCCTTAGCCCTTTGGGAGGCTCCTTACTCCGCCAATTCATAGCACAGACCTATGCATGATGTGATCCATCTCGCAATAGTCCGCTTGGCTGCAGGTCTGCCAGAAGCGGCTTCAGCGTAGGGTGACTTAACAGCTGGCTGAACCTCTCCCCGACTCTCCGTTGTCCTCTCCTTATAATAGGAGAGAGCACGCCTGAGGTCCAGAGTATGGAGCCTATACTGCCAGCCAGAGGTGTAATTAGGGTAATATACTGGCAGGGTCAACACCTGGTTAAGGTGAAACTCTGACACCACCTTCGGAAGGAATTTCGGTGGAGGCGAGGGACAACTTTGTCCCTGTGAAAGACCAGATAGGGGAGTCCACTGAAAGCGCTGAGCTCCCCGTCCTTCTGGCTGACGTGATAGCCACCAAGAAGGCCGCCTTCCACGACAAGTGCGAAGCAGACTTGTGCATGGGTTCGAATGGCTTGCCCATGAGCTTTGCCAAACCAGCAAAAGATCCCACGGAGGTGGAGGTTCACGCACCGAGGGGATATGTGGTCCAGGCCTTTGAAAAAGCGCCCGACCACCTTTCCTGAGCTAACGCCGGCTGACCGACCTGCCACTCGTAAGCCGATATGGCTGCTAGGGTGCACCCTAAGGGTCGATGACCAAGACCCCTTTGGAGAGGGACCAAAGGTAGTCTAGAATGTTAGCCACCGAGCAGGATAAGGGGTCCAGACCTTTACCCTGACACCAAATGGAAAATCTCTTCCATTTGAAGGCATAACATTTCCTGGTCGATTTTTTCGAGATGCCTCCACCACGGTGTAGACATCCTCAGAAAGACCCAAAGCCTGGAACTCTAGCCAGGAACCAGGCTGTGAGGTGCAGGGATTGAAGGTCCGATGAAGGACCTTCCCTGGTTCAGAAAAATCAGGTCCGGCGTGTACTGAGCCGCCCGCGCCCTGCAGCTGAGGCTGAGGAGATCTAGATACCAGAACTGGCGTGGCCAATCTGGGGCTACCAGGATCACCTTCTCCTTGTCCTGCCTCACCTTGAGTAACACCTTGTGGATCAAGGGAAATGGAGGAAAAGGCGTAAAGAGGCCTGGGGTCCACGGGCCTCGAGAAGGCATCCCCTGCAGCGAGCCCTGCTGAGGGTGCGGGCATGAACAGCCTCAGCTTGGTGTTCTCCTGGAGGCAAACAGGTCCACCAACGGTTTGCCCCAACGAGAGAACAGGTAGTAGGCTACCTCTGGATGGAGAGACCACTGTTGGATGTCTGGCCTAAGCGGCTGAGAGCATCCGGCCAGTTGGTTCGCGACTCCTGCCACATGGATGGCTAGGACATCCGCCTCCAGTCGGCTGACGAAGGTCCAGATCCGAGCGCCTCCTTGATAGCAGACAGGAGTGCGTCCACCCTGTTTGTTGAGGTAGTACATGGTCGTGGTATTGTCCGCCTGGACTTGAAACCACTTGACCTCGGAGCTGAGGAGCTAAAGCTGACAGAGCCCGGCCTGACTGCCCTGAGCTCCAACAGGTTGATGTGGCATCGGACCTCTGGGGTCCAGAGCCCATGAGCTCTGTGGTCCCCATGGGGCTCCCAGCCCATGAGAGAGGCATCGGTCGGGGAGACGACCGCCGGCTTAGGGGGACAAACGGGATCCTTCCTGCAGATGACTCTGGACGGTCCACCATTGGAGAGCGCCGCACATCCTCTGGTGACCGTGACCAGCTGGTCTGAAAAGACTCTGACGCTGGAGACCACTGGGCGGTGAGCTCCCACTGGAGGGGGCGATGTGCAGTCTGGCCCAGCGGACCACCGACGCGGCACGCCCATGTAGCCCAGGAGGTGCAGGAAGTCCCGGCAGGGCGTGAGTGCCCAACCAAAAATGATTGGCCAAAGGAGGAGAACCTCCGCCTGTCCGGCGAGCCAAGCTCTGGCTTGACGAGAGTCGAGCTCTGCCCCGATGAAGACCATCACCTGAGAAGGTACGAGTTCCAATTTGGCCTCTGATCAGAAGGCCAAGTGTGAGCAGATTCGAGGGTCAGGTCCCTGGACCTCTCCACCTCCTGAAGGGAGGAGCCCGCCAGGAGCCAATCGTCCAGGTAGGGTAAATACGAACCCCTGGACGCCGAAGATGGGCTGCCACCACTGCAATGCATTTGGTGAAGACCCTGGGGCCAGGACAGGCCGAACGGCATGGCTCTGAACTCGTACAGGGTCCCTTCGACTCTGAAGCGGAGGAACCGCTGATGAGACGGACGGATAGGGACGGGAAAAAGCGTCCTGAAGATCCAGTGTGAAAAATACAGGTTACTCACCTGTAACAGGAGTTCTAGGAATGGTATATGTTGTTCATCCACACTCATTGGCAGGTATCCTTGCCGCTTAAATCTTGCCGAAGGTCTTCAAGCTTGCTCCTCCCACCCACCCGGTGGTATAACTCGGCTCCGCCCCATGACGCCAGATCTGCCCGCTGGAAGCTCAGGTTGTGCGTCGGCCGGGAGGTACGGGTCGTGGTGGATGAACAACATATACCATTCCTAGAACTCCTGTTACAGGTGAGTAACCTGTATTTCTAGGACATGGATATGTTGTTCATCCACACTCATTGGCAGACTCCTAGCAGTTCTCCGGAGGAGGAGGAGGCAAGACGACACCCCAATACTTACTTGGGAAAGAGAGACTGGAGAACCGAGGCCCCAAAACCAGCATCCCCGGCACTCAAGGTCGATGTGGTAATGGGTAATGAAGGTGTTTGCTGACTTCAGGTAGCAGCCCTGCAGATTTCCTGGATAGGGACGTCCCTGGAAGCAGCCATCAGCAGCAGTATGGCGGGTAGAATGAGCTCTTATCCTCTGGGAGGCTCCATGCCCGCCAACTTATAGCAGAGATCTATGCAGGAGGTGACCCACCTGCTTATCGTCCGCCTGGCTGCAGGTCTGCCAGATGCGGCTTCAGCCAGAGGTGACAAACAGCTGCTAACCTCTCCCCGATTTTCAGCCAGGCGCTTCTTTGTAATAGGCGAGCTCTTCTAGGGTCCAAAGCATGAGCCTATATTCGCCTCCGAGGTGTGATTGGGGGAACACTGCAGAGTCAACACCTGGTTAAGGTGAAACTCCCACACCACCTTCGGAAGGAATTTCGGTGGGGCGCAGGGACAACCTTGTCCCTGTGGAAGACCAGGTAAGGAGACCTGAGAAAGCGCCTGGAGCTCTCCCATCCTTCTGGCTGACGGATAGCCACCAAGAAGGCGGTCTTCCACGACAGGTGAGAGAGAGCACACCTGTGCATAGGTTCAATGGCTTGCCCATGAGCTTTGCCAGTACCAGCAGTAGATCCCACGGAGGTGGGGTTCCGACTGGAGGAAATGTGATCAAGGCCTTGAAAAAGCCAGACCACCTTCTCCCACACCGACTGCTTCCCGCCCGCGCCCAGTAAGCAGAGATGGCTGCCAGGTGCACCCTTAGGTCGTCGACTCTAAGCCCTTGATTAGAAAGGGACCATAATAGTCCAAGATGCTTGCCAGGAACAGGAGGAAGGGTCCAAGCTCTTGTTCCTGACACCAAATGGAAAACCTTTTCCATTTGAAGGCATAGCATTTTCTGGTCGACCTTACGGGACGCCTCAACTACATTGAGGACCTTGTCGAAAGACCCAAGGCCTGGAACTCTAGCCGCCAGGAACCAGGCCGTCAGGTGCAGGGATTGAAGGTCCGGATGGAACACCTTCCCTGATTGACTGAGAGCAGGTCCGGCGAGCTGGAAGCTGCCGCGGAGTCCTGGAGCTGAGACTGAGGAGATCTGGTACCAGAACTGGCGAGGCCAGTCTGGGGCTATCAGAATCACCTGCGCCTTGTCCCTCCTCGCCTTGAGAAGCACCTTGTGGATCAAGGGAAATGGGGAAAGGCGAAAAGAGGCCCGGGTCCACTGCCTCGAGAAGGCATCCCCTGCAGCGAGCCCTGCTGAGGGGGGCGGGCATGGAACAGTCTCAGCTGCTGCCTCCCTGAGGCGAACAGGTCCACCTGAGGTGTGCCCCAATGGGAGAACAGATACTGTACTACCTCGCAGGAGAGACCACTCGTGGGATGCAGCCCCTATCCGGCTCAGGGCATTGGCCTAGGGTGTTGGAGGCTCCTGCCACATGAATGGCTAGAGATCCGCCTCCAGGCTGCGCAACGAGTGACCAAATGCGAGAGCTTCCTTGCATAGAAGCATGGAGCGCCCGCCCCTGGCGGTTTAGATAGAACATGGTCGTGGTGTTGTCCGCCTGACTCGGACCACTTGACCCCGGAGGAACGGAGCAAAGGCGGTGAGAGCTAGGCGGACCGCCGGAGCTCCAGCAGGTTGATGTGGCATCGGGACTCTGGGACCAGAGGCCATGAGCCCGGTGTTCCCCAGATGGGCACCCCAACCCATCAGAGAGGCATCGGGTCGACAGAGAGACCGCCGGCTCGGGCGGACGAACGGATGCCCTCCTGCAAATGGATCTGGAACGGTCCACAACTGGAGAGCTGCCCCATCCCCTGAGTCACCGGCACAAGCTGGTCCAAAGGATCGCAGGACCACTGGCTGGCCAGTCCCCATTGAAGGGGACGATGTTCCAGCGGGCCCAACGGACCACGCTGGTGCAGGCCGCCATGAGACCCAGGAGGCGAGGAAGTCCCGGCAGGGAGCGCATTGCCCAACCAGAAATGATCGGGCAAAGGAGGAAAGAACCCCGCCCTGTCCGCCGGAGCCACGCCTGGCTCAAAGAGAGTCGAGCTGCGCTCGATGAATAGAATCACCTGCTTTGGCTCGAGTTCCACTTGGCCTCGCTGATAAGGAGGCCCAGTTGAGAGCAGACCTGGAGGGCCAGATCTCTGGACCACTCCGCCTCCTTCCTGGAGGAGCTGTTATCAGCCAGTCGTCCAGGTAAGGGTACACCCGACCCCTCGGCGCAGGAATGCTGTCACCACTGCCATGCATTTGGTGAAGACCCTGGGAGCTGGAGACAAGCCGAGGGCATGGCTTGAACTCGAAAGGGATCCTTCCGCCGGAAGCGGAAGGAATTCTGGTGAGACGGACGGATAGGGACGTGAAAAACGGCCCCTAAGTCCAGAGAGCAGAACCACACGCCTGCTCCGAGGATGGTATTATCTGAGCCAGAGTGACCATCCTGAAGGTTCGAGACCTAGGAGTCTTGTTTAGGTCGTGTAGGTCGGTGAATGGGCGCCAGCCCCGTCTGCTTGGAACCAGGAAGTACCTGGACACAAACCCTGTCTGAAGGAGGGTCCGCACCTTCTTATCACCTCCTCTGGAGGAGGAGCGATGTCGGCTCGACGAGCCGCCAGTGAGGTGGGGACAAGTTTCCCGAGGCTTACGGCTCTGAAGGGTGGTGCCTGCTCAATTCCAGAGGCAGGCTCTTCCCACCACCTTCAAGACCCACCTGTCCGTGGTAACAACGGACCAGGCGGAACGGAGGTCTGGAGCCGCCCCACGGGGGACCTAGGGGTAAGGTGACGGGAATAGGGCGACACCCTCAGCCTGGCCACTGGGTAGGCTTGGAGGAGGGACCGGCCGGGACCTCCTGGGCCTTTTCCTCCCTGCCTCCTGTTAGAGGAAGCCGCTTGGGTTTGGGATGCCAAGGTCGAGCCTGCTGGCCCTGACGTTGCTGGGCCGGGCGCTGCCGGGGCACAGAAGGACGAAAGGGCTTAGGCTGCGGTTTGCGGCCTTTGTCCTTCTGAGCGGAAGAGACAGAGTCCAAGGTAGCATTGGACTTCTCGATCCTCTGCAGGTGACCTTCCACCCCAGGGTCAAGAGGTCGTCCCAAAAGGGGACATCCGCCAACTTATGCTGGGTATCCGGGTAAGGTGGATATCCTCAGCCAAGCCCGCCGATGCATAGCCACTGCGGCCGCCACCGATCTGGCACATGAGTCCCCTATATCCAAAGCAGTCTGAGCTGCTGTTTGGCCACTGCCTGCCCTGTCCCGCATCCTGCTTAACTGTAGTCTGCAGATCGGCGGAAGATGAGGGATGACCTCATCCAGGGAGCCCAACAGGGCATGAGAAAAATAGCCATGAGGTCGGGCCGAACTGGCCTGACGAAGGCCGAGAGAGGACGCGCAGAGACTTTTCGCCCGACATAGTCCACTTTCTGACCCTTGTCGTGGAGGTTTGTCCCATCCCTGGCGCCGCCGGGCGCTCCGGAAAACGCTGTCGGTAATCAGCCCTCAGCAGAGGGGTGTTCCAAAACCGACAAGGAACCGGTAGGGACCGTGATACTTCCTGGCCATCCTGGCTGAAGGCGCAGGGCAGGAAGCAGGGCTGCCAAAGCTCCAGTGCCGGACCCACTATGGCCTCGGCCACCGAAAGGCCTCCGCCGGAGAATCCTCGTCCAGAATCTCCGTGAGGGGATACCTGGCCCTGCTTGGAACGGGTTCGAGCTCCATCCCGTGGACTCGAGATGAGCCAGGTAGTCCTAGGAAGGACGACGGCTATCGCCCATTGACTGACTCCGAAGACTCCAAGTCCAGTCGCTTGAGAAAAGGAGGAATCATCTTCGGACTCAGAAGAGTCCTCAAGAGCTGCCTCTGGCCTGAGCCACCCTTCACCCGCCGAGGTCGGTCGGGAGTGAGGGTAACTGACAGCCGATGGGGTAGACCTCAGCCGATCGAGAACTTGGTCGGAGCCCCAATTGGTGGTTGTGGAGCGGAGGTTCCACCGGAATCGTGGAGCAGCTGGTTTTGGCCAACAACCGCCTGGGTAGGCCTCGGATAAGTCGAGGGGTTGTGTCGGCCGCCCGGTGACAGCCACTTAATGGCCGGGAAGGCGACGGGTCGGCTTACTCCCGTCAGGAGGAGCTGTTGCAACATAAGGTCCTCGCATCAGTCAACGAACTTACGCCGAAGCCTCCTCGTCCGGGAGGAGCGAGGACGAAGGGCGACGCCGCTACCACGGTGCCGAGACCGAGACCGCTTATGACGGTGGGACGGGCTGGACCGCCAAGAGGTCCAGACCGAGACCGAGAGTCCCGAATTTCCGAGGTCGGTGCGGGAGGTGTCGGCCGAACTGCACTCCTTCGGCTCGGATGGTCCATCCGAGGGCTCCGGAACCGAGGCACAGGCGAGCCCACGGATCCTCAACTCCTCCCAGGGAACCGGGGAGGGGAATCGGCTGCTAAAGGCGACAGCCCGTCCAACGGGTCGATAAAAATCTCGACTTGGCCAGTGGGAGTCTCGGTCAACTGACCTGACGGGGACACCGTGAGGCCAGTGGCCGGCCGAGCGGTCGGACCAAGCCGACGGGTCGACCACTCGGAGAGGGACCTTTCCCGCTCCCAAGAGCGCCGACGGAGGGACTTACCCCTGTCCTTCTTTTTGACCGAGAATAAGGTCCAGCAGACGCAGGCCCTTCTCCCTTAGTGGAGAGGGACAGACAAAGCTCCTTAAAAGAAGCCTGTAGGAAGAACCCAGAGAGGCGGGATAAATGCCCGGCCCGAGGAAGATACGGCCAGCCGCCTCCTCTTCGAGGGCGATCATCCGCTGAGCTGATCCGCGAAAGCCTGCTGCCGCGACACCGCCAACCGGCCTCCTGACTTCACCGAGGGAACGCTTCGGGCGGCCCAGTTGCAATCGGGCAGCACGGTCTTCGAGGACGAGGCCGAGAAAGATGAGCACAGGTCGCAAGCCCGCGGGTCGTGCTCAAGGCCTAAGCAGTAGACACACGTGGAGTGTGGATCCGTCCGACATCTTCACCCGCATGGGCATCTCCGAAACTGGAGTCGATTTGTCCATCGCAGCCGCGAGGGATCAAGACTGAAGTCTTTTCGCAAAATTTATTTTTAATCCGCAAACGGAGAAATAGGAACTAGTCTCAAACGCAGAGCGTTAAGGAGGAACCTGAGCTTCCAAGCGTAAGGAAGATCTGGGCCATGGGGCGGAGCCGAGAGTTATACCACCCGGTGGGTGGGAGGAGCAAGCTTGAAGACCTTCCGCAAGATTTAAAGCGGCAAGGATACCTGCCAATGAGTGTGGATGAACAACATATCCATGTCCCTAGAACCACATGTTTCGCTCCAGGGATGGTATGATCTGATTTAGAGTTACCATCCGAAGGTGCGGACCTGAGATACTGATTCAGGTCGGTAATCTAGAATGGGCGCCAACCCCGTCCATTTGGGCACCAGGAAATACCTGGAGATGAAGCCTGGGTCTGAAGGAGGATCCGCTACTGGCCACCACCTCTTTGAGGAGGAGTAGCGCAATGTCATCTCGAGGACAGACTGGGCGACTGAGATCCCGCCTCCTCGTGGGGCACAGGCTCGGCTGGGAGGGTACTGCTCGATTCTAAGGGCAGACCCTGCCCGACCACTCTAGGACCCATCTGTCCGTGGTGATATCGGACCAGGCGGAAATGAAGTGGCGGAGCCGCCCCCACGGGAGGACCCGAGCTGAAGTGGACGGGCACGGGAGGACACCCCGGCCCGTCACTGGGCAGGCTTAGAGGAGGAGGGGCACCTGGACCAGCACCTCGGCCTCCTTTGGCGGGGCTGTTGGGAGACCTTGCTTGGGCCTAGGGCCAGCCTCGAGCCTGTTGCTGTCGCTGACCCCTGGAAGGGTGGTTGTCTGACCGCAGGGAAGAATGACGAAAAGGCTTCTTCCCGCGCTTCTGCTGGTTCTTACTTGAAGAACCCTTAGCGGATGTAGCATCTAAGGTGGCATTAGATTGCTCACCACGCTGCAGGTGACCCGGCTACCCTGGCTCCGAAGAGGTTGGTGCCTAGGAAGGGTACATCAGCTAGCTTGTGCTGAGTATCCACAGGAAAGGAGGATAACCTCAGCCAAGCCCTGCGGCGAGTGAATACCGCTGCAGCTAGTGAACGGGCACAGGAATCACCCAGTCCAGAGCAGTCTGAGTTGTTGTTTAGCAACAGCTCTGCCTGGTCCCTGACCTGCTTGACCGTGGTCTGCATGTCAGCTGGGAGGTGGGGAGAACTCTCGTTCAGCGACCCCAAGAGGGCGTGAGAGAAGTGTGCCATAATCACCGCTGAGCTTGCCTGACGAAGGCCCAAAGATGATGCAGAGACCTTCCGGCTTAGTGGTCCATAAGTTTGGACTCTTTGTCTGGAGGGCGGTCAGTATCGGCTGAGCTGCCCGTCCGCCTGAATACTGAGGCAGTCAGGGCTTTCGCTGGGGGTCCTCAGTAAACCCGCCAAAGACCCTGTGGGCACCGGATGCTTGCGTGCCATGCGGCAGAAGTAGCTGGGCAGGAGGCTGGATGCTGCCAGAGTTCCAAGGCCGACCAATAATGGCTTCGGTGACTGGCAATGCGCTCCGTGGGGTATCCTCTTAAGAATATCCGTGAGGGGATATTCCGCCTTTTCTGGATAGCTGTGGGGCCATTCCGTCGATTCGGAAATGAGCCAGAGGATGCCCTTGGAGGAAGGCCCTTCCTCCAAGCCTGATGCCGAAAGCTCATCAGAGAGTGAAGGCCAGTGTTATCGGAATCGGAGGAGTCCCGATATAAAGGTTGCCACCTAAGTCCCTCGACACGCCTAGGGCGATCAGGGGTGACCGATTGACAGTCTGTGGGGAGACCGAAGACGTCGTGCCTCCTGAGGGAACCCCCGAGGGCAGCTTAGGTGGAGGTTCCACCAAATTGGTGGGGAACCTGAAACCGTTGCGGCGGAAGACGACCGGAGCCCCCAAGAGACCGCACTGGAGCAATCGGTGTCTGAGGCGGCCAAGAGGCTGAGGCCAAGAGATAGCCGGACCACCGAGGAGCCGGCTTCTGACCTGCTAGCAGGAATTGCTGCCACATGAGATCCTCGCAGCGCCGATGAATTTTTCGTCAAGCCTTCCTCGGCCCGAGGAGGAAGGGGAACGTGCGGCGCCTTGCGGGAGTGCTTGTGTCCTTTTAGGTCGATCGATCGAAGAGGGACTTGCTCCCTGATCGAGACCGACGGTGTCGGGCTTTGTCGATCGGAGAGACTGGGCTCGCGTGAAACCGAGGTTCGTTCTTTCCTCGATCGAGGAGGACCGCTGGCAGGTCTCCTCATCGGGAAGGAGAGAATTGGCGTTTTCCAAAGAATCATCGACAGGAGTCGGTGATAACGGCTCGATCGGGTCGAGAATAATCTCGCCGGATCAGCCGACTGCTTCTACGCCCGTACAGACGGAAGGTCTGAAAACCCAGCGGCTGAGGAGGCAATTTCGACTGAAGTCGAGATCGGACCGCCTCTGATCCCAGGAGCGCTTCTTCGACTGAAGAAGATTTAGGATCCTTTTCTTCGAACGGAAGAGGCGAGTTCGAGGGCGCCACCCTTGGTAGGGAGAGACTGGCACAAACTCGAAAGGATCCTGAGAAGGAAGAGCCCAGGTTGAGCGGGCACGAAGAAACTCCCCGGGTTAGCCGAGGCGCCTGGGCGGCTTCTTCTTTGAAAGCCACCATGCGCCGAGCTGCTCGGGCGGATCTCGCAGCCGCGAAACCGCCGGTGGGTTGCGGAGCTCTGGTTTACCCAGCTTCAGGCGCCTCCTGACGATCTTCCAGGACGCTGGGGTGGAAGGAAGCGCAAATGGAGCACCGCGAGGTATCGTGGAATAGAACCGAGGCAGTAAACACACGAGGTGGGGATCGGTGCGCGACATTTTGTCCGCAGGCGACACCGCATAAACCCGGGGACGACTTGTCATCCACGTCCGATCAGAGTCGTAAACTCTAACGAAGTTTCAGAGCAAGAAGATGCGGTGAAACCGCCGAAACGAATCCAGGGCCTCAACACTGCAGAAAGCACGAGGGAACCTGAATCTTCCAGCGGAAAGGAAGATCTGGCGTCATGGCGGAGCCGAGGTGGTATTTCACCCGGTGGGTGGGACAAGCCAGCTTGAAGACTTCGCGCAGACGGGAAAAGATGGCCAAATCGGATCTAGCCAGGAAGCCCAGACTCCTGTATAAATTCCACTCTACCTAACATGTCCCATATACATTCGAGTCCCAGCACAGGAGTGGAACAGGTACAAGACAGGCATCAGCAGGAGGAAGCAGGAAAGGTGGGGACTCTGTGGGTAGACTACAGTAAGACACCTGTTCACACCTGTTGTTGCATTTACTGCTGGGAAGAGCGGAAGGTAAAAGATAGGGCTAAACTGAGGCTAGGCGCAACACCTATCTAGGTTAACGGTATAAGGATTTACACCTGGTGCAGGGAACATACGTAGCAACAAACAAAAAGGGAAAGCAAGGAACACCCTATCAGGGGAAGGGCATAAGTATTTCAAGTTAACAAAGGGAACATAGAAGCTGGGAATACTAGGAGTGGTACAGCACAGTGGCTATGGGGAGGGATTTTCAAAAGAGTCCTTCTGGAGACTGCGGTGCTGTCCCATCTACATGCATCTCTCTGGGTTGAGGAGGAGGTCACTAGACTCCAGGCCGAACTGGCTAGGATTTGTTGGACCGCCTCCCCACCCAGGGGTCACTAAGTCTGACACTGTTACCCCAGAGGATGCCAGTGAGAAGCAGTGGGTAGACTTTGATGGGTTCAGGAAGAGATGGGGACACTACACAATTTACTCTGTTCCTCCAGCGCAGACCCAAGGAGGGAGGAAAAAGACCCCAGAGGAGAAGACAAGCAACTCTGGTGGGGACTAAACTGTGAGGGGATAGATTTGGGAAAAGGAAAGACAGGAAGAAAAAGGTTAGGTGCTTATGTGGCACTGGGCCGGAGGGATGGGATACAGATCTAAAGGATCACAAGGGCAGCAAGATGGAAGACAGAGCTAGCGCTTGCTGTCCATCTGAGGACAAATGACCTGACTGGATAGTGCAGGGGAGGTTAAGGAGTTGGGCAGAGGTCTTAGATAGTGCACTCAGTGGCTTTCACTGAGGCGCTGCCTGTCTATGATAGGTGGTGGAAAGGATCTCCGCATCAAGACCTTCAACCCATGGCTGAAGGAATAATGCAGAGAGGAGGATTCACCCACACTGGGAACTGGGCATCCACCTGGAGAGATAAGGGCCTTTACAGGTGTGATGGCTTGCATCCATTCAGGATGAAACCCAGTCCTCAGTGGACAGTTTAGATGTTGCTTTGATGAACCAAACATGCAGAGTCAGGCCGGCTCCATGGCGCCAAGTGATGGGGCATCGCTCTGGCATGCTGGCAACCTGGGTTTTCACCCTGAGCCCAGTCAACAGGAGCAGAAGCTGGCAGGAAGGAGTTAGAGCCGTGCTTTGGTCACTTCCCTCCTGGGGGTGGATGGTGTTAGTCCGTGACTGGTGTCTCCTGGCGGTGAGTAGGAGGCAACCTAGGCAGCATGCAGCACCACCCACGCTGCCAATCATCCCCGCCCCAGGACATCGCTGTGGCCACAAAATTGTGGAAGGTGGGAGGGACCCCAGAAAAGAGGAAACCTCGCCCACCTGGCCACGGATGATGCCCACCTTGTTCCCCCTGCCCCACGTAGTCTCATGCAGCTGTGACCTTCGATCTTCCTGGCTCCCGTGCCAGTCAAGGTAGTGGAATAACCTCCCCGGCACTGTGGGAGGGGGTTATTCAAGTCTACAGGGATGTGGGACCTTCTAGAGGACAAACAGATGGCAACAGGGGCGGCTGGTGGGCAGGGTGCCAATGCTGAGCAGCCTAAAAGGAGTGGTGGGCCAGGGAACATGGGAAGGAGCAAAAACATGCTGAGTCGAGGGAGAGTGGCAGAAGAAATCGGGCGGTACACAGGCTGAAATAGAAAGTAGGGAGAACCAGGTGGACATTAGTAAAAGAAGCAGGGCAATAGAAATGAAAGGGAATGGGAATGGAAGTATTAAAAGAAAGGGGAAAGAAGAGGGGTACCAAGCAAAGTGGAAACAAAATCTTGAAGGAAACGTGCTGCTGCTAGAAGTCTAGTAAATAAGATTCTGGATCTAGATGCCATAATGGCAGTGGCCAACTTGGATACTGTAGCCAATACTGAGTCATGGTGCATTGAAAACCACGACTGGGACATGACCATACCAGGCTGTACTCTGTTCACAAGGGACAAGGTGGGAAGGAAAGTAGGGGATGTGGTGCTTTATGTGATGGAAAGCATAAAAGCAACTGAGATACAAGGAATACAGGGAGAGCAGAGTTACTGTAAGTCACCCCAGAGATGGGTAATGGAGCTGCTATTCGCACTGGCGTGATGTGCAGATCTCCAGCACAGATGGAGGAATTAGATAAGGTGCTGGTGAAAGCTATTGGAAAGATGGCGGAAAAGGGAGGTGCTACTGGTGGGGACTTCAATCTGCTGGATGCAGATTGGAACACGGAACATCACAGCTATGACTTCAGCTAGAAACAGGAACATCCTGGACTCCTGCAGGGCATTCCTTGGCAGGTAGTCAGTGAACCAATTTGTGATGGGCAGCACCGGACTTGGTACTCACTAAGAGACAGTGTGGCAGGCATCACTGTGGGAGGCCACCTAGGGAAAAGTGATCACTGTACAGTGTGGTTCAACAGTTGGGACAGCTGTGGAATAGGACCACACAAGTGCAAGGGTCCTGGACTTCAGGTGGGCAGATTTTAAAAAGATGGGTGAATGCCTCAGGGATGACTTGGTGGGGGGATGACCTGGGTGGGGTGGAAGAACAGTGGGTAGCTAAAAGGGCCACAGTGAAGGCAACAAACCTCTGTGTCAAGCAAGTGAATAAAAGCAAGAAGAAAAGAGACCATTATGGTTCTCGAAGAAGTGGCAGGAAAGGTAAAGTCTAAAAGGGTAACATTCCAAAGGTATAAAGAGATGCAGAGGGAGTAGGACAGGGAGGTGCATCAGGGAAACAGAGGAAGCAGGGAGAGCAGCAAGGAGCACAAAGGCACAAACTGAAGAGAAAATAGCCCACGCTGGATGAAGGGGACAAGACATTTTTTCAGGTATGTGAATGAAAGGGAAACGCTAGGGAGGTGTAAGGCTAAAAGGAAGCTGGGGACTGTGCAGAGAAGGACCAGAAAAGAAGGGTATCCTAAACAATTACTCTTCTTCAGTGTTCAGAGGAAGAAGGGTGGGGCCACAAAAAGTAAATGGAGCTTTCGAGGGAGGAGGTGGACACTAGCCCATTTTCAGAGTAGAGTGTCCCGAGAGGACTCACTGATCTGAAAGTGGACAAAGCAAAGGGGCCAGACGGGGTCATCCAATGACATTGAAAGAGCTCAGGGAGGCACTGGCTGTACCTCTGACAGGCCTGTTTAACAGCTCTTTGGAAACAGGAGTGGTTCTGGAGGGCTGGAGAAGGGCAGATGTAGTCCCACTTCACAAAAGTGGTTACAGGAAAGAAGCTGGCAATTATAGGCCACTCAGCCTGACACTGGTGGCAGGAAAGTTAATGTAATCACTGTTGAATGAAAGGATTGTGAAATATCTTGAATCCAGTGGGTTACAAGACCCAAGGCAGCATGGATTCACTGGGTAAGAGGTCATGTCAGACTAATCTGAGATTTCTCTGACTGGGTGACCAAGGAATTAGATCAGGGTGGAGTGGTAGATGTGGCCTACCTAGATTTCTGTATGGCTTTTCAACATAGGAGACTAGTAAGCAAGCTGGGTTGCTCAGGAATGGGTTCAAAAGGTGGTAAACTGGGTAAGAAATTAGTTACAGTATAGGCAACAGAGGGTGGTGTTCACTCTGAGGAAGGGAGAGTGACCAGCAGGGTGCCTCAGTGATCAGTGCTAGAACAGGTACTTTTTGAAGTCTTTATGAGTGACATTGCAGATAAGTTGGAATGGAGGATCTGCCTCTTTGCAGATGTCAAAATATGCAAAATAGGGTGGACTCTCTGGGGGTGGGGGATGGATGAGCAGAAACCTGAGAAAACTCAAGGGGTGGTTAAGGGTATGGCAGCTGAGTTTCAATGCGACAGTGCAAAAGTAATGCACTTGGGGCACAGAAAGCGAGGCACAGTACTAAATAAGAGCAGTGCTACTGATGAACACCGAGCAAGAAACAGACCTGGGGTAATCAGATCAATTACCTAAAGGTAACCAGGCAGTGAGACAAGGTAGTCAGGAGGCCGAGTGGGATCCTGGGGAGACTAGGGAGGGGTATCACCACCAGAAAGAGGGAGGTGGTATTGCCTCTGTGTAGATCACTAGTAAGACCTCACTTAGAGTACTATGTAAAGTCTGGAGACCACATCTCTGGAAGGACATAAGAGTGGAGTCAGTCTAGGGAAGGCAACTAAAATGGTTCTGGGTCTGCATCAGAAGCCCTATGACAAGAGAGAGGACCTAAATATGTCTCTTAAGGACCTAAATATGTACAACCTTGAAAGGGATATGATAGAGACCTTTAAATACCTCACAGGGTGTAAATAAGGTACAGGAGGGAAATATTTTGCAGAAAATGTGCTCAAGTACTAGGTGACATGATAAGAAATTAAGAAACATAGAAGTTGATGCAGAAGGAGACCACTAGGTCTGTTTAGTCAACACATTTGTTTTAGTCATATTTGACACTCAAGGGAGCCCTGACTGCAAAGGGTAACTAGTGTCTATCCCATGCATTCTTGAATCCCCCCACACTGTTGACCCCACAACCTCTTGGGGCTGGTAGTTCCAGGTGTCCACCACACTTTCTGTGAAGAAAAACTTCCTGGTGTTGGTAGAGAACCTTTCTCCTTGCAGCCTGAGGTCATGTTCCATGGTCCTGGAGCCCTTCTTGAAGTGAAAAGTTCTTGTGCCTGTACCTTGTTCATGCCTTTATATACTTGAATATTTCAATCATGTTCCTCCCTCTTCTGTGCTCCAGGGAGTACATGTTCAGTTCCCAAGTCTTTCCTCATAGGACATGTACTGAAGACCCTGAATCATTTTGTCACCTTTCTCTGTACTGTTTCCACCCGGTCAATGTCCTTCCTCAGGTGAGGCCTCCAGAATTGGACTCTGTATTCCAGGTGAGGCCTGGCCAGCGATCTATACAGTGGTAGTACCACCTCTCTCTCCTCCTGCTCGCGATTCCCCTTCCAATGCAGCCCAGCATTCTGTTGCCCTTCAATGCTGCCTTCTCACATTGCTTACTAACCTTCAAGTTGTCTGAGATTATGATTCCAGATCTCGTTCCAGGTTTGAGGCCACCAGTCTTTCGCCTCCTAGGTAATGCTCCTTTCTTGGATTTTTTCTTCCTATGTGCATGACTTTGCACTTTTGGTGTTAAATCTCAGCTGCCACACTCCAGACCATCCTTCTAGTTTCTTGAGGTCAGCTTCCATCTTGCTCACTCTGGGGTATCCACCCTGTTACATATCTTGATGTCATCTGCAAACAGACACACCGCCTCTTCCAGTCCATCAGTGATGTCTGCTATAAAACACTGAAGAACAGAGGCACTATCACTGAGCCCTGGGGCACCCTGCCTTCCGTCGATTGCATTCCATTAACCTGTACCCTCTGGGTTCTGCCTTGTAACCAGTTTTGTACCCATCTGACTACTTCTGGATCAACCAGTCTAGAGTCAAGCTTCTTACCAGCCTTCTGTGTGGAACAGAGTTGAAGGCCTTACTAAAGTCTAGGTAGACCACATCTACTGCCCCACAGTCATCCATTATTTTTTGTAGCGTAGTCAAAAACTGTAGCAGATTTGTCTGGTATGACCTACCTGCTGTGAAACTGTGCTGTTTAGCGTCTTGTTGGTCGCTAGTTTTGAGGAATGCTATGATCCTCTGTTTGAGTGGTGTCTCTATTAGTTTCTCTACTATAGATGTGAGGCTCACCAGTTTGTAATTACTAGCCTCTTCAGCAACTACCTAATTTGTGAAGTGGAACCACTATTTCCTTTTCCAGTCTTTGGGTACCACACCACTCTTCAAGGATTTCATGAATAGAAGTGCCAGAGGGCTGCTAATTCTGCCCCCAGTTCCTTAAGGATTCGGGGTATCTTGTCTGGGCCCTTGGCTTTGTCTGCTTTTAGATTATTTACCAACTTCCATACTTGCTTCTGTAAAGGGACTCATGTCTACCCCTGGTCCTGGGGTGTTGTTTTTCAGGGCTGGGCCATCCCCTGGGTCCTCTTTGGTAAACACCAAGCAGAAGTATTTGTTGAGGATTTCGTCTTTCTCTGGTTCATATTTGGTGCATTTCCTTCATCAGCAGCAATTTCTACTATCCCCTTTTGACTTCCTGCGTTCCCTAATCTATCTAAAACAATGATTTGTCTCCTCTCTTTGCCCCTTCTGCTATCTTTTCCTTTGTCTGGCTTTTGCCTTCCTAATTTGTTTGTTAGACTCTCTCATTTTTCCCTGTTACAACTCCCAGTCTCTCTTAGTTTTGGTTTCCTGGTATATGCTGTATGCCTTCTTTTTTTCTTTGACTGTGGTAGCCACTTCCTTGGAAAACCATACAGGATTTTTTTTTACTTTTGCTTTGCTGACCCATCTGGCACATTGATCTGTGGCAGTCTTTACTGCTCGAGTCTCCCCACATGACCTCCACCTCCTCAACCTCTATTTCCATTAAATGGCTACTTATGTTTTTGCTCATTTTTAGAAATTAGCCTTTCTGAAATCTAGCACCTTTACCTTTGAGTGGCTGGTGTCCTGTGTTATGTTTACCTTAAAGCTTATATGCGATGGTCGCTGTTGCCCATATGGTATCCCACTTCAATGTCCTTGATACTTTCTGAGTTTGCGAGACCAAGATGAAGAATGGCATCTCCCTTATTGGGATTTTAACAAGTTAGCACAGTCCCATACCTTGTAGTGACAATAAGAAGTCCCTATTCCTTGTTGCTGCCGTTAGTGTGCTCCAGTTAATATCTGGCAGGTTGAAGTCCCCACCAGTATTACTTTGCCTTTATCAGACATTTTGTGGACTTCTTCTATTAGGTCTTTGTCTCCTTGATTTGGGGCCTGTACACAACGCCGATTCTGAAGGGTTTTCCTTGCCCATGTCTATGGAGGAGGGTAGATTCAGGAGAGACGTGAGGAAATACATCTTCACATAATACAGTGGTGGGGTTCAAGAATGCATGGTATAGATATAAGGGAATCTTAAGGAAGTGGAGGGTGAATGGGACGGAGATCAAGTAGGAAGTGCAGTGATACTATGAGAGGAAAATGGGCAGACTGGGGGCAAGCAATCCTTAATTGCTGGAAAATTTTATGTTTCTATGCATGCAGTACGACATACACACATGTGCGGCTGCATAAGTAGAGTCCCCCGTGACAAATCCATGGAGGTAGTACATCAGTGGTACTATATTTATGTCATCTGGAAACACTTGTATGTTGTCTTATCCGATGATGACTGTCTGGTTGCTTGTATGGTGTTGTCCTCTTGGTGCTCTGATGGTGGGGGGTTAGCGTTCAGTTAACTTAACAAAAGTAGGGAAACGGGAATTAGTTTCCAACCCTAACAGGTGTAGCCGCCTGGTGGCGCTGAGGCTGAGGCACTGGAGCTCACACTCGCCTACCCTGGCGACCGGGTTCGGGAGAAAGCTCGGACACCGCTGGGTCAGCAGGGTGGTTGAGGGCTGGACTCGTGGTGCTCTTCGCCTCAGGAGAATGGGATAGGATGGCCCGGCATGCCAGTGCCCACCGGTGGAGACCAGGGATGTTGCAGCAAGCCAGGCAGCACAAGAACAGCGCGGGCCGACGCAGGCAGGGTTGTCAGTGTGCTGCGCGGGTGTACCTATGCAGGGTGGGGGTCTATGAACGCAGAACAGGGAAAACACCGGCTTTGTGAGATAGGTGATGCCACCTGTCACCCATGCCCTCTGCCGGGTTCTCCTCGGCTGGCCTTCCAGTTCCTCCACCTGGGCCCCACCTGCAGCCAAAGTCCGACTTACAAGTGAGCCCAAGAGGCAAGGCGACCACCTGAGTGGAGAAACTGGGGGAGTGCTGGCTGGAGTGAGGCACTGAACTGAGGGAGCCACAGGCAGGAAAAGGACAGAATGCCAGAGAAGGTCTCATGAGCTGCGACCAGAGGAACTTTTTTTTACTCTAACAGGTGCACTAATGCAAGTTTTGCAAATAATGTCCTCTCTTTTTGACATGGTGGAATTGTATCCTTACTCACACAGATAATGAACAGATGCAGGTGTGCAGGATCCTCTGGGCCCTGCACCAAGGGAAGACTCCGCCTACCTACAGAAGTGCAAGGTCCTGCTGGGCCTGAATTCATGGGGCTGTCTGGTGGGCTGCAGAAGCACAGGGCCGCAGATATAGATGCATAGGGCAAACAGTCCATCTGTCAGCCAATGCACAAGGCCCTTAGCCACCCACAAGTGCAAAGGTGCTGGGCCCTATGCCACGAGAAGAGTTGTCTTCACCATATGGTACCTGGGCCTGCGTTGGCAACCCTGCACCTTTCCTGCCCTGGCTGGTGGGAAATGTCACATAATAGTGCCATCCTCCCTCCCACCCCACCCCAGACCCATCCAGCTGGCTCACTGGGCTTGCCACCGAACTCTGCTCACTGTCATGGGATCACAAAGCATTACCCACACTACACACAATGTTTACAACAATTTTTAATTTTGTCCCCAAATCTTCAAGAGTCATTTCATGACTCCCTTATAAAAACGTGACATGTGGCATCCATAGTATATTGGCCAAAATATCAGCTCCACAAGTGAAAAACATCTCAGAAAGGATTAAAACATGACACTTGTCACATTTATAAGGTGGTGTGAAAAAAACTGCTGAAAGTCTAGAGACAAAATACTAAAATTAGTGATGTTGTAAGTGAACGCTGACATATTTCGACATTCACCCATAACTTCGCTATTTTACCATATTTTCATACCACCAAATTTTCAATATTGTTATCTTTATGACCCCGCCTCATGAACCCAGTAATGAAAATATTCAAATCCTGCCCAAAACATGATTTCACACAGCGACTGTGAAACCACCTTTAGGGGCGGATTTAGAAGTTTCACCTGCCTTTTTCACGAGGTAGGGTCATGAGAAGGCCGTGTTGACAGTTTGGTGAAAAATATTAAAATTAGTGAAATTATGAGTAAATGTTTAAATATTTCAATGGTCATTTTAACTTGGTCACTGTACCATATCTTTACACCAAATTTTCAACAAAGCCTTCTTATATCTCATACAATTCTGCTAAACAAGGGCAAAGTTATTAAAGTGCAAAGTTGGGGTTTAACATAAAACACTATACTCAACCCTAACTGTGGGGAGATGAGAATGTCACTGCTGTGCCATTTTAAGAATGTGAAACGCAAGTACAGGACTGGTCCAAGATCAGCATGATGGAGAATTTCAATGCTGAGTGGTTGGTCACTTTTCTCCAGAGACTTGAGCATGTCTCTTAGTTGCATGTTGCAGAATTCCTACTATAGTGTCCCAAGTCAAATTCTGAATCCGGGTTCATTGGTAACATGGGGTACAGTTGCCTCACCATCAGCTTAACCATGTACTCTAATTTTTTCTTTTTTTATCCCAGTACACCCTCACTATAACACACACACACACATATTACATACATGGTGCAGGGTCTCTCAAAATCTGAAAGCAAATTAAAAGCTTGCTCAAATGAGATACTGGGCTTATCTGTTGCTGTTAGCTGTCTGGAGATAACTATGTCTCGATCAGCCCTATACTGCAAAGAGATGGCGACTATTTCCTTAACTCTTTAAAACAAATTGAGCACAGCCAGCCTGGTGGCACAGAGGGCTGAGGCACTGATGCCTTACCTTGCATCACGCTGTGACCCGGTTCTGGAACAGACTCAGGTCGCCAGGAAGCCGGCACGGGGGTGGTTAGAGCAGGACTGAGTAGCCAAAAGGCAGCTCTCCTCTCTTGGGGTGGTTGTTGTACCCTCTAGTTCCCCTACCACCAGGTGGAGGTCCAGTGGCTTGCATAGGCGGGAGCAAGCAGCAAGTCATGGAAGGGAGCCTCGAGAGGCTGCGCGTGCATGCCTCCACATGCGCAAACAGCCCAGGTACAGGGACGGGTGAAAATGGAGAAACAAATTGAGGACTTTCAGTGACGCTCATCCTCAAGATGGCAGCTTGAGGTTTAAGGCAGTGCATCCTTCTACCTGAAACCCCAGCAAAATGACCACAAGCAGCAGGCAATTCTGTACAAAAACTACTGGGGTGACGCTGCAGACACCATGGAATGGCATAGAACCAGTAATTCAGGCTTGGAACTGAAGAATGGTGAGGGATTCGGAGCGAGTGGCTCTGACAGTGAATACTGCCAGGCCTCAAGTCACGCCCTCCCGCTCGAGACTAAAAAGGCAAACCAGAAAAAGAATAAAGCTACGCCACCGCCAACAGAAGACCTAATGATAGCAGAGGTGTGTGATATCAGGAGGAAATATTAAATTTAAAGGCAGCTCTAAGGACAGATAACACTAAGCTGGAGAAACATGCTATTAATCATGAAGCCAACTAATAAGTACTGACTGCTGCATGGACCATGCTGAGATGGCCATCCTACACTTCTACAGCCATCACAAAGCTGGAAGATAAACTGAGGGTGCAGACAGATGAAGCTGTCGCAATAATCTGTCGGTTTACAAATTCCCGAGAATGCACTAGGGCAGGACCCGTGGGATTTTTACAAACATTTCTCTGGGAGAACCTACAACTACTGGTGGAGCACACAAACATCCAGGAAGCGCAGCGGCACTGGGACCCAAACCCACAGCCCCAATTGCCGGGCCCTGCTCAATCATAGTTAAATTCCTGAGATGGAATGATAAACAAGACACTATTGCTAGAGCCTGGAAAGCGAAAGAGGTCCAATTTGCAGGGGTGCAGGGGTGTGGGTTTACATGGACAATGGATTATCTAGCTTCACTGCAGCAGAAACATGAAGGCATTTCTTATATGAAAGCCCTCAGAGCAGCCAACATCAAGTTCTTCACACCCTACCCCACCAAACTGGTTGTACTATTTAAGGAGGGACCTATGACATATACTACAGCAGATGAAGCGGTGGTGGACTTTTTGCACCTGGGGCATTTCAATTACGGCCCTACTGCTGTACTTGTGTCTCAGACACTCATCTAAACTTGTACAACAAGATAAGAAGACTGTTCCTGGAGGGCTCAGCAGTCGGCAGCCACGATACAGGCAATTATACAAAGGCGGAGAACAGACAGCAATGCACCAAATTACTTGATCCCCAGCCCCACCCCTGATACTGATGAATTAACCTCACCATTTGTTATCTTCTTCATGGGTTGACAGATAGCCTCATATTTCTCCCCTCCAGCTGATTTGTGCTCATGATATTATCGCCTCGTTTTTCCCCCCCGCCAACTGGACCCTCTGTTCTGCTACTACCGTCCAGCCCGTCATCTGCCCCTAGGTTACCTGCTTCCATGTTAGCCTGTGGATGACCCACCATGGGAAGGGCCACCCAAAGGCCAACCCTCGCAACCTTGAGTGGAGTTAGAGTGTGTGTTGGGGACAGCCAGTCCAGTCAGCTGTGCGGGACCTGCGACAGAGTGGCTGGCAGCATCCTGCAGCATTCCAGGATTTCCATTTTCTCCCTGGGAGGTATAGCATGCAATGACGTTACAGGCACAGCTTGATCCCCCACGCCTGCCCCACCTCCCCACCAAGCTCCTCGCTGCTGGACCCCTTGCCTCCACAAGAGGCCAGTCAAGTGCCAGAGGCCGCCCTCCCCCTCCTCCCAGAGGAGAATGGCAGTCCTTAGGGTGCTCCATCTTCCTCCACCCTGGCCAGCCTGACAGCCCGGCTTGCTTCCAAAACTGGGTCATCAGCACTGCAAGCAGTAGCTCTACCGCTGCACCAGTAAACCGGCTCGCTCAAGGGACTTCTGTGTTCTGGATGTGCTGGACAGCCCAGTCAGCCTGCCCACAGTCAGAGTACTCATCACAAACATATGAAATTGCCGGGCAGAAAGGCCCACAGGTCTATCAAGTCTGCCCGATTGTGCAGCTCTTAGTTTCATATTACTACAACTGCCCCAGCCCCACACAAACCCCACTTCCTCCCTTTCCTAGTCATCCCCCATTTTGTTCTTGTCTGTACTAATCCTGCCCATGGCTCTATCCCAACCCCACTTAAAGCTATCCACTGTCCTCAGTTTGATTAACTCTTCCTGCACTGCGTTCCATCTCTACACCACTCTTTCTGTAAAGTAGTGCATCCTCATCTCCCTCCTGAACCTTCCCCTTCTAACTTCCGACTGTGCCCCTAGTGACCCCCCCCTTGAAGTGTAACAGTCCTCCCTCTCAGACTCTGTTTATGCCTTTCAAGTACTTAAAGGTCTCTATCAAGTCCCTCTATCCCTTCTCTCTTCCAGCGAAGACATGTTGAGCTCCCTCAATCTTTCCTCATACGGCAACCCCCAGTCCCATGATCATTTTTGTAGCCCTGTGCTGCACCCCTCCAGTAATCTCACATCCTTTTGAGGTATTGGCACCAGTACTGCACACAGTACTCCAAATGTGGCCTCACCAGTGAGCTCTACAAGGACAGAATGACCTCCTCCTTTCTACAGGTAATCCTCTGGCAATACACCCCAGCCCTCATTTTACTCCCAAAAGTCTGTAAGCAGTCCCATAAGCCCTCTTGCAGCATCCTGGCTTTCTCATTGGCTATGGCAGGGATGAAAGGCTAACAACATGGCTGTGGACTACAGTCTCCAGCAGAGTGCCCATATTCACAGTCCTTCTGCAGCCATATCAAACATTTTTAACATTTATCTCCCCAGAACTCAACAGCAGCCCATCTGCCCTCTCACCCACATGCAGTGTTAGATATTTTAAACCACTATAGATCACGTGATGCAGCCTCCTGTGCAGTAGCTTGTGGGAGCTCGCTAAACTCTCCCCTTTCCCGACCAGAACTATCTACTTTGGTGAGCAATTTACCTGCTGTTCAGTAGTACTGCCGCCTGAGAAACTATCTTGCATTTTCGGCGATCAGCTCAGAATGGAGGCGGAGATGAGTGTTGCCTCCCAAGGCATACGCCACCTCACCACACCAGAGAAGGCCCCAAAAAGTAAGGGCACAGTCGGGCTCCACTGGGAAAACTCGGCAGGATCACAGGAGCAGTTACCGCCACTTTAGACAGATTTCTTGAGGAGTTTCTTCCTTTCAGGAGGAGATGAGATCCCTGAAGGAGGACGCTCAGAATATTTTCTCTGCTTTAGCAGACTTAACCAGGCATACTGGTGACTGTGAGGGCCGACAGTTGGCAGAGAGACGGCTTGACAAGGTAGAACCAACCATGGTAGAAACCAGACAGAAAATCAGAAAGCTAGAAGCTAAAATAAAAGATTTAGAAGGCCGAGAAGAAATAATGTTGTGGTGATTAGACTGCCAGAAACAGAGGAGGGTAGCAACCTGGTTCTCTTTACACAAAGGTTTGTGGAAAGGTTGGAAGATCCTCTCCCTTTAGAGCAGCTTACATAGTGGAGCAGGCACATCGCGCCTTGAGACCAATCCCCACCAAGCTCGCAGCCTAGAATATTTATTTTTAAATTTCTAAATTTCCAGGAGAGACAACACTTCTTGTTCAAGCTGAAGGAACTTAAAGAGGTGATGTGAGAAGGGAAAGCGATCCGTGTAGCCCAAGACCTCCGTTATCTGTCCACCAGAGATGGGCCGCTCACAAAACGGTTACAAAGATCCTGGCTGCCAATATTCATTTACGGATGATTTACCCTGCAATCCTCCAGGTCTCTTTAGATGGAAAATGGAATGCATATGAAGATCCCAAAGTGGCGGAGGACTCACTTAAGAAAACCTTCCTAATTTATTTCGAGATGGCTGAAGGAACTTAGGCAAAGATTTCTGGTTGTGGGTCAAACTTAAAGGACATTGTGAGTACTCATGAACTGTGTGGCCTAATATGGAAACCTCTCCATGAGAATGTATCTTCATTCTGAGATTTATTTGTACCCCAAGAGGTCTAAAAAGGGCAAATCTTATTTATTTCCTCTAAGCACTGAGAGAGACTGTTGCAAGCGCTAGTCTTTCTTACTGCCCAACTTTTATACTTTGCCTCATTCTAAGTGAGAAACGAGACAACAAATTTCATAAATTTTATATTTTTGGGGAGGTACAGTTCTCTGTTCTATATAAGCTCGGGTTATTTAAATGTGCCCTACAGAACCATAGGGCTATTAGTACACGAGCAGACAAACAAAGGAAAGCCACACCGAGCAAAGGCTGGTGCTTAATTAAGAATAAGTACAAAATGGTAAAATAGGTACCCAGCCGGAGCGGAATGGGGTGCAGAGTGTTTTATTTAACATAACAGTGTGTAATACACTAGGCTAGTAGGCTAATGATGATGGAGTATAAAACACCACTTTATGCATCGCCAAGCATACTGCCTGTCTAGGTAACAAGTAGCTATATAAAAGGTAATATCACCATGAGCTTAAACAATTAACAGAAATGTTATAACATTTACAACATTTTAGATGTTATTGGTGCTAGCACATGATTATAATAAAGAAGCACATCTATTTAAATCATGGCTCCATCACTTACTTTTTCAAGTAATGCTACAACTACTCTATATATTGTAGATGAAGAACTTCAGGTTTATATTATATTATAACAAGCATTAGTCAATGCCAAATGTTGCCACACTGGCAGTGGTAGTGGGAGTGGCGGAGCTAGAGGTGCATAGTGCTGTGATTTGTGAATGTCTGAAAAGGTGATTTTGCACAGCCGAGCACACCATTGTGTGCCACGGTGGAAACAGGTTTGGGCAGGCTGTGAAAAATGGCAGCTGGACTGTTGATAAGGAGATGTGCACAAATGCCTGTGGTGAAAATGTGGCATGAAAATATTGCAGATTGACGAAGTTACAAAGGTGTGTGGAAACTGCGCAATGCACGCTTGCAACACAGTCATTGTATGGAGTTTTGGCACCAAATTTTCAACACAGGCATTTTAGGACTTCAGCTCATGAATAGTGTCACCGCTTATTTCTCAAACTGTCCTCAAAACTGATTTCAAAGTGCTCGCGGGTAATTCTGCCGGACGGGCGAAACACATTTCAGGCAGTTGTAGTGTTCATAAAGGTATGGAAAATGCCAATGATGAACAGCTGGAATGAAAATATTACAAATTCATAAAATCATGAGTGTTCGTGCAAACTGTGCAACGACGCTCATAAAACACTCATTTGATTGACTTTCGCTACCAAATTTTCAACATAGGCATTTTAGGGCATCTGCTAATGAACAGTGTCACTGTCATTTTCATCATGTGTCTCGAACACGAGCTTTCCACAGTGACCACGCTTATTCTGCCCTGGAACTGTGAAACAGATTTTGGTCAGGATGTGGAAAATGACAGTGGTACTGTTCATTAGGACGTCAGAACAATGGCACTGTTGAAAATCTGGAGTGAAAATATTAGAAGTTTGCTAACGAGCTGCGTGCAAACTATGCATAACGCTTCAGAACACAGTCATTTTACAGCATTGTCACCAAATTTTCAACACAGGCATTGGATCTCTGCTCATGAACAGTATCACTGTCATTTTTGTAATGTGTCCCAAACACTGATTTCAAGACAGCGACGCATTATTCTGCACCGGAAGTGCGAAACACATTTTGGCCAGGATGTGAAAATGACAGCTGTACACTCACAAGAAGGTGTGGTAAAATGCCAGGGTTGAGAATCTGGCGTGAAAATATTGCGCATTCGCTAACCTACGAGCGTCGTTGCGCGGTGCTACGATGCGTCCAGAAACAGTCATGTTTTGATGCCTTAATAATTAACATTGGTTTTTGAGAGCCCTCATGAACAGTGGCACTGTCATTTCATTACGCAGTCCTGAAAGGTGATTCCGCCGCAGTGATTGCGAAGTCACCTTTCAGGACCAAATAACGCCATGACAGTGCAAGAATTCATGAGAAGGGGTCCCAAAACCCCATGTTGAAAATTTGGGGCCAAAATTCCAAAATGCCTGAGATATGCAGCAAAGTTGAAAAACCCTATTTATTCCATTATACAGCTACCGCATTTCCTCAGTCGGCTTTGAAGAGTGCAGACGTGCCCGTCCACCGAAGATCGCCACGCCGGACTTCGGAGGCAAGTATGGGGGGTGTGGGAGGCAGGGTGTGCAGTGGGTGGGTGCGGGTGGGGGAGGGGCAGAGACTACGAGGACCGTTTTTCCTTTTACAGGTTCAAAACAGGAAAAAAAAAAGCGTAGGACAGTTTTTTTTTTTGCAGGGATTTGGCATGCTGGGTGGGCTCCAGCGTGTCACCTAAATGGGTTTAGGGAGGGGTGTCTGTAGCCCACGGGATTGGGCACCGGGCTGCAAACACGGGGTTATTGTTATTTCTGCCGACGGGAGTGGGCCCCATCGGCACACAAGAAAAGGGGTCAGGGTAAGAACCAATGGGTTGGGCACCCCTGGCATATCACAAATGGGGGATGCTTTATGCGGCGGGAGTGGGCTCCCCGTTGGCTACGTCACAGGGGCAGGGCAGCCGACAGGGGACTGAGCACCCCGAGTCGGCAGTTCGGCAGCAGTGTGCTGCCATGTATAATGGCAGCAAGCACGGCAAGAGGCGACCGCTATGCCTGACGAGCTTTGCTCGGATTGCAGCGGACCTTTTCTTAGATGTGCTCGCCACATTATGTATGCATGGTGTGGCACCGCATGCAGGCTGATTGGAATGCGGCGCACCTACTGGTGCATGCCTGCATTCGGCCGAACAGCGACCACGCCTCAAAAGCTGCACTGTCCTCAAGATGTTGGCGCACTTCATGCCAACATAAAAATCACTTTAAATAGTGAATACTCTTATAGGATGTGGAACATTGATGGGGCATTTTGTGTCTTTGTTCTGATCCGCTGGATGTTAATGGTATATCCCTGGTAATGTAACACAGGGTTCAATTTGTGATTGTTATATGACTGAATTTTGTAGTTATAGGGTATAATAACTTAAGGGAACTTGTAACGGAAATACTATTGAGTTTTCAGAGGGATTTACCTAGTTTTAGACTGACAGGTATAGTAAAAGGGAATGACTCTGGAAGGAGAAGGATTGACTTGAGTTGAGTCGGTGAGAGGAGAGAGGAGCGGGAACTTGCTGTTATAGTGTGCATGTAATGTACATTAAAGTGTTGTTTGGGGGAGGAGGACTTAGATATGTTGCAATTACTCTGTTAAACTTTGGAATGCCTTTGGGCTAGGAGGTTTGTGGGATGGTGGGGGGGAGGATGGGGCATGGCAGAGATGTGGAGATTTGGGGAGGGAGGTATGACTTCACAATGGAGGAACTCCATTGTTCATGATTTCGCTGGGCTGGTAAGCCACCATTCGACTGCTCTCAATATGAGGATGTAAGTAATGGCAATCCCTAAAACGTTTGTTACTTGGAATGTCCATGGTGTTAGAAACAAAACTAAAAGGTATCAAGTGCTGAAACACCTCCAGCTCCTTATATGTGATATTTCCATGTTACAGGAGACCCAACTGTTAGAGAATGAAGGGGACTTGCTCCATTGTCAGAGTACTGGGCAAGTCTTCAATGTAGGGATTCTACCCAAAGTAGGGGAGTCGCCATTTTAATCACCTCAAACTTCATTCACTTGCGAGGTGGTTTGAGATAGAAAAGGAGGTTTATACTGATTAAAGGTTGCCTGGAGTGGACTACTGTAATCTTGGGCAGTATATATGGGCGAATGCAGATACTCCTAGCTTTTTCACTGAGTTGTTATAGACTCTAGCTCCATATGCTGGGTATCTTATAATACTGGAAGAGACTGGAACCTTCTGTTCTCCCAGACTTAGAGGAGTCAGGAGTTACACAGAAGGGTTGTCACCAGCCCAGAGATCCATCAGGGACTTGGTGACCATCTGAGTCAGTGACCCCTGGAGGGTTTTGCACCCCATGGCTCGGAAATACAGGTTACTCACCTGTAACAGGAGTTCTAGGAATGGTATATGTTGTTCATCCACACTTTCTGGCAGGTTCCTTGCCGCTTTAAATCTGCGGAAGGTCTTCAAAATGGCTCCTCCCACCCACCCGGGTGGTAAACTCTGCTCCGCCCATGGCCAGATCTAGCCACTGGAGGCAGGTTGTACGTCGGCCGGGAGGTTGGTGGGACGTAGGATGAGCAACATACTATTCCTAGAACTCCTGTTACAGGTGAGTAACCTGTATTTCTACGGACATGGATATGTTACTCATCCACACTTTCTGCAGACTCTAGCAGTTCTCTGGGAGGAGGGAGGCTACACACCCCTACTTAGGATAAAAGATTGAGAACCAGGCCCCGACCAACATCCCGGCGTGACCCAAGGTCGATGTGGAAGGGGAAGCCGGTGCCTGCTTCCAGGTAGGAGGAAGCAGCCACCGATGCAGCGGAAGGGCGGTAAAATGAGCACTTAACCCTCTGGGAGGCTCCATGCCCGCCCACCCATAGCGGAGATCTATGCAGGAGGTGACCCACCCACTGTCATCGGCGCTTGGCTGCAGGTCTGCCAGGTGCGTCAAGAGATGACAAACACAGCTGGCGTAACCTCTCCGAACTTCAGCTCTACGCCCCTGGGAAGGCGAAAGCACTAAATAGGAGTCCCAATGGATTCTATATATGGCCTCCGAGGTGTAATGGGGTTGAACCCCAGCAGAGACAATACCAGGTTAGGGAAAACTCTGCCACCGCCACGGAAGGAACCTGGTGGGCGCAGACAACCTTGTCCCTGTGGAAGACCAGAGAGGAGATTCAAGGGCGCCTGGAACTCTCCCATCCTTCTGGATGGCATGTAGCCCCAAGAAGGTGTTCTTCCACAACAGGTGGGAAACTCACACTTGTGCAAAGGTTTGAACAGCTTGCCCGTGAGCTAAGCCCATACCAGCGTAAGATCCCACAGAAATGGGATACTCTCCCGGGAGGAGGTGTGACCAAGGCCTTAGGCGCCAGACCACCTTTCCTGCGCCACGACTACCTTCCAGCCCGCGCCCGGAAGACAGGAGTGGCTAATAGGGCACCTTGAGGGTCGTCGATCGAAGCCCTTGTTCAAGAAAGAACGGACCACAGGTAGTCCGGAATGCTCGCCGAGGAACAGGAGAGGGACCAGGCCCTATTCTAACACCAAATGGAAAACTCTTCCATTTGAAGGCGAAGCATATCTGGTCGACTCCTGGCAGGGCGCCTCAAAAACATCGAGGATCTTGCCGGAAGACCCAAGGCCTGGCCACTAGCTGCACAGGGACCAGGCGTCAGGTGCAGGGATTGAAGGTCCGGATGGGTACCTTCCCTAACAACAGAGATCAGGACCGGTGGGCTGGAAGCCGGCGTGCTGAGGGGGCGGGCATGAGACAGTCTCAGCCTCAATTCTCCCTGGAGGGAAAACAAAGGTCCACCGAGGTGTGACCTAGAAGGAGAAAGATCTTGTGCTACCTCCGCAGGAGACCACTCATGAGGCGCAGCCCTTATCCGGCTTAGGGCATCGGCCAGGGTGATGGAGGCTCCTGCCATCGAAAGGCTAGGAAACCGCCTCGGCTGCGTGAGAAAGGCCCAATCGGAGAACCCTCCTTACGCAGAGGCAAGGGCTCATCCGACCCTGGCGGGTTAGGTAGCACATGGTCGTGGTATTGTCCGCCTGGACCTAAACCACTAGACCCCGCACAGGCGGAGCGAGGTGCAAGCTAAGCGGACCGCCTGGAGCTCCAGCAGTAGGAAAGACATCGGGACTCGAGAGGACCAGAGGCGGTGCACTCTGTATTCCCTTGATGGGCACCCCACCCATCCGAGATGCATCAGTCGGAGAAGACGCGACTGGGGCAGACAAGCAGGATGTTCTCCTGCAAATGAGCTGGAGCGGTCCGAAGAGGCGTTCCCCAACCACTGGGCTGTTGTCACGGACTGGTCCAAAGGAATGCAGTGTTGTGACCGCTGGCTGGCCAGCCCCATTAAGGGGACACATGAATCGGCGGATCCCAACACACCACGTTGGTGCAGGCCGCCAAGACCCAGGAGGTGCAGGAAGTCCGGGCAGGGCGCAATTGCCCAGTCAGACCTGACTAGGTAAGGGAGGAAGAACCTGGCTCTGTCCGCCGGAGCCGAGCTCAGACTCAAGAGTGAGCTTCATCCTGAAGAAAGGATCACCAGCTTAGACACAAGTTCCAACATGGCTCCAATAAAAGGAGACCAGTCTGAGAGCAACCTAGAGGGCCAGAACTCTGGACCGTCCCCTCTGCCCTGGAGGGTTGCAGTCAGGCCGCCATCCGGGTGGGGTACGCCCGGATCCTCAGTGCGCAGGAATGCTGCTGAGCAGAGACCGAAGGGCCTGATCTGGAACCTCAAAGAGATCCCCTACTTAAGAAATGGAGGAGTCTCCCAAGAAACGGATGGATCAAGTGTAAGTACATCCTGGAGGTCCAGGAAATAGAGCCACATGCCTCATTCTGAGAATGGGATATCTGAGACAGAGAGACCATCCCGCTAGTCTGGTCAAGAATGGGGCAAGCCCCCGTCCGTTAGGGACCAGGAATACCTGGACACGAACCCAGGGTCTGGAGGAGGATCCGCCACCTTCCTGATCACCTCTATCTCAAGGGCCAGGCAAGTAGGCTCTCGCGGGCCGACAAGCAGGTTGCGGACTCCCATGGCCCGGAGGGGCAATGGCTCGAAGGGTGGGGCCTGCTCGTGATCCCGAGGCAGGACCTTCCCTAGCATCTCCGACACCCAGAGGTCCGGAAAGCGGACCAGGTGGAGAGGGGTGGAGCAGTCTCCCCATGGGGAACCTGGGCAGGGGTGACGGGGCCAGGGACAGCACCCCTCAGCCCATCACTGAGAAGGTTTGGAGGAGGGACTGGCCGAGGGAGCTCCTGGGCCTTTACCTCCCTGTTTCCCTTTAGAGGAAGCCGCTGGCTTGGGGTCAGGACGCCCAGCGCAAGCCTCTGGCCCTCATGCTGGAGTTGATGGGCCGGTCAGCCGCAGGGGCCAAGGGACAAAGGGCTTACGAAGGCTGCCAGGGCCCTTGTCCCTCCGGTGGGAGTGACCGAGTCCGGTGGCATCGGACTTCTCGGTCCCCTGGAGGTGTCCCTCCACCCAGGGCCGAAGAGGTCAGTCCCCAAGAAGGGATGTCCGCCAACTTGTGCTGGGTATCCATTGAGAAAGAGGATATCTCAGCCACGCCTGTGCGGCGATGGCCACCGCGCCACCACCGACCTGGCACAGGAATCACCTAAGTCCAGAGCAGTCTTGAAGCTGCTGCTTCGCCACTGCCTACCCTGGTCCCGCACCCGCCCGGACCGTGGTCCGCAGGTCAGCGGAGATGAGGCACCTCATCCAGGGAGCCTAAAGGCGTGGGAAAAATGTGCCATCAGTGCGGCCGAGCTGGCCTGTCGGAGGCCTAGGGAGGACGAGCGAACCTTGCGCCCGACATAGTCCATTCTTTTGCACTCTTTGTCGGGGGCCTATCCATCATCCCGAGCGCTCACAGAACACTGGAAGACATTATCGTAATCTAACCCCACAGCAGAGGGTGCTCCAGAAACCGGCAAAGAACCGACAGGAACAGAGTACTTTCCTGGCCATCCTGGCTGAGGCGCAGGACAGAAGTAGGCCGCCGCCAGAGCTCCAAGGCCGGGCCGACAATGGCCTCGCCACCGGGAAGGCCTCAGGTGAACCCCTCGGTCTAGAATCTCCGTCAGGGAATAAGAGACCCGTTTGGACACGGGTTCAAGCTGCATCCCAGTGAACTCCGAGATGAGCTGAAGCAGACCCATGAAGGACGATGGGCTGTCGCCCACAGAATGTTCCGGAGAGGACCCCGGGTCCTCCAACTGGGGAACATGGAGGAGTCGACGCCGAACTCCATGAGGGTCTGCAAAGAGCTGCCTCAGGCCTGAATCACTCTGCCGCCAGGGCGGGCGGGAGTGAGGGGAACAGACAACCTGCGGACAGGTCGTGACCGAGCGAGGTTCCACCTAAGGCAGTGGGGCAGCAAGGTTCGGACGAACAACCGCCCTGAAGTGGGCACCTCGACTGCAGTGGAGCGGTTGTGTCGGGTAGTTCGGGCGGCTGCTTGCTGGACGGGAATGAATCGGGTCGATTGATTCCCGGACAATAGCGACTTGCTGCCACATGAACTCCTCGAACGTCGACGCCATCTGCATCAAAGCCACTCCTCATCCGAGGAGGTAGGCGAGGAGGAGCAGTGCCACTTAACTCGGTGCCCCATAAGACCGCCCGAAGTCGGCGGAGCGGCTTGACCAAGAAGAGGACAGAGACCGAGACCCAAATCCTCAGGGAAACTGAGGGTGGCCTGGGAAGGAGGCCGGGACACCCGCCTTCCCTCGGCTCAGACAAAAGACCGAGGCCTGTCGCCCGAAGGTACAGGCAGAACCTCGGCCTCCGCTGGAAACTGGAGAAGGGTTGACGACTCCTGCAGTAGACAGCCCGGGTGACGGGTCAAGAGACTCGAAATGTCAACGGGAGTCATGGCCGGCTGACCTGACGGGGACACCGTGGAAGCCAGCGCCTGAGCCGCACCCTCGACCGAAGTCGAAAGTCAGCAGACAGGGAAGGGGAACTCTCCCGCCCCGCCAGCGCCGACAATGGGACCTAGCCTCGACTCCTTGACCTGGGCTGAGAGGCAGGTCCCCAAGGTCCCTCCCCTTCAAGGAAGGGACAGGCGAAGCTCCTTGAGCGAAGCTGAATGAGGATAACTCAAAGAGAGCGGGATAAGCGCGCGACCGAGGAGGAGGAGAGCAGACTTGGTAGCCGCCTCCTCCATGGAGGAAAGAGATCGAGCTGCTCAGCCGAGCAGCCGTCACGAGACACCGCCAGCAGGCCTCAAGTCGAGGCAGTAAAGGCACGTGAAGTGCGGGTCCTTCCTGGAGGTATTACCCGGCGCCGGGAGCTGGGAAACTAAATATCCATCGCAGCAAGGGAAGAAGACTGAAGATTTAGAAAACTTCCAACTAAATTCGGAGAAACAAAAATCAGGAACCAGTCAAAAGCATGAGTGCTAAGGAGGGAACCTGAGCTTCCAAGCAGTAAGGAAGATCTGGCGTCATGGGGTGGAGCGAGAATTTTACCACCTGGGTGGGTGGGAGGAGCCAACTTGAAGACCTTCCGGCAAGATTTAAAGCGGCAAGGAACCTGCCAGAAAGTGTGGATGAACAACATATCCATGTCCCTAGAATTTACTTTTCATTCAAGCATGCATAAAACCCAGTCCAGGATAGACTATCTTCTAATTAGTCTTTCCCAGTTAGTGGGGCTAACGGAGGCTAAAATTGACCCAGGGATAGTTTCTGATCACTCTGTTTCCTGGAGATCACTGACTCTGTCCACTGATATGCCCAAACAGTCATTGTGGCAACTGAATAATTAGATGCTTAAAGACAGAGAAAAAGAGACAAAAACTTTTATGGGTGCTAATTTACATTCCACCGCTAGGCCTGATTTGAATGGGGGCGTCAAAGTGTGTGTTGAGAGGGTATTTATAAAGTTAGCCTCGTGGAGAAGAAAAAAGTAGGGACCAGAAAGCTCTATCCCTGTTGGACGGACATTCATAGCTTAGAGGGTTCTCTATCCCCAGTTACACCTGAGGTACAGCATACACAGCTGCTTAGCCTCAGGGATCAATATTAAGACTTCTCAGAGAAAAGCAGAATATGCCTTTTAAAACAGGCACAAACTACATTGACCAAGGAGAGAAGGCAGGCATCTTCTTGAACTGCAGCTCATAAAAGCGGAAGCCTCTAGAATTGTGAAAGGGATCAGGTCCCAAGCAGATGGATCTCTAACCCTCTCTCCTAAGAAAATTACTGGGGAATTTGCAAAGTATTACAAGGCTCTCTACAGCCCCATGAAGAATTTACTGAACCCCAGGGTAGTCCGGGGCTATTTAGATTCCATTCCCCTCCATCTTTATTGTCTGAGCATCAAGAGAACGGACTGTTCCCATTTTAGAAGAGGAAATTTCTGCTACTATTTCAACTTTAACCATCAGACAAAGCCCCTGGACCAGACGGTTTCTCTCAAACTTTTACAAAACATTCAATAAAGTGTTATCCCCTGGCTAAAGAGGTTATATGAGTGGCTCACTCAGGCTAATCCTATTGATCCTGTCCTCCTTGAAGCAATAATTGTATTGCACAGCGGACAAGGACCCTGAGCAGGTCACCAGTTACAGACCTATTTCTCTATTGAATTGTGATATTAAGATCCTGTAGAAGCTGTTGGCTAACAGACTTAAATCCGTACTACCTCAGATAATACACCCGGACCAGGTGGGATTCTTATCCAGACGGTCTCCTTCTGACCATTTCAGGAAACTCACTCATGTCGTCTCGCATCTAGAGACTCAGAAGAACCAATAGGCCTGGTGTCACTGGATGTGGAGAATTCATTCGATAGAGTAGATTGGCAATTTCTCTTCTGTACCCTGTTGAAATTTGGTTTCCATCCAAGTTTATCAAATGGGTGTCCTCTTTGTATCAAAATCCTCAAGCCTGCATCTACTGCAATGGGGTGTTTTCAGGCGTTTTATCCTTTATTCAGGTACCCCGCCAAGGTGTCCCCTGTCCCTCTCTTATTTAACATTTATCTCGAACCCCTTCTAACATTGCTGAGAGAACGGCAGGAGTTCAGGGTATCATGGTAGGAGCGAGGAATTCAAAATATCTGCATATGCCGATGATATCCTTTGCATTTAAGGCACCCCAGGAATTCAGTTTGGTAATCTTTTCTATAATAGATGGCTTTAGTGCTATGTCCAATTACAAAATCAATCCAAGACAGACAACAGTATTTCCTCTAAATGGCGTCTCTCAAGGGAGACATAGAAACATTAGGTTTGCAATGGTGTCCTTGTAAGATTAAATATTTGGGCCTTTTTTGGCTAGAGAAGAGGTACAGATGAGACACCTAAATTTGGATTCCCTGTTAGGTATTATTCAGTAGGATCTTGGTAGATGGCAGACATTGCCTATCTCATTATGAGCCGTATTAACTTAGTTAAAATGAATATACTACCCAGATTGTTTTACCCTTGAATATGCTGAACTCTTGGATCCCTTGGCATGGTTCAGAAAAGTCCACTCCATACTTTCTTCATTTATCTGGAAAGGTAAAACTCCCGAAGAGGCCTACAGCAAATTGGCTGCATCTAAGAGGTGCGGAGGGTTGAAATTACCACACTTTGGGATTTATTTTGGGCCAATCAATTGAACAAGAGCTTGAGATGGAGTTGCCCAGTGAACAAGAAACAGTTGGTTCACATACGCTGGCATGGGTCTTAGTGGAGCGAGAACAAATCTTACAGGCGGGTTTACTGCCTGAGGCAATGTTATACCCGTCTCCAGGTTCTTGCCAAAGAGCTTGGCCTCCTCCTTGGTTAATACCTCGGTAAGAATTCATGATCAGTTGTGCTCATTCCTGGGGCTCTAAAACACCAAAGAGTACATACCAACCAGTTATAGAGAATCTCAACTTTAAAATTGGGTGGTGGTGGTGGGGGAGAGTCTATTCCTGGGAACTGGATACCCCAGCTCAGGGCTCTAGGCAACCTCCTTAAAGATGGCAAATGTCTGATCACAACTGACATTATGGCTAAGTTTAATACTGATGGGGGCCAGGTTTTTAAAGTGTATCAGTTACGTCTTTGGTACTTCAAGCCTTGGAAGGTCGGACAGAAGTAAACAAAGATGAGGATTGGATGCTTTCTTGGGGATCTATAAGTGGTAAACCTCATCTGTCTCTCACTTCTGTCTGTAATTTGGTATCTAAATCCCTGGATGTCCATTGCTCAGATGCTAAGTATTGGTGAAGAACTTCCCTCAATTTCAAGGAAAATGGGACTGCATCTGGAAGGATTTACATATTTATATTCCACAAGACAGACTTAGGCTATACAATACCAGCTCATTAATGACATGTATGGTCCCCAGTGAAATTACATAAATTGGGCCGTAAACTGTCATCACTATGTACCAGATGTGGGCAGCATGAGGAACCTTATATCATATATTCTGGGAATATCCTACCATCAAAAGCTCTAGGATACAATCAAATCCAAGGCTGACCCTTTTAGGCCTTGATGGTTGTTTTACCCCGACATGTTTGTTTTGGGTGCTTTCTCCTCTATCCCTGTGAGGAACCGTAGATTATAAGATACCATATAGCTTTAATGTCACTAACCTTGAAAAACTGGTACTGTGTCATTGGATTGATAGTCAGGAAATCTCCTACACTGAATGGCTCCAAGACCTGTTGTTTAATCTCAGAGGAGAACAGTTGTGGGCTAGCCTATGGGGCTCCCTCCCATGCTATAAAAGAGTTTGGGATGGTTTCCACTCTCTTTACACATTGCAGCGAGATATCTCCACAGGTTAAGTTTCTCCAGTCTGAAGCAAGGAGAGAGTAAATCAACTTGAATTGTTGTTAACAAGCGCCATGGCAATTGAAGGTGTAGATAAGACTTAACAGTGTGAAGCCATGAGGGTGAGGGAGGGAAGGGTGGGTCGGGGGATATGATAGGTAACTGATCTGCTTTTCCTGTATCTGTTTGTTTTGTAACCTTGTCATGCTGTACTTGAAAACTTGAATAAAGTTTGAAATTTGAAAAAAAAAAAAAAAAAAGATATTTTAAACCATTCCTCCACCTGTGCGCTGCTGCGAAATCTGTCCCCTAGACAGCAGACAGGCTTATTAATATTCATAAGCCCCATATTAATATTAAAAAGGAAATCACTAATGCTCATTAAGGCCTTCAACTAAACATTTCTAGGGCTCTCGGCTGCCTCCCTCGTGTCTCCAGACCCTGTGTGACAGGTCTCAAGCGTCGGGAACACCAAGGGAAAAATTGTGGCACCAAAGCAGTGGTGCGAAAATAGACATGCACTCCTGTACAGTACACGAACTACTCGCATATTCATGATGTAGCTATGTGATGGTTCCGCTGCACTGTGTCCTTTAGCCCCAAGTGACCAGGAACATGACGGCTGCACCGAGAGTCTGGGGACACCAGGAACTCGGGCAAAGGTGGTGATGAGCCCAACAAGGCAGCAGGAAAACAGGAGCCACACAGGTAAGCCCAACAGGGTTGGGGGCTTACAAAGCTTGAAAGAATCAAAGGACAACTTCAAAATAATGAGACTTGAAAGAAAAGAACTATGGGAAACACTTGAAAACCTAGGTCTGATTTCTCTGGAGATGAGGAGGGTGGGGGCAGATTTTATTACAGTCTTCAAGACGATATCAAATCTGGATCTGAGGGACTGTTTATGTATGGAATTTAAACAGAACAGCAGGGACACCAGAGGGCACACATTTCAATTAAATGGCAAGCATTTTAAAACAACTAAAAGGAACACTGGTTTACTCAGCGGGTAGTCAGTCCTGGAAGTCATTACCAGAGTATGTAGTAAACAGTGGAAATCTTAAAGCTATTCAGATGCAGACTAGATATCTAAAAGAGAGCAGATTAGTTGGCACTATCCACTGAGCAAGCGGGAACCTCCCTCTTGTCTTAACATCCTATGTTGTTATGAAAGAACAAGTATCTCGAAACAATACTGAGCTAACCAACATGGTTACGACTGAACTGCTAACACTACAAGGAAGCCCAATTCCTTGCTTACAAGAACATTTCACAATCATTCAAAGGACAATGACCCCTCAAGTTACCCTTTAAACCAGAAAATGTTCTGCATAATTTACTATTACGCACAGATTTTCAACAAAACATGCATGTTTAACAGGTACAATGACAGTGCAGTACATAAACCTATTTGTACATAAACCACACTGCAGGCCACACCATTTAGCAGTGGTGCCACATCATGGTACAGCAGTCAATAAGAAACAAACTTTGGTCAGTGCCAAAACGGCTGCTAATGATTTAATCTGATAGGAGATACAGAATTAAAGTGTAGACTTTATTATTTACTCATTATATTAAAATTCAGACTTGCATCATAACAATAGAAAAGAAAACAAAAGAAAAAACCTTTGAGGTCAAGATAATGTAGAGCAGGTGCTATTGGCTCTGGACACACAGTACACCATTCTCCCCGATACAGCCACGTGTGTACAGATATACACACAGCCACATGTTCGCATGCACACACAGACACAGTAAGGGTATACCGTATATCCAGAGCATACAGCACCTGCTTCTAAAGTGTAATTCTCCCAGGAAAGATATGCTGTGATGCAATATCACATAGAGGTTTGGTTTCATTCTGCTGTCATTGTCTATCTAGTCCCAATTCTAACACTGAGCAACCACTATACCCTTCATTCTGTCACAGCCATGCTTAAAACCACTAATGGCTTTTCCCTCCACCTTGGCTGGCAGTCTGTTCCATAGCTCCACCACCCTTTCTTTAAAAACAAGTTACTCACCTGTAACTGTAGTTCTAGGAGTGGTATATGGTGTACATCCACACAACCCACCCGACCTCCTGGCAAGTGGTGCACTGGTCTTGCTTCCAGTGGGTAAGATCTGGCGTCACGGGGCAATGCTGAGGATACAACCCGGGTGGGTGGGAGGAACCAGCTAGAAAGGCCTTCCTGCAAGATTTAAGCGAAAAGAATTCTGCCAGTAGCGTGGATGTACACCATATACCACTCCTAGAACTTCGAAAGGCAGGAGAGTAACTTGTTTTTTCTAGAGGCGTGGATATGGTGTACTTATCCACTCACTGGCAGACCCCTAGCAGTTCTCTGGGAGGAGGGGGCAAGAAGGTGACAATTCTATTTAGGAAGACAGACTGGAGAACAGAGGCCCAAACCAGTACCCCGGGCGTGACCCAACGTCAAGTGGTAATGGGAGATAAAGTGCATGCAGACTTCCAGGCAGCAGCCCTGCTGATCTCCTAGATAGGGTCATCCCTGAAAGCAGCCACCGAGGCAGCGGGTTTGTCTGGTGGAATGAGACCCAAGCCCTATGGGATGCTCCCTACCAGCCAAGCCACAGCAGAGGTCGATGCAGAAGAAGATCCACCTGCCAACTGTCCACTCAGCTGCTGGTCTGCCAGGTGCGGCTTCAAGCGCAGGTGACAAACAGCTGGCGAACCTCTCCAAACTCCAGCTGTGCACTCCTTATAGTAGGCAAGCACTCGCCTCAGGTCAAGTCACAGACCTGTGCCTGCCTCCGAGTGTGGTTTGTGAAGTACACTGGGAGACTGATCACCTGGTTAAGGTGAAACTCTGACATAACCTTCGTAAGGAACTCGGGTTGCGGCAAATGACAACCTCGTCCCTGTGGAAGACCAGTACGGAGACTTCACCAAGAGCACCTGGAGCTGCTGTCCTTCTGGCAGAGAGATGGCCACCAAAGCAATCTTCCATGACAGATGTGACATCTCACACCTGCATGGGTTCAAACACCTTGCCCATGAGCATTGCCAACACCAGCAACAAGTCCAAAGGTGGTGGTGATTCACGTACTAGAGGAAATGTAGTCAAGGCCCATAAAAGCACCCAGCCACCTTCTCCGCACCACCATTGGCATACCAGCCCACGCCCAGTATGCAGAGATGGCTGCCAGTTGCACCTTGAGGGTCACTAACCAAGGCCCAACCGAAAGAGGGTCCATAAGTAGTCTACAATGCTAGCCACAGGACAGGACAGAGGGTCAAGCTCCCTGCTCCGGCACCAAATGGACAATCTCTTCTATATGAAGGCACAGCATCAGCAGTCAACTCCTTCAGAGGCCATCACAACATGGAGAACCTCTTGGAGGACCCAGAGCCTGGAACTCTAGCAGCTCAGGAACCAGGCTGTCAGGTGCAGGGATTGAAGGTCCAGGTGGAGGACATTCCCCTGGTGGGAGCATGACAGGAGGGCTGGGCAAAGTAGCAGATGCCACAGAGGCCTGCTACTGAGGCTGAGGCGGTCGGGTACCAGAACAGGCGCGTGGCCAGTTGGGAGCCACCGGGATCATCCATACCTTGTCCCTCTGAGCTTTGAAAAGAACCTTGTGGATCAGGGAAAGGAGAGAAGGCATAAAGGAGGCCTGGTGTGCAGGGCCTCTGAAAAGCATCCCACAGTGCACACCACTGGGGGATGGGAAAACAAAAAAGCCTCAGCTTGGCGTTCTCCGGGAGGTGAGCAGGTCCACCTGAGGGGTGCCCCACCAGGAGAACAGCCGATCTACCACTTCCTGGTGAAGAGACCACTCATAAGACATCCTCGCCCACTCGACTGAGAACATCCACCAGTTGGTTGGACACCCCAGCCACATGAATCGCCAGAAGGTCGGCGTCCAGACTGCGCATAAAAGGTCCAGGTGGGAAGGCTTCCTGGCACAACAGGAGGGAATGTGTTCTGCCTTGCTTGTTGAGGCAGTACATGGTTCATAAATATTGTCTATCTGGACCTGGATGACCTGACCCCAAACATGAGGAGCAAAGGATGCCAGTGCAAGGTGCACTGCGGAGCTCCAACACGTTGATGTGACATCTGGATTCTTGGGAGACCAGAGGCAATAGACTCTGTGCTCCCCAGATGGCACCCAGCCCATCAGAGGCGCTGGTCATAAGAGTGACTGTCTGCTCCAGGCGAACAAACAGGACTCCTTCCTGGACATGTACAGGGACCAGCCACCACCAGATGGCCTCCCGTCTGTTGGGTCACAGTGACTAGCTGGTTGAAGTGACCCCAATGCTAAGACCACTGGAAGGCCGAGGCCCCCTGCAGGGGTGCAGTCTCCACCAGGCCCACTGGACCACCTGGTGCAGGCCACCATGTGGCCCAGCAGGCGCAGGAAGTCCTGGAAGGTGCAACTGCCCAATCTGAAATGATTGGGCAGAGGAGGTGAGATCCTCAGCCCTGTCCACCGAGAGTCAGGCTCGGCAAGAGTCACGCTCCATTCTGATGAAAGAATTACCTGCTAGGGGATGAGTTAAGTCTTGACCTCATTTACCAGGGGTTATTTGGTTGATGGACAAAAGAAGGCGAGAAGCCCATCGAGGATGTCCTCCACACATTGTGGATCATTGTTAAGTTATTTTCTTTCTAGAAGCCATTTATCAAGTTTGACTTTAAAGGTATTTATATTCTGACAATCAACAATATCCTGTGGCAAGGAATTCCAAATTCTAGGGGCTCTAACAGTGAAAAATTGTTGCCCTTTATTTGTTCTTGTTCTGTCGATTCCTATTTGTTTATTGTGTATTCTAGCTAATTTTTCTAGATGTAAAGATAATCCGCATAAGTTCATTGGCGTGGCTGAATGAGAGATCTTAAATAACTGGAGGAGATCGCCTTAATCTTCTAAATTAGAGAATAAAGTCCCGTTTATGAAGCCTAGATTCATAATCCAGTGAAGAAAGGCAGCGGTATGATTTTTGTGGCCTTTCTTTGAACTTTTCAATTCTGGTGATGTCCGCAGCCAAGTAGGGACTCAGAAGGGTGAACCGTAGTCAAGTGGGGTCTAACATGGGTTTTGTAGTGGCCATGATACACTCCTCAGTTTGAGGACAAATGTATTACTAATTCTCGTAAAGAGCGTTGGCATGATTAGCAACCTTATTACAATGGTTGGTAGAAGACAGCTTGTTGTTAACCAATATGCCCAAATCTTTTCCATGGCGATTCCCTAACCATAGTGTTGTTGAGATAATATGTTTGTTTAAGGTTGTTTTACCCATATGTAACAATGAACACTTAGACACATTAAATGACATTCTATTGGTTATTGCCCATGATTCAATTCGATTAAGATAGTCTTTAAGAATATTCCTATTGGTGTAGCTGTCAACTAGTCCTCCTAATTTAATATCGTCCACGAACTTTGATACAATATTATTTGATGAGATGGTAAGGTCGCTAATGAAAATACCAAACAGTGTGGGACCCAGCACTGAGCCTGGGGCACACGCATGACACCAACCTTTCATCTGATTGTTCCCGCTAACCCCAACGACCTGGGATCTATTGTTCAGCCAGCTATTAACCCAAGACACAATGCAATTAGAAAACCTAGGGTTACAAGTTTATTTATCAATATGGAGTGTGAAACCTTATCAAAGGCTTTACTGTAGTCAAGCAAAATAACGTCTACTGGATGTTTAAGTTAGATTTATTTTAAATCCATGTTGTGTAATATCGTTTAAATTCAAAGCCAGCATCTCTTCTTGATTAAATGTTTAATCTTTTTCTAGTGGTTTGCAAGAATGGAAGTAAGACTGATAGGTCTATAGTTTTCAGCTTTATAGTGTAACCTTTTTGAAGATTGGCGTGACAATAGCTGTTTTCCAATCTGAAGGAACATTGGACTCGCTAAGGGATTTATTGAAAATAATGGTGAGTGGAATAGTGATGTAATTATATATTCCTATGAGAAATTTAGGGTTATATTGTCGGGCCTGGACTTGTTGTTGACTTTAGTGTGTCTAAGAGCTTGAGTGTTTCAGAGATGGTGATAGTATAGCTAGGTGATATACCTAAGTTGGCAAATGATAAAGGTTCAATATCTTGTTCAAAAACTGAACAAAATATTTATTAAATTCAAGTGCAGTGACCTTATCTGAGAGAACAGTAGTACTGTCTATAATTAGAGGTCTATCTTTTTGTATCTCCCTTTTTGTTATTTAAGTAGGAGTATAAACTTTGTGTGAATCCTTAGTATGAGCAATTCTAAATTCTAAGTTACGTTTAGATAGAACAATTGACGTTTTAAGATCCTTAACTGCCTTCCTGTATTCTAGTAGTTTTCCCTCTAACTGCTCAGACCGACACTTTTTAGACCTGTAAACAGTTTACGTTCTGAATGCTGAAATTTTTAATTTTGTTGTTATATCAAGGGAACTTTGCCTTTGTTGTTGTATTTCTTTCTTTCTGGAACATGTTGTTTTCTAGATCGTGTATGATATCTTTAAAAGTGTTCCATGCATCACTGATGTTAAGCGGTGAAAGTATTGAGTCCCATGGTATGACTAAGTTGCTCATTAATTTTTGAAAAATTTGCCTTCTCGTATTGTTTAATCATACATTTATTTATAGCGGTTTTATGTACCAAGGAATAGAAAATTGGATTGACATATGATCACTATTACTCAATGGGTCCATAACTAGTAGGTTGGACAGAGAGGTCTCCATGTTGGTTATAACTAGGTCCAGTATATTAGTCCCTCGGGTGGGTTCTCTAACTAGTTGTGTGAGGCCAAGGTCAATGATCGTTGAAATTAACTGTAAGTCATACTGGTTAGTACATGATAAAGTGTCCCAGTTTATAGTAGGGAGATTGAAGTCACCTAGGATAATTACTGATCCCTTATCAGCTATTTGGGTGACTTCTTAGGATAGTTGCTTAATGTAGCCAATATCTGAAGAGAGCGATAGCAAGTGCCAACCAAGATCTGGGGATGACCGTTGGGTTGCAAATAAACCCAGATGCTTTCTGTCTGAGTCAGTAAAGAGGATTCAAAGGACAGAATGCTATTAAGTAATGAAAAGACTCCTCCTCCACCTTTCTGGTACGTCAGCTCTGTTTTTACTATAAAGTTTGAACCCTGGAATGTTCGTTATCCAATGTTTATCCAAATTCCCCATGTTTCAGTTATGGCAATCAGTCCTATATTAAATTCATGGATCTTTAGCTCTAGTTCTGCCATTTTATTTTATTAAGAAACCTTGCATTAAATGATAGGGCATTCAGTTTATGTAATGGTGAAGTATTAAGAGATGGCATTACTGGCCTAGTCTCCCCTTTGATGACAGTTTAAATGTTTATTGATAAATGATAGAAACTGATGACCGAGAAGAACTCCCTCTTCTGCTGAGATGCAGGCCATCCCAGCAGAAGAGAAGGATATCATTAAATTCTTCCCAATGTGAGACAGGCAATGCCCTGCCTGTAACACCATTCTGAAACCATTCATTCAGTGCTTTGATTTTATTAAGGGTGTGGTATGAGGCTAAAGTACAGGGAGGATTTCAGAAATACCAATACTACATCCCCTTTCATTTAGAATGTTACATAGTGAGACAATATCCTGTTTAAGTTGTTGTAGTGGAACCAAGGCAAAAGCAGATCTGGAGGGCCAGGTCTCTGGACCGCTCCACCTCCTTTCTGGAGGGGCATGCAATCAGTCAATCGTCCAGGTACAGGTATACGGACCCCCAGTGCCTCAGGAAGGCTGCCATCACTGCAATGCATTTGGTGAAGACCCTGGGAGCTGAGGAGAGGCCGAAGGGCATGGCTTGGAACTCGTACAAGGTCCCTTCCATTGCAGAACCAGAGGTGGGATGTACAGATGGGGTTGTGAAAAAAGGTGTCCTGAATGTCCAGGGAGCAGAACCACATGCCCTGCTCCAGGGACAGAATGATCTGGTTCAGAGTGACTATCCTGAAGGTGCACAACTGCAGAAATTTGTTCAGATCATGCAGATCCAAGATGGGGCACCAGCCCCATCTGTTTCAAGACCAGAAAATATCTGGAGACGAACCCTGGATCAACTGGGGGTCGGGACATGAACCACCACCTCCTTCCAGAGGAAATGGGAGATGTACATGTCTGTGAACACGCATCCTCCCGAGGGGCTCGGCTAGGTAGAGAAGCCTCACACTCTAGAGGGAAGCCCGACTGACCACTTCTAGCACCTACTTGTCTGTGGTAACACTGGACCAGGCAGAAGAAAGTGGCGGAGCCAGCCACTGAGGAAGGATCAGGGAGAAGAAGGGCAGGAGGCACACCCAACCCATCACTGGGCAGGCTTGGAGGTGGAGGCAGGACCAGCAGAGACACATCTGGACCTCGACCACCAGACTTCTCGACCACGAAGCAACAGACTTGGGTCTGGGACACAGGCCTGCTGGTACCCAGTCTGTGGCTGGGACAGCTCAGCTGCGGGGTAGAGTGGAGCGAAGAGCTTTTCTGGGGCTTAGAGACCTTCATGTCCTTTTGGGCCGAGATGACAGAGTCCAAGGTGGCACTGGACTGCTCAATCCTAGTGAGATGACCATTCACCCTGCCCCAAACAAGTCAGTGCCCAGGAAGGGACATAGAACCAATTTGTGCTGATATCCACAGTGAAGGAGGAGACTCTCAGCCAAGCTCAGCGATGCATAGCCACAGCCGCAGCCAGACCTGGCACAGAATCGCCAATATCCTTGGCCATTTAGAGCTGTTTTGTTAGCAACAACATGACCTTGGTACCAGACCTGCTTGACTATCATCTGAAGGTCAGCTGGGAACGAGGGAACACATGGTCAAGAGTGCCCGGAAAGACTTTAAAAGTTGCTGTCTGGCCTGTAAGTGCAGGAATCATTTTACAGGGATTAGTGTAGTTTAAATATGATGTTTAGCTGCCATCTCAGCTAGTCTTCAGTTAGTGGAGAGGAGAAGGAGCCTTAACTGGTGACTGTGTGTGTGTAAGTGGCTTGAAATATTTTCTTAGCTGCCATTTCTGTGTGTTTGAGCTTATATTTTAGGGCTGTTCTTAACTGCTATTTATTGGGCTTTTAAATTTAGTTTGGGCAGGACTGAGGATTCTAGCAGACAAGTTGGTGACTGCGTGAGGTGTCACTGCAGAGGACTCCTTGGCTGTTTTTTTAAATACACAGCCGGTGGTGTAGTACCACCCACCACCCACCCATAACCCACCACTGCAGGGCTCGCCCTACATTTATTCGAGGTGAGTCCCATAAGGCCTTGCAAACATTCTGCATCCATACAGGAAGAAGGAAGAGAGGCATAACAAAACACAAAGAAATAAAACATATATTTTGGGGATATCAAATAGTCATCTTAAGTAAGCAGTTGATTGAGGAGAATCAGACATGATGGGAGTGGTGCAGTGCAGTGATTGTGGGCGGCGGTCTTCATGGAGACATTCTGGAGGCTGTGATGCTGCCCTATCTGCAGGCACATCTCTGGGCTGAGGGAGGAGGTTGCCTGTCTCCGAGCAGAGTTGGCCAAGCTGAAGGCGACATCCACCCCACCCAGAGACCACCGGGTCCACAACCTTTACCTCAAAGGATGCCACGGATGAGGAGAAATTGGACCACAGTGGGCTCAGAGAGGGTGAGGGAGGGGTGAAAGCACATCCCAATTGGTCCCACTTACTAACTCCTATACTGTTTTGGAGGAACACGAAAGTCCCACTCAGGAACCAGAGGCTGCATCCAGGGAGGAAGGAGGGTCCTCAGGATGGAGCCCTAGGGAAGGAAGCAGGAAACCTGGAGGATGGAGGGGCTTCTCCTAGTGGGGGACTCTATAGTCCGGGAGTGAGTTAGGGTCACCTAGCAGGGGAAAGAGGGAGGTCAAGTGCCTGCCAGGAAGCGCTGCATGGAGGGATGGGAAGGATCCATAGAATTGCTATGGCAATAGCTAGGAGAGCAGCTGGATGTCATTGTCCACCTGGGAACCAATGACCTGGCCAGGAGAAAAGGGTGGAGTTAGCCAGAGTCCAAGATGATTTCAGGAAGCTCAGGAAACCTGAAACAGATAGCATGCTCTGTCTCATTCTCAGAGGTGCTACCTGTCCAGGGCACAGGGGATGCTAGAGAACTCACATTCGTACCTTCAACTCCTGGTTGAAAGATTGGTGTGGAGGGGAGGTTTTGGCTTCATGGGGACTGGGGCCTGACCTGGGCAGATGCAAGCTTATATAAGAATGACTGCCTGCATCTGTCCGAGAAGGGGACCTGGTCCTTTGAGAAGTTTAAATGCTTCAGCTGTGAGCATTTAAACTGGCCAAGGAGGAGAGCCATGAGGCTTAGAACACCCCATGAGAACATGCAGGAACATAAGTCGACTATGGGAACAGTGAAAATAGGCAGGGAGGGGCAGGCAGGTGAAGAATGTATAAAGAGTAATATAGGGTTCTATCACATTATTACTGTTTTATGCGTTCATATGTTCTTTTGTATGATTTTGGACATGTATTGTAATTTACCCAATGTTCCATACTGTTTTTGTACAATACCTTGTGTTCCAACTGTTGCACAATCTACAATGTTGTATTGTTTGTACTACCCACATACTATTGTAACTGATCAACCTTCATAACCCTATGTAACCTCTCCCCCACAGGTCGCACCGTGAGACGAAGCAACTTGTTATTCAGTGTGCACTCCTGGTGAAACATTTCAATAAATAAATAAATAAATAAATAGGGCTTGAGGAGCACATAGGAAAATAAACTGGGGTGGGGGAGATGCTGGATAGGGAGAACAAGAGCAGAGGGAGAGCAGACTGTAAGACATGGAAGGTCATGCTAACAAATGCCCATAGCCTGAGAAATAAGGTTCCAGACTTGGAGGCCTTGTTGGCAGATGAAGACCCTGACATAGCAGCAATAACAGAGACATGATACTCTGCAAATCATGGCCAAGTCGTGTACCAGGCTATACATTATTCAGGAGGGACAAGAAGAGTAAAAAGGGTGGGGAGGCCCTGTACATCAGAGATGGTATAAAGGCTACAGAATTTCAGGGAAGACAGGTGAAGGCCAAGGCAATGTGGATCACCCTGGAGCTAGAGAATGGAACAACGATCGCACTGGGGTGATCTACAGACCTCCAGCACAGAGGAGAAGCAGACAGTGAACTAGTGGAGAACATACATGACATGGCAACTAAAGGCGAAATCCTGCTACTGAGATTTCAATATGCGTGCGACGTGATTGGGCCACCCAGATAGCTGTTTCAGCCAGAAGCACAGCCATCCTAGAATTCCTGCAGGGGTTGGATTCAGGCAGCTGGTGCAAGAGCCAACCAGGAAAAGTCAGTTCTGGACCTGGTATGGCCCAATGGATACAGAGTCAAAGAAATACAGGTGGAAGGGCAACTGGGTCCAGTGACCACCACGTGGTGTGGTTCAGCATGGAGACATGGACTCAGTCCAAGCCATACGAGGCCAAGGTATTAGATTTCAGGAGGGCAGATTTCGTGGAAATGGATAGATGTATACAAGCAGTCCTGGGAAGGCAGAGATAGTAGAGGGTGGAAAAACAATGGAAGAAACTGAAAGAGCCATAGTGGATATAACAAACCAATGCGTTAGGATAGTGACCAAAGGGAAAAGAAGGAGGAACCACTATGGTTCTCCAAAGAGGTGAGGACAAAGTCAGGGCTAAAAAGCTGAGTTCAGGACATATAAGGGGAGCCAAAGGGAGGAAGACAGGAGGTGTACCTTGAATGTCTAAGGAAGCAGGGAAGGCTGTTAGGAGGCGAAGGCGCAGACAGAAGAGCTTAGCACAGTCTGTAAACAAAGGGGATAAGGCATTTTATTGGTACATTAGTGAAGAAGAAAACCTGGGAGGGGGGTTGTGACACTCAAACAGGAGGAGGGAGAGTGTAAGGAGGGGATCTGGACAAGCCAGAAATACTGAACAAATACTTCTGCTCAGTATTCACTACGGAAGGGGCAGATCAAGGACCACAGTTAGGGTGCAGAAGGCAATGGAGGGGAAAAGTGAACACCAGTCCATTCACAGTGGAGAGTTCTGGAAAAACTCACAAAGCTGAAGGTGGATAAGGACCGGGGCCAGTGGCATCCACCGAGGATATTAAAGACTGCGAAGGAACTAGCAGCACCTCTGGTGGCCCTGTTCACACAGTCACTTAACACGGTGTCATTCCAGAGGACTGGAGGAGGCACATGTGATCACTGCACAAAATGGCAGTAGGGAGGAGGAGGAACTATAGGCCAGTCAGCCTCACCTCAGTGGTGGGAAAGATCACGGAGACATTGCTGAAAGAAAGGATAGTGACACATTTGGAATCCAGTGGTGCGCAGGATCTGAGGCAACACAGATTCACACGCAGGAAGGTCATGTCAAACAGATCTAATAGTTTTTTGATTGGATGACAAGGGAACTTAAATCAGGGAGGGGCAGTAGGCGCCGCCTACCGGGATTTCAAGCAAAGCCTTCGACACTGTCCCACATAGAAGGCTGAATAACAAGATGAGTTGTCTGGGCATGGGGACAAGGTGGTGAACTGGGTTAGGAACTGGTTGACAGACAGGAGGCGGAGGGTGGTGGCAAATGGGGTCCAATCTGTGGAGAGGAGGTGACCAGTGGGGTACCTCAGGGATCAGTACTAGGACCAGTCCTGTTCAATGTCTTCGTTAGTGACATTGCAGAGGGGCTGGAAGGAAAGAGTCTGCCCGCTTGCAGATGACACCAAGATCTGCAATAGGGTGGATGCTTCAGAAGGGTGCAGAAAATGAAGAGGGACCTGGAGAAGCTTGAAAGATGGTCAGAGATGTGGCAACTGAGGTTTAATGTAACGAAGTGCAAAATAATGCACCTGGGTAGAGGAACCCTGGGAGAGCTACAGGCTGGGAGGAGAGGAATTGACAGTCACCAAGGAGGAAAAGGACCTAGGGGTTATCATCTCTGATGACCTTAAGGTATCAAAGCAGTGTACAAAGGCAGTAGGGAGGGCCAGTGGTATGCCGGTGCATAGGCAGAGCTATCACTAGCAGGAGGCGGGAGGTGGTGATGCCATTGTATAAAACATTGGTACGGCCTCACCTGGAGTACTGCATGCAGTTCGGAAACCACACCTGCACAAGGACATAGATACGGTGGAGACTATCCAGAGAAGGGCAACAAAGGAGATGCAGGGCTTACACATAAAACATACAAGGAGGGACTAAGGGACCTCAATATGTACTCACTGGAGGTGAGGAGACAGTGAGAGGATAGGATTGAAACTTTCAAATACCTTAAGGGCATAAATAAGGTGCAGCGGGAGCTTTTCCAATGTAGAAAAAGTACTAGAACAAGGGGGCACAATATGAAAGGGGTAGATTAAGAGGTAATGTGAGGAAGTTTTCTACACAGAAAGAATTAGTCGACACATGGACTAGTCTGCCCCAGGAGGTAGTGAGGGCAAGTACAGTGGAGGGTTTAAGCATGCTTGGGACAGGCACAAGTGAAGCCTGAGAGGGAGGGAGTGATGACAAGCCATTGATGACATAGGATCAGTGGCGACATACAATGTATAGGGCCTATGGGCAGACTGGATGGGCCTACGGTCCTTATCTACCGACAATTTCTATGTTTCTATGATTCTATGAAAGAGGGGTGTAACCACATTTTTTCTGCAAATGGCTGAATTTCAATCTGCAGTGCAACTACAAGAATAACTTGTTACTGATTTATAGTTTCTTAATAAATGTGTATCCACCTCAACCACAATTGTGTCATTACAATCATTAACACTCCGCCTCTAATTACAGATTGACCCTGGGGTGATGAGGCAGGAGCTGCTCCTAACAGTATTAGCGGGTAGTGTTCAATCTTCTTCACTTTTCTTTTTTTTTTTATATAAATACCATAATACAGAAGTGTGTCTCTCTTTGAAAGGCATTGAAAAAAGGGATACAATATGCAGACAGGAATTTACCTGTCTTTTGTTCTCCTGGGGAATACCAGGACACTAGTGATCATGTCACAGTACCCATTTTGTTTTGGCTACTACTATCATGTCTAAGTAGTGAGCTGTGTGGGCAAACAGAAATCATTTCACAGTAAAACTAGTCATGGAATGATCCTGCAGTATTACCTTCATGGCACGTAATATAGCTAGCTAGACTGCTTCATTTATAGCAAAAGTTTCTTTTAATTGTTAATTTAGCGGTCAGTTTTCCCTGGTACCCCTCCCGCTTCCTAACCGTAGGGAGAACAGAACCTCATTGAACTAACAAAATAATTTCAGCTGTCAGAAAAGAGATGTAAATGTTGGATCTTTTTTTTTTAAGTCTCATTTATCACGGATAATAAATCAACAGATTTCAAACTTCCACCGTACTGCTGAGATGGTCAGGATGAATGCTTTTTCAATACTTACAATGTACTTTTTATATTCTACGTAAATACAGGAGTTTGTGAAAAGTGTGACTCACAACTCTTTCCTCTTTGTGCTGACTAAACCAAGTCAGCGTGGAGCAAGGAAATAGTGCGGGGGAGGCACAGACAAAAGAACAGCACTGTAGTCTATGTTACATTAATGTCAAGTTTAAAGGCTAGTATCTCTGTGACTGTACATAGACTATGTACAATCACAGAGATACCAGCCTCAAACTTCCATCAACGTAAAATAATACATTCATTTATAATTAAGCTGGTATACTGTACTTAAGGAGAACTACTTCAGCGAGAAACCCGACTGCTGCACAGATCAGGGCTTCTACTCTGGTCCCCCTGCAGTCACCATTATAAATCAATATTTATTTACCTCATCACTCGTAAAAATCTTGAAAACCTCCCAGTGGCCTGGACATCACTTAAGTATGGTGCCCTGGAACCATCACTATCTCACTGGAAGCGTCACGAGATTGTGACGTATCACTACCTAGCTATACACAATCCCTTTGCACGAAACATAACTGAGACTGTATCTTCAATACCGGTGCTATTTTCACAGAACTTCCTGGTGCAGCTGCCCAGTTTGTTTTGGAACATAATGGGTTCTCCTTCCTAAACTGAATTTATCTCAAATGAGGGCACTGCTACAGGGGCCACAATAGCTAACTATGCCAACATATAACTCTGTTACTGAGAGAAGAACTACATTTGCAATCCTGTTCAAAGCTCATACTTTGACAAATTATCTGAAACTGTCCTCATGGTGTGGCGGGGACTGAACAAGTGTGTCTGAAATGTGTTCAGTACCTTCCTGAAACATCTAGCCTAAGGTTTACTTACCATCAGTAGCAGGAAGACAGGAATTCATTTTCTTGATCTGGAGATCACAAAACAAAGCGAGAGGAAGGTATCCGACCACTGATGTTATTCAGAAAGCCACATGCCACAATACTTTATTGCTATCTAGTAGGGCCCCCCCACACACACACACCAAACGTATTGAACTCACAATTCCTCAAGGTACATAAAAACTGTACTATGCCAGGTTCTTTTAAGCACAGATCTAAGGAATTAGCAAACAGATGTTCTGAAGAGGAATGCAGGTTCTGTCATTGAGGCAGCAGTTGAAACTGCTGCTCTCAAACAAACCCCAAATGATCTAGCACGGGTGGGGGAATCAAGGATACCAATTTAAGGGACACGGCATTATTTGTGACCCAAAACAGAACACAGGCATCTAAAATCTCAGAGGTCTTAAAAAACTTGGCCAGTGCCCTCAACAGTTAAGGGGTTCAAAAGGCGGCAACAGAGAAAATGATGGTTTGCAGAAGAGCGAGACAATTCAGGACAAGGTTGTACACAGTACACAAAAGCGGACATTGGGTATCAACCTACAAATTGGCTACCCCATTGCCAATGGGCAACCATTAATGTGGTAAATGTTAAATACTCCTTCAGATAGCCCCGTTATGCAGACAATCTAGGAGCAGGACAAACTATTTGCGTTAAATATTTTGTTAACTGTCACACCATGGAGGTGGTATACTTGGTCACATGCAGTTGTGGTTCTTTTTTGTGGGAAAAACACTAGGAAGTTTCAAAATCCACAGAGGGACGCGTGTGAGCAACTGCATGTGGTGATTTGAATAATGCTCTGGCAAGAGTTATCAGTGAACAAGAGGAGGGTTAACCATGAATTTAAATTTCTGGCAATTAAAAACTGTTTCCAGCAATCACGGAGGTGATTTTGACAAAAGAAAAAGAAAAAAAAGTCAGTCAAAGGGAGCGTTTTTGGAGCTACGAGACAGGGCAAGATATTGGCCTAGGATTAATGACTCCTTGAACTGGCCCCATTCCTGTAAAAATAGTGCCTACTGACTGATGAAAAATGTATTACGTCATACCTATCACTACGACATTTAGGTTCCTGAGATAACCTTTACTGCATCTTGTCTTTCAGATATCAAATGGAATTGGAAGCAGCAACACATTATCTGGACTCTACAGCCAGTTGTCTAGAATGTGCTAATTGTTAAAGAGCTAGTGGAGCCAAAACAGGCAGACAGGAAAACACAAATTTTAAGAAGAGACAGTTGTATCTTTTTATTTTGAAGTATCCCCCTTTTTTTTTTTTGCTGTTAATTTATTTCTCTCCTCATCCCTCTGGCTCCCTCCTGCCAGGGCACCAAGCCTCTTCTCCCACTCGCCAGCATTACCCATCCACTTACCTCCCGGCTTGCCCCCATGGCAGGGGGGCGGGGATCCCTCAACCCACTGGAGCGGATCTGGTGTGAGGCTGCTGCTGCATTTTCATAGGAGCGGGCATGCGCGCCTGGCAATCATCCTGCCATGTGCTTACTTTTCCGCTTTTTTTCTCCCCCAAGAACGGCACAGCGACGCAGTAAGGATCGCCAATGGCCGAGCTTCGCTGCAATCCTGCACGTGTCACGCCGGGTGTCTACCCTGTAACCACTCCCCTGCATGTGAGCCACTGGAGCCAACCCCAGCCTCCGCTGGGGTCAGGCATGCAGCAGACTCAGTCGACCCTCCCTGGGAGGGAGGCTGTCCTCCTGACGTTCGATCCTCTCCTCCCATCCTGACCCCTGGCGGCCGCTGCACCGTGAACACAGGTCACTGGCTTGGCAGGAGTAGGCATGATGCCTCAGCCCTCCCGCCACTGGGTCGGCTCCCCCCTTTTTTTAAATCCGCTTTATTGCCTTGTTGTGGTGAAACACGTGACCCCATCAGCCCTGATATGCGGGCCCTCAATCTCCTCTCTGACACAGCCTCTACCGCAGCAGCGGATGGGGAAGGACAGTGATTTACCCTTCATGGAGTGGTCCACCTCCTGGGAGGAGATCGAGATCACCCTTGTGCCCTCCCTGTCTTATGCCGGGCTTTGTTTGGGCCAGGAGAGTGAAGTCCGTTCTGGGTGTTGTAGTGTTAACTCCAGAGGTTTCCTGCTTAGTTACCCCTGAAGGAGAAGGACATGCAATGATGCCAACACGTTGGGACGCGTGCTCTGGCATGACCCACATAAGTCCGCCTCTTCCTTCTTCCCCTTTCACAGTGATTCTAGCTAAGGGCGCCCAGCCACCACTGGATGCCACTCTAGCACCAGAATCCACAGGTCCTAACCTGGGAGAGGAAAGCTGCCAAGCAGTTCCTCAATCTTGCTCCCCACCCCCCAACCAGGGCTCGTTCCCAAACCTGGGTCGCTGGCATAGACAGTGTGGTGTCCAGCGCCTCAACTCTCAATGTCACTGGGCCAACTTCTTTTCCTTTTGCTCATTAAAGTCTTCTCAGTGAGAATATTGTGCTGGATGTGTGGAACAGCTCTTAGCCTGGCAGTTGGCATATCTGTCTCTATGCCCCCATTACATCATCAGCATTGTGATCTCACGGATAGTGACACCACAGGTGAATGATCTGGCAGCTGTCGGAGTGGCTGTTCCTAAGCTGCAGTGATATCATAATGAGGTCACAATGCTGATGATGTAGTGGGGGCATAGAGATAGATATGTCACCAGGCAGAGTGCTACCTCACGTCACACCTACTAACATCAAGTAAGCAATCTTCTATTTAACCAAAGGAAAGAAAAAGTACCTCAAATATAAAAAGTAATAGCTGATTGATTTAAAAACAAACAAACAAAAAATAATATTAGTTTTAGGCTGTATACTAGCTATTTTACAAGAGCACTTTTTCACCTATTTTGAACTTGCACTATGAAAGATTCTTTTACCAGAAAATGTAATGTTTGTTTAAATTATTCTATAAAATAATCACTCATAGGGGAGTAGCACTCCTCATAAAGCCGTCCGGGGTGACTGAGAAATGCTGAGTCACTATAACTAACCCTCCTGTATCCTGCACTGAGCACTTTTGCTTGAATAAAGATGCTGTAACTGACAAAGTTGTCTACAAAAGTTATTGTCACACCAACTTGCCATTGAGTGCCTATCATCTTTTTCTCATTGACTACATAAACATATTATCGACCACGTTAATTACCATGGTTCCTGATGCAAGTTTTGCCACAGTGGTGCACCGCAAGGCTTTGCGCTGTTTGGACCTACCTGAGGCAACTAGGGGTTTCACATATTTTGCAATTTCCTACAAAATTAAGATCATCTACTCTGGCAAGATGTACATATTTACTGATCCCAAGGAAGCAGGAACACTCCTACTATAAAAAGGCGTTGGTCCAAGGTGGATATCTCGGACACGAAGAGGACTATTCAAGCTCCTCTTTATTTAAACAATTTAATTACTGCTTTGAACACTGCACTGGTACTTGGCTTGGGGAAGTGCGAGGGAAATGGTCAGAGGTCGAGGTCAATGTGTGTTAGTACTAACGTTTTGATTTGTGTTACTTACTGTCTACATGGACTTTTCCCTATACTAGATGAACAATATCTCATGGGACATTTAAATATGGCACTGACCTCATGGCAGTCTTTGAAAACTCCTTCCCTTTCCCTCCACTAGGTTTTTGGTGGGTGGGATTGTGCTGCTTGCTGCCACGATGTTTTGGATGAGCTTGCTATAGGGCCCTATATGCTAGTACTGTATAACTGGAGGACAGAGGTTTAAAGCTGAGTTTTACTAACAAAAAAACAAAATATAACCCAGCAGAAACATCTGCACCTCTCACTGTGGAGTAAAATACACACTCTCCAGATGATGGTGTTACCCAAAATATTGTAACTTCTGAGATTTATCTCACTGACTGTACTGAAACCCAGTCGGAAAGTGACAGCAACAGTGGTAAATGCCTTCATCTTGGTGTTGGGTGGGGGCGTTCCAGGTTTTCAGTGCTTAGTCTGGCAGCACACTGGAATAAGGGTGGAGGGGGTTAGGGCTCCTTGGTTTAAGGGATATTATTTGGAGAGTGGCCTGTGTCAAATAAACATGTGACAATGCAGAAAGATTAAGGGGTACTGTGTGGTGGCTGGAGATTGAGAGGGCCTTGGAGGTAGCGGGCCATGGAAACTCTATGGCTCACAGCAAGAGAGGGTGGCCACCAAATCAAGGCCCATGTGTACAATGTATAGCCAAGAACTCAAGACAGTGATAAAAGGACCCTGGTAATCCTAGACCATAACTGGCCATTACAGAAATCCACTACTGAATATAAGCAGGCAAGAAATCTGTTGACCAGGGTGGTACAAGATAGGTCTTAGAGTGCAGAGGACCTCTTTGCTGCTAAAGAAAACAGTTTCCATACTTTGTGAGTCACAAGGAAAGGTGCAACTCCCTAGGATGCAACTCTGAAGGGCGTCCAAATTAGATACCTTCCGACAGCTCAGTTATTTATTTTATTTATTCATTTGTTAACTGGGTAAGGACTCTGGACCATTGGCCCTTAGTCAGGTCCAACCGGGATCAATACAAAAGATGATACACCACAATACATAACATTGAAACAATCAGTCACAAACAGCAACTACAAGAAAATTGATAGTAAATATTCTTTCAATTTTGTCTTTAAAGCAATTATGATGAAGCCTTCATGTACTGGGAGGGCAATACATTCCAAAATTATGGAGCAGCTATAGAAAAAGCATGACATGCTATTTCAAGTTTAAGTATAAACAGTGTCAACTAGAATACCATTAGGCGATTGCAAACTGGGAAACATAGAAGTTGTGACAGATAAGGACCGCAGGCCCCCTCTGCCCATATCACTTTCTACCTTATGAATGTGTCATTGACCTTTGCTCTGTCAGTGGCCTTCTATTCATACTCATCTATATTGCTCCTTATGTCTATCCCATGTCTGTTTGAAGCCCTGCACTGTATTCATATCCACCACTTCCTGAGGTAGGCCATTCCATGCATCCATGAATAACAGTACATAACAGTATGTAACTTAAGATTGTATAAAGGAAACAGTGACTTGAGTAAAACACATCTGAAAATAACACAGCCAAAAAATATTCAGTTCTGGCTATCGAGGTGCAACCAGCCTAAATGAGAATACAAAACACAATGATGTGTTCATATAGGCTCCTGAAGAACAAATCGGCATATGTTATTATCAACAACCTTTAAGAATGCAGCTCCATACTCCCAAGATGTAAACAGATATAAAATATAATCATAATGGGGTAACTGGGATCCATTTGCAATAGCTTTTCTGACTTCAAAAGAAAAAAAAACGTTTTAAATTTGTACAACAAACCAATCCTTTGGTTTACAGTATGAACAACTGTTTGAACCAGAAGGAGACAGTTAACCCAAGCGTCTAAAAGGATCCCAAGGTACTTAAACTGGTATACCTGTTCAATGACCACACCATTCTGATCATACAAACACAAGGATAGATTGTTACCAAGCATAGAAGTACCAAAAATCATAGACTTAGTTTTGTTAGAATTCAAAATCATCGAGTTATCCAAAAGCATTTACAAACTCCTTTAAAGGGACTCTGTCAACCCCTTAGGTCTCAAAGTGTTCCTAGTTTAAAAACATATTTTATGATTGCCAAAATTCTGTAAAGATTGTTACTGCAGCTGGTAGTTTGAGGCTGACTCTTATTTTCTTTAAAAAGTAAAAACAGACTGCCCAACATACTGGCGTTATCACAACAAAACAGGTTTGTTTACATTCCTTGATTAACTCAAAGGCATCTTTCCTGGCCTTGGGAACACCCACAGAACAGTCTAGCAGCTCATGATGCAGTGGAGTCCAGGAGGCTACTGCTTTATGTGTGACTGCACTGTTTGGGTGTGTTTTTTATGCTCAGAAAGTATGCTGTAAGAACAGAAACAGGATTGTAAACAAAAACAAGGTTGTTTATAAATAGACATTGCCATGCATTTCAGTTCTACTAAGCAAGGAGACAGACAAAACAAACAGCAACATCAGTGAATTTCAGAGAGGGTAAGCAATCATAAAATGTCGGGTTTCAACTAGAAATAATATGATGAAAAACAGGTTGACAGTGTCCCTCTAAAGTCAGGATTCAAAGCTGCTGTTACCTTGGGGAAGAGCTACCTTGAAAAAAGAATCGGGTCATCCATAAAGGATGACTTCAATATTAGTACAAGAAGAAGGAATTTGTTAACAAAACAGAAAATAAGGGGCCCAAAATGGACCACTGATGAATACCACAATTAATCTCGGACTTTTCTTCACAAAAACCCAGTGCATTCAATTTTGAGCATGCCAAATCATATGTTATGCCCCCAGTTGCAACTCCTCAATCAGTGTACCTGGGAGGATATAGTGGGACAGGCAGCCAATGGCACAGCAACAGGCAAAATTCTAATATAGATATACAGCATGCTGTTAGAAACTCAGTCCCGCAGTCTGGATGCAGTTCAAGGAAGATGAAAGGGGCTCATGGGATACACACTATAAACTACCAAAGTGGGAAAAATATTGGTGCCAATACATATGGGGCACACAGGGACACAAGCGAGAACTCATGCAGATCAAAAACACTGCACCTTTGGTACGCAACCCAACAACTTTGAGGAGAATTAATCTATGCCCATCATCAGAATGTTGTAGGAAGTCTGCTTCACATCCTGTCGCATTGTCCCTTTATTGCGTGGTAGTGGGAACAGATCCCACTACTGATGGGGCTGGTACCAGGGATGAAATTCATGAGGACCGTTTCTGGAGCATGAAGAGACTACAATGGAAGGATATGACTCTTCCACCAAATGGTGCCTGGCAGCCTCAACCAAGGCCTAGAGATTCCTGCTGAGAAGATGTGAATAAAGGGTCCCTAGTGGGAAGAGTGGGAGGAAGGCTTGTATAGGCTAACAGGATTTAAAGCAGCAGTACTAGTTAACAAAATTTCAACAATTTAATTGGCAGTTAGCGCAAACTAGGGGTGTTGGCTATACACTAAAGCAGACTTAGACAGAACGGGTGATCTGTTTCTGCTGGCAAATTCATATGTTCGTAGTTGGGATAAACAAAACCAATACTATATCTGATTTGCTTTTCCTTTATTTAATTCCTGAGGCAAGAGAGGATTCTGAAGGTTTTTTTTTTTGTTTGTTTGTTTTATAGACTTTCTTGCTCCTTTGCCAGGTCTACCATCATGGATGTAAGCAGACTGGGGTGATGCTGTGCTGCTGGCCTTCAGAAACATTTACTGGCAACATTATGACATATCTGCATTATGAATACAGCAGGTGCAGCTACAGTGTGACCTCTGGGGTGAAAATTTTTAAAAGCTGCTGAGGCTGCCGTCTTTATTGTAGGCCCACACAAATTACAAAAGTTGTAACAAAACACTATCTTAAAACAGCAGAATGAATTTGAAATACCCAAGTGAACAATCCAAGATTATCAGGAATTCATTACTGCTAAAAAAGGTAAGATGATATTTTTGCCAACTAACTAGTACTGCTGCTTTAAAAGACACAGCTTTAGTGCAGCAGATAAGCATACTCTGTATGACTCGTGTGGGGAGACCTCTTGTCACAACCTGAGAAAATGAAAATGAGGACTCAATCCACACCATACCACTGCCATCTCCCAGGGAGTACAGTATATAAAACACCACTTCCACCAAACTCCTACCGCAATATGATAATGCAACTGTAATCACCTATAGCTCGCCTCCAGCACACCCAAAATAGGTAAGCGTGACATTAATGTTCATTAGGGAGTTGCTAAGGTGATTAATTTGCAACCTTTTACAGCTCAGGTGTACGGGTACCAATCAGAAGGGAAAGTATCAAGCAGTAAGCACCACCTCATGAAAATGCACCCCTCATACAGAGAGGACCCTGTGAAGGCATTAGCATCTATATCCAAGGAGCACATACTGCTGTGTGGCTCCAGACAGGCTCAATACCGAAAATAAATGTATTTATGCAAAGGTGGGCACAAAAATGTGTTTATTCTCACCAATGTTAAATAAATCGCAGAACCATAATTTATTTAACACCCTGCCATCAATCATCACCCCTCCTGCCAGTACTAGATTACAGACCATCCTTTACATAGTAGATGTGGCAGAAAGGACCTCCTGGTCCATCTAGTCTGCCCTGTTATGATTTGTTCCTACTCCTTAGTATAGATCCTGCTAGACCCATGTTTGTACTTCCCTGCTATCCTATTCTCAGTAATCCCTGTATCTATCCCAAGCATGTTTGAACGCGTTCACCATGTCTGCACTGTTACAGAGGTCCCTGCACCCTTATTGGTACCCTCAAAGGGACACCGTAGACAGCTAGTGTTTAGGCACATGTTATACTAACATATAGGGCTAAGGGCATCTACTGTGTAAGGTAGATGTCAGGATATCTGCATATTATTGTAATACATTTTGCTTGCTAATACATATATATTCTTCTATGTATTTTCTGTGTATTTCTTACTTATAAGATGTTAGGACACCTGTGTCCTTGGAATAATTATGATATATAAGTCAGTATTGCCACCTTTTGGTGATTTGTACTACTACACTGAGTTATGTAAGACTCTGTATAAGAACTCTTTTGTTTCACAAACTGATGACTACTACAAAATTGTATAATGTTATCTTGGACTGTGGAGCCTCCTCTAATTTAGCCAATAGGGCTCATCTCTGTAACTAGAAATGTTTCTGTCTTACAGTAACCATAGTAATTATCATGGGTATATAATGTGATACACTAAGTCTTGTACCTCAGAGATCCCATGAGACACAAAGAAACCTCGAGATATAGGGAACACTTAGCACTGGCTCCCAGTTCAGATAGCAAGAACTGCCTAGGGCACCTGTGATTTTATCCTTTTGGTAGTAATAAATAAGTTTAGTACTCTAATGCAACGTGTCTGTGATTACTTGCATTCCCAATATTGCCAAGAACCTGAAAGTGAGGTTTAGACCTCCTGACAACACCTACCACTTCCTCCGTAGCCTGTTCCATGGCTCAACTACTCTTTCTGTGAGTAAGTGCTTCCTCACGTTGCCTCCGTGCATCTCCCCTTTCAGCCTCGTTGCATGACCCCTCGTCCTAGTGCTCTTCCTTTTCTGCAGAAAGCTGACCTCCCCTCCATTATTAATCCCTTTGACATATTTGAATGTCTCTATCATGTCCCCTCTCCTTCTCACCTCCAGTGAGTACATGTTTAGTTCCCGAGCCTGTCCTCATAGATTTTCTGATGCATACCCTGGACCATTTTGGTAGGCATTCTCTGTACTGCCTCCATTTGATGACGTCCTTTCTGAGATGAGGCCTCCAAACTGAACACAGTGCTTGAGGAGGGGCCTCACCAGTGATCTACAGAGGATAGGATCACCTCCCACTTCCTACTTGTTATTCCTCTAGCAATGCAGCCCCTTCATTTAGTTCCATGAGTGCCTGATCAGCTGCAGAGCTCTGGTGTAAGGCAACAGCTCCCCAGCCCACCTATAGACACAGACTGTAATCTTAAGTGGCACCAACCAGCTACCCACCCATCCACAAAATCTCTTTCCTTTTCTTCTCCAGTGACACTAGACTGGAGCTATGCTTAAAAAAAAAAAAAGCAATTTTTTTTTATTTAAATAACCTGAAACAGCAGTATAGAAAACAGAGCACTACTCAATCCTCCCACTCACTCCCGCTCACATCCCAAAGCCTTGTTCCTCTGCATCTTCAGTTGATTAGGCACTATAGGCAGGATCAACCAGATAAATGAAAATTTATAAACAAACAAAAAATAAAACCGAAATCAAAGCAGCTCCCTTGAACTCGGCTCGTGAGAAACAGCCACCATGTTTTTAAAAGTCTCTGGCCCTCCCATATGGCAAAATTAAACCACAGTGCACGCTCTGGACATCAATAATGGTCTGTCCTTAGCAACCATGCTACTGACCATAGCAACCAGCCCAAACCTAAGTAGGCATAGACAGTGAAGCAAAAGAAAAAAAAAAAATGTTATTTATGAGAACAACAAAAAAAACTAAACAAAAAAATAAATAAATAATACAAACCCCACAAAAACATCCCACATCCCTATTGCATTAATGTGGGACAAATTAAATAAATGATTTACATGCACATGGGCATTCTGATCTCTGGCAACAGGTTGCCTGAGGTCAAACTGCTCTTGTACACATAAATCATTTATTAAACTCATCCCACTGCATGTCCCTTATTTATATGCAGAAAAAATGAATACAAATTAAAAAAAAAAAGCATAAATCACTGCAGCCCTCTAACTTCAGTCTTAAGTCAGAGAAGAATCCCCATGAGAATATCAAATATTATAGACATTTTACAGATTATATATTTTTAATATATGTAAGGAAACAGTGTAATTTAGAAAAATGTCATTATGTCAACAACTGCTCAATGGACTTGCCATTTACCGGTATGGCAGCCCAGATATCCATCATTCAACAGAAGATTGATGCTCTATTCCATTTATCAAATTAATCACATGAATCTAACTTTACTAAAGTTAGTTAATCATTCCTGTACATTCAGATGTCCCCAACCTTCTAAAAGAAAGTAAAGGTTCATGTAACTTATATACTATCGTATACATACACTATACATATTTCAGGAGACTTAAATGTACATATAAATAAAATTCACCAAAAGAGTTAGGAATGCAAATAAGGCCTCAATGTGGTCTTGTCTATACAAACAACGGAGTTCCATTTCACAACCTTTGTCTTAGTCTTGTCTATTCCTCCCTAATGCTTAAAACAAAGGGAACCAATTCTGAGTCATGGCTTGTTCTAACCGACCCACATTTTCTGGTACTTATCCATCTGGTTTCTTATATTATATTGGATTCTTTCCATTTTCATACTTTCTAAGAGGAGTTCAACCAAAAGCTAACTAACATGGGGACCTCATTAGACAACCAGTACAGTAAGATGCATCTAATTACTACTACTAATTCCATGGAAATCCTCATATGGCCTGGTCTGACATCCATGTCCCACATAAAGTCCCAGGAGAATCTCCACAGGATCTAACCCCAGGATACCCAAGCACATTTGCCAAGATTTCCACTCCCGAAAGTCTGAATCCTTGGACAACTCCGCATCGTATGAAAGAAATATCCTGAGTGGACACAACATCTGGGACAAAGATCCGATGTCTGGTGGTCTATTCTATTTGCCAATTCGGGGTAAAATATGCTCTAGCGAAGATGTTATATTGGATCATCAAAGTTTATTATTAACTGAACACTTTAATAAATTCTTTATAATCTGCAACCAGCCCCGCCCCCCGTCAGCCCATCGGGTAGGAAATTTGCTCCCACTTTGCCATTGTTGGTTCCATGGGATGCTGACAGGCCCCATAGGTATTCTATAACAGCTTCATATAGGTTTGAAGTTCTCATCCTCTTTCCATACCAAATAATTCCTCTATAGAGGACCGCATCAGCCTCTGACCCCTAGCCCTCTACAACATATTTTCCCTGAAGCCTAACCCACAAGAAGTAATGGGAAGTATTCAGGTTAACGTTTATAACCAGCAAGTTAAAATGGACGCTTGTCTGTCTTGCCACAATTGACCACTTCATATAAACCCTTTGTTTTCCATGATTTAAGAATGTTAAAATCCTGTCTATTCTTAGCAGGGTCATCTTCACTAGGGCAGAGAGTTGTAGGTCTGGCGAAAGAGATCTGGGGTGTTGGAGTATAGCATGGGCTTCCTTCAGGCCCTAAGAGTCGAGTTTGAACAGGGGTTTGGTGATTTGTCATGTTCACCAGCGTATAGAAGTTTAATCATATTATAATAATAAAAGATCCTCTCCCTCCATCTTCAAACTCCACCCAACCTAGTGCTGGTTTCTCACTTATCGGGTCTTGAATGGGCCACTGCGTGGCGACATAATAGTGCTTGACGCCGGCAGGCTAACCCCTTTATCATTTGGAAGCCATAATAATATTTATTTTTAATCCTTGCCTGTTTCCCCTGCCAAAGATGTTGTGTAATAAGCCTTCTATTGATTTAATGTATTTCTTAGGTATACACAAGTGTCTAGAAAATATATAGGAATTGTGGCACACTCATCTTAACAAGATTCACTCACCCCAGTAGGGTAAGAGGTAGAGCTCTCCAGACAATGCACTGTTCTTTTATTTTCTGAATCACCGAGAATAGATTAGATTTAACCATATGGGACATTTTTTCATAAATTTTATTCCTAGGTACTTAATTGAGGTAGAAGGAGAGTCTTACATACCCCAGGAGAGGGTGGCTCCAGATCCCATGGGCATCCATTCACATTTGGACCTATTTATCTTGTGTCCTGATAATGGACCATAAGATTGAAAAATTTTATACAGAATGGGCATTGCCTTGTCTGGATTTTTGAGAAAAGCAGGATGTCATCCGCAAATACTGAAATCACATTTTGTTTCCTTTCCATATTAGACCCTCAATCTGTTCCTCATTTCTAATTGTCTCAGCCAATGCTTCAATTGTAAGAACATAAATCAGGGGAGAAAGAGGGCACCTGTCTAGTTCCTCGGGAGAGGGCAAATGAGGTCAGTTATGTTATTTGTCAAAATCTGAGCTTTAGGGCTCCTGTATATAGGGCCTGAATCCATCCCATAATCCTCTCCCAAACCCGAACTTCATGGGACTGCCATTATAAAGGCCATTCTACACAATCAAAGGCCTTTTCTCCATGAACTTCCTTGTCCCTCCTCCATCTATGCATAATACTTAAAGTTCTTCTTATGTCTGTCTTGCCTACCCTTCACAAATCCCCCTGGTCCATGTGAATCAGTTTGGGCAAGTATTTTTCCAATCTGGAAACAATAAGCTTTGCTATAACCTTGTAGTCCAATTAAGTAAAGATATTGGGCGGTAAGAGCCACATTTATTGGGTTTTCCCTGGTTTAGGTAGCACAGTGATTGTAGCTAGTGTTTGGGGAAGCTCCCCGCTTCCAATGCGTTCTCCATCATCCGAAACATCAGAGGGCCAATTAAATCCCACATCAATTTATAAAATTGTATTGGGATTACATCAGCCCAGGTGCTCTACCCCGATTTGCCCTCCAAACTGCCCGCTTTACCTCCTCCAGAGATTGGAGAGTCTACAGTTGCCGATTTCTGAGACTCCAGAGAAGGCATCTGAATACCATCTAGAAAAGAGGAAACATCACCCCTACAGGAAATTCCGAGGTATAGAGGAGGAGTAAAATAATTTAAAGGTAGTATTGATTCCTTGGTTATAGGTAATATTCCTGCCATATTTTCAATAGAAAGAATTGTTCTATCTGCTCTTTTCCTTTAAATCAGACTGGCAAGCCACTTCCTCCTTATCACCTTCAAAGTAGTTCTGTGACTGTTATTGTTAAATTTCATTCTGTTTTAAAGAGGTCCATTGTGATAGCTCGCCCTTAAAGGCGTCTCAATCCTCTTGAGGTGCCTAATGAATGATTCTTCATATCTTCCTCTCCAAATTCCTTCTTTTTTTAAATTTCTTCCCCCCACAGATCCATGCAATGGCCATTAAGCCTGCCTGCAGCACCTACCTTGTAACCACCAGTCCCTCCATCTGGCGCGGAAACCCCGGGTGAGGCCCGGGGTCGGCGACCCCAAATCTTGAATTTTACGTCAGAGGTCCTGGGTGCAGGTAGGTGCTCATGCATCAAGGCATCTCCTGGCAACCATACTGTCCCCCTTCCGTGAAGGAGCAGCCCCTGAGGCCGATTGGCTGCTGGCCTATGCCTGCAACCAGTCATACCCAGGGACACCAGCTTGCTGTCCTTCCCCAGCCTCCGCCAGAATCGCCTTCGGACTGATCCCCCCTCCCCGGAGGCGGGCTGTCCCAGAGCGCTCAGCCTATCTCCCCAGGGCAGCCCCGACAACCCAAGCTCACTCCTAAACCCGGGTCACGCGGTGTGGTGCAGTGTGACATCCAGCGCCTCAACCCTCAAGCGCCACAGGCCAGCCAAATTCCTTATTTCATTTTCCAGTTCCTCTCTTCTCTGACCGAATTCATACCCTTGAATGTTGCATACGAAATGGTCTCCCTCTTATAAATGCCTTAATACAATCCCATATATTATTAATACCTGTATCTTCTGGGGTTAAATTCCAAAATTCCTCTAATTTACTCCTAATCTGTTTAATATACAAGGGATCCTTCAACAATGTTGGATACATCGCCACTGAGCTTCTGTTTTTGGCCTTCTGGTAGTAAAATAGTTATTTCCAATGGGGCATGATCCGAGACCTAAAGGGGCCATATGAGGCCTAATACCTCCCAATAAGTCTGCAGGAAGGAACACGTAGTCCAGTCTGGTGTATAACCCATGGGCATGGGAAAAGAATGAATATTCCTCTCCCCAGATGCATGCATCTCCAAGCCTCCTATACTGCTCTACCTTGGGTTAGGGCTCTATGGGCTGCTGAACTCTTAGGAGGGGTCCCATTCTTCCTCTTGAATGGTCCCAGTCCTGGTCCCAATAAGTATTAAAGTCCCGGCTAGGATTATCTTGTCAGGGAAGGGTCCTAGGGTGACCCTAATCTAGTACAAAAAGCTGGGAGTCAAAGTTTGGCCTGTAGATGGAACCCAGAGTAAGCCTCATAGACCCCAATTCCACCTCGGCCAGCATACTTCTTCCCTGGGTGTCAGAGAGTAGAGAGCACTTTATGGGAGATCCCAGGCCGGATCCATATGGCCACCCCCGGCCTTAGGCGTAAAGGGACACCAGCAGAGAACCACCCCCAAGAGGCTGCCAATTTGAGGCCTCTAATTTATCCATATGAATTTCCTGCAGAAAATAATATCCCCTTCATCGTTTTGATAGTTGTCCATATTTTTCCACTTAACCACAGTTTTAAGGCCACTGACATCCCATGACAAAAATTTAACTGATCCATAAAGTATCCATGATGTTCTTATACATATCCTTCTGTTTAACATGCATAATGGTATATTTGACTCTGAATAAAAACAAAAAAAAAAACAGAAAAACTGAACAAACTCCAGGATATCACCCTTAACCGCCTAACTATAGCAACATAACCATACAAAGTCTCTCCAACGGAGAAGGCATAACCCTTGAACAGATACCCTACTTACCCTCTTCCCCCACCTTGCATCCCTCTACTGTACAACCTCTAACTTTCGTGGATAGAGCTGTCAATCCATCAAAAACATTATTTTCTCCATTATTTGGTATTTCAGGGACCGCTAATCCAGAGCCCTCTATACCGCTCTCCCATCCCCTAAACCCTCCCTCTGACTGGTAGCAGAGAATATCCCCACCCTTGGAAACTTGAGGAAGCAAAACACTGGAGATGCTTAGATACTACCCTCACCCACCTAAAGTTGAAGGGCCACCCCATGGCCGGGACGGACAGGGTCCACCGCCTCCATAGCCACTACCACCATTCAAGTCCCTCTCCGGCCAGTCTCTCCCCCAATCTGAATTGCCCGTGAGAGGTGAACAACCCATTAACAATGCTTCAAACAGTTTAAAACCAACATTGCTCCAATGTCCCCATTTGTGCTTTAAAGAGAGAGAAATCATTATTGTCCAAAATTGCCCTCCCCCAACCTCGGGGATCCCTGACAACCCCTTAGCCAGCTCTCCGGAGATGGTCCCCATCAACAGTATCATACTATTGTTCACTCATACCCTTCCCAACCCCCAGTATATTAAATATTTAAACACCAACTCTTCCCCCACCAGCCAGAGGGGTAGATACAAAAAATAAATTTGTTGGTTTTTGACCATTTCTTTATTTAAACATCCCTTACTTTAAATTATGTAAACAAAGCAAAGATAGCTCCTGTTTCCAACCTTTACCCGATCTAGTTAAGGGGTCACAGAATTCCACACATCCAGTCCAGTAATGCTGTATTTATCTTTTGTCACCTCATTCACACACATACCAGGAGCTATCATAAGGAAAAAGACTTCATAATGAGCAATACACAAATGTTCCCCAAAGTCCACACATTAACTCCAGTATAGTTTATGTCGAGGTCCATTTGTATGCCACCAAATTTTCACCCTTGTCAAATGGGCCTGATAAAGAGAGCATAAACAGAAGTTCCCAGGTCCAAAGACCACAGGAACTGTCTGTCTAACCGCTTGATCTCCCAGCGCTGCACCATTCAAAAAGCTCATGTAGTACAAATTAACTCTTCGTCCCTGCTGCTATAGGCCCCTTCTTGGAGTTACGGGACACAAGAAGAAATCAGAGCTAAGTATTCAGTCACTAGGAATCCCTGAGCTCTGCATAGATCTCAGCTGCAGGTACAAGTTTACTGACTTTCTTGTCCCTGTATCAACAATAATTTTCTTCAGGCCTCTCTCGCCTTCTCTCTTCCTCCAACTCCCCACGAACTGCAGGGCCGCCTCCACGAAATGAACAAATGCAGTGGTTTTCCTTCAGGCCTTATAATAAGGCGAGCTGGGTAAATCAGTGAAAACTGACAGTTTATGGCATGTAATCTTCTCTTCGCCTCTGCAAACGCCTGTCTCTGTTATTGTAACTGGAAAGAATAATCATGGAAAATACTCACTCAGCTCTGCTGCACCATTAAAGGACCCTGGGCTCTGGCTTCTCTAGCACTCTCTGTTGGTCCATGTATCTAAGAAATGTTACAATTATATGGCATGGTCTCTGGTCCAGAGCAGGTCTGGCCCCAGGCGATCGGTGAGCTCGATGGATCTCCAGTTTTATTTCAGGTGGGAGGTTCAGCTCTTGTTTCAGCCACTTTTGGATGTAACTTGCACAATCTCGACCTTCCACAGATTCAGGTAGGCCCACTATTCTTATATTACAGCATCTTTCCGGTTTTCATCTTTCCGGTTTTCATGATCGTTGATGCTTTGTTTCAATCTTTCAATATCTTTCAGGGCTTTTGTAGATCAATATGCATTGCACTACTAGCATCTTGCTGAGAGGTCACTCGGGCCTCCATTTCCTCAATCCGCAGTTTATGGGCATCCACTGTTTCAGATAAAACATTAACGTTCTGTTAAAGATGCTGTAGTTGGGATGTTACATTCTCAAATCCCGTTTCCATACAAGTCCCTAAATCATGTTTTAAATCTTGTATCAGTCTCTCAAGTGATCTGTAGTGCTCTGCCATCATTTGCTCTGACTGCAGTTCCTGCTGATTATGCATATGTCCAGCAGAGGTTTCAGAAGAGTCCTGTGGATCAGTTGGTGCTGCAGAATAAGAGAGGCCCCTGTTTGTTGGCGAGATTTAGATCTATTGAATGAAATCCTTGTTTATTTTTGGAGCTTTGACATCATTAAGCATTTGTCTCTCCTTTAGCTATGATTATTTAGTCAAAGAACCAGTATTTACTGCAGGATGGAAGAGATATTTGATGGATCAAGCCAGAGCCCAAGATTAAGCCTCCATACTGCTCTGTAGCTGCCCGCCCCCATCACAAGAAGTTAAGTAAGGATTAACCTACAACAGAGCATGGGTTACTGGGAATTGATCCATGCCTTGGGGGTTGTCGATGAGGCTGCTGGCCAAGTACTAACAATCACCCAGGTGTAGAATAAATTCCCCATGTAAGCCACGCCTGGGTGGATTAATGCACTTATAACATGGCCAGGAAAATGCAAGCAAGAGGGCAGAGGCGTGCGCCAGGATGAAAACACACAGAGAGGCAGAGACATGCAAGTTTCTGACTGGAAGGTTTACTGAGAAACACACTAGTTAGCAAATGCAAGACAGTGCTGCAGCATGTGTCGGAACACAGTGCAAGCTCCCTTACTAACAAGTGCTGCTACAGCTCCACAACAACAGACTCAGTGTAATTTTACAGTACAAACATCAATAAAGTGCAACTGCTACATAGTGTAAACATCATCAAAGTGTGATCGCTAAAGAACAAAAAGGCTGACTGTATCACTCTTAGGAAAGATGTCACTGTACCTCACAGGGACAATAACATGTGAGAGAAAACTGATGAAGGAAATATAACTTGGGGCATGCTCTTGAGTACATTGCAGGTACTGAACAAGAAAGTTATAGTAAAACTGATAACTGGAATAAAACCGTCAACTTGTAGGAGGTTGCTGGCTCCACCTCAGCGACTGCTGCCCTGTGCCTCTCTTCAGATGGGAGGAGTCACCGGCACATTGCAGTAACAGAAACTGACAGCACCTTTGATGATAAAAATGCTCCAGGTGAAAAGGGGTTACATGGTGGCATGCTGGCGCACTGGGGTTGGGTGTACGCTGTCTGGTAGTGGGCGGCTGCTGTGTGATGTCTGTGCTGCATTCTCTGTGGGATAAGTGGGTGGCTTGCTCACAGTGCTGCTTGGAGGGGCGCGTCTTGCTGCCGCTGGTCAGAATGTTGGACCACTTGTGGCAATCACTGCTGGAGGCACACAGACAAGTAGTTGTGAAGGCTGCTCTCACAGCAATGCCCTATGACTATATGATTTCTCGTGATGCCAGCCCTGCTTCCGACAGAAGATGGACTGCTGTACTCCAAATGGAGTGATTGGTGTAGCGATGGCTGAGCTGGGCATCACTGGAGATCTGAGACACGAGTTTGCCAAGGTAGTTCACACCCATAAGTTGTCGTCCGTACCACCACTGATGCTGATCCAGGACTTTTACGGTAGCTTCTTTGGGTGTAGGTAAAAAGCAGGAGCATTGGGAGGGCACTTGGACACATACTTTTGAACAGTGCCATGGGGAAATTGGGGTTACTGGGTTGGGCAAAGTCAACCCCTCAAGTGTGTCCCTGTCTTTTCATTAATCATGCTGTGATTTTGGTCACCTCCTTAAAATGTGAGAGTGATAAATTCCTGCCCACTTTTGTCTTTGCCAAGGTAAAGGAGCTGTGCCACAATTTTGTTAGCCCCCTCTGCCACATCAAGCTAGGCCAGCCATAGCTCAAACTACAGTCTAAAACGTCACCGTATGCAGTCTCTGGCTCAATTCGGAGATGTGTGGATGGCATGCAGGTCGGCACGGTGATTCACGGGTGGTGTGCAAGAAATGCCAAGCGTAGCCCTCCAGTACTCTTTCAGGACTGCTACAAACACGTTATTTGGACCCACGAACTCTGTGTTTGTCACTATATTGATGTGGCGATCCAGCTCAACACTGTTCAAATGCCTGTGGAGGCCAGTTGATAAGCCAATAAAAGAACTGACCATGCACTGTTTTCCCATCATGGTTCTCACAGAGGCACAGAACTGGAGGAGGACATCATCGAGTTCAAGAGGGCTGATTTATGCCACACAATCAACTGTTGCCAGTCTTTAGTCACATTCAGGGACCACACATGGTTTATGGGCATTGACTTCATTTTTGCAGTTCTCTAGAGTGTCAACATCTTTGGGGCTAAAGGAGATGTAGGGGCTGGTGCACAGAGTCTCCTGGGCTGCCCTGGGTGAATTCTACCTGTCTGTGTTCTGCCACTTGGTCTTTTACGTGGCTCCTGTTCTCCCCTTACTGTCTGTTCACCCACTCCATGATGGACACATTGCCCAAAAAGGAGAAACTGAGTAACTCCAGTCCATGCTGGCTTACTGACGTGACTGTGCCAACAAACTGCAAGTCAAACTGTTAGCTGAAGGGCGTGCAGGATCAGGCATACTGTCTCAGGGCTGTGCAAGGAGTAACCGTGAGATTAATTGAGGATTAATCCATGGTCAACTGACAGCTCCTCATCAATTAAAACACAGCATTTTCCTGGCCATGTTATAGAGAGAAGTATTGCATACTACCCGCTTACAAGTAAGATGTAACTGCAGCAATGAGGAGGAACGTGAGAGAGAAATAAAGGAGACTAGAGAGAGATTTTTTATCAAGAGGGTATCCAAGAAAGGTTTCAGAGAAAGCCACAAAAGAATACAACAACATTTAATGCAGACACAAGCTTTGACAAGCAGGAAGCCTAGAGATAATGCAATGGGAGGACAGTCCTGGCTCCTGGCTATTAATGATGACAAAATGACACAGATAAAGAAAAACATTAACAAAAACTGGCCAATATTACAAAATAATAGAAAGAATGGTAAAATATTCTTACAGAAGCCCATAGTGGCAGCTAAAGGTACCAACCCTAAAGACAAACTAGTACACACAATGCATACACCAACAAACCAAGAATAAGGAGAAGACAAATGCTTTGAGGTCCCTTTTAACCCTGCATGGTGCCATGCAAGTGGTGTTCAGTATGTGGGCATACCAGCAAGAAGTGTATGAATACCCATATACAAGCAAAAAATATATTATCAGACACCGTATTACTTGTGAGACAGCAGGGTAGTCAGTCTGTTTGATTTAGCGCCAGTGACATAATTTACACTGCTAAAGCTGGAGACCACTTAATAGCATGAGTGCTGAAGCCTAAGAGCACTATAAGAAACAAGGACAAAAACTCACCGTAGGACATTTTAGAGGACACGCCCATTGTGGGGCCTTTCCACAATTTCGGGACTAGAGCAGGTCATAAAACCAACAGGGTGGAGACTATCATAAAATACTCAAAAAGCAGAAATGCACTGGGTTTTCGAGACAGACTGCTGAAACCCACAGATGGGGATGAATAATGAAACAAACTGGACAGTTTGTTGGTAGAAGTGAGATGTGCAACTCCTTAGCATCAGACATTTCAAATTCTCTGCTGTATTAGCCCTGCCTTACATAACTGTACGCGTAGATATTTTAACTATCCTAGATGACGTGAAAACAATATGATAAACACTGTAAACAAGCCATTGTAACAAAATGTTATGAAGAATAGTGAATTATTGATGCACTGCATTCTCAAGTGCGACAGACTGCCTCTGCCAAGCGGTGGCATTAGGCAGCTGTAAGGGATCCCGAGATGAGGTTGCAAGTAATTACCAATGAAAGGGTTTGGAAAGGGCTAGCAGCCTAAAGGTGGATAAGGCCCTGAGCCAGATGGGATGCATCAGAGGGTGCTCAAGGAACTGGCATTGGAGCCAACTGAACCCTTGGTGGGGCTACTCAACAGCTCAATTTAGACAGGTGTAGTTCAAAAGACTGGAGGCAGCAGGCGTAGTCCCCTCCATGGGGAGAGAGACAAGAGCAACCAGTAACTACAGACCTGTCTGTCTTACCTCTATTGTGGGTAAACTGATGGAGACACAAGTCAAAGAGGACCTCGTAAACTACCTGGAGAGCAACTGACTCAAGATATTAAACAGCATGTGTTTGTTGTAGGAAGGTCTTTTCAGACTCACCTGATAGTATTCTTTGACTGCATAATGAGAGTAGTTGATAACAACCATGTTGTGGATTTACTCTACTTTGATTTGAACGCTTGCTTCGACTTGGTGCCTCACAGAAGACTGCTGAAGAAGCTAGAAGATCAGGGTACAGTCAGAGACAGATGGGTGAGAAATTGGTTGGAAGGGAGACAGCAGAGGGTTGTGGTTAACGGAGTAAAATCAGAAAAAGAGAGAGGTCAGCAGTTGGGTGCCAAACAGATTGGTTCTGGGTCCAATCCTTTTCAATATGTTTATTAGTGACATGGGGAAGGAATCCAGGGCAAGATGCGCCTCTGTAGATGACACTAAGCTTGTGGCAGAACAGACACCAAGGAGGGGTTAGTCTAAAGAGAAACTTGCAAAGCTAGAGAGGTGGTCAAAGGTTTGGCAGTTGAAATTCAGTGCCAAAAAGTGCAAGGTGATGATGCATATGGAACAAAAATCCGAGAAATGAATGGGGTGGGGTAAGCTGCATGCGACCTCTGAGGAGGGAGCCAGGAGTCCTCATCAGTGATTCCTAAAACAACCAAACCAGTGTGACAAATCCTACAATAAGGCAAACAGAAAGCTGGAGTGTACAGGAATGGGCACTGACAGCAGAAGGAAGGAGGTACTACTAGGTTTCTATAGACATCTGATGAGGTCCTACCTGGAGTACTGTGCCCAGTTCCAAGTCCTCACCAAAGGAAAGATAAAGACAGGCTGGAAACAGTGCAGCGAGGGTGACCAAGATTATTCACAGCCAGCAGGGCAGATCTTACATTGACTGTTAAAGGCACTGAACATGTACTCGCTGGAGTTCAGACGAGAGAGGAGATATGACAGAGACCACAGAGACCAAGTTCCTGAAGGAATGAACACAGTAAACTGTGAGGAATTATTTAGCATAAGTAGCAGATCAATAACATCGAGGCATGAGTGGAAACTGATGGGGAGGTCCAAGTGGGAAGACAGAAAGTTTTATTTTACAGAAAGGGTGGTGCAGCCATGGAACAATCTGACAGCTGATGTGCTGGGTGCCAGAACTGCCAATGGTTTCAAACACAGCTGGGACAGAGTGAAGTGCTTAATGGTTGCTCAGGGTGACAGCGGTGGGGCAGGGAGCATGGGAGGACAGTGTGGTTGGAACCCTATATGGACTGGTCCCACGTTTTGTTACAGTTTATGGGCAGATTGGATGGATCAGCAGTGTTTTTCTGCTGCCACGGTCTATGTTTCTATGTATATAAACACAAGAGCAGATAACAACTGCTGTGTGTACCCATGACAGTAACATCAGAAACACTGTATATATCACAGAATGTATATGCAAATAAGAAGCAGCATAATTAACTGTATAAACTAAATGTATGTATAGATGGTTAGAATCACTGCAGAATATAGTAGTAAGGAGTGACTATGTATGAAAACATGAGAGTTATGAGCTACTAAAATGTAGGTGAAGCAGCATACTATAAGCTGTTAACACTGAAATAAATACACAGCACGATTTAAATGATACATAAACAAAGCAATGTTATAAGGACTAGCCTAATTTTAAGAGCCCAGGCTGGACAGTAAACTAATGTATTTACTGAAATAAGAGTTACAGTAAATGGAATGAATACACTTGCTACAACTCCTGGTAGAAGGATGCAATATCCTAAATGTGCAAGAGTCTGCAAGGAAAGCCAGCAGTGTCAGCCTGCATAGTGGTTGCTTAGCAAACCAGGCGCGTGTGTAAGCCCCCAAACCCAGGTTGGGCTTACCTGAAGGATATGGCCACACAAAGTCCTTATTCTGTCTCCAGTCCTCACGACTCAGAATTGGAGGGCTTTTCAGTGGTCCCAGGTGGGATTCGGGCAATGGCACCATGGGTGACCCCAGAGCTGCGGCCACCATCAATCCTCCGCCCAATAGGAGATGGTGGGGCAGGGTTTGAGCATTTCAACATCCAGGCACTGGGGGATTGATTTTGGCAGTCTGGTAGAGCAGAAAAAGTGGACTGCCAAATGTAAATAAAAACCTGCCGCTGTCGCATGCAGGACCGCTGATATTAAAGGAGCCACATTCCAATGTGCATTTTGGTCATACGGCCATTATTTAATAATATCCCTGGCTCCAGGGCAGGCATTGGAGCGTGGATCAGCAGGAAGATGCCTCTGGGCATAGGTGGATGGTTTTCAGCCTCGGAAGGGCATAATGATTATAAAGGACTGCACTGCATGGGAAGAAATGTAAACAATATGGCAGTGCTCATTGGGTCTGCTAGGTGAAGGGGCCACTGGGTAATGTGAAAGGCATCTAGAGAGCCTGGGAACAATGCAGCCAATCAGTGGGGAGACATCAAAAATTATGCAAAGGGACTGCAAGCCCGCCAAACAGGAGAGGTTCCTGGGGATCAGAGAGAGAGTAGAGCAGGAAAGACTGCTGTGGGCTACCTAGCCCAGTGTGCCTGTTTGCTTGCCCTATTGGCCTTGCTGGTCCCAGGATTGGATAAGCTGCAGAGTGCCTTAGGAAAGCAAGCAGCAACAGGAAAGAACTGAACTGTGTGTGGTTCACTGGGTGAGATTTGAACCTGCTGCTGCAAATTTGAGCTTTTATAATTTACAGCTTGAATCTAGAACAAGAGATTTTGCAGCAGAGAAAAGGAGATTTTGCAGCACAGAAAAGAGATTTCGTAGCAAAAAAAGAGAGACAGAAGCACTGTTTCTCCCTCAGAGGGACTAGCGTTTGCTGCCAGCCAGGGGCATTGTGATTGCTGGGGCTGAGACTGAGCCAGACCCCTGCTGCAAGTGTGCATTCAAGCTGTGTTCCAAGCAGAAAGCCTGGGACTTCCAGAGTGCCCAGTCCCTAGACTAAGACGCTGAAAGGCCAGTCAGGTGAATACCGTATATAAAGGCCTCAGACGCCAAGATTTGAAATGTCTGGCAAGTGAAGGACCAGCTGCTGTTCGTCTGCATCCTGCTATCATGGTGCACCACCACCAACTCCAGATACCAGCACGGTAACGATGAAACCAGTTTCTGTAAAACCCCCTTTTGAATCTATAAACTGTAGGTAGTATCTCTAGGCTGCGGCTCCGAGGAGTCTTCTACTTTAGCTGCCAGGCTAACAAGGTGAGAGTCTACCATGTTTCAATATAAGAAAATAGCAAGACAAGAGGACACAGCATGAGATTAGAGGGAGACTGATTAAGGGGTAAGGTGAGGTTCTTTTCACAGAAAGGTGGTGGATGCATGGAACAGCCTACCCTCAGGAAGTGGTGATATGAATACAGTGCAGGGCATCAAACAGGCATGGAATAGTCATAAAGGAGCAATACAGATGAGTATGAATAGATAGGTTATTGACAGAGTACAAGTCTATGGCACATTCATAAGGGTAGAAATAATGGGCAGACTGGATGGGCCTTTGCAGTCCTATCTGCTGTCAACTTCTAGGTTTCTATGTTTCTAGTAAGGCGGGGGTTAAGTCCTGAGCAGGACCATGTCAAGTTTAAAGCTACGCCCAGGCAGTAAAGCTAAAGTGTGCATCCGTTTAAAAGTTATTGGGCCCCAATGAAAGTATTCTGTTCCCAGTTACAAGACTGTTTATCCCACTGTATCCCTGCCTTTGGAGCTACTCTGGTGAGGTACCCACCACATCTGACTGACTGTTCCTAATGGCCATTTGGAGGGAAAGCTGTGTGCACCCACAGGTGGGAGGGGACAGTGAGGATATAGTTGCTATTGCCATTTATTATTGCTGTGCTATTTTCTCCCCATTCACCCCTCCCTAAAATAAATGGAAAGCTGTTTTATGGCACAATTTAGTATCGCTGGTTATTGGAAAGGAGTATGCATTTACTGTGTAGGGAAAGTACTGTGGAGACCATTACCATATTTTCCTGGGGATGGTTAACCTGGAATTTTTACCCACAGGTATCTTGTATCACTACCCCAGCTGAGGGCACCTGCCATTCAACTCCTGTATTTCACTGTCCACTTGTGAACCCAGGCTGGCCCCTCTCGGAGAAGTGTGCAGTGTGGACCCAAGGGCCTGAAGCAGCCAAGGTGAGATGTTACACATGAACATCGATCGTGGCGTCAGCACTTTACATATCATCAGCCCCTTGCAGACTTAAGAGGCTATTTCCATATGGATGCTGGTCCCTGTCTGCATGAGTTTCAATGAGCAGGAATTGAAAAGCGCTGCTTTTACAACTGAACGTGAAAGACTAACATAAAAGACAGTCTGCAACAGAAGTTTTAACTCATAAATGTTATCGCTTGCATCCATAGGGCTAAAGTTACAGCCTAGAGCAACCAGGATGATCAAGGCAAGGCCATGAAAGGCTGGATGTACTTGGGATGTACCTGCTGGAGGAAAGGAGAGATAGGGGTGACATGATAGGGGTCTTCAAATATGTAAAAGAAATGAACAAGGGTGGAGCCAAAGAGATGTTCAGACTAATGAAGTGGGGGCAACAAGGGGGAAAGAGTGGAAGCTAGAAGGGGAAAATTACAGGGGAAACAGGAGATATTACTTCACAGAGGGTGGTGGAGCCATGGAATGCACTGACCAGGATTCTGGTGGAGGAGGGCACAATGAAGGGCTTCAAGAAGGGGTGAGACAGGTACAAGGGAAAACTGAAGCTGAAGATGACCTCTCTGGGGCTGGGGGTGGAAAGCTAGCACCCATTAGGAGGCTGGCTACAACAGACACAACAGACCATCAGGCCTATTCTGCTGGCTTTTAGTATGTTAGTAAATGGAGTAAGAAAGCAGAAAGCTAAAAGGTGTTACAAGAGTGTTTTAAATGGCAGACAGGTAAAGAGTCCATGGTGGAAATAACGGAGAAAGGTGTTACTGCCATTTGTAAACTTAAATGCACAGGGTGAAATAGTGGTGGAGTGTGTGCCACAGGTGCTATAATAAGACAGCAAATCAATGGGAGTGAAATTAAACAATTGTGCAATTTGTTTTTTTAGCTGCAAGGACAGTGAAATATGAAAGACATATAAAGAATAAATGGTAAAATAAAGTATAACAAGTCGTTTGAAAGAATTACCGATACACACTATAAATTAGTACTAAGAATATAAAAGACCATTATTTTGCAGTTTAAATTTTATCAAGTTATGGAGATATAACAATTACATTTCACATAAGAAATGCAAACAACAATTCACTTACTGTATTCTAAGTACATTAAGTTTCACATAAAGGACTTCTTGTTTTACAACAGGTTCTACTGCTACAGACTAGTTATACCACTCACTGAACATATACAGTGGAAGACAGCTTGGTAACCATTATCATGCAGACCTATGGTGGGGGGACTTCCTACATTACCGGTATTGTCAATGGCTGAATGTAAATGGGGGGGCGCTAAGGAGCTTAGCAGGGCTTTGCCAGCAGTGTCAATAATGAGGAGGAGGTGCCTTGAATATAGTGCATAAATGGTGACCAGTTATCCAGGTAAGTATGCAGTGTCACTAGATATATGTGTAGCCCTGGCATAACTGGCCAGCTTAGTCATAGCCACCAGCCAGTCCGTGAGGGAGGGACCTCTTTAGTCCTCCATTTACAAAGCATCAGGCGTTTAGCTGCTACAGATGCCTGCAAAGAGCCACGCAAGGCGTGGGCCAGTTACTCTGCCAACTGGGGAGGGATCCTAGGGACCCAGCATAGTGGGCATGTAAGAATACTGGAGCAGCAGTGAGCTACTTCAGACCAAAAGGGACGGATTGGGTCATACTGCCATAGTATTGGGGTAGTTCTGCCCCTTGTGTCTCCACATCACCAGCACACATCCTCCTTTATGAAGCCCATTTTGTGCAACACTGCCAGGGTGTAGTACCAGAGGTGCTGTACTTTATTTTGGATTAGAAAGCTTCAGGGATCTATACAGGCTCGTTTAACTATAATCCAACTACTGCTCCATTCTCTTTCTGGTACAGCAGAACCCAACAACCTCTGTCATCTCATTTTAGCTGGCAGTGAGGGGTCTGAAGACCATCTCTCATGAATCTGTAAATCTGGCCTCAAGCCTGTCTTCTCTTGAACTCATCTTGATAAGGGCAACTTACCAGGACACTGTTCTTGGAGTGACACATTATACAAGAGCACCCTCTGCAGCCAACTTGTGTAGAGATGTCTAAGCTGTAGGCATCTCCAAAATTCTGATTTCTCCAATTTATATCTTCTTTGTAAAGAGACAAAACTATCTAATGTACACCCATCTTCCATTAGGATATCCTTAACTGGTTTATCTGGTTTTCCTCCATTTTCCCCACAAAAGGTCTATGGTTAATGATCCAATTTGGATTGTTCCAGAGGGGTAGATATTTCCCGGTTCAGGCATGACCTGGTAAGGACCCCTACTTGTTTCCAAGCCCAATGTCCAGCCTTAATAGTCAGCCAATGACAGAAGGGGAGGAGGAGGAGGTGATTGCCCAGTACCCGAAGGTGATTTCCCATGACGCCCAGTTTCAATCGCTGCCCAAGCTGGCATGGTCTCAGGAGACGCCTGAAACAGTTCAACCGTATTAGCTACTGAAAAGGCATAGGCATATTTTTGAAAATGAGGAAGGCACCAGCCACCCTTTTCCCACGGAGCTTGAAGCTTGGCTTTACTGTATCGAGAGTTTTATTCTCCCACAGCAACACATTTATTGTATTGTCTAGTTTTTGGAACCATATTTTTGGAATTATGACTGGAAGATGGAAAAGAACATAGTACACCCTAGGTGCGACACCATCTTAATTGCCGCCACCTTGCCTGGTAATGACAGATTCAACTGTTTCCACCTCAGGGTTTCCTCTTTTAAACTATTAACCAATGGAGCAAGGTTGGCTTCTGGCAGGGTGGAAACAAATGCTAGTATCCTGATTCCCAAGTATTTAATGCTTCCTTGGCATGAACCAAACCCTGACTAGAAATGTCCTCAAGGAGAGCTTTGTATTCAGGGGAGAACATTGTTTTGCCCTGGTTAACTTTTAGACCTGAAATGCTCTGCGAATACTTGCAATAGTTCAACTATGTACGGTACACATGTATGGAAATCCTCAGCATACAACAGGGCATAATGGGAGACATTCCCCATGCATATACCTGTAATCTTGGTGTTTCCTGATTGCACTGGCTAAAGCTTCTATGGCCAGTACAAATAACATTGGAGACAGTGGCACCCCTGTCTAGTTCCCCTGTAATTGGATTGGTTCAAAGAGATTATTTGTCAGCAATCTTGCCTTGGGGCCGATTAAGAGTTCTGACCCAGCTTCTAAAGACCCTGCCAAAGTTATAGTGTTGTAGAATGGCATGCAGGAAGTCCCACTCGACCAAGTCAAAGGCCTTCTCAAGTCCTCCGAGATGGCTGCTGCCAGGGTGTGGATTTGCTCTGCCCTTTGAATGAGGATATTAATGACCTAAGGTGGTCAGAGCTAGCTGGCCCTTCACAAAGTCCACCTGAGAGGTATGAATTAAACTAGGAGGACTGTTTCTAGCCATTGAAGCTAACACTCTTGCCAAGATCTTAGTGTCTGCATTTATAGCGAAATGGACCTTTAGTTTGCTGGAAGTTTTGATCTTTTCTTCCTTTGGAAGGACTGTAATAATCGCCTCTCCGAGTGTAGATGGAAGTGCCTCTTTTATCAGGGTGTCCTATAACATATCTCTCATGGGAAAGCGGCTGTTTCTTGGATGACCTTATGAAAATCTATTGAGTAGCCATCGCTCTGGTGCCTTTTGTGACTGCCATTTTATTAATTGCATCCCTAATTTCTTTCTCTTCTATGGGCCCTCTAATTGTTCACATTGGGCTATTTTGAGTTTAGTTAGTTTCGTGCCCTCCATAAACCTGTCAAATTTGTTCTTGTCCCAGGTAATGTGAGAGCTGTACAAGGAGTCACAGAATGAGAGCATAATTTTGTTTATAGAGTCTGGGTTGCTATATATGTCCCCCTTGGTGTCCTGCAGTTGTGCTATATGCCTATCAGCTTGCTGTTTTTTCAATTTATACGCCAAGAGATTTCTAGCTTTTTCACCCGCCCAGTAATTATATTTCATTCTTAAAATTTGGAGTTCTGCCTTACAGGAGGCTAACATATTCAGCTTCATTGCAGTGCCAAAGCTCCCGTAAGAACTCTGGGTCCTGCATTTTGTTTGGATCTTTCTTATATTGCACTTCTTCATCTCCCAAATCTTTTCCAGTTTCCTAGTTTCCTTTTCTCTGCTTTCTACGGTAAGAGGCATAACTTATAATTCGGCCTCTTATAGTTGCTTTAAAGCTTCCCATATGGCAGCAGCCGAGGATGACCTTTGGGGTTGTCCAAAAGTTTATCTTCACCTCCTTCTGCAGCCATTCCCTAAAGTCACTCTCCTGCAACAATAAAGGGTCGAGCCTCCATGTCACTGATTTGGGGCAGGTGGTGGCAGGCCATCGACAGCATCAGTGGAGCATGATCAGAAAAATACAGGGAGCTATACTTACATCCAGAGTCTTACCGAGATATCTGGGAAATAAACCAGTAATCTAACCTACTGGTAACCTGTTTGGCCTCTGAGACTGGGCCATATCCATACATCCTGTAATTTATGCATGGTGAGTAGGTCTTTCAGAGCTCTGATGGCCCTTGGGGACAGTCAGGCTTCAAGTTGGATCTGTCCATAAGGGCATCCAACGCCAAACTGAAATCCTCCTAATATAATGTCCATTTCCCCTGCCATCATCCCCAATAGTTCCTGTGAAACTTTATGAAAGAATTCTGGAGAGTCTTCGTTCAGGGCATAAAGGTTTGCTAAGAGAGCTTCTCATGGAGGTATTAACCCAGCATTTACCCATCTCCAGTCTTTGTCTGCACAGTGTTGCTGCAGCTGCCATCTCAGGTTTTTGTGACATAAAATAGAGATCCCTCTTTTGGTCTTGCTTGCTATACTGTGAACTTCCCAGCCCACCCAGTCCCTCACTAATTTCTTAGCTTCTATATGGCTCAATTTTGTTTCTTGAAGGAAGGCTATATGCGATTTTACAGATTTTAGCCAGGTTAGGATCTTCTTCCTTTTAATGGGCGAGTTCAAACCTCTCATGTTATAGGATGTAGTCATAATCATATCTCTACCTGCCATCTATTATATTTATTAAAGAATACCCCCGGCCAGGACTCTATACAGCTTGCTTTGGTAATAGGATAACTGCCATTCCACTTTGTTCTGCAATACCAGTTTTGTCCACCTTCTCTCCCCTCAGAACCAACCCTGTGTGTTACATGTACAGTCTCTTCGTGAAGCTTAAAGGCCTCCATAACTTTTTTTTTTTTTTTTTTTTTAACCTACTTCCCACCCTCTAACACCTTTACTATACCCTGGTCAAGCGGAACTCCCGTGGCAACCTGATCACCCATACCCAAGGTAGCCCATGGTCAGGAGTCCACTCCTGGGAGTGGAGCAAGACATCTTGTCAGTGCTATTCAGCCCCTCTACTAAGAGGGATTAAGACTCCATAGCTTAAACACCCTCGGGCACCTGTGAGCCCCTATATGAACTGCTTAGTCAATAGGTATAAACTTTAACTGTATACTGTAGATCATCAAGTAGTACCTTACGGTACAGCAAATAACCCCCAATGATACAAAATGCCTTATTGTAGTAGTGGTTCCCTTTAGTTTCCTGGGTGGGGTGCTACTTTTCAAACAGAACAGTGCATTTGTGCTGTAGCCGCGATTCTATCCCCTTCTCGCAATGCTGTTTATTACATCAAGGTTGCAGCCTCAAAAGAAGCCTGCTATCATCTAACCCAACTTCCTCCCTTAGCTATCAAAGGGCTACCTACTTCCAGGATACCAATTCAGTTTACAATATAGTGGTGAAAAAAAACTTTAGGTATCTGGGCAAGGTGCCTTAATTCCATATCCATCCTCACATTGCTCAAATGAGCAGCGGCTGCGACTGTAAACCAACTCGCTTAATGCATGTGAAATTGGGCGGGTTCTGCTTGTGCAAGGGAGAAAACAGCTTGCGGCCACTCATTTTAAACTCATAACAAGTTGCTATGAAGTGCAAAGCAATTAACAGAATGCCAACAGCCATAACATGCTGCCAAACCCATCTGGCATGGTCCAAGCAGGTGCTACCACCCACACGGCTCCTTAAATTGAGTCAGCAGAAACTCTCCGGGTGACATTGAAGCCTGGTTGGGCCCCCAACAGAACACTCCAACACAGTTTATATGCTCCCAGAGATGGAGAATTACCCTGCTAACTGCGCAGGGAATAAACTAAAGTACTTGATCCCAGTTGCTGCAGTCCACAGTTCAAGCTGGTGGTGGATTGTTGTCCTGCAGCTCCCCTCCGCCTCTGACCATTCCCTGCAGAGGGGGCACAGTCTGCTAGCAGGCTCTAGTCCGCGAGGTCATCAGGCTCCACTGAATCCAAATTACTCTCCACCCCAGTGCTGTTGGAATAAGGTCCCCAAAGGTTCAAATCTATTAGCAGTGTTAACTGGGGATGAGACAGGGGAGATTGTGCTGTCATCTGATAGGATCCGTAATCTCTGGCGACTTCTGGAGCAGTTCTTTTAGGAGTGGGCTTCTTGTTGGAGGTGGTCCTGCCAGGTTTCCTCAATCTGCCCTCTGGACTCTGTGCCATTCATCCTCTTGTTCCCTGCGTGTTTTTCTGAGCACGGGGAGGTTTCCATAGGTGCTGAGAGGCCTCCATATTCTGCCAGTCTGCGCCACGTGGGCATGGTGGAGAATGCCGTGGTTCTCACCCTTTCGGTTGAATGGTCAGCAAAATTGCTCCACTTCCCTGGAGAATTAAACATATGGTAGACCCCACTTTGCTGTACCCTCAGCGAGGCGGGATATCTTAAAGAGGTTGAAATGCCCATCCTGTAGAGCTGCTGTTTCACTCGCATAAGCCCTTCTCCTCCTTGCCAGATCTTTCGAGTAGTCCTGATAAAGCTGGATCGAGCAGCCCTGCCATATCACTGACTTCATTTCCCTTGCCAGCCTCATATAACGCTCTTTTACAGAGTATCTTAGAAATTTACAAAGAATAGGGCGAGGCGTTCACCTTGTTTAGGTTTTGGAGCCAAGGAGCGGTGGGCCCTCTGTAGTTCTGGAGCAGTATCGTGTTCGAGTTTTAGCATAGCTGACAGAGCATTTTCAAGGAACAAAATCATATCACTGGCCTCCTGCCTCCGGGATGCCCATAATCCTGGATATTCTGCCTCCTAGCCCTGTTCTCCAAGTCATCCACCATCGACAGCAGATACTGATTTTGACCATGATGCTCCCTCAGATAACCATGTTGTTGGGATAGCTGGTCCACCTGTAACTTAGCCGCTTTCTCTGTGCCCTCCACCCTGAGAGCTAGTAACTGTAAATCCTCAGTAATCTTAGAGGAGGAGAGTTTTAGTTCAGCTGTGTCTTGTAGCACTTTGCTTAGCACTGCCGTCATATTCGCGATGTCCTGTGCCAGGTTCGTGGAGGAGTTTTGCAGCCATTGCCCCTTGGGCTTCATGTGATAGTACTGCTCTGCTCGCACCACTCTTACTGGGTATAGTTAGGACTAGGCACCAGCACTGCTGTGGCCTGAGGCGTGGACACTGTGCAGGAATGCCAGTCTGGTTGTACATGGTGCTGTTGCCCGATACTTGGCTCGATGCTCTCAAAAATGGCTTGATTTACAGCGCTAGAGTCCCACTTTTAAATATGCGATTCATATGTTCGGATGGGTTCTGGGGTAACTCAGGTCCCTTTGGTAAGATTTATGATGCCACCATGTTGGCTGCCAGGCTCCACCCCTAAAAAGACCATTATTAATAAAATGCATGATTTTTCATTTTAGAAGAGTGATGACAAAAGGACTGCTCCCTGAAGAAGCCATGTGTTATATGGCAAAATAAAGTTCATCACTTAACTGAATATGAGCATTAAAGATTAGTGAGACCAATTAATGTCTGATTTGAGAGCACCCCTTCTTTGAAGCCCTCCTACCTACCTGCTGTTTTCCCACTTCTCCCAGTCCCACATGTTTATTGTGCCAACATAGGACAAGCCACTGACCCCAAGGTTCCACCAAGATTTTCATTTCCAGAATTTCTAACCTTGATCCAGTTCCACATAAGGCTCATTTACAATAACCAAATCTGCACCATTGCAAGTGGTACAGGCGAGCTGCATTGGTGCAGATCCGTCATGTAAAGAACTTGTGGAACAGTGTAGGTCACTTCATTGTAATCTGTGTTTTGCTGGGAACTCTGCCAGTGCAAGCGATTTTTCTACCGTAAATCATGCTACTCTACCTGCACCACTGCAGCCCGCCTCAGCAAGTGCCTGCACTTCCTCAGCATCCCATAAACTCTACTTACCAGGGAGCAGCTCCTGAATATCAGACTCCTGTCTGTGACAAGAGACTAAGCAATGCTAGCGTAATACACGTGAACTGGCTTTTCTGAAGACAAAAAAAAATCTAATGTGCACGCTTCATACCCAGGGCCACCAGGTTTGAAAGCCCATTAAAACCTCTTTCAAATGAGGTACTGGGCACATACGCGGCTGGAAGCAGTCTAGAAGTATAGATAACGGAGTCTGTTCATACTAACACACGCACAGCTTGTTCCTTGATAAAATGCTGCAGTGTAAAGTACAACGATTCAAGCACAGATGTTCCTCTGTAACATCACAATGTTCCAAAATGGCTGCAATATAGTCTTAATATTGAAAGACTAAGTCATCTATATCTCTTCCAGCTACAGATGAACCCAATACTTTATTTGAAAACTTTTCATGGGCTTTCAAACTATGTCCGCTTCTGTACATGAATGTTTCCCTTTAACAGTCTACTTCTCCATGTGGTTGAGAGAATCAATAGGACACAAAAACATTCAAGTAGGGTAAGACCACGACCCCTGAAGGAGAGAAACCTGGCTGCACTACCAGTGCAAGCCAAAAGGATATCAGCACTGCCGGTGCATGAACTCGCTCATACCAACAGTCTCCTGTGCCCACTGCCGCTCGGTAAAATGTTGTGGGGAATGCCAGAAGTGCTGTGATGAAACGCAGCCTGAGACTACACCTGTGCAGACCCAGCCAGTGTAAACAGTTATCGGAAGTGCAGCAGGCTGAGCGGTAGTGAAGCAGAGACTGTAACGCCTCACTACCTACATGTAGTGTAAACGTGCCTTCAGTAAGCAATATCCCGCCAAGACCAGTTTTATCTATGGATCACTTACGCTTAACTTGGCCTTTTCCGCTTTTAATTTAGTGCTCGTAAGCCTCCAACACATGTATATCCATCCATAACCAGGAAATGGGTACAAGGCGTTATTTAATTGTTGGATCCCTCCTCTTATTCTTGATCAAAGCTAGGATAACGGTCAGAGGAAATTAAGGTTTCATTGTCTGCAGCCAACCGAGTTAATTACAGGACACTTAAGAATAATTGTAAGATGGCTATCAAACACAATAAAAGTAAGTACTGCCAACTGCTTTTATTCCACAGCTGGAAGTTACCGACATTGGTTCTGAAGTGTATCAAACAGACCCTGGGCCTGAGAGACTAATTCTCCTTTCTGATGTTATAATAAACAGAGTTAACTGTCAGTCCACTATTGCAAACACCTTCAATCATCATTTTGTTGATCAAACAATTTATACTGGGTCGTTCACCTCAAGCCTTCCCAGTGTCGTGTCCACCTGTATCGGCATTTGACCCACAAAGTTACCCCTTTATTTTAAAGCTACTACTTTCTCCAACATCTAGAAATACCTCAACAGATTCCAGAGTCGAAATCTGCTGGCTCAGATGGTCTTGAACATCAACTTCTTAGGATCGCTACATATAAAACTAGCTTCACAGATATCTACAATAATCAATTAATCCTTACCTACTGGGGTTGTGCCTGACCTTTGGAATTATCCCATGTTGTGTGTTTTTTTTTTTTTTAAGAAAGATAACCCCAAATATATCGTCAATAGCAGGCCTACCACCATTTTACTGGTGTATTTATTAAGATTCTCTGAAAAACTGTCACCAACCAGCTAACTAATTAACTTCGAAAGTGCACTGTAACAGAATGGGGTAATTACAGACCAATTAGCCTCATCTCTTTGTATGATAATTATGGAAAGTCTTATTCAAGACTTACCCCAATTATAGACAAAATGATACAGAGCAACACGGATTCAAACAAGGAAGAGAATGTCTATCTAACCTCTTTGTGTTTTTACTAAAACAGCCTCCAGCATGACAAAAAGTACATATGGACGTTGTTTTTATTGATTTCAGCAAGGCCTTTTAATGTGATGCCGCCTGGACTCTGATAAAAATAAATTCTAAATATTATTAACACCGTCATAAAATGGATCAGAAGCTGGCTAACAGGGAGAATATGGAGGGTGATGATAAATGGTTACTTATCTGAGGTGGGGGTTTTACTAGCGGAGTGCCCAAGGGATCTGTGCTGGGTCTTACCTTATTTCAAGCATTCACCTTCGACATGACTTATGAGACCCCTTATCACCCTCAATCAAGTTTGCTGATGATGTTAAGATAGGAGGGCCATGTATTACTGCCCAGCACACCAAGGATCTTCAAAGAGACTTAAGACATAATATCAATGTGGGTAACTAAATGGGACATGAAACTGAACACAGATATGTGCAAAGTTATGCACCTGGGAAGGCATAACCTATTGCTTCCTATAAACTGGGAGGCATTACACCAGCCTCAACTAGCAACGAAAAAGGACCTCAAAGTGTTTATTTCACATGACCCAAATAACACAAAACATGCAAATGAAGCAATAAAAGAAAAAGGAAGTTATTTGGGCCATTAGCGTAATATTCAGTCAAGGGCTCCCAAGGCACTGATGCCACTGTTTCGGTCCTATCGAGACCACATTTGAGTACGCCTCTCAGCTGTAGCATCCCTTTTAGAAAATCTAACTGTAGCAAATTGAAAGGGTTCAGCGATGTTCACTAAACATATTTCTGGCTTCTACAACATGTCTTATGAGGAAAGGCTAGAATCACTAAATCTAATGTCACTTGAAACAAGACTGTTAAGGGGCAACTTGCTTTGTTATAAGACATTATTAACAACCCATTCTTATTGACAGAACTGAGAATGGCGTTTAAAATAATTTAAGGAACACTAGAGGTCACCCTTTAAATCTTTGCTAAACCAGTCAATACACGAAAAGACATTTTTTTTTTACTCTTACAGTGGCAAATCCTTGGAACCAGTTTCCATTGAGGTGATAATTAGCAAAACAAAGGAGAGTTTAAGAGACATTTGGTTTGGACAACTTCATACTTTCAGGGGAAACTTGCATTATTATTCTATATAAACACAGCAGCATACATGGGCAACTTGCCTCCTTGCTCCTACTTTCCTTAGTATGTTCCTTACCTCCACTTCCTGCACAGCACAGTTTTTGTAAGGGCCACAGCACCACTACCGCATTTCTAATACATACCAAACACACTGCTGCTGCAATGGACAGAGGTGATCTTCCTGGGGCAGTTTTCATAGATTTCACTAAGGCATTTGACCGGTGTAGACTGCTCCTAACTTTGTTCCAAGCCTGCCATCTTGGGTATTCCCCATCAGCACTTCTCCTGGTTTAGAAATTATTTATTGAACAGACACCAGAGAGCCAAGTTTGGTTCTTCTCTCTGAGCTTGCTCCGCCTTCACTGAGGGCCCCTCAGGGTCGATGCTCAGGCAGCTTCTCTGCTCCCTACATATTAACTGCATCCACCATTGTCTTTCCCATAGTACACCAGTCCTATAATGTGGATGACCTTGTTCTCTTCTCTAGGTCCAATAATATTAAGAACAAAATACACCTGTCCTTGGTCCTCCACGTAGTTCAAAGCTGGCTTAACGGAAAGAAACTACCCTGAATGCATCTAAATCCCAGGTTATGCTTTTGTTTCTTCCCTAGACTAAAGAATTGTTCATCCCCTGTCTGTCTCTAATTGTGATGGAACCTTACTTGCCATGGTCTCATCATTCAGCTGCCTAGCTCTCACATGTATCCTGTCCTTTTCACTGCATGTTTCAGGTATCTGAAAACAGTCAGTTCAGACTAGCCTGTATTGGGTCAGTCACAACCTTTACCACAAGCCTCTGCTCAGCCATAGCACATGGAATTCTTCTAAGTTCCTCTTTGGGGTACCAGTCTCTCAGCATCTTCCAAATCCACCTTACATAAAGCAGATGTGACTTAGCTGTTTTGCCTTGGCCTCCAATCGTCATGTCCATCACTGCACACTGTATACCAAACTTGGCTGGCTCCCCTCATCACTACGTGACTAAACTTTGGGTGGTATCATTTTAATGTCACGACAATAAACTGCCTTTGTTTCTTGCATCACTCTTTCAGTCTGCTCATAACACCTACCCTTCAGGTCTACAGTGCATACTGCATTACCCATTCAAAACTGAATACAACACTTGCAGATCTAGCATTCTCCAATTTTGTCCCTAGGCTTTGGAAGTCTATTCCTTCTGAGCTTCAATTCTGCCCCACAATCCACTGCTTCCGTAACAAGTACTGTGAATACCTGCAAATGTAGTTACCCGCTCTTGCACTTAGATGGTCCTGACTGACTGGTATTCTGGTGCTGCCAGAAATGCTTGCTACCATGTACCATAAAATATGCAATGTCCTCTTTTACATTTCTGATGATTTGGCTGTATTTGCAGCTTACTGCCATGCTCATCAAGTATGGTACTTGACGTTAATATTAATTATTATACCAGTGACTCTGTTGTAACCTCCCAGGTCATGCCTCACAATATGCACTTGAGTGATTAGTGCACCAACCTGGTAAGTAAAAACTAAATATAATAAACAGTGGCACTAGCAAACTCTTGCTGAACCGGAAGATGCACTAAACTCCAGCTATAAAACTGGGTTAAACAGGATACCACTATAAACTAAACAGGTCCTCTTTAGTGTCTTGCTGAAAATCCCACAGCATCACGACTTCAAAGCAGTCAGGGAATGCGTTCTGTTCAATACAAAGAGTGTTTATGTTGTCAACTTGCATAGATTAAAGAGCTAGTGTTCTGCTTAAAACTGATATTAGTTTTAAAAGCAGACAACCATTACCTTTATAGCGAGGTATTTATTTTGTTTCCCTTTGTTTAATTAGATGTTTGTTTACCTGATGTTAATAGATATGATGTGTGCGACAGCACTGTGCCTGGCAGCTGACATATCTAGCTCTGTTCCCACCACGCATCAGCAGCATTATGACCTCACTGACCGCGACATCACTGCTGCTTAGGAACAGCCACTCAGCAGCTGCTAGGTCAGTCACCTGTGACGTCTATGGTCTGTAGAGCACAGTGCTGATGAGGTACTGGAAGAATGAAGCAATAGATATGTCAGTTGCTAGGATGAGCTGTTCCACACATTCAGCACAATATTATCACATAGAAAACTTTCCAATGAGCAAAAGCAAACAGAAAAAACTACTTCAGAATTACAGCCAGCAGCAAGGCATTCATTGCGGTGCCAACATCCCGGTTCGTGACGGACTCTGGAGTTGGAGAGACAGCCAAGAGAGAGAAGGATTGAGCATCCCGATTGCTCTCCTTCTCCGGGGAGAAGAAAGAATGTCCGTGCTATTCGGACCTCTGGCGGAGGCTGGGAGTACCATCACGGGTGCAACCATATGTTAAGGGGCAGACCAGGTGTCTGCGCCACTGCACGCCCTACCCCAGGAAAACTTCTTGTACTAAAAATGCCAGCCCGATAATGACAGCGCCCCGCTCTCTGCTTGCTCCTGTTGCAGACTAAGGTCTGCCAGGGTGTCCCACTAAGCCAGGGCTACGTGACAGCATTTCTTGGGAGGGCGACTGCCCAGCAGCCACGCCCAGAAAAATACTTCAGAAATGAAAAGAAAAAGTTAAAATGGCTACTTATTAAAAATTGTATAATTTTCCTGTCAGTTTGGTTCCACTAGCTCTTTAGCATATGTCTTTGGATTAAATGCCAAATGCAGTGATGTTGTTCCTTTAAAATGTTGCCGTGTTGCAGGTTTATGGTGCTATGTTATTCAGAGGACAATACCTTTTGTAGACTAAATGAAGAATTTTTACACAAGTACTGGAACCTCTAAGATCTCCTCGTCAAGTGCAGAGAAAACTAACCACCATGTCAGAATATTCTTGATACTAGAGTTGTACTACGTTTTAATACAATAAAACTGCACTAGACTAATAAACCCTGTATATTTTTGTGTTTGGGGATGCACTGTTGAATGTCTTAAACGGCATTGACATACAATTTGTCTATATGATGTTAGACAAAATACAGTTTTATTAAACTGCATTGTACAGCTGTCATGTAAGGCTTTGTAGATTTAAGATGGCCATGGAGTCGCGCCTAGTCTTTCATAACAGATTCTGCTTCACCGTTCAACCAAAAAAGAAAGGAAACCTAAAAATAAGCAGACACAGGAAGTTTGCAAAATTTATTTCTAGAATGGTTACTAAATGTACAGTAATGATTTGGTTCTTCAGCATTAAGACCCTACAGCCATGTGTGAAAATGGTTAGCACTTTAAGTAGTGCATGAAAACAAAGAAAAACAAATATCTACAAAATAGGAATCAGTCTCTGAAACAATGTGTTTCATTATACTAACATACTAAAGCCAGCAGAATAGGCCTAACGGTCTTTCGTGTCTGCCCATTAGCCAGCCACCAATGGCTGCCCTCACCCCCAGGGCCCCGAGAGGGTCCTCTTAGGCTGCAGTATACCCACGCATCTGTCCCACCCTCTCTTAAAGCCCTCCACTGTGCTCTCCTCCACTAGACTCCCAGGGCAGTGCAGTATCCACTGCCCCACCACCCTTCCTCAGCTAAGTAATGCCTTCTACATTCTCCCCTGTAGTTTCCTCCAGCTTCCACCTATGCCCCTTGGTTGTGCCCCTTTTTAGCGTGAACATTTCTTTGCTTCTGCCCCCTGCTTATCCCTTTCACATATTTGAAGACCCTATCATGTCCCCCTGTCTGTCCTCTCTCTCCTACAGTGAGTATAGCCCAGGACTTCCAGCCTTTCCTCATAGGTCCTTTCACTCATGCCCGAATCATCCTGATTGCCCTCCTCTGAATTCTCTCCAACAGTGCTAAGTCCTTCCTAAGGTGAGGTCTCCAGAACTGCACACAGTACTCAAGATGCAGCCTGACCAAGGCATTATACAGAGGGAGTATCACCTTCTCCTCCTGGATGTAATTCCCCAGGCTGTGCAGCCCAGAATCTTGTTTGGTTTTGCCTCAGATCTTCTGCAATTTTCAGTGTTCTTCATTTTGGTGTCTACCACCACTCCCAGGTCCTTTCTCCTCATTGTGGCTTGTAGTGAAACCCTCCCAGAGTGTATATATGACCTAGGTTTCTGACCCCAGATGCAGCACACTACACTTCCTGGATTAAACATCACTCCCCACCTTCTGACCAACCTCCAAGGTATCCAGATCCTCTGACTGTCTCTCACTTCCTTCCCATCTGCCAGTGCCCCCAGTTTTGAGTCATCCGCAAAGAGGCTCATTCTACTCCTAACCCCCTCCTATATTGGAGACATAGGCACTGAACAGGAGTGGCCAGCAACCAACCTGAGAACCCCCCGAAACCTTCCTGGGAGGAGACTATCCCAGCAAACACTACCTCTGTGTTCTTTCCATTAGCTAATTTTCTATCCATCTAAGCAACTGTCCTCCCACCACATCTCTCCCCCGCCAACTTTGTTAACAACCCGTGCTAGGGGTACCAAGTCAAACGCTTTACTGAAATCCAGATATTGGACGTCCACTGGTCTTTGTCGGTCCAGGGTCCCCTGCCACCCAGTCGAAAAATCTATGAGGTTGGTCTGCTATGATCTCCCTGGGAAAAAAACGCACTGTTTGTTATCCAGGTGCCCCAACCTTTCCAGTTGCCTCCCGAGCTTCCCTTGATGAAGCCTCCATTAGTTTGCCTACCACAGACATTAGGCTGACAGGCCTGTACTTCCCATCTCCTACCTAGACCCCCGTGGATAGGCACCACATGAGCCACCCTCCAGTCTTGAGGCACCCATCCTGTCTGCAGAGAGTCGTTGAAAAGTGCAGCTAGCAGAGCTGCTAGTTAGTCCGCCAGTTCCTTCAGAACCCTCGGATGCAGCCCATCCGGTCCCGTGCCTTATCAGTTTTCAGCGCCTCAGGGCCTCACGCTGTCCTCTGTGAGTTCTTCCTCCCAACCCCCAACTAAACACCCATCCCCTTCTAGGCCTGGCCCACCCGTGCCCCAGCCAGCCTCTTCCGATCGTCTCAACTCCATCTGACCTCTCTGCTCAGCTGTCTCCCCTTCCAGCTCAATGTATCCCTGTCTCCTCCATTAGTATTGAAGCAAAGCACTCATTCAGTACCTCTGCCTGCTCCCCCACCCTCCTGAGCCCATCCCTCCTCCAGTCCTAATTCTGGAGATCTGTGCTCTCCTTTCTTCTTCTCCCTATGCATCTATAAAATCCTTTCCACCCTCTGATATCCCTAGCCAGGTTTTGTTCCATCCTCATCTTGGCTTCCTCACCACTCAGTGACCCTCCTGCTGACATTCTCAGGTCTCCCCACTCCCTTGGCCCCTTGAGAGCTTAAAACATGCACAGGCAGCCTTTTATCCTCACCGCCTATTGCACCTCCCTGTCCGCCCAGCACGGCTTGTTGGCTCCACCATTTTTACACCTTACCCTTGTACATGAGCTAGTAGCCTCCTGTACCCCTTTTCTAATGGTCTCCACAAGCTACCAACATCCATGTCCGGCCCTAATCTTGTTCAAGCCTCCTTGAGAACCCTGCCCATACCCACAAAGTCTGCCCCCTGAAGTCCACTATTACAGTATTTAAGTGGTTATCCTCCCCCCAAGACACAGCAGAAACCAGACCATAGTATGGTCTCCGAGTGGACTACACACCTGTAGACCCCTTATCTGGTCCTATCTGCAAGGACAATGTCCAGTATCCTCCCTCCAGTAGGTTTCCCCACCTGCTGGACCAGGAAGGCATCCTGAAGCACATCCATCAGTCTCTGCTCCTGGCCACCGCTGATGTCATAGTGTCCTAGTCTGCCCTGGCATATTTAGGTCCCCAGAACCACCATCCTACCCTTCCACGGTCACAGTGCCCCTTGACATTCTCAACTAATTTTTCCTCCAGGGCCTCATCCATTGCGGGTGGTCTGTACACCATCCCTATTTTCAATCTTTTGCCTCCCCTCGTTTGCAGGGTTACCCAAATCGCTTCCAATCCCCATCTGCCTCCTCACTCCCACTAATCCCTATGTCGTTCTTGACTATTAGCTACACCCCTCCACTACCCTCTTCTCTGTTCCTTCTGAATATTGTGTAGCCCTCCAAGTTTAGGTCCCAATCATTCTTTTGGTTGTCCATGTTTCGCGACGTCACCACATCCGCTGCTCCTCTGTCAGTACTGCCTGTAGCTCAGGCATTTTGTTGCCCATGCTCCTGGCATTGATCAGGACCGTCCTTCACCCCATCCCCGCCCCTACCAAATGTCTCTCCGCCCTCGCATAACCCTATTAAGCCTTTCCTGCACAACTCTGGCTTTATTACACTGTAGTCACCTACCCTCTTTTGCACCCCAGCCCCTAGAACCTTGAGCAGCCCTCCTGATTCCACTTCTCACTTATCCGCCCCCCTTTACAGGTTTAAACCCATTTCTCGCCTATGAATCCAGCGGTTTTAGTTTTAAGATTTCCCTCTCCTCTAGGCTAAGATGTATCCTATCCTGGCATACAACCCTTGTCCTCCCATGTATTCCCCCAGTCCCCCACTAACCCATACCCTTCTGCCCTGCACCAGTCCCTGAGCCAAAGGTTCACCCTCTGAGTTTGTGCTTGGTCTCTCCAGATGCCCTAGGTACTGGTAGAATTTCGAGGAGGAGACTGAACTTCCTATCGCATGGCAGACCCTGGCCAGTTCCGAAACCTCGCCTGGATTTGCAGATCGCTGTTCCCTCCAAATCGTTTGTGCCCAGATGTACTAGGAAATCATGGATCCCCACATTCCAATGCTAATGAGTATAGCTGGAATTTGGCTTTGTGAACGGATAGGCCCGAATACATTTAACCCTGACTGGGCTACTTTTTCCCTCCCCTGCCCTCCCACTGGATGCCCCTGGTCACGGAGTCTCCCAGGATCACCTTCACCCTCCCCAACTTACTGGCCTTTGCTCCCTCCGTGCTCTTCCTTCTTTTCACCCACAGCTTACTCCTCCCACCCCTTCAGTCCGGGATCGCTAGTCTGTGTGTGTCCCACTGCATCTTTCTTCTGCTTGCGGCCCCAGTTACTCCTGCCCCGCCCAACCTCCTAGATGGCACAGATTGCCCCCCGGATCTCCTTCAGGCTTCTTCTGGGCTAGAATCCACAGGTATCCCACCCAGACACCCTTCTACTGCTTCCTCCTGCCTCCAACCCTCCCAGGCTTGTCTCCCCACCCCAGCTGGCATGTTTCTCCCCCTCCTTTCCTCCCTGTGTAGTCTTAAATCATTAATTGGTACTTTTTTTTTTCTTTAACTGAAGACTAACTAAAGGAACTTTAGAAGACTTGAAAGTTTGTGTATAATATTTTGCTCAGTCAAAGCTTTTCCCCATGAACTGCATACAGAAAATTTACCCCTGCAAAGTATAGAATTTTTTTTTTATATACATAATAAAAGCTTGTGCATCACCATTAGTCAATTATTAAGAATTTAAAGGTAAACAGGACACTAAGCTACTAAAAGTGTCCTTCAATGGCCTGTATTTAAAGGGACACCATCAAGCCCTTAAGGCGCCAAAAAAAAAAAAAAAAATTATATATATATATATATATTTATTGATTAGTCACATTCTGTGAGATTGCTGATGTAGCTGATAGTTTAATTCAGATTTCTTTTTTCCTTTCTGAAAAAAAAAAAAAACTACCCACCATAATGGTGATACAACACAAAATTTGCTTGTTTACATTCATTGATCAGGTCCCACTGGATCTTTCCTGGACTTGGGAATACCCTCAATACAGTCTTGCCACTAATGATGCAGTAGAAGAGTAGAGGTGACCATTGCATCATGAGTAGCTGCACTTGGGGGTCCCTTATGTTCAGGAAGTATGCAAAAGAGCAGATCAAGGATTTGAAACACAACAAGGTAGGGTATAAATAATTACACGATTAGCATGCACTTCAGTTCTACTTAGAAGAAAAGCAGATAAAACAACCAGCAATATCAACAAATTTTACAGAAGGTAAGCGATTAGAAAATATGGGTTTTCAACTACAAATAATATGATGCAAAGGGTTGACAGTGGTCCTTTAAATGTTTCACTTAATACCATCCTTCCATTTCTACATTTCCACTGAACAAACACAGCTATGAGCTATTAAAGCAGCAGTACTACCAAATGAGGAAGTGAGCTATCAAAATTGTTTTTTTGGCTGTATGCATGTGGTCATAGTTCCAGTTTCTATATCTGCAAATATTTCTTTTCAGTCATCTTTAGTTTTTTAGATATTTGCAATTTATTTGAATTGATGTAGCGTACAATAAATATGGCCGTGACTAATTTTCAGCTGCTTTCCCCTTCAGGTTGTATCTTGCCTTTTGGGTTCTGCAGTGGGGCTATTATACTAAACTGTCCCAATGTCCCAATGTAGTATTGCCAGTCAAACACATGTGCAGTTGGCAGCAGAGGGGTTCCAGTGCAGCATGCTGGGTGGCTGAAATGTAACCAAAGGATAACAGAGCAGATAAAGGGGGATAGTACAATGCCAGCAGTAAAGGCTACCAGATACATGATCAGCAGAGTACAGGGAATAAACTGGCGAAAATATTTTTTTTCGTACTACAGCTGCTTTAATAGACATCTTCAGTATGCTACCTGAGAGGCACAGCATGTCCAAGACTAATGTACATAAGTGAGAAACATATTCATAGCCAAGTAAACTGTGAAAACAGGAGACTACAGCAAAAAAGGCCTTTGCAGTTCCACAAAAAAAAAAATTATACACACACACACACACACACACACACACACACACACACACATACACACACACGAACATAAGTAACAGCTGGCGGATGGGGACTGCGTGATCATCTAGTCTGCCCCAAAATTTCTACCTCCCTCCCTCCTGTTTATTACCCCTACAGGTGCCCACACTGCCTGGCCCATGCTAGTTTGAATTCTGTCACGGTCTTCCATACTACCACCTCTGAGGGCAGGTTGTTCCATGGTTCCATCACACCTCTCTGTGAAAAAGTATTTCCTTATATTGGTTCTAAATTGCATCGCACTAGGTGCAGACTGTGCCCTTTGTATCCATTGTTTTGTTTTCCTGAAATAGGTTTCCTGTCTGAGCTGTGTTGATTTCTTTATGTATTTGAATGTTTCTGTCATATCCCTATTTCTTCTTTGCTCAAGAGAGTATATGTTTAATTCACTGAGTCACATTTCATATTATTTTTGATGCAGACCCTGCACCATCTTAGTGGCCCTTCTCTGGGCCTCTTTCTAAAGGGTCAATGTCCTTTTTCAGGTTGGGCCTCCAGAACTGCACGCAGTATTCCAGGTATGGCATGTCCAAGACCTGTACAGCCGGGATGGTTACCTTGCACTTCCTGCTCTGTAATGCCTCTACCTATGCAGCCGAGGATGCCGCTGGCCTTCTTTGCTGCTTTTTCACATTCATTTTTCCCCACTTTTAGATCATCAGTAACAATTACTGCGAGGTCCCATTCCATCTTTGATTCTTCTAATTTATGCCCATTCAGTGTGTAAATCTTTTGGGGTAACGCTTACCCATGTGCATCACCTTACACTTCCTAGTTAAAATTTTAACTGCCATATTCTTGACTAATCTTATAATTTCTTAACATCGCTTCCATCCCAGAGGCACCTTCATCTGTGTCTACCCTGCTGCAGAGTTTCGTTATCATCTGCAAAAGCAAGACCTTCCTGAAGTCCATCAGCAACATCGCTGATGAATATGTTTAAGAAGATACATATATACATAATGCAGCCAAGTGTTTATCCATCTCTAGATGCTATGTAGGTTTACTGTATCAAATCTATTAATTTTTTTTCATCTTTTTCACATCTTCAGTTGCCTCCTCACTTTCTGACGATCATCCCCTTCTCGCCATTAGCCTCACAGCTCTAGTCCCTATAATGTCACTCAGAACTATCCAGTAAGACACATTCCTAGGAGAAGCACACCTAATTCTATTTTCTCACCGTAGCAGATGGGGGTGGAAAGGCTGTCAGCTTGTCACCATAATATCCAATCCGTCTCTATCATACCTCAAGAAGTGCTCAAGTAACGGCCCCTCACACTGAGAGCATAAATAGGCGACTCTGCCACAGGCACAATGTGGGGGTAGGTTGACGTTAGACAAGAACTAGGGTTGCCCAACATAGAGTACCATGTGCTCCATTGGTGCCACCAAAACAGGCTTATCCAGTTTATTATTTTAAATCAGAGAAAAGGAAGCAAAAGAAAATAAGCAGTCTGTCAAAGAGCACATGCACGGCCGACAGTGACAGATGCTTTTCCTCAATCTCACACTCTCATTTTAAATTAAAATTACCCTTAAACATGTTAAAATGTCAAAACCGTTTAATGTGACTATGCATGTGAGAACCATAGAATTTTTCTGACAAATGCTGGGGTCAAGCAGGTCAGGGAATGAATGACCAGAAGAAAGTGTGGCTGACTTGGAATCAGAAGCTATCACCACCAAAGCAAACTCTGAGGAAGAAGATGGTGGACTTGAGTCACATGACTTCAGGTCAGGACCTCGAGGTGATCTCATCAAAGCTGGCAGATTTGGCAGAAATTCATTCTAACATGGCAATCAGACACAGAATGCCTGCACAAAGGAAATGGAGAGGTGGACTTTCAGCCAAGATGATAAAGCAGAAGTCTCCCCAAGCGGCTGGTAAGTGTAGAGAAGGAGATAAGAGACCTCTCTGTTCACATGGATGAACAAGACACAACCACAGTCAGAATAACCTGAGGATCTGTGGACTTCCCAAAGGCATCGAAGGGTGGCTACTGGAAGTTTAAAATTAGAAAGCACAAAGGGCCAAATTAAGATTGATCAGGCTCCTGGCACCTAAATCTCCGTGAATGCCACCAATGTTCTGGTTTGATTCTCTCCCTCTTACCTCTCTTCCTCTTTATCTACTCCTCCCACATGCTTAGGTCTATTGTTCACACCTTGTCCCGTGCCCACCACCCCACTGGGCAGGTGGCATTCTCCTATCGCTTCTTAAAACTGTGGAAACTCCGCCTCACACTCCTCTTCCCTTCATCCATCTCCTCCTCCTCCACAAATTGTGCATGCTCCTAATATTACATCTCCCACCACCACAGCTTATACTTTGTCAATATGTTAACTACTTCCTCGGACTCTTATTTGTCATCACCTACCCCAAGCTCCATCTACTTCATCTAGCATCTTACTTGAGTTCTGCCTACATATGTTCATTTATTTTCTTTATATTACAGGGTCGCAGTCGTGCCCTATATTTAGGAGTTATGAAGGCACTTCTATGTTAAACTCAAAATTTTGGCGTTAATAACTTTGGACCCGTTCAGCGGTTGCATGAAATTTGGTATGTATCGGTGGGGCTTGATCTAGACCTCTTGATTTGCCAAGTTTTGTTTCGGTCGGACTTACGGTCTTTGCGCACCAAAATGCTGAAAATGCTCTTTTCACCAGTTATGTGAGCAGTTTGGGGATTTTGCCTGTGGTGCTGCGCTGCCGTCGTGTGGTGTGCCCGCTCTGCGAGGGCAATGTCCCTCTGAAAAGAGCTTCTGTGGCGAACATGCCACTTTTCATTTAGCGAAACATATTGAATCCATTCAAAAGTTATTGCACTTTTAAGCTCCCATTATAAGTCAATGGGAAAATTGATATGGTTGTTTTGCGAACAAAGAATGGGGTTTGGGCCATCCGTCCCTCCCTCGCGATCAAAGAATTTGCAGCCTCACGGTCAAAGAATCTTTGACCCGAGAATTCTTTGATAGCGACCGCTTCATCTTGTTTTAAATTTCGGAGGACAAATATCTCCAGCTCATGGGTCACTCCAGAAGTAAAACTTGGATGGGTTTTACTCATGGGGCTTCGTTCCATCATCCCATGGTCGTGGTTTCTTCTAAAGTGGTCAAAAAATAGAGGTTCTGAGATTTTAGTTCTTTGATTGCTGCTCGCTAACGATCTTTGATCGGCGAGCCTGCAGGTTCTTTGACCGAGATTCTTTGACCCAGCGATCTTTCACCATAAAGAGACGACTAGAAGGCCCTTTGAAAAATTCAAATTTATCAGCCTAGGGAAGCCTAGGAACACAACTGAGGGTGGGTTTTGCTTAGTGGGCTTCATTCTGTTGAGGCATGGCGGTGGTTTCATGTACTTCTGCCAAAAGTCAAGTTTCACAACTTTTATTCTTTGATCATGAGCCTGCAAATTCTTTGATCGTGAGATTCTTTGATTGCCATCTTTGATCGCGAGGCACGACCAGGTGGCCAGATTTTATAATGCAATAGATAGGCCAATTTGACAATCTTTCAGTTTAAATATCTCAGAAGCGGTTTGGTCTTTTTATTTGAAATTTGGGCGCTGACGGCATGTCCTGTAGATGTGAATTACGGTGTTTACTTATCAGAGAAAAATATTTTTGCACAGATACTGCAGTGGCACACTATACATTTTGCAAACAGTGTTTTTCCATTGTGGTAGTGGCTTGAAATTTGTACAGTAGCTGGACTTGCTGCTGTCACTGTACTTGAACCCAGCTCCCCAACTGCGTGACTTTCTACTTTTCTATTCTTTCTCAAAACTAAAGAAATTCTTCGCAAAAAACTGTGTTAATGCATCACTTAGGGTTAAAGCACAAAAGTCAGGAAATTAAAATCTTTGGGGTTGTCCCTCCCCCCTGGGACCAGCCAATCATCCCAAGATTGACAGATGATGGGGTGTGTCACTGGGGTTGTGAGGCCTAAATGTCACCCCATTCTTTTTGCTGTCCCTTGTCAATATTACTACACATGGAATGGGGTGACATTTAGGCCTCACAGCCCCAGTGACACACCCTGCCATCTGTCAATCTTGGGATGACTGCTGAGGTCCACGGGGGGAGATAACCTAAAGATTTTTCATTTCCAGGCTTTTTGTGCTTTAACCCTAAATGATGCATTAACGAAGTTTTTTTTTTGCATTATATATTTATACACACACACACACACACACAATATATATAAAAATGTCTTTCTCATACTAGGAATCATAATAGGAAGTGAAAGGAGCTAGAGGGCTTTGGTGCCTATAGATGCTCCTATACTTAATAATAGTTAACCATAGTTTTTGAAAGAAATAATTTATCCAATTTGTTCTTGAAAATGGCTTCTGAGCTACTAACAATTATGTCCAATGGAAGAGTATTCCAAGGTTTAATAACTCTGATAGTATAATAATATTTTGGGTCAAAATTAAAGCTCCTACCCTTCAGTTGTAAAGGATGTCCCTTGTATTAAAGACATTATTTTTAAATTCTAAACCCATAGCAGTCATTAAATATGGGTCTTGAATTATGTCAAACATAAACAGAAGATCTCCCTCAATAGTCTGGTAGATAATGACATTAAATTAAGAGATTCCAATCTAGATTCATACGGTAGACCTGAATATCCTTTAATGTGTTTAGTAAATCTTGTCTGGATTTTCTCAATCTGTAAAATGTTGTATTTCCTGAAAGGGCACCATAACTGAGATGCATAGTCCAAATGAAGGTGACTATAGGCTTTATATAGTAGCATAAGCACTTTTTCCTCCGTGACTTGATGTTCCCAAGTATGGACCACACAGCTCCATTAGCTTTTGAATTGTTTTATTAATTTGTAACCTTGGTGAAAACATTGTCTGTTATATGAACACCAAGATCTTTCTGCTGATGTACTAATTAATAAAATGGTGTCTAAATAATATGTATGACAATGGTTATGCGTTCCCAGATGCATAACTTTGCATTTATTAAGATTAAGTTTCATAGCCCATTGCTTAACCCAAGTGTAATGTAGTCCAAATCTTTCTAAATAATTGCTACATTCTCAGGATCAGAGCATGGTCCTCCTATTTTAATATCATCCGACATATTTTATAACGGTGGAATAACAATACAGTCCCCCACGAGGCCACAGCGTACACATGCGTGTGGTGCATGTGTGGGCGTGTCACACAACCAGGATCTGGTGGCCTTCCACCCTCCCCAGACCTGCATCGCTCCCATACCACCTGTGCTGCCCACCAGACTTCCACCCAGTGGGAGCAGGACTACGGTGAGTGGGCATCTGCCCTTGGAGGAGAGCCACAGCTCAATCCTGCTCCAATCCCCCAAAGCCTCCTCGGTTCCCGAGGTCATTCCGAACCTGGTCGCTGGCATACCACCACGTAAAGCACCAGCACCTCAGTCCTCTGTGACACCGGGCCGGACCACGTCCATTTATTTTCTAAATCCCAGTCGGTCTCCCAATCCTTTATTTATTTCCATTTCCTACTTGATAGGTAGATTATGTCACCATGTAAACTCTTACTGTGCTGTTTACACGAACTTCATGTTTTAAGTACTTCTTCAGATTTTTGCTCATTGTATAACTGTATTCTCTCATTGTACCTTGCTTCAAACATTTTTAGCACTTCTCCAGATTTTTTACTTTGTATAATTATGTTCTCCTGTATATAATATAATGCACAGTAGTCACATGTACTTACTTGTTTGTTGTACTCCCCTCCCTCTCCACAAGGCACACTGAGAGCCAAGCAACTTGTTGCTCAGTGTGCATTTCTAGTACATTTTTAATAAATAAATAAATAATCAAAATAAACAGAAGATTCTGGTTCCATGTCATAAGAGCTGACATAAAAGATCGATTGCTATTATGGCACGTGTATATTGCTCGAAAAGAATTTGGCGATACACTCAAAAGGTGATACTACATCCAGCCAGTAGTTTTCAATGTTTATGCGGGAGGGTTGCGCCCCCATGCCCCCAACCCCCACTGAAGGATTCTCAACTCCAGGGGTGCATCGCTGGGGAGGGGGACAGACCCCCCTGAAAAATACACAAGAGACGCAGGCACTGGCAAAATATTTCTCCCGTCCCTAAACCCAGAACCTCCTATACGGGCCAGCCACCCCTCACCACCACACCGGCTCGGCAGCACCAGGAACACTGCCCACAGAACCCTCTCTTCTGTCCCCCTCCCTCGCTATTCCTGCCTTCCGGTGCGCCCTTCTGCATGGTCCAGCGACAACCAGGTCGCTACCCTCACAGAGTAGCTGTTAACCATTTTGATCATTATGACTCGCTCATTTGCTGAAGTCGCCACATGTGATCACCATTTGACGTGATACTGAAGATTCTCATAGCTTATAGGATCCTTAATGCAGAGTGATAACTGCTTGTACATTTTTCAGAATTTCTAGAGGCTTGTACAGGCCAAAGGAAAGCACCTGGGCCCCGGATGATAACATTCAAAAGCTGAGTGGAGTTTTATTTCTCTAGTATCTGCTGTGCTTCGCCATGAAGCTGCAGATGAACACCCTATACTTACAGCGCCCACGAGCATCTCCGTTCCATACTGAGAAAGGGCTGACTAAATGAGCAGCACTGTTTGGCCCGTTATCAGATGTGTTTTTATGATTTTTGGCTGGTGGGACATCTTGGCTCCTCTGCCTAGGTGGCTGGAAAGAATGCAGTTTAATGATAGGATGGTAGCCACCTCTCTTACTGAGGTACCTGGTAACAGTGGCTGGTGGGTGTTTTAGTGTGATGTTAACGACTGCCTTGCACTAGCGGAATCAATAGTTCACCATGGTCCCGTGCCATCTGGGCAGGGACACTACAGGAAATGCTGTTTCAGGCTATGTGCAGTGTTCAAGCCTTTTGTGCATGGGAAGCTCAACTAGACTAAAGACTTTGCCGCTTCCCCAAAAGACAATGTCTGAGGGTCACAAATTACCATTAACAAAGCCGCACTGCATTTATATTAAACCCTGTTATTTCGATAGAGGATGCATGTGGCGTGAATGCATTCTTTTTATTTGTTTACCAGATAAATCTGCATTTAGCTGTTCACTGTGTGTATGGGGGGCAGAACCTGCACTTAGGTATCATGTTCTGTTACTCAGTAGACTACTGGCTGGGGAGGGGCAGCAAGTCTGCATTCAACTTTGATTTATTGCCTCTGTATGTAGACAGATCACATTGGTACTCTGCAGACTAGAAAGTGATGCTTGGGCGATGGGAGAGGATGTATAGAGTCACAGTGAGAGATGGTACTACTAACCAAAACCAAGATTATTCTTGAGGGGTTTAACATTTCTGGTTCATGAATCCTCAAATAAATCAGTATTCCCTGAGTTTCAATGTTACTGCTAGAAGAGTGGCTTTTGTGAGTGCTATGTAGGAGAAGGCGATTCAATAGCATTTCTATGGCACAAGGAAGAAGCAGAGGGTATGGGAAAAGTGCTCCCATAAGCTAATTGTGTACACAGCTAGGTGGGTGTGCCCCCAAAGGAGGACAATAATGTTCAGATGCTTACAGCTGCAGCGTATATGCTCCCCAGTAATAAGGACCTAGATTTCTTCACTCAATTTGTCCTTCATATTACTAAATTCCCATCTCCAACTTATTGGTGGGGATTTCAGTTTCTCAAAGACACCCTTGGAAGGCTCACTGAGTTCTATAAAATTATAAAGAAGAACTATAAAAAATAAAAACTAAGAGTCAAAACTTCATGGACTCTTGTTAAAGATCTCTGTCCACTTTCAGTATCCTCTCAGCAGAAAATACTTGTTTTATTCACCTCCTCCGCACCTCATATTATATAACATGTATTTACCACATCAGAAACCCTACTACAGTACACCACATAAAACTAACAAAACAAGTTACAGAGCCATTAATATACGCAGACAAGTGCCTAGTCTTTCTTTATTAAAACCATGGTCTACTTCAGGAAGAAATCCATTCTGCATATTTAATAAACCTCTTATTACAGGACCAAACTTCTCTTGAAAAAATAATTTTGGGAGAATATTTTAAATTTGGATTCCTCTGGGGCCTGTATTTGGAAATCATTAGAAACTTATCTCAGAGGTTACATCATTTCTTATAAGCAGGGAAAAAATTGCTAGCCTAGAAGAAAAATTAAGACGTGCAGAAAAAACAAACTGAAAAGACCACATTTCAGATCAAATTCCAGTTTTTGTTTTTTTTGCTCAACAACCTGACAAGTTACTTTCTTTCCAGCTTCAACGTGAAAAGAATTCTTAAGCTATTAATCAAACTCGGTCAGAAAATGGCACAGTTAGGGTCCAGCAGGGTGAGGGAGGATTGAGCTTTCTGTGACAGGAATCTTCCCTGGGGGCAGGGGCTGGTTGGGGTGCAGCCACTTGACTGCCATCTAGTGGAAGATGGCAGGGACGAAGGGACAGTGCATGGGGAGGGTGTTGGCAGATGCAGCACTATTCACCACTGCATGCATGATGCCCTGGGGAAGAGGAAAAACCTTGTCTTGCTCGGTGACCTCTGCAGGCCCTCTGAAGCAGGCCACCAACAGATGGTTTACCTAAAAGTGCCCAAGAAGGGTCCGTGGACGGCGGGTGCCACCAAATCAGGGGACAAAATCTTGGCCTAAAATAAATACGGAAAAAGAAATGGCGTACTCTCCATTGATCCACTAATTATAAATGAAATATTTCATAGACTGTTATTCTAAAATCAGGGCTCTCAGTACATGTTGTTTGGGGTCTGGGACTGTCTTTAAAAAAAATAAAATAAAATAAAAAGGTGGTGTCCACAGCCCAAAAGTCTGAGTCCCTGGAAAATTTCTGGGGTCCCATTTAAAAAAATGAACTGCGCCTCTGCGCCCTGCAGCTTATAATACAAGATTCTGTAGAGTGCGGAAAGGCGCGTTCCATTAATTTCTATGGGGCCATTTTAAAAATTACTGGTGTTTTATGTTTTAGAGGTGAATGTAAACAAATTACTGCCACTACTGAACTAACAAGGCCCTTGTTAGTTGAGCGTGGCCATAATTTGTTTGAATTCACCCTCAAAACATAAAAAATTGCAGTTTAAAACAGCCCCATAGAAAATAATGGAGTGCAACCCTCGCTCTAAAGGATCTTACATTGCAAGCAGTGCGGTGCAGGTGCATGGCTTACTCAATGGACTCCTGGGCGCTGGAAAGGAGCGTCTCAGGGACTTCGCGAAATAAAAGCAGAGTGTCAAGATGCACAAAATACGTGTAAAGGATGTGGTACCACGTCCCCACAAGCCCTGCTAAATTATATACTCAGCCTGGGAAACTGTAGAATCATAAATATCCTTGCTTGATCCCGAACAGCCACATAAAGCAATAACAGAGGAAAGCCATTAAAAGTAAAAAAAAAAAAAATCAATAGAAAAGATCCTAGCCATAATTAAGAATATGCCTCTGGGGAAGTCCCTAACCTGAATGCTTTACTACTGAATTTTATAAAACAATAAGATCCTCTGGCCTCATGTCTCGCTCCACCCTCACATGCAGCAGAACTAGGCAGGTTGTCACATTTCCTCAAAGATGCTTTGATCTCATTAATACTCAAAAAAAATAAAATAAATAATAATAAAATAAAATTAACCAAAGGCAGTTCTTATAGACTTTTTTTTTTTTTTTTAATTTAGTTTTGTTTACCGGGTAAGTACACTAGTCAACACAATGACTATTTTCAGGCACCACCCAGGAGAGTACAAATATAATGAAACAGGTACAAGAACATTTTTGAACAGGAGAGAAGCAAACAAAAATTGTGCAAATGTAAAACCTTGAAGGAACTTATTCAACATAACAGAGATAGTAGGTAGCCTTACAGGTTCTCACGTGGTGAAAACAGATTTAACATGGTACAGTTGGGCGAAACAGAAAGCACAACAGTAAGCCACGGTGAAGCAAGACATGTAGCAATTGTTCAGGGATAAACAAAAAGGATACTTCAAGCAAATACAGTTTGCAGAGAATCAGGTATCAGGTCTAACTCTGAAAATAAGGTCTATAGGATTAAAGCGGAGGAGGAGGGCAGGAGGAGACAGTAGGGTAATATATGAGAAGAGGCTTAGGAAAGGAAGACAGAGTAGCATGGGTAAGGGTGAGAAGGTGGAGGATCAGGCAAGAGAGAGACAGGACAGAGGATCATAGCAGGAAGCAGGAGTAGGGAAGGACATGTAGGAGGAGGAGGTGAGAAAGCAGAGGACCAGGCAAAAGAAAGAGACAAGGCAGAGGGATCATAGCATGAAAGAGTTAGAGCAGAATGCAGGAGGAGGGAGTATGGATTTGAGAGAAAGGAGAACCAAGATGGGCGGGCAGACTATAGGACTTAGCGGCAGGTCAGGACATAAACAGAGAGGAATAAAGAGGAATGAGAGAGCACTGGGCATGCAATATAATCAGGACCATCCAGGTGGGATCAAAGCAAGTGCAGGGGCCAGTACGCAGCAAGTAAAAAGACTGTCCCGCTGGTGCATGTTCGTTCACTCACAATGCTGGTGCAGCCAGTGCACTACCACTCACGGTGCTGGAGACCTGGGTTTAGCAGCGAGCTCAAGTTGTCAAAGGTCAGGGAGGGGAGAGGAGGAGACTGCACGGCCCCGAGGACACTTTCTCTGGGGAAGGAGGGTTGGGAGCTCTGCCACACTACCATCACCCAGATGACCACAAGAGGCAGTGCAAGCTGATGCTGCAGTGGGGGAGGGGGTGCCTTCGATGGTGGCACAAGCTCATTTGTATACCGTGTTACTGCCCTCCATGCCTAAGAGACACCCAGGGTCTCTGGGGAACAGCAACAGAAACACCACTGGACCAAGCAGGATGATGCAGCAACCCCTGAAGCCCCACACCACTTACTGGCTGCCTGCTGTCAACCAATTAAACATCCCGAAAGATAGAAGGAACCGAAGGCCATGCCACAGGGGCAAGCTGTGGGGAATGGAGATGGGGACCAAGTACCAGAGGCGATGGATGAAGGCGGGGGTCACCGGTGGATGGGTATCAGACTGACACTTGTGTTAGGTGCCGAATGGCATATTGGTGGACTTTGAAGTTTTACAGTACGAGCTGAAATCGGCCAGTACATAGGGCTTCTGTTAGTCTGTGTTAGCTGTCTTACTTCAATTACATAATCACGCAGCACCATCTTACGGCTAGATCACGGCACCAACTATCAAACTCGGGGATCTTTGCTTACAAAATTAAAACCTGATGAAATGGGTTAACTCTATAAAACAAAGATAAGCAGCACAATATTTTAAAATAGCACCCTGGTTTTAGCACGATTTCCATTTTAAGTAAGTGACCGCAAAAATTAGCTGTTTAGTTGCCTATTAAGAAGTTTTACAAATAAGAGCCAGAGGCCGTTCTCCCTGTGATGGTGGTGGTGAAGGGCCCCATGTGCTCTTTCAAGCAGGTAGGAATGCCATAGTCTGGAAGTCCCATAATTTGGAGAAAAAGCTGGGTGAGAAAAGCGACAGCGTCTTTCCCGGCTTGTTCCAGGATACCCACCAGCAGCAAAATTACTGTACCTGCTACAGTTCTCCAGCTCATTTTCCAGATGTTAAACTTGCGGTGGAACTCCACCACTTCACGCTCATCTTTGGCTATGCCATCCTTCAGGAAGCTTACCCGGTATTCAGCGACACAGCAGGCCAAGGAGCCAAGGGATTGTTTGACTTGTGATAAAGATGAGCTCAGCGATGAAGAGCTCCAAGATCCAAGATTCCTCATCTGGGCTTGGAGGCAAATCCATCTCATGCTGCTTAGAAGCCTGAGAACACGCGGGAACTGGCGAGCTAAGCTAGGTCAGAGTCAGACTGTAAAGTGAGATCCACGTCTTGGGGAGGCAAAAGCTGCTATAGTACATGCGAGTGAGGGAAAGAGCAGAATGATAGATGAGGCAGAAGAGACCAGTAGGAGGTCCAGAGTGTTGAAAAATTAGAGTTTTAGTGTCGCTGACTCGAACTTGTCTAGTGCTCAAACACTGCATCAGGTGTGTCACTGAAGTCCCAGGGCCCCTACCTTTTCTGTTTGTGTTGCTGCAGAACCTTGAAAATGAACCAGTGCAGACCTGCAATCTCACAATCACTGGGTTTGAATTTCTACCTGCTCCTTCTAATTCATCTCATTAAAATATTCAAACTTCAAATTTATTTTTTCACACTGCACTCACTGAAACAGTGTGGTGCTGGCATCCATTCCCATATTGTACTGTTCTAACAGAACTGCTTTAAGGGGTTTTACAGCATTCTTAAACTCTGTATTTTGTATATTGTTAAGTGTATTCCTATATGTTCTACCTTCTGGGTCTTTTCTGGAAATGGACTTTGGACCAGTATATGCACCCATTAACAAAATAGTATGTTTTATTCTCTGTTCATACCTCAGTCTTGATAATGCATTTAAATTCAGAGGAACATGAATCATAGTACAAAACTGCTTGTAATTTGGATTTTACTTTATATTTCTGGTATCCAGATTTTACACTGGGCTTTCCCTCTTACCTTCTCTGCCAGGCCTTCAGTAAACAGGAAGGGACCTTGGGTTAATCATTTTTATGGCCTCAAGGTGGTGAGGCAGTGCGATGAGGTAGAAGGCAGGGCCAACAGGATGCTGGGGTGCATAGGAGGGTATCACCAGCAGAAGGAAGAGAAATGGTGTTGCAATGTACTGATCATTGGTGAGACCCCACCTGAGTACTGTGCCACATCTCAGTCGGGAAGGAGACAAACAGAGTCAAAAGTTGTCCAGAGGAGAGTGACTACAATGGCACTGGGGCTGCTTTATAAGCCCTATGAGGAGAGATTGAGGGATCGTAACATTTACACCCTGGCGGGGGAAGGAGAAGGACATGATAGAGACTTATAAATCCCTTACGGGTATAAATAAAATACAGGAGAAAACTATTTTTCAGAAGAAATGGTGCATGAGAACAAAAGGGCGTGCAATGATGCTGCAAAGGGAGAGAAAATTAAGGAGGGATGTGAGGAAGTACTTCTTCACTGAAAGAGTGGTGTATGCCTGGAACAGTCTTCCAGTGGAAGTGGAGGAGAAACCGTAGGGGCTTCAAGCATGTGTGGGATAGGCACAAAGGATCTTGATAGGAAGCGGGGGGATCAAATAGGTCTGTGGTGACAGTATAGGAAGGTAAAGACAAGCAAACTGGGTGGGCCAAGCGGTCCTTATCTGATGAAAAATTCTATGTTAGTATATTTCCACATATGCCACAGGCCATAGCTACAGTATCTCTGCCATCAACATCAATGCAAAGCCAGTAAGTGCTCAGATGCTAGGGTCCTCAAAGATTTTTGCCATAGGCACAGAAATAGCGCATAGGGCCCCATTTTCAAAAGGTTAGGGCAACTGCGCTAACCTGAAATAGTGCCGACTGTCCAAGCGGCGTGCCCATATTCAAGGACACTTATGCGCAGTGCACCCCTCCCACCGACAGTGCTGTCGGCGTACAATATTGTACTGTGCCTATGCAAATGAGGAACCCCTCATGCATATGTGGCGCAACACAATATTGATATTTTCAGATGCACTAACGGCCATAAGCATGACATACTTAAACACTTATTAAATCCAGTCCTTAATTCTGCACAGAGGGGTGGGTGCCCGCACCTCATCCTCACACAGTCAAGGGCTGGGTACTTTGTTGGGCCAGCAGTCCCCCTTATGCTCCAATCCCCACGATGATAAAGTAAAGTAAGCCCTGGTGATCTAGCGGTCTCGCCCATGTCCCGATCTCCATCATCTCCTGCAGAATAATGTAAAATAAAACCTGGTAGTCTAGCAGTCCCTCCCATGCCCCAATCTCCTGCAGAATAATGTAAAATAAAACCTGGTGGTCTAGCAGTCTCTCCCATGCCCCAATCTCCTGCAGAATAATGTAAATAAAACCTGGTGGTCTAGCAGTCTCTCCATGCCCCAATCTCCTGCAGAATAATGTAAAATAAAACCTGGTGGTCTAGCAGTCCTCCATGCCCCAATCTCCTGCAGAATAATGTAAAATAAAACCTGGTGGTCTAGCAGTCCCTCCCATGCCCCAATCTCCTGCAGAATAATGTAAAATAAAACCTGGTGGTCTAGCAGTCTCTCCCATGCCCGATCTCCGGCAGAATAATGTAAAATAAAACCTGGTGGTCTAGCAGTCCTTCCCATGCCCGATCTCCTGCAAAATAATACAAAATAAAACCTGGTGGTCTAGCAGTCTCTCCACACCCTGATCTCCTGCAGAATAATGTAAAATAAAACCTGGTAGTCTAGCAGTCCTTCCCATGTCCCAATTCCCTGCAGAATAATGTAAAATAAAACCTGGTGGTCTAGCAGTCCCTCCCATGGCCCGATCTCCTGCAGAATAATGTAAAATAAAACCTGGTAGTCTAGCTGTCCCTCCCATGTCCCAGTTCCCTGCAGAATAATGTAAAATAAAACCTGGTGGTCTAGCGGTCCATCCATGTCCCAATCCCATGCAGAATAATGTAAAATAAAACCACCTGGAGGTCTGGCGGTCCCTCTCTAGCCCAGATTCCCCAGTTTATTAAATAAACAGATCCCTGGTGATTCAGTGGTCCTTCCCCAACCCGAACCCCTCCTGTGTAATACAAATACAGGACTTCCTGGTGTTCTAGTGGTCCTTCCCACCTCCCCGTTCTCGATCACCCGTCCCAACTCACAAAACTACAGTTCCCTGGTAGTCTTGTCGCCCTACACCTCAGCAGGCTGTTGCACACCACCCCACCCCACCCACCTGACCGCAGCCAGCACAACACTCCTCACACTGCCACAGCTGGTTACCAACTGAACTGTCACTGAGTGCAAACAGTATACAGTATCGCTCATTGGTTGACTGGTCAACTAATAAGCACATACTGTAGGCACTCAGTGACAGTTCAGTTGGTAACTATCCACAGCGGTGTGAGGATGGATATGCCGATCCTTCGGCTCCAGATCAGGTTGAGGAAGTGGAGTAGTGGATCATAAGCTGGGGGTGAGGGGCCACTACACTACTAGAGAACTACAGTTTTGTAAGTTGGGATGGCGATCAAGAGAACGGGAGAAGACCACTAAACCACCAGGATGCCCTGTATTTTATTATATTAGAGGGGGTCATGGCTGTGAGGACCACTGGAACAACATAGGGATCTGTTTATTTAATGTACCGGGGGAACAGGGCTAGGGAGGGACTGCTAGGCCACCAGGATTTTATTTCACATTATTCTGCAGGGAAATGGGACATAGGAGGGACCCCTAGACCACCAGGGATTCCTTTATTTTACATGGAGGTGGATCAGGTTTTTGGGGCAGGGACTGGCCCAGCAAACTTGGCCAGGTGCTGTCATGCAGATCAGTCCATGATGAGTATGCAAATTGACCCTTAGCATTGTGCATGCCCAATGAGCTCATTTGCATGTTTGGGCTCAAAATCGCCCATGGGGCTGTGGTGCTACCAGTGTGTGCCACCCTTACCTCTATGGGCGGTCTTCAGCCCAACACACTGGTAGTGCGACACAAAGCATGGCAACTGTGTGCCATCCTCACACTACCATTGCCCCATATTCAGACAGACAGTGCAGTCAGTTCAGATCACGCTATCTGTTTTGATTATGGTACCACAGTCGGACAGCTCTATTTTTCCGTGCAGCACACCTGTTTGAAACATAAAATTTGATGGCAGATAAGCACCCCTGGCCCACCTAGTCTGCTCATTTCCCTACCCAATGGATAAGCTGCAGATTCTAGTCTAGTTAATCAACAGCTTACTTCCTCCTAACCCCACTAGAATTGGCGTATGCCTGTTCCATGCATTCTTGAATTATCCGCTGTTCCTGACTCCACAACCTCCTCAGGAAGGCTGTTCCATGCATCCACAACCCTCTCTGTGAAAAAATACTTTCTCACATTACCTCTGAGCTGTCCCCCCTCTATCTTCAAATTGTGCCCCCTTGTTCTTGCACATCTCTTCTTCTGAAAGATGCTACCCTTTTGTATTTTGTTAATTCCCTTGAGGTACTTGAAAGTTGCTATCATGTTCCCCCTCTCCCTCCTTTCCTCAAGGGTATACATATTCAGCTGCTTTAGTCTCTCTTCTTATGTCTTCTGGTGCAGACTCTGCACCATTTTAGTTTCCCTCCTCTGAACAGCCTCCACTTTGTCCATGTCTTCTTGCGGAGGCGGGGTCTCCAGAATTGCACGCAGTACTCCAGATCGGGTCTGGGGTTTGCATGTACAACCATCCGGCTCTGAAAATGGGGCCCATAGAAACACGATGACTGCAGAAAAATACAAAGGTTCATCTGTCTGCCCAGAGTTCTCTATATACCCTGGGACCTATTGTCCATACAGGACTTTATCCCTTCTGGTCCACCAACCCCGCTTCCCTCATTACTGCTTCTACCTGAACAACCAAATCCTTCCTCTGTCCCAGCTGTACTTAAAACCATTTATGGCCTTGGCCTTGATTGTGGGGAAACTAAAATAAATAAGAAAAAAAAAAAACACAGAGACAATCAGCACTACTGTCCCTTCCTGTGTTCTAAGCACATGAACACTCTCTTCAACAGCTTTCAGCACAGCTGCCACACTGCGAGGCCAGACAATACAGGTGTTTTTTTTTTACCATTGGTCACAGTTTGAAAATAACTAGCTGTCCATCCATCCTGGACAGGCAGTTTTAACCGATAAAGTGTCCTGTCCCACTAGTACCTTGAACAGGTAGTACCTACTGTACTGCATATGGGCACTAGGACCCAGCGAAGAAGAACACTTAAGTCAGCTGCCGGCTATGAAGTTTGGGTAGTAATAGCCACACAGATGTTGCATGGTGCGCCGCCATCCATCCAACCCACCCTGAATCAAAGTGCTCCAGTTTGCACTCACATACGTTTTTCATGCCCACGTGACTCTAGGGACAGACAAACAACCAGGTGAGTTGGAGAAGGGCCAACAACTGCACATGCCCAAGGATGCCCCTCAGTCCATCAGGGCTTTGTGAGGAATTGAGAAACATTCCTTTGAGCCAGAGGAGTGAACAGTGACATGAGGCTCTTTCTAGGGTTAATCACTGCAGAATAAAACTCAGTTTAAGAGCACCTCTCAAATGTAAGGAGTAAGAGAACAGGCCAATTCAGCTGGAAGAGGAGTAGCAATTAAGTCATTTTCACTGGTCAGGAAGAAACTGAAAAGCCCTTCCAGAGATAATGGGATACCAGAGCTGTGCTGAGGTCATGGAAAATACTGGAGAAAATCATGGTGCTGTCATGGTAAAAATGACAGAAATCATAGTAAGAGTCATGCAAAGTCATGGATCAGATATATGTGAAACAAATTTACCACTATATATTTTTCTATTCTTTGTTTATGCAGTCTCGATGGCGTTTCTGCTCTCCCTTAGGGTCCTCAAGATTCCTGGCTCTGCCTATACCCAGACACCTAGAGCTTCCAGCCTCCATGCATCCCAGAGTCAGCCCCGAGTGGGAAGGAGTGATGCACTGCCTCCTACCTGCATGTAGTCGTCAGGTGGATGCTGAGAGCTCTCCTCGTGGTCCCTGTTTGGTACAGCAGGGCCATCGTCAGCATTGGCAGCAGGTTTTTCTGGCATTTCCCCCACTCCCCAGAGATACAGGCATGCATGGGAGGTCCAAGGAGCATATTCACACTACTGCTTGAGACCAGGGTCTGCATGTTACCTACCACAGCTTTCTCGACTGCATTGTCAACCTGTGGTCACTCAGGTGGCAGTTTGCAGCAAGGACAGTAACCCATCAATCCCAGAGGACAGCACTCACTAGGACACTGGTTCCACCTACCCCGGCTGGCCCTGTCGGCTTGAGCTCGGTCCCGAACTCAGGTTGCTGCAGTCACAAGCAGCTGCGCTACTGGTGCACCAACAGGCTGGCTTAATATACCACTTTATTGAAATTTTAAACATGCATAATAATAAAGATTTTTTAAATTTAATTGCTAGGCTGGTCCAACAGCAGAGAGCAGCACACTGTGTTCCCATCTAGGAGCCCAGGGCTCATGCACAAGGCCCAGAATCCCACACTGGGGCAACAGAGGACCAGGTGCACAGTAGTGGTGATGCACAAAATGATAACTCTGTCAGGGTAGACACCAAAACAAAGGTGTCTTCAGAAGGAATGCTAAAAATCATGGGGTTGTCATGAAAACTGCCCAAAAATATGGGCGGTCATAAAAATGTGAAAAAATCAGGAATCCATGACTTCAGTGACCAAGAAGGTACAGCCACAATTATTGCCAAAATAAACAATCAATTGAAAGAACCCAAGTCAGAGTTTAGAGCGAGGCAGCCTATGAAAAGCAGGTCAGGTGCAAAGTAAAAAGAGTAAGGCAGGCCACTAGAGGTGGAGGAGGAGGAGAACCAATTAAAGTCCCAGATTGGAGGACGAGGAAAACAAATGATTATTCTTTACAGAACAGGTATTAATATTTTCTGACAGTCATCCAGAGAATATTGAAACAGAACTAGGAAATGTGTTATTTGATTAAAGTGGTTCTTTAAAATGGAGTGCTAACTTCCATTTTCAAGCTAGATGCAAGACACTCTTGATGTTGACAGATGCTGCGTGGAAGAAACATTTCATTTTACAATTAGACAGCTCTGAAAGGCGTAGCATATCAGTCCTCAGCGGCTGTCAAATGGCTAATCCACGATATTTAAAGCTTTAATATTTTGATATATGGAAGTTTTGAAATGGTCATATATCAACTTAGCAGACCCCAAGCTTTAATTAAAATAAAAATTAAGTTTCTGGTTCCAAAAGTGATCCCATTCTAAAGAAATTGTCTTCAAAAGGTCCAACTTTGGAATAATCAGGTCTACAAACTTTTTCGTTAAATACAGTATAAAAAGTGTCAAAGAGTCAACTTGATACGAATCACTCCTACTGATGCAACTGTTTGTGTTAACTGTGTTCTATACATATTTATACTGAAAAAAGTGTTCTTAACCAATCAGAATGCAGAGTTACTGACTGGTTATTCTGCGATAACTGGACAATAAAATGAATAATGGGACTGTGGCTCTGCATTCTAATTGGCTAAGAACAATAACGGACAGTGGCTCTGCATTCTGATTGGCTATGGTGTGTGTACTTGGCCAATTAGAGAGCAAGACCAGTTGTCCTCCCACTTCAACACACAGCAGCTAAATCAGTGACATCTTGCAATGCTACAGTGCATCCATGAAAAACAGTTTCTGATTTCTCACAGAGCACGCTGTAGTGGGGCAAACAGATTTTAGCAGAGTTTTTGTTTTATTTTCCTAATTTCCTCAGTACAATAGCAATAATACCAATAGTAGTCTGGATTTCCTCAGCTACTACCAGACCGAGGAGCGGTGATAATAAACACCTTGGCCTTGGCCTCGGTGTTCATTTCTCCTGGTCTGGTTATTAGCTTGGAAATCCGGACCACTATGGTGTTATTGCTATAATACCCTCACCATTTTGCAAACATTCCTGTTTTTGATTTGTTTTGTTATTTTTGTTAATCCTATGTTTCATCCACCTAGTTACCCAGCCACCCCATTGGACCCTCACCCAGTCAGTCGGCTTCTCTGGGGCTTACTCTCCTGCTCACCCTCGGCCTAGTGTCTCTCAGAGGTGCCCAGTTGCTGATGCAGGACCTGCGGGAAGGGGTGCTGGGCATCATCCTTCTGCTTGAGGTTTTCCACATTTCACCCCAAGGGACAGCCTCACCTGCCATGGATGCAATGTGTGAGCTCCACCTCGTGACATCCTGGTGTCCTGCAAGCAGCCCCTCTTCCCGACCACGACTCCACTACGCTGTTGCCCAGCACGGAAATGAGCAGCGAGGCCCTGAAACCCTCCACTCCCAAGCAGCTCATGTCCGTTTCAAACCCAAGTCAATGGCAGGTTAATGGCAGAAGGTGAGGCACCCAGCACCTCAGCTCTCCACTGGGACAACTTTTGAAAACAGTTCTTGAGCGTAATTATCAATAGAGTATATGTTTTTGTTGTGACAATCAAATGTAAAACACTTTACAGCTACAAAGTTATGTTACATTAATACATAAAACCATACAACGTTTTTTTAAAACATTTATTTTTGATTGACTTGTTTATGTTTACTTTTTTTTTCTAAATTTTGATAATAATACACATTATTTCATTGGGAACTGTGTAAACTCAACCCACTATAGGTATATTCATCTTACACCCTTTAATTGTGTTGCTAAAATTTCTAGTCGCTCCATTAACCCCTTACCATCCCTGCTTTCAGAGACAGAGTCAGGAGAGAAAAATGAACAGGTACAAATTCTCTGGGACAAGCAAAATTTACATTCCTCCTGCACTTTAGACAGCCACCCCAAAAACATTATTTCACACCATGCCATGAGCATTCCACTGTTTATTAGTGAAGAAGTCTGCATGAACACAGACTATTTGCAAAATTTTAAGAACTTAATCTTAGAAATCTTCATCTTAGAGGCGAAGAGCAGTGAGGAAGTTTTCCTTTATGGAGCAAGGTGGTGGATGAATGCAACAGAATGTTCAAGTAGGTAGTTGAAGAAAAGACGGTGCTGGGGTTGAAACTTAGGTGGAACACATACAAGGGAATAATGGCACCTGCAGACAGAAGAGGGAAAAAGGGGTAGGGGAACAATCACTAGGGCTGTCAGATCTCCAGATCCAGCCCAGCATTAGCCAGAGCATGGAACTAGGCGGAAATGGGCTTATGTGGGATTCTTTTTTTCTGCTGACACAATCTATGTTCCTGTCCTGAAATCAGAACCCTCTGCCTGTAACATCAAAGCAGATAATTATAGAATTATGACTCCTCATAAAATGGGTATGGCAAATACTGCATCCTGATTGGCTAGGACCTGTACATTGTCAGCAGAATGCACAGGTAAAAAAAAAGTGCTGACAAATAAGATGCCGCTCACAATATCAATGCTTTTTTTTTTTATAAATCCTGATATCCATTTTCACCAAGACCATAAAAATTAAACTTCCTAAAATAAACACAACTGATTAAATGTCCTTTTCCTTTATATTGCCCTCTTCAAAAAAAAAAAAAAAAATAAACACACACACACACACACACACACAGATGACATCTGCTGGTTTTAAAATTTTCTTAGTTTACCCACTTTACAAATGCAATAAGACTCTTCGAGAGGAGGCGTTGTGCTGGCACAATGCACTTCCAGAGGCTCACTTGGTACCCGCCTGCAGCGCTGTGCCTCCTACACCCTGAAGGTACCCTGCCAGCACACCACACACTTCGTTATGTCTTGTTGCTTACACGGCATTCACAAGCAACATGAACAGATGCCGTTTCAGGAAATCATTTAATTAAAAGTCTCCATATTTAATAAAATAGAAGCTCGGAAATTCAGAATTTGAAGAAAACTTCTATAGCGAGTTCTACTCATGACAACTGTAAATTTTCGCTGGAAACTGCATACATCTCTTTAAGGTTTAGCTAACCGCCTACTGCAATTTTGAGACAAATTATAAAACTCTTAGCCAAATCTGTAAAAAGCACTTAATTTTTATCCACAGTCTCTTGAACCTGCAATATCACTTTAGATACTTGAGTGATGTGATTTACAGCTATACACAGAAATACTCAGCAGCAGGCCGTTTGACTGGTGACTGCTTATTTTTATTAATTTTAAAAATGAATCCACCAAAAACAAACAAAAACAGCTAGATTATAAAGACTTATTTTCACAAGTGTCCTGGCCTGGCAAACAGTACAGTATAAATTGCAATTCAGTCACAACTAATAGCCTAAAACTCAATGATAACTGAAGTGATTGTACAGTCTCTGTGTCAAAAAACACAACCACACAATGAAAATATACAGTTGCTATTATAAATCATGCAAGCAGGCCTTCTATACAGTAGGACAGCCCCAGGTTCAAGAGTAAATTTGGGGTAATAGGCATGAGGAAGACTTGCTGTGCATAAAAGAAAATATGTAGCAGATAGTTTATACAGAAGGTCAAGTAATGTTTTATCAGCACTGGCTGAAGCTAACAGATAATTAAAATGATCCCAGAGAATGATCAGTTACCCTCATGCAGAATACTGCAGTATGAGGATGCCATACTACTGCAATGGAAACAGTGCAGTCAGGAAAAATCAGTCCAGTGTACAGCATGCATTTACACAAAATGCAGTATATTGTATGTAACAACTGCAGCCTGTTCCCCATTAGCCTAGTACCAGATGCCTCGAAGACCACTCAATATCTTGTTTTGGCTTATGCAGACCAGAATGTTGCAAAGCAGAATTCAACTCCTTAGCCCCAATCAATAACAAACTGTCCCGTTTCTACGCCCCAGAAAAGCATACGTTACTTTGGGAATTTGCCTATGTCCAGCATTTTAGGGGCTGTTCAAAAATATTTCTGGACAAGAACAGCTGGACTCCCTAATTTAGTCTGACTTTTAATCAGTGTAAAATGCATGATTTCTTTAAACTGAGAAAAAAAATAAAATTAGGCATCATGCTTCGGTGTCACATACCTGTTATATAATTCGTCCACTTGTACAGAACTCCTTCCATAGTTTTTATCATTTCTGTTGCAGCACCACAAACTGAACGTTTGCCTTCCGGGCTACAAATGCCCGAGTGTCAACCGGCGTCATGCCGGATCGGTTCCAGGACCGATAATGGTTTCTGTATTATGTTTGCGCATGCGTGTCTCCAACTCGCGCATGCGCAAACTTCTGAAACATGATCGGGGACCCAAAATCGCGTGGCTAACGTGCTACTTTAGTTCTGTCGGCGATGTTAATTCTGCGCTCTGATTATTACACGGTTGTGTACTAATGAGGAACAGGAAGCAGGGTTCTGGGATACTGGCTCGCATGTTTGTGGAAACCGTAGTTGTGGATTTCATGTGGGCTTGTTTGTGAAGAAGGTCTGGGAGATCGAATGGGTGTTACGCTGTATATGCGCGCGCGGGAGGGGTCATGGTGGCTTGAAAAGTGAGAATAATGTTGTCGGGCCCAGTGCTCCCAGATAAGGCAAGCATTGTCTGTAGTGCACCTAATTTTACCCGTATTTTCAGTGTAAAAGTGGAAATAAAATTTCTGTATGCACAAATCGATGTAAGTAAGCAATCGGTGGCATTGTGCCAGTCAATAAAATCACTAGGACAAATGTTCAGGCTGTTTTATGTGTTTTATTTATTTTAAATATAAAAAAAATCACCTGCAACTATCACATAACTACAACTATAAGAACTTTATATGTAACAATATAATACCATCTTGAGGTTGTGGGAAATGCTGGAACATATAAAGCTCAATTCTCAAGGTTCACTTGTCTCCAGAGCCACCTGCAGATACAATAACTTTAATTATACAGTCCCTTATAGGTTTAATAATTTATCCTCCAGGGTGTGGGTACACTGGAGGATTTACTGCAACTGGTGCGCAGCCGGTGACGAATCACACCAGTGGTGTTAAATCCTCCAGTGTGCCCACACCCTGGAGGATAAATTTTATTATACAATGCGGAATGTTGTTTTTATGTTTTTAACTGTGTTCTAACTCACTGAGGTCCCTACGCTTGAAAAGAGGTCATTTTGCTAAAATTTACCGCAGTGTTTTAGCCGAAGCCAGCTGACCAGGACAAATCAGCGGCAGTTTGGGTCTGAAGCGAAAGCGACGGATTAGTATGAGTATAAGGTTGGCTGGCACTTCTTCCAGTAGGTACACTGGAAGATTTAGCATCGGTGGTCATTGTGCCAGCCAACCAATCAGGATGCAGGATTCGCATATCGGATTTACCACATTGTATAATATTCTATTTATAGTATTAAATGCCTTAACTTCAAATTTATCCCTTAATCACAGACTGATACATTTTGTGTTCTGCTCACAATGCATGAAAGGGCATAGGGATGCACAAAATGTGCATACCCCACCTAGCCCCTGCAGCTCACGGACAGGTGCACCCATACTGGCATTCACCAATGCCAATCACCTATCCACGGCTCCCCTCAACGCGCAAGACTCTGCAGGGTGGCGGGAGAGTCATCCCAGGCAGACATCCAATGGATGCCCCCTGAAACCATAGTGGATCCTACCGTAGGGTGGCATGGGTCTGGGGCTGTGCATGCTGATAGCACGCACCCAGACCAGTGCGGCACCCTCCAGTCCCAGTGCTGCCCCACATAAACTTTCTGGGCGCCCATCCAGCTGCCACTTCCTGCTGCCCAGTAGTCGGAGCAGCACAGTGTCCTGTCCTGGTCCCCCGTGACCGAATGCCTGTGTTTATGGGGGCATGCTGTGGGTTATGGCAGGGTCTTCCTAGTGTACCCTGCACCACCCTCTGCAGCCAGCACTACACGGGTTAGTGAATACGCGTAGTGCTGGCACGCCCGGAACATCCCCATCACGGAGCTGTCTTCAGACATTGGTATCGGGTGCAGTGGGTCTGCATATGCCCCTTAGTGCATCGCATACAGGGGTGTGGAGTAGCTACTAGCCCCAGGTATGCGTACATAGCCACTCCACACCAGTCGTGCATTGGGCCTATAGCTCTGTGTACCTGTAGCGCTCCATTAATAAACATTGTTTCAGTGTATTGTTGTATTTTTCATTAGCGGCTTAAGCATCCCCTACACACCCACACACAGCTTTGTACCACACTTTGAGGTAAAACAAATATTCCTTTTTTTTTTATTTATTTTACTAACCTTAGGCCAGACCAGGGTCCATGGGTCCCTTCTGATCGCATACAAATTATTCATAACTCCTGCTTATCTTGCGAAGACACCCCATACCTTTCCTAGGCTCACAATTAAATAGAAACATTGTCTAATTTTTTTCAAATAACCTCAGCCTCTAGGTTGGTCAGAAGAAGTGCTGCCTTAGTGATCTTTTTAAAAACAGCTCTGCTCTGTGCACCAAACAAGCCAAGTAGCACTTAAACACTCTTTGTGTCCTCGTCACCTTCTAAAGCCCACCATCATCGAGTCTCTTTTGTCTGGCTCGTTTTTGCACTTCATGTGTTTAAAATAGACAAATTTGCAAAACAGAAGGTTTGTTTGCCATGGTGGCTCAGGGCACTGCTTCCCTCAAGCAACACTAAGCACTCTTTCTTGCACCCCAAGCATAACACCATCAAGTGGTCAGTCTTTGTCTGACTCATTTGCACTTAAAATGAGTTTAAAATAGACTTAACCTGAGGGCTGCCCAGTGCAGTGCCCACAAGAAGGCTTGTTTACCTTCAGTGGCTTAGGCTCTGCTAGTCCAGAACAGTGGCATTTGAGATGCAGCTCAGCTGACTCAGCGGTGTTGCTGTTTTGAGTGGGGCCACATGGCAGGTGTTTGGATCATGCAGAAGCTTACTTGTTCCTGATCAGAAGATCTGAATTCATCCTAAAAGATGCACTGCCAGCATGTTGCCTTTCTACCCTAAGAGACACAGGATGCAAATGGCCCAACAGAATTGCTTAGTGTAGCAAAGTCGGCAAACTGAGCACCAATTGAGGGCTCTGTCTGGATCTTGGCAGCCATGAGAGTCATAGTGGGCATTTTCCCGTACTGTTAGTCCATTTCCGTGATATTTTAAAAATAAAAGATTTCCTTCCATTATCCGTTTTTGTTGTAAAAATCCCTTAAAATACAGGAATCCCTGTAGATCTGGGAGCACTGACTACTATTCTGATGGAAGACCTGTACTGTTTTCATGCAGTGAATCTTTCTGACCCAGGAAGAGTTTGCATTGAGATGGTATTCTGTTTGGGTGAGAGGGTTTTCTTGGAGCACTGCATAAAAGATGTTAAAGAAATTGTGGTTCAAGCACTTGCGGGTCCCATCTAGGGAGTACAAATTCCGTGAAATATAGCATCAGTCCAGTGCAGTTATTTATTTAAATTATTTATGCCATACTTTTGTTTTAAGACATGGCAGCTGTAATTGTTATTGTTAGTATACTCCCTACTTCCTACATTGAACATGTTGGCTAGAAAGTTAGCATTATAGCATCTCCTACGTGGCAGGAGTGAGATGGAGAAACTGATCAGGAATGATGCACAGGGGTCAGTTAACAGTGTGATATTATACAACGGACACAAAAACATGGACAGAATCCTGCATTTTGATTGGCTGGCTGGCACCTTTTCAGCGTGTAAATCCTCAAAGTACCCACTGGAAAGGTGCCAGCCACCACTCCCAGCCACATCAGGAACTCTGGCAAATCCCTTCGTTCATTGCCAAACACACCACTGCCAAGCACACCGGACGGCGAGAGTATCTAGTCGTTAACCCACATCCGATACTCCCTCATTACCTCAAAACTCTCACAAAAGTGCTGCACCATTCCAAAAGCGTTGCACCCCAAAAGAAAAAAAATGCAGTTCATTCTCTCGACAGCAAATAAGCTGAAAAAATCGTAACAGTAGAGGTGGCAATCAGCAATCCTCCGCACATGCTAAAACTCACAAAAATCCATGCGGTGCGTCCGCAGTAAAAACGAGCAGCAACTTTGAAAATGAATGGACGTTTTAAATATTTTATCTGTACAGAAACAAACAGAGCCTTTGTATAATGTAATATACCCCTCGGGGTAGGTATAATGGAGGATTTACTACTACTGGTTTGGTTAAGTCCTCAGCTGCGCCTCATGACTGAACCACACCAGCCGTGGTAAATCCTCGGTATCTCCCACACCCTGACAAGTATACTGCTTCAATGTTGTTTTTTTGGGGCTACGTTAGCAACTCGTATTGGGAAAAGAGTGAGATAGGAGATTGACCATGCGTAATGAATAGGGGTAGGTAATGTTGATATATGGGGGTGGATTTATGTCCATATCTCCTGCAGGGAAGGAATGAGATAGGAAGATAGCGATATGGGAAACTTACCAAGTGAACTTGTGTAAGTTCCATTGTAATGATCATTTTATGTTTTGTACCTTATTGTCATTATTACCTTGACATGGAACATTTGTGAAAGAGTCAGTGCCCCCAGTTTTGAGTCATCCGTGAAAGGCTCATCCTACTCCTAACTCCCCTCCCCATATCCGATACATAGGCATTGAACAGGAGTGGCCCCAGTACACGAACCTTGGGGACCCCACTGGATACATTCCTAGGGAGAAGACTATCCCACCAACCACTACCCTCTGTGTTCACCCCATTAGCCAATTTTCTACCCATCTGAGCAACTGTCCTCCCACCCCCGCCAGCTTTGTTATCAACCTGATATGGGGAACCGAATCAAATGCCTTACTGAAATCCAGGTATTGGGCGTCCACGGTCTTTTTCAGTCCAGGGTCCCCATCACCCAATCATAAAAATCTATGAGGTTGGTCTTACACAATCTCCCTAGGACAAAACCATACTGTTTGTCATCCAGGTGCTCAACCCATCCAGTTGCCTCGAGCTTCTCCTTGATGATGCCCTCCATTGGTTTGCCTACCACAGGCGTTAGGCTGACAGGCCTGTAATTTCCCCATCTCCTCCCTAGTGCCCCACCTTTGTGGATAGGCACCACATCGCCACCCTCCAGTCTTGAGGCACCCATCCTGTCTGCAGAGAGGCATTAAAGAGTACAGCTAGTGGAGCTGCTAGTTTGTCCGGCCAGTTCCTTCAGCTCAGAGGTTAGAGGAATGAGGTGTGAACAAGCTTGATACATCCAGCAGACCCGACCTGAGTTTGATTCTCACAACCTCCACTTGCATACTGTGTGACTCTGAGCAAGTCACTTAACCACCCAGTGCTCCCAGGTCACCCTGAAAACAGGCACTTGTGCCTAGTGGGCTTACCTGGTTACAAAGACTAAAATAAATAAATAAAACCCTCGGATGTAGCCCATCGGTCCGGTGCCTTATCAGTTGTTTGCGTCCGAAGGGCCTCCTCACCCTATCCACTGTGATTTCTCCCTCCCAATCCACCCCTTCATTTAAGCACCCATCCCTTCTAGTCTCGGCCCGGCCTGTAATACAGCCTCAGACCTCTCGGCTCTGCCATCTCCCTACCCTCTCATTGGGCTGAATGGATCCCCTGTCTCCCTCCATAAATATCGAGGCAAAGTATTCATTTAGCGCCTCTGCCTGATTCCCCACCTCCTGAGCCCATCCCTCCCCAGTCCTAATCCTGGAGATCTGTGCCATCCCTTTTCTCTTCTCCCCATGTATGTATAGAATCCTTCCCCTCCGGATCTCCCTAACCAGGTTTGCTTTATCCTCAGCTTGGCTCCCCTCACCACTCTTGTGACCCTTCTAGCTGTCAGCTCGTACTCACTCTCTCCTGTCCCCCGGAGCTCTTAAAACGTGCAAAGGCAGCCTTTTTATCCCTCACACGCCTCTTGCACCTCCCTGTTCCCCCAACACGGCTTGTTGGCTCTACTGTTCTTAAGCCTTACCCCTTGTACAGGAGCTAGTAGCCTCTTGCACCCCATTCTTAATGGTCTCCCATAAGCTACCAGCATCAATGTCCGGACTAGTCCTTGTCCAAGTTCCCCTGCAGAATCCTGCCCATGCCCACGAGCACGCCCTCCTGAAGTCCACCACTACTGTATTAGAGCGGCCATCCTCTCCCTCTCAGACACAGCAGAAGCCAGACTGTGGCATGGTCACCACCTGCCAGTGGGCTGCACACCTCAGACCCCTTATCTGGTCATTGTCTGCTAGGACAATGTCCAGTATCCTGCCCTCCTAGTAGGGTCCCCACCTGCTGGACCAGGAAGGCAACCTAGAAAGGCTAGGGTACTGCACACCATGCGGTTTAATGAATGGTTGCAAAACTGGTGCAAAACACAGGGCTTTAGCTTCATTGGGGACTGGGGATCCACCTGGAGAGATGAAGGTCTATACTGGCATGATGGTCTGCATCTGTCCAGGAAGGGAAACACGATCCTAGGTGACAGGTTTAAAGGCTTCCTTGTCAGCTTTTAAACTAGCCAAGGGAGGTGCTGATAGGAAACAGGAAAGTTCAAGCCTCCCCCTTAAAGCATGGCAGGTAGTAGGGTAAACACTGAGGTACAGAGCTTGACAGAGGGCAGGACAGGAGTAAATGGAAAAATGGACAAGGGCAATAAGAGCAGGGATGGGGTAAAAAGGATAAAGCCAACATTAAATGGAGGGCAATGAGTACCAATGCCCGTAGTCTGGAAACAAGATTCCAGAGCTAGTAGCCCTGATGGGAGTGGAACACTTGGATATTGTGGCAGTCACAGAAACATGGTACACGGAGAACCATGACTGGGATGTCAACATACCAGGGTACACAATCTACAGAAGGGACAAGGAGGGTAAAGAGGAGGTGGAGTAGCTCTCTACATAAGGAAGGGATCAAAGTAACAGAACTAAAAGGTAAAGGGGAGGACAAGAGGAACTCTGGGTCACATAGGAGACAGGAAATGGCATCACAATCCGCTGGGGTTGTATACAGACCCCCGTCTCAAGGAGGAAATGGACAAGAAAATGATAGAGGGCATTCTCAAAATGGCGAAAAAGGAGATACTGTTGATGGGGACCTGAATATGCCAGATGTTAACTGGGCAACATGGACTGCAGCCACATCCAAGAGCAGGGTCATTCCGATGCCCTACAGGGAGCATGCCTTAGACAGCTAGTGGTGGAACCCACTTCGGGAGGGAGCAATATTAGATTTGGTACTCTCAAATGGAGAGGATCACAAACTTAGAAGTCAGTAGACACCTGGGAACAAGTGACCACTGCACAGTGTGCTTCACAATAAACACAACCATGGAGACAAGCCATACAAATACAAGGATACTGGACTTCAGAAGGGCTGACTTTGGCAAAATGGGTGAATACCTGAGGAATGCATTAGCAAATGGCCAGAAAGGAGGGTGGAAGAACAATGGGAAAACTCAAAACTGCCATCATGGAGGCAACAAGCCTTTGTGTGAAACAAAGAAAACAAAGCAGAATAAAAACACTATGGCTTTCAAAGAAGTGTCAGGAAAGGTTAAGGAGAAAAAGGCTGCATTCAAAAAGTATAAGGAATCACAGACAGAGCACGACAGGGAACTGTATCAATTAAAGCAGAAAGAAGTGGGAAGGCAGTCAGAAAAGCAAAGGCCCAAACCGAGAAAGGATAGCCAACTCAGTTAAGAAGGGGATAAAACCTTTTATAGGTACATTAGGAACATAGGTTAAGGAGGGATAGGAAGATTAATAAAGGAGAGGAGGTGGGCAGAGGAGACAGTGAAAAGGCAGAGATAATGAATGAATACTTTTGCTCAGTATTCACAAAAGAAGAGGAGGTTACCTAAACCAAACAGTAGAAGCACTCTGGATAGTGGGGTTGATACCAGTCCATTTAAAGAAGAAAGAGTACTGAAAGAACTTCTAAAACTCAAAGTGGACAAAGCAATGGGGCCTGAGGATTCACCTAGAATCCTAAAAGAGCTAAGGGAGGACCTAGTGACACCACTAACCACACTTTTTAACAAATCATGGGAAGATGGGGTGGTACCTGAGGACTGGAGGAGGGCAGATGTGATTCCCCTTCACAAAGTGGGAGCAAGGCAGAAGCAGGAAACTACAGACCTGTTAGTTTGACCTCAGTGGTGGGGAAAATGATGGAATCACTCTGAAAGAAAGAATTGTTGAGTGCCTAGAGGCCAGCGGGGCACTGGACCCAAAGCAGCATGGATTCACAGCAGGAAGGTCATGTCGGACAAATCTAATCAATTTCTTTGACTGGGTGACCAAAGTAATAGACCAGGGAGGGGCTGTGGATATGGCCTACCTAGACTTTAGCAAGGCATTTGACACAGTCTCGCGCAAAGATTAATAATCAAGTTAGCCAGCCTGGGAGTGGGTCCCAGGGGTGGTAGCCTGGAGTGAAAAGCTGCTGCACAACAGGACACAGAAGGTAATAGTGAATGGAACACATTCTGAAGAAAGGGGGTTACTAGTGGGTACCTCAGGGCTCAGTACTGGGTCGGTCTCTTTAACGTCTTTATAGGTGACATTGCAGAGGGTCTGGAAGGAAAGGTATGCCCTCTTTATGGATGACACAAAGATCTGTAACAGAGTTGGATACACGGGGGTAGAAAGATGAGAAGGGACTTGGCAAGGTTGGAGAATGGTCAGACATATGGCAACTTAGATTCAATGCAAAGAAGTGCAAAGTAATGCACCTAGGAAATAAAAATCCAGGAGAAGAGTACACAATAGCAGGGAGGTACTAACAACAACAATAATGGAAAGGGATCTGGGTGTAGTCATATCAGATGACCTAAAGGTGGGTATGCAATGTGAGAAGTCAGTGAGGAGAGCCAGGGGATACTAGGATGCATAGGGAGGGGCATCACAAGTAGAAAAAGGAAGTGGTTATCCTCTATACAGACAGTTGGTGAGACCCCTGCCTGGAGTACTGCATGCAGTTTTGGAGACCTCATCTACGCAAGGACATAGACAGGATGGAAGCAGTTCAGAAGGGCAACTAAAATGGTGCAGGGTCTACATCAGAAACCATATGAAGAGAGACTGAGACAGCTTAATATGTATACCCTTGATGAAAGGAGGACGGGGGACATGATAGAAACTTTTAAGTACCTCAGGGAATCAACAAAGTCCAGGAGGTAGCATCTTTCAGAAAAGAGATGTGTAAGAACAAGGGGCACAATTTAAAGTTAGAGGGGCGGCTCAGGGTAATGTGAGGAAATTCTTTTCACGGAGAGAGTGGTGGATGCATGGAACCGCCTTCCTGGAGAGGTTGTGGGGTCTAAAACAGTGGAGGAATTCAAACATGCATGGGACAGACATAAGGCAATTATAGTGGGGGTTGCAGGAAATAGGCTGTTGGTTAACTAGAATCTGCAGCTTATCCAGTAGGTAGGAAATGGGCAGACTGGGTGGGCCAAGTGGTCCTTATCTGCCGCCAAAGTCTATGTTTCTAAACACATCCGTCAGTCTCTGTTGCCTGGCCACCATGGATGTCATAGTGTCAGTCTGCCCCGGCATAGTAAGATCACCCATGACCACCAACCTCCCTTTCCCGGTCACAGTGCCCCTTGATGTTCTCAACTAGTTTGTCCTCAAGGCCTCATCCATCGTGGGGGTCTGTACACCACCCTATTTTCAATCTTTTACCTCCCTCATTTGCAGGGTTACCCCAAATTGCTTCCACCCCGCCACAGCCTCTCCTCCACTAACCACTATGTCGTTTATAGTCGACTATCAGCGCTCACCCCTCCTCTTCTCGATCCCTCCTGAATATTGTGAAGCCCTCCAAGTTTAGGTCCCATTCATTTTCTGGGTGGCCCATGTCTCAGTAATCGCCACCACATCCGCTGATCCTCAGCCAGCATCGCCTGGAGCTCAGGCATTTTGTTGCCCATGCTCCTGGTGTTGATCGGGACAAGTCCTTCACCCCACCCCACCCCAGATGTCTCAGCCCTGTAGTCCCTATTTGCCCTTTCCTACACAGCTTTGGCTGGATTTACTTCAGAACACCTGCCCTCTTTTCGTGCTTTATCCACTGATTCCTGCTGCACTGGGGCCTGTAAATCACACCCATTCGCATCACTTCCCCCTTCCCGCCTCCAAGGAGACCCAGAGTCCTTTGCCCCCTCCTGACTTACAGCTTTAGCTTGTCCGCTTACTAACTCTTACCAGAATGTGTCAACTTCAAAGTTTCAGCTTGCTAAACCCCTCCGTTAATATTTTGCTCCTCTGGGTGTCATCGAGATGGGCAGTTTATATGCAGGTCTTTTTAAGCTCTGCACGGGATGGAAAGACAACACATAAGATCAGCACTTCTTCACATGGGGTGATGAACACTTGGAATGCACTGCGGAAGATGTCATCTCGTTGAAGACAGTTGGCAGATGTAAGAGATTCTGGGATAGGCATATTGGGAAGTAAGGATCATGGGAAGGGAGGATGGGAGGATTGAGGAGGAGGGACATCAGCTTAAGTAGTGGACCCTGCAATCTAGAGCAGACTGTGTATACCAAATGGTACTGAATTTATTTCACTCTGGTCTGCGCTACTTTCCTACCTCTCTGTGGAAGCACGCCTGACGCATTGGCGCATGGCAAATCTGCCAGCGTCAGCCACGCTACTATGTGCCCGACCAGTGCTCTGGCACCCCGATCTCCACCTGGGGCGCGGGCGCCCGTACTCCCAATACCCTACCCCAAGGATAGGTGTGCAGCCCAGCGAGCACTTAGTCCAATCCCTCCCTGCTGACCCCCAGCACCTGGAGCTCGCTGCCAAACTTTGGTCACCGGCGTGGCGCGAGGTGTGGCGTCCAGCGCCTTAACATTCACTGGGCCAGGTATCAGTAGATTTTTAAAACCACAAAAAAAATGAGATTGTTGACAGAAGATGACTAATCAGATCTTAGTTTATACTCCCACAGTCACTTTAATCCATGGCCAGAGTAACAAAACATAAAATATACATAAGATTGTTGAATTTACCTATTGTGATGGTGCCATCTCGTGGCAGTGTCTGTGGGAACTGTGTCATGCCACTGTGTTGTGCTCTACTGTTCTGCCTTTTTTTGTGGAGGGTGAGTGCTCCTGCCAACAATGGCATGCAGTGCACCGCTCACATGATGTACACAGGTTTGCTGCTCCTCTGTGCCCCAAATGTGTGGGACTTGGCATGCAAAACTTAGTCTCAGCTGGGTGTCAGGCAAATGCTGGACCATGGTCCTCATAGTCCCTGGTAATGGAGAACTGAACACTGGAGCTTGACCCTCTACCTTCCTGGGTGATCCTCTCATCCCAAACATGGCATCGGCCAGGCAGGAGATGAGGCATCATGCCTCAGCCCTCCACGCCACTGGGCGGTGTCATGCTGTTTTACTTGTATGTAAATATGTAACAAATCTAACTTAATACTTTGTGCTGTAAGTTTATGTCCCATTCTCTTATAATTTGATTACTTTTGTGTATTTGTAGTTTAATTATTTTCCATATATGTTTGATTAATAAGTGGTGTCCTCAACATCCCACGTTAAACATTTGAAAGGGTGGACAAGTCACAGTTCTGGTTTTGGGGCAGACCACAGTTGGAGTCTGTCTGTGGCATGCCACAGTTGGATTCTGACATTGGGGAGGGTGGGGGTAGGTCCATGTCACAGGTCACAGTTGGCATTTGGATGGGAGGGATAGATGATGACTTGTTTCAGTGGTGGGTAGGAACACCTGCTTATTGACTGTTGTTCCTGGGTTGGGAGGTAGGGCTGCTGTCTCTTGATCCCGTGGTCTGGGCCTCATGATTTCTCCAACTTCAGTGCTGGTAGCCCCTCACTCAATCTGTCCTCCTTATCACTACATATGGGCCCCTCCATCTGGCTTATTGTCTTTCTCCTGAAGGCACTGGTCTGTTTTTATCCCCAATTAAGAAGGAACAGAATTATTCCTTTAGTATCTGTGCTTTTCCTCCATTATCATCCTCTAGGTATTCACCACCCTTTCTGTGAAGAACTGCTTCCTGACCTCCCTCTTAAACCTCCACCCTCCAGATTAAGAATGTGGCCCCTCATGCTACATTGGTCACTCAGCTTGCATAGACTCTCCTTATCAACGTTATTTATCGTTTTCAAGTACGTGAAGGTCCAGTCATGTCCTCTCTCTCTCTCACTCTCTCTTGAATTTAGAGCACAATAAGTCATAAGCATACACTATATAGGGAAAACTGGATAGACAGCTATGCACAACCAGTGTTCTGCTATAGAAAGTGTCTGATTCCTCCTCGCCTCGAGAAGTCTGTTGGAATCAGAACCCATAGGTGGCAGAGCACACAGGTTGCCCATTAACTAAGCTCATCCTGTACTGTTTATAGTTTGCAGTGCAGCGATTCTTTTGCTTTCAGAAAATAACTGAATTGTGCAGCTTCTATATCAACCTTTTGTGTGGCATATAATCAAAGGCCTAGCTGAAAACAAGACATAGGATGTCTACCGCTTGATCCTTGTGTACTGTCTTATTGACAGTAAAAGAAGTCAGTCAGATTAGTTTGACACGATCCACCCCCACAAGGACTGAACACGGGTCTTCATAGGTAGTGTGCGCCAGTGCCTCAAACCTCAGTGCCACTGGGCCTCAGGGCGAAAGTTCTTTAAAATTGATGGTTTTCATCTGACTAAGGAGGGAGTCGGTACATTGAGGCAGAAGTTTGACTACTTGATACTTTTTAATTAAAAAAAAAAACAGTGCCAACTACGCGAGGCGATATTACCACCCTCTGGCTGAATGAAAACAGCGCAGCTGGCACAGACACGATCCAAGGAAAACCGGTTATAATTTGCCAATATTACCAGCTGGGTATAACGACAAATTATATCCATGTTTTCCTATGGGAAAAAGTGCTACCCGTAATTATATGACAGCTAAATGGGAGGCTCTGATGATGGGAGACTTCAACATGCCAGTTACAGATTGGTCAATACCATCTGGTACAATATGCTACAAGAGACAGGGCTATCCTAGATATAGCAATGACTAAAGGGAAAGAGAACACAGATCTCCAGGTAGAAGGTCACCTTGTGGCCAGTGACCATCACATGGCATGGTTTAGTTTGGCCACTAGAACTAAATCATCCCATTCCAAACGGTACCATTTAAATACATATCTGTACTCTCCTACTACAACAAATTATTGCATTAGGAACTGGGTCATTATTTGCTCCGCTCCATATTGGTGCAGTAGGCAATCAGATTGATCTTGCTCTTGATGCCCAAATGATACGTCTGCAATGAGTATCCCAAACAACACTGAGAGCCCAACACTGATCCTGCGGGACACTGCTATGACCCTTCCTGTAAAATATGTAGGTGAGCAATTCCTTTAACACGTTATAGGAAGATTTTCTAGACATTAAGTGCACAATAAAAAGGTATTTTACTTAAACAAAATATCATAAAACTATTCAAATACATGCTACAAAACACAAATTGACTGATTAACGTAAATGTGTGATGTTTGGTTTAGCAACATTCATGTTGCTGATTTGGTCTTTATGCATTCCGATTCCCCCCAAGGAACACATCGCATAAATCGAAGCTTGCATTGCAGGTTATGTGTTATTTTGTGCAAGCTCCATTTTCCTCGTTACCCCAATGTTTACAATGTGGCCTAATATCCCACAATGCACTGCTGCTCGCCACACATCACACCAGGGACCTGCCTCAGCTGTGAGAAAAGCATATTCAGTGGTGGGTTAAGTCGAAGTGTGCAGTACTGGTGAATACTAGTGTGTGCATTCCTTTAAATCAGCTGTTAATCATAAAATACTTGTAAATCTAGTGAAAGAATCACATTTTGTCCTTGTGGATTTGCTCTCTCTGTACTAGTACAAGTTGTGTGAGTGTGTGTGTCACACTTACTGTCAGCGACTGCTGTTGATTTCATTTTTCCATCTGATTATTAAAAGTGTTAGAAATAATTACTGTGGGCTAATATCCCAGGCTCTGTTCGTTTTCCTGAGTAGTGTATATCACCAACTTTTCAGAGGTCTGCTTATGTGATTAGCACACTATATGTAAAAGGTCAGTTGTGATGTTTATATCATGGTGTTTGTCTTCTGAGTCTGCAATACAGTTATTAATGGTAGTTCTTGCTCTAACTACTGTACTATCATAGTCAAGTGTGTAAGCTTGTTACTCTGATACAGCATTGCTTCTTGAGGTTGTCTAGATAGCACTAATAATATAGTTGGATGTTGTGTCACTGAGCATTAAAATAGTAGTGTGTATCATTGAATGACAGTCAATACATATAGAGCATCATTGCTATGTAGGTTTGCTTACCAGATTGCCTGCCCAACCCCTACGGTGAAACAAAATGGTCAACTACTGTGTTGTAGCAGGATGCAATAATACACCTTCTGACAAGGTGTCTGTTTTGAATTTTCAGAAAGAGATAAATTCCCTACACATTTTAAAAATGGGTAAATTTTGTTCATTTGGATAGGCAGTGGGACTGGCGCAGTGCTTTGTGCCCCACTATATGCTCTGCTCACTTTGCTACTGATAGTTTCACGAACCATATGTAGGTTCAGATGGGATTTGCTGGAGATTGAAGCTTGTAAAGGATGCAATCCCCAGTATTTGTCTGATGATAAATATAAAAATTGCTATGCTTCCAATGAATATTTGTAGCGTTCATGTGAAGGTACACAGGTATTGGAACCATCCCCCAAAGGAGAAGTTCTGCTGCTGCGAGCTCATGGTTACTCGAGTAAGTGTCATCTTTCTGTCTGTGTTTTGGTCTCTAGCAGTGTATTACTGTGCTTACGTACTTCACAGTAGTGACAGGTACCATATGTCACTGCGGACCATTTATCAGGTTATTCCATGGTGTACACACACATTCAGTGTCTGCCTCCTCAGTGTTGGTAGGTAACCTGAAGGTTTGTATTCTTGTGTGACCGTACCTTGAACAGCCAATCTGAGTACCCCACAGTCACGTAAGGTACTGTAACGCATTATTTGTACATATGCATTACATTGTGTAGTAATGCATGCCTGTAATGCATGTCGACACATATGACATATTGTAATTCCCTCCTCCTGCTACATCATGTTGTGCTGTATTCCCTGTCACGGGCTATTCATGTTGTCCAGCACAGTGATGTGTATATCAGTATTGAATTGTGTGATGTGGTTCAGTAATGAAATGCGACATGTATGCTGTCACTTTTATCAGGAAGTACTGTACACATGACATAATCGTGTCATACTCCTTTTTGACTGCATTCTGAGATGACTGTTGAACACCACCACAGTCACATCAGCAGCAGTTGTGCTGTGTCCTGTGCATATAGCTCACCATATGACAGAGAGTGTGACAAGGATGTGATGCACTTTGTTTTTTCAGCAGGTATCTATTCCTGTACTATTACTGACATGCAGGGATGACAACTGTGCGGAATCTTTGCGGCTGCTCATTGACAGGTAGTATTTTTCCTGTGACCAGGTGCCCAAATAATCCTTTGTTGCAGGCTGTCGCTGAAATGTTGAGGGTGCTTGTGTCAACTTTGTGGGTGCTACAGCACCCAAGCACCCATGGGCTGTGCTCATATGCTGACATCCTATAATGTTGTCCTGCAGTGTTCTTCATTCAGTACTGTGACCGCATACTTTTGTGTAATGTCAGTGTATGTACTATTATCACCATTTTCTGTAGACTTTGCATAGTCAGACCAGCAACATCAGCGACTGACATATGTAGATAAAGGATCTATAAAATGTTGATGAATGTGTATATACATGTATATCGAAGTAACAAAAAGTAGGCAGCCACAGTACTGAGTGCAGTATAACAGTTTGTGACAATGTTATCTGATGCAATCATTGATACATGGAATATCCATGCAGAATGATAGGAACTGCATAGGATATTATGGTGACTGTATCGCCACATGGTGAGCTATATGCATGTGGATGCAGCATAACTTGCTGCTGGTGTGGGTGTGGTGCTGTTCAAATGTTGCTCAAAGTGCTGTAACGAGTATTTAATAGGGAAAATACAGTTTGTAAGAAGTGTGTCATGTGCTGAAACCACACTTTGGGCTTCATAGCCCGCTACCCTGGGACAGCAATGGCAGCACTGTGTCTAAATAAAAATTTTGTACTCACTGATTAAAGTTTGTGAAGGGATCGTCATTTTTTCAAACTGCGAGCTAGCCGATCTCTTCCCACTTCCCAGACTGCCTGGTCCACCTCGCTCCCTGTTTTTGTAGCGTGGTACCAGGGAGAGCGCAGACTCACCCCATACAAGTCTGTAGGGCTTCTTTTCTGAACGTTTTTAAAACTTTAAACTACGCTTGATAGAGAAGAAAGATACCGCTCAACTAATGGGGACCCTATTAGTTGAGTGGTGTCTTTCTTTATCTCCATTACATACTTGAAAACCTCTGTCATGTCCCTCTGTCCCTCCCTCTCCTCCAATGCGTACATGTTGAGTTCTTCTAGTCTCTCCTCATAGGTCCTACCCTCCATGCCCTGAATCATTCTGGTCGCCCTCCTCTGGACCCTCTCCAGCAGTGCTATGTCCCTGTTAAGATGGGGTCTCCAGAACTGCACACAATACTTAAGATCGGGCTAACCAGGGCATTGTACAGAGGGAGGATCACCTCCCTCCTCCTAGAGGTAATCCCTCTGATTATGCAGACCAGTATCGAGTTTGCTTTTGCTGCAGCTCTTGACAGTTCTGTCTTATTCATTTGCTGTCCACCACTATCCCTAGGTCCCTCTCGCCCAATGACTTGCAGTGTCCCCGGGTGTATGTATGTCCTGGGTTTCTGACCCCCAGATGTAGCACCCTACATTTCCTGCAGTGAGCTTCAACCCCCACTTCCTTGCCCACCCCCAGTGTATCCAGATCCCCCATGGGACCTCTCTCCCCTACTGCCCATCAGCCAGTGCTCCCAGTTTTGAGTCATCTGCAAAGAGATTTGACCTACTCCTAACACCCCACCCTATGTCCGAGACATAGGAATTGAACAAGAGTGGCCCCAGGACTGAACCCTGGGGACCCCACTGACGACCCTCCTGGGGAGACTATCCTCAACTACCACTCACCATGTTCGCCCTTTAAACCAGTTTTCCACCAACCTGATCAACTGCCCCACCCCAGCTTTGTTAGTATGCCCTTGTGGTTACCAAATCGAACTCATACAAATCCAGATAGAGGATGTCCACCGGCCTTGTCTGTCAGGGCACCTGTCATAAAACTCCACCATGTTGGTCTGGCATGACCTTCCCGGAACAAAATCATACTGCCTGTCATTCAGGTGCCCCAATCTTTCCAGCTACCCCTCCCCGCCTGTCCTTGATAATGTCCTCCATAACCTTGCCTACCACAGACGTTAGGCTAATGGTCTATAATTCCCCATCTCCTCTGTGGACCCCTCCCCCATGAATAGGCACCACATAAGCCACCTTCCAAGCTTGATGCACCCACCCTGTCATCATCAGAGATGTTGAAGAGTGAGTCCAGTGGAGCTGCCGGCACATCCACCAGTTCCTTCAGCACCCTTGGATGCAGCCCGTCCTGGCCCAGGCGCATTCTCGGTCTTTAGCGACGGAGGCCTCTCATCCTCTCCTCCCCTTCTACATATAACCCATCCCCTACCTAGCCTCATCCAGTCCTTCAGTCTCCAACTGACCTCCTGGTTCAGTGGGGTCCACCTCGCTCCCATCGGTTGGAAGTCTCCCACCGCCCTGGTAAGACAGAGGCAAAGTACTCATTTAGCACCTCTGCTTGTTCCCCAGCCTGCGCCCATCCCCCAGTTCTAATCCTGCTGATCTGTGCCTCACTTTTATTGCCCATGCTCCTGGCATTAATCCGGACCATCCTCCACACAACCTCTCGCCCCTCTCCAGTCTTCTCAGCCCAGCGTGAACCCCGATCTTTCTTCTCCACTCAGTTCCCCTGTTCTTTTAACAGTACTCAGAGCCCACTTTGCATGATCTGAGTCCTGAACCCTCAAGCTTCCTCGCTGGGCCTTTCAGTCTTTCTATCCCTCCCCCTTTACAGGTTTAAACCCACCTATCACCTATGAATCCCAAAAGTTTCAGTTTAAGGATCTCCCTCCCTCAGGTTGAGATGCAGCCTATCCCTGGCATATAGCCCTTGTCTTCCCAAGTATCACCCTGTCCCCCATCAATCCATACCATTCTGACTTGCACCACTCCTGAGCCACTGGTTTACCCTCTAAGTTTTTCTTATTTTCCTTGCTCGCCCTTTGTACTGGCAGTATCTCAGAAAAGGAGATTGAGCATCCTATAGAGTGGCAAACCCTGGCCAGTTCCTGAATCTTGCCTATATCTCCAGTTCACTGTTCCTTCTAAATCGTTTGTTCCCAGGTGACTTAGAAAGTCTGGGGATCCTCCACATTCCTTGCCATTGAGTATAGCTGGAATTTGGCCTTATGTACTGATAGGCCTGGGATACATTTACCTTGACTGGGCTGCCTTTTCCTCCCCAACCCCCTCCCAATGGATTCCCCTATTTGTGGAATCACCCAACAGAAGCACCTTTACCTTCACCTCTTTCCCCAAGTTACTACCCCATTTGTGGCCTTCCATACTCCTTCTATCTCGTCCCCCGGCTTGCTCCTCACCACTCACAGCCTGGGTGTCTCTATTTTGTGCGTGCTCTTCCAGGCTGTCTCTTCTGCCTAAGTCCCCAGCTTTCTCCTTTCACCACCTGCAACTTAGGGGTCACAAGTCTGTATGTGCCCTTCAGACTACTTCTCCTGACTACGGCCCCTCCTTGCTCCTTGCCCTCCAACAGCCTGGGCGTCACTAGTTTAGTGTGCCTTCCAGGCTCCTCTTCAGTCTCCCTCTCCCAGCTTGCTCCTCGCACCCCTCACAGCCTGAATATCACTAGTCGACCCCGTAACTCTTCCCGGTTGGACTGTTTGTCATTGGCACCTCCACCCAGGCCTCCTAGCCCTTGCTTCCTTCTCCCCCAGGTTCTGCAGTAACGTGCCCTTGTGACCCAGTGCTCTCTACAACCCCTCTTCTGGAATTTCCAGTCTCGGAGATAGCCTATCCAGAGTGCTGCCTCCTCATCCCCCTCCTTGTCTGCTTTTCCCTTCCTCAACTCTGCCTGTCCTAGCCTCATCCACCCTGACTCTGTTCTGTGCATCCCCTCTGCCTTACCACCCTCATATCTGGGCTCCTGCCCCTCCCCACCGTCTGGTGCCCTGGTCTCACATTCCCCATGCCCTCCCCTCCTTTGGCTCAGTCCCATCCTTCTATCCCTGCCCTCCAATACCTGACCAATCCCTTCCTATCATCCTGCAACCCCTGCATGCCAGCCTCTTCCACCTCATCATCTGGGTACAGCAGGGTTAGGCGATTTGTAAGTGTGAAGCCTGCCCCAAGCTGGCCCTTTATTGTCCTAAAAGAGTGTCACATTTAAGATGTATGAGACACACAGCACATATTGTTTGGCAACATTAATGTTTGTGACATGTTCCCTATATCACTTATCTCCATTGCCGCCTCCATGGTGTGTCGCTTTTGCTTCCCTGTAATTTTATGTTTTCTATCAATGCACCATGTTACCCTGCCTTGTCTGTACAACACTAATCTTTACATCCATCAGTTGATGGTCCTCTGTCCTGAACAGGTCATAGCGCTGTACTTCAGGAGTGATACTGTGTATCATCCATGGCAGAATTGAATCAAACCATTGTGTCCACTTTTATATTCTGCATCAACACACATAGGTAATTAAAGTAATAATCCTGATTTTCAAGTGGTCCTTGCTACTTGTAAGCTCAGTACCTGAGTGTGAGACATCCACATTTGTCACTGTTTCACTGTGTATAACTTTGCATTCAAGGAATACAACCCTGCCTGTCATAACTTTGTCCATTTTCACATCCTCATCATGTCCTACAAATTATGCTCACCCTTGTGTTCCACAGTAACCAAGTGTGACCTAATTGTTAGTTGCAACATGCCCAAGCATTTCCTACTGTGTTGGCATGATGTCAAGTGATGAAGATATGCAGCTGGACAGTTACAGAATGTAATTTACACAACCAAGGAGTCTCTAAATCACATAACCACATGTTTGGTCCCCAAAAATTTCAAGTTACTGTGATGAATAACTTTTCCTTACAACTGAGGCACATTGTTACTTGATTTTGATGGCGAGTAATTCACAGTGGGCCATGGTGTCAGTTGATGTACATGAAGTATAGAGTAGGGACCCAGCTGAGGGTGGTCCACCTCAGCGTTGGTTGCTGGGTGACTTCACAATGGTGCCCTGATGTGAATCAGAACTGAACAAAACACTTTTTGTTAACATTATCACTTGTGCTTCTGGTTGGCACAGTGCTGTCTGGCTTATTGTTTTCTTTATGTATGCCATATCAAGCAGCACCCATTCACATCATGGCCCTGAGGTGAATACCAAGAGACCACCAGTAGTTTTCCTATGTAATTACTACATTGCAAAGACAATCAATCCCATCGTCGCAGGCTGTTGGATTCCAGTGTGCGCCACTGGTGACTTTGTTTGTGCAGGTACCAGGGTGTCACGGTGGAAGATTCTGAACAACGGTTGAGCAACAGATCACTGCTCTCCGTCTCATGGATCGTGTGTGGGGATGTGACATGGTGCTTGATGACTCCATGTACGTGATGATGGTACTACTAGTTGCCTGTTCCTGCTTGCTGTATGTGGTGTTCTACATCGGCGTATGCCTTGCATGTTATGCAATTACATGCCCCTGGAAAGCTTATGCAGACATGGTGTCTTGACTGCTAATCACTGTAACTAGTGTCTGCTTCCACATATGTTGTGGCCAGCCAATGATGCCACCCGTATCACGCATTACAACAAGGCGTGTGTTTTGTCTCCTTCTAGGCTTTGCCATCATACCATCATGCCTGTGTCTGCGGCTGTGTTCACCAAGTCATTACGCTCACTGCCTGTGCAAGGAAGATACCACCAGCATGCTTCATCCCTCCCTCCCCACACAGAAGGTGATCAGTCATTGCACTCTCGGGCTTATCCTGCCAGCTGTCCCTTTAGTGACCCTAGTCTGTTCCAGAACATGGGTCCATGGCATTGCAAGCAGAAATTAGACAAGTGTGGCACGCCAGGCATACATATCGATCAGTTAGTAACACTCCACAGAAACACGCGTGCAACAGTATGAAAATAACTTGCAGTTGCAAAGTGTGGTCCTCATGTGGAAGACATTTACCTAGCTAATGTCACGGCGTAGTAACTGGTTTTGCATACAGTAAATATACTATGTGTGTGTGTGTGTGTGTGTGTGTGTGTGTGTGTGTCTGTGATGTCCTGTTACTGACATAGTAACATACATTTTCCTGTCAATAGATGTTATCCCAGGACAGTATCCATCAACTTCAGACAATGTCCGATTGTTAGTTGATATGTCCAGGTCACAGAAGTAGAATCTGTAATGTATCAGGTAGTAATCATTTCAAGTTCCTTTTTTTTAATAGGTGACATTATAAATTATTGTTGACATTGCCCCATGTACATTGCTACTTTTTCATAGTAATAATCAAGCATATTATGCCCTCGGATCTATCAAGTATGGGTGATGCTGTGTGCCTTTGCATGGCACCGTTGCTGCATGATCACCCTCCTCCTTACCATGACCACACACCACAGTGTTGCTCTGTTATGCACCCTCCCCTATACGTATCACTGACTTTGTTCAACACATCACAGTACCATCTGCTAACAATAACACCGGGCGCATTGTGCTGCTACACCACCCTCTCAGTGAAGTTCTGACTGGTACTTCACACAGTCAGCCTCACCCTTGCATTTCATGTTGGTACCCCTGGTGGACAACACCTACATGAGCTCAAGCACCCATTGCAGTCTTCCCTGTGTATTCCTTTGACATGTTTGAAGAGCTCCATGATATGGTTGCATGTAACAATGGTGAAAGCCTAAAAGCGGTTGCCGTTATTGCACAGTTAAACTGAAGCAAATTTTGTCTGCACTGTCACATCCATTACCCATAGAAGATGGTGCGGGGAGTTATGTTTTTTAATGTTTTGTGCTGTGGGCTCTTACCCCCCACACCACCCGTATTGCTGCGCACCATAACCCCACCAACAAAAGTATTATGAAACACCAGGTGGGTGTGCATGTTGGTGGTGGGGTGAAAACATTAACAATAAATAGGTTTTGCCATGCACGACAACAATACACCACTGCTTGGACCAGAACCCAGTACACCGTACCATGGAAACAACGCCAGTAAACCAATGACTGTGTCATGCAGGGGTGTGCTGGTCTACCAACGTTGCACCACCCTACATCCCCTCCGCCCCTCGCTGTGTGTTCCGTTCGCATCTACCTGCGTACATACGCATAGGAACATCTTGTTGCTATACTGTCTCACCCCTTTCCTGGTGTCCAACCATCCTGTAGCCCGTCCCTGTAATGCACTGCATAAGTTAATGTAGGCACCCTTTCCTAAGCGCCAATATCACAGGATACCCATCCTATACCCCTCTTTCTTTGCTCATCTAGTAAGTAATGGTTTAGCTCCTCCATCATATCGTACTGCCTTTGCCATGTTTACATTATCATAGTGTTTGGTCTCTCATGTACTGTCTGTACAATAGTAATGTCACTGTTTCAGTATGGATGCAGAAAGTGCACACAGTATTGAAGTTGGTGCCAACCAGGCATTGTGCATGTCAAGTAACCCTCCAGTGATACACTATAAAATAATCATTGTCGTGGAACTTACTATGTTATATAGTGCCCTTCACTCAGGATAGAACCACACTGTGCTATCTTCACCTGACTCCACTTGTTACACAACTACTTCTTCTCTGATGAGCATTGTGTGTGACTGGATCAGATCCAGGATACACACTTACCAGGTTGGATCACTGTCCATCCGTGCAAGTAATTAACCATGTAAGGCGTCCATCATGCGTTGCTGTGTGCCTGATGACTGCCCCATACTTCACAGTCTGCACCTATCCAATTCATGTGTACCAGCAACACAGTTTTGCCCTGTCACTTACCACATTCATCCCTGTGGCTGTCCACCATACCTTCCTCCTGTTCACACCCCTGCCTGTGTGGTCTGTGTATCACACATGTTCACAGTTATGTTTTCAATTACTTAATTTTCTCATAAGACATAAGTTTTATAAATTCTTGTTTTCTGTTGTCCTGTAGGAGGACTGTGTACCAATTGCAGAACACATTTCAGTTTCTCATGATGGCTGACACAGTATCAGCTGAAATGACACATTGCACTGTGACTTCGGATGTGCATGATCTTTCTGGCATGTCATGTAAATCCTGCATTGGCAGCGCCTCACAAGTTTTACAATCCAGTGTTCATGAGTACGCTGGACACTAAACTATACCACCAAAA